>JBAMCI010000035.1:12820000-13447500 GCA_037075265.1 Drosophila nigricruria
TAATTTAATTTAGTTCTGTTAAAGGGGCATTTCTTTTGCCATTTGCCCAGGCGTGGAATTTTTTTTTTTTTTGCACAGAAGCCACGCGTACACCCGGAATCGGAATTGGAAATTGGAATTGCAATTGGAATTTGAATAGCGCCTTATGGGAGATAATATGGAGAGCGTGCGAAGGTGGCAGTCAGCCAATTACTGATTGAGAGCTTCAATAGAAGATATGTACATATATGAGAAAGAACTACATAGACTAGTATGCAATAGTTTAAAGACATAGTTTTACTTGAAACTAGTTGTGGATTGACTCAAGTATTCATCGCCTGCGCTGCCATGCAGTTCATTTAGTATGCAAATGAGGAGCGCTATGAGACCCAGATGATGCTCGAGCATAAAACCTCTTAGAACTACAGATAATTATATTAAAAGAAAATAATATAGTTTTATTGAAAGCACCTACGACGCACAGTGGGGCCTTTGCTCATTTTGCGTTGCAAAAATCATAACTTTTGAGCCAAGCAAGGTATTTTACAGAGAATTCTTCAAGCTTTAAAATTAAACTATGCACAGGGTGATCCGTTAACAGGGCGTTTCACAATTTTATGTTACACATGAAAATACTTAAGACGAACAGGCATTACGCAGCTTTTTACGCCCCATTGCAATAATTTTGCTTGTTAATTTTTGATTGCCGAAAATACAACATGCACAAGACGAAAGGTATTCATTCATTGGTGCTACCTTTAATTTAAGGAAACTGGCCTTTGGCCTTTGGCTACAGAAGTAGCGAGAACAATGGAAATATTGTTGTTTTTCCACGGTTAAATGAATCGAGAAACGCGCTAAATAAACAGCGGCAGCGGCAGCAGCAGCAGGCAGAGGCGGAATCGCATAAAGGAATCGATAAATGTTGTATAAATAGCAAAGACTCTTTTGATATGAATTGCAAATTGGAATTGTAATTATTAGAATGCCCGGCAAGTGCAGCAGAAAAGCGCAATTCGAATGGAAAACTGAAAATGGGAAATGGAAAATGCCGGTCGCACGGCAGTGGCACGGAGACGACTCCTGCTGCTCCCGCTGCTGCTGCCGCTGATGATGTAAACACAAATACTAAATGCTCATACGCCGCGTGGTACGACATGAAACTATTTTTGAACAGCCACAGAAGCACTTTAAATGTATATTCCAGCTGTATATATATATATATATATATATATATATTGTGTTCTTTGTAGTTGCTCGATTATAATTGTGAAGACTAAGTACTGCAACCTGTTGCTGTTGGGTGTCGATTGTTCATACACCCTTCAAATACAATCAGTTTTTCGCCTTTGAAGAACTCTGAGCTCCTTGGATAAATTCTCAGCTTTTTATTTTTAGAATTTATATTAATATGGATGCCTTCTTAAGATTGCAGAGCTCATTTATGAAATAAATAGTATCAGTATATATGGAAACTAATCTTAAGTTTATAATGATTTATTTTATTTGATCCTTGAATTAATAAGACATTTATGTCTTAATAGCTCAATGTTTATTGACACTTTTTAAATTTCAAAAAAATAGATTGATAATGTCACAGGATAAACGCAAATATTGATAAATTAAATTCACTTCAAGTGTTATTAAAAATGTGTCAAAAAAGTAACAAACTGCTGAGAACTGGTATGATTATTTTTTGGCAGTTTTTCTCTGTGGTATGAAAGGTTTTTTAATTTAGTGAGAGCTGAATGTAAACAATTTTTCAAGTGAGTGCTTATCGAGCTGACAAACTGTCAACATTTTTGATGTGCTCCCCACTCACATATACAGAGGTGCTGTCTACACACACACACATGTGGTTGGCTGTGTTGGGGGGTTGACAACCAGCAACATCAGCTTTAATGCTCTTCTTCTGATAGCATTGCTAGCTCGTTTGTTCGCTGACAATCGATCGAACGACAGCGCCATCTGTTGGCTGCCGCTGTCAATTTTAATGATGCGCCCTGTGCATTTTTCACACTTGTAATCGTGTTGACTAACTCAACGACGCGTCGGGCGATGCGTTCTAACGGCTGTCAGTTGCAGTTCTTGTTGTTGTCGCTAGGGGGCGTGGCCTGCTAAGACAATATACCAGTGGCACTGTGTGTGCACGCTCGCAGCCATCGTGTTGACAATTAATTTGGCTTCAAGGCTGTCAATCGTATCATCTTTCAAGACACATGTCGCAGCTCGTTCGCACATGCATAGCAGTATCTACTTAGAGCTTGCTCTATAATGCAAGCTCACACAAATTAAAGCAACTATTGCCAACTAAACTATCGAGTGTTCATTATAATTTAGCTGTCTGCCCACAGCTGAAGTACTTACTCAAATTTGAGATCGGATTTTATGGGATAGCTGAAATAGCTGTCACTTTAAGCTTAAAGAACGTGCATTTATCGAGGCAAAAAACCAACTGAACAGCAATAAGCTGAACTTCTAATTGGGAAATTCCTACATTGAGTTGACATAATAACTCAAAAACTGTGCGACTATACGCTATTAGAAAACAAATAGGTATTTTCTATCTGTAATTATCATAAATTAAAATATCTATTCTGTTGTTACAACGGCTGAGAGTTCATTGAAATCAATAGAAGTGTAAAGTTGGCTTTATATACTTACAAACAGATATATGAATATGAATATATATACATATATATGCATATATATGTGTATATATATGTAAAACAGATACTGATAGGCGCTTTGATTTTGGTTACATTGCTTATAAGTCTTTGAAAAAGTTTTCAACGCAAATCTAATCTTTACTACAAATTTTGCTGCATTTTAATCTAAAGTCATATTGTTTAATGGATCTTAAATATTTATATATATATATAATACTCAATGTCCAAAGTATTTTGTAGGAAAAGGTCTTCATTTGGTATTGACTTAATTTCGAATAGATTGCCAATCAGGTTTTTATCATTTACTGTTGATGACTTAACAAACATCTGTTATTTGAACATGTGTTGGAGTCTGTTATATTTCCTATATAGTTTAAGCTAAGTTCGTTATCTGCTGTAATAATTATCATTTGAGCTATTCTGCGACATACACACACATATATACACATTGTAAGCCGCCTAGCCAATTATAGTTTATGCGACGATTTCATTGGTATTCCCTTAATGAGCGCCCGACGCTGTAATGCAATTTTTACGATATCTATCATACGCCACGTTGTCGCTGTCCCACAACGCAGCTCGGTAGCCAGCAGCCGGAGAAGCGAATTAATTAAACAATATGCGAGAAATGTGCTGGGGTTGGGTGGGTGGCGAATTGAGTTTGTGTTTGTGGTAGATGTCACCACCCAACGCACCACCCGTCGAGCACAGGTCACAAATAGACGCATAAAATTTACTGCCTTGGCGGCGATAAGCATAAAAACTAGAGCTCTGACTAAGTATCTCGAGGGTTTTCTAGCCTCAGCTACTCTTAATTGATTGATAAGGCGTCCTCCCATGGCTGCTCTTGGCAAAGGTACAAACATGCCAACACCCCCAACCCCCATCCCCTACACATTTCGATAATGGTCAACTATTGGCGACGTCATCGTTTCCAATTGTTTACACGCACAAATCAGTTGGCCCCCAGATAAGTATGAGAAACAACATTGCGTATACGTCATGGAAAACGTATAGGAAATGCGAAATGAAAATTGTTCAAGTAAATAAATAAAGCAATCGTGTTAATAAATAATGTGTATAACACTTATCAAATACACAGCGTGTATTTTCTAATACCCTATACATATTAAGCCATTGTAGAGGCTATACTCAAGGTAAGCAAACGTGTGTGAGTGATTGCAAGAGTTTTTTCTACTGCTATAAATTAATAAAACTGATATGTTGAACACTCGATGTATAGCAGACTACGATAGTTTGTTTGGTTTTCCCAAAGGGTATTTCCCAAGTCCAGCATGCCCAATGCAGTTCGCTTTGTACATATGTCTACTGTGCTGCCAGCATATATGATTATTTGAAAGCTATACAATTTTGATATCTAGCCGAAATTAACTTTCGACCATATACAATTCGCGTGTGTTTTATGATTTTAAGATTTGGGGCGTCCTACGATTTGGTTTGTTTATTGGCCGAGCACTTGAAATGTTTTCAAATACACATAAACAGATGCAGATGGGCAGCAGGCAGCAGCCAGCACAGAGATCACAGAGATCACACTGAAGGGCTACAGAATCTGTACCAAAGCCACATGGATTTCTAAGCTAAATCAAACGTGACGTCGAATCGATTTTGAATATTACAAATATGCAAGAAATATGCGAAATGAGAAATGCCTAAGGAATGTTGTTGCTCGTGGCACATGATATTTAAAATTATTTATTTATTATTCACTTGTTTTTGGAAATGTAGCTGATGTCGTGGAATATATATTATATATATTATGGAAAGTACACGCGTACAATCTATTATATTATAATGCCAAAATTTCTGTTGTTTTCTTGAAATAGAATTTTAGGTTGCTGAAACTTAGGACTGAGATAGTACACATGAAATTGTTTTTGATATAATTCACATTATTCATATATCTTTGATCTATAAATGAACTTAGATTACTTTGAGTCATGAAAAACTTAAATTTTAAGCACTTTGTCTATTCACTCAATAGATTTAACTTATTTCAGCGTACTTTTCACATTTGTCACTGTAAATTTGTTAAAGTCGAGACTTACCTGATCTGCCGCCTCGCCTTGAAGTTCGCCTATTGAGGGTCGCTTCAGGTTTCGCATAGAGATGCGATAGTTATCCAAGCGCGGAAGCGTTTCCCTGTAACAATAGAAAGACAAACGTTAATTTCTATCGATTGTTTGTGTAATTGGAATATGAAAAGATATTCGTACTGATGAAACGGCATCAGAATTAATATCGACTCGGGCAGCATGAATGTAGCCCGCAGCTTGCGAGGCGCAAATACCAACTAGAGAGCCGCTAAAAAAATATAGTCGATGAAAATGCCGAAATAATGAACAAAAAAGTAGAAATATAAAACAAAAAGCAGAAAATTATAATAAAACACGCCGAAATGGAGAAAAACGAATTGGTCTAGGTGCCCAAGGGGAAGGCCACGTTTGGAGAAATGCTCATAAGTTGATGAAAAATCGCCCTATCTTCCATCTTTTTTTTTTTAATTTTTATCTCTTTTTGCTCTGCTTCATGTTTCTTATTGATCTGTGCCTGTCTGGCTGACTTCGCCCACTGACACGACCAGACTCTTTCAATTCTTTGATTATGTATATTTACTGATGGCAAAAAGAAAACAGAAACAGCAATTCGAATGCCAAAGATAATTTAAGTGCTTAAGATGCCCAACATTTTAGTATACTATAAGATATGTATAAGGAACTGCAATGAAATTGAAAAACACAAAAAGCAGATCGTCAATCGAGACTGGTTGGAGGTGTAGAGCAAGGGGTTCTTTTAGTTTTTAAATACTATATTATAATATATTTAATTGACCGTGAATTACTATGTAATTGATCATATTTCTTTTGTGACTGTGAATAAAATTTTTCTGTTGCATACTTTTTGCAAACATTTATTATAGATTAACAATTGTAATAGTTTAATTTGAGATTTAAAAGATTTCTGATTAGTTAAAATACTATTGAATGTATGAATATGAATATATGAATATTAAGTCTTGTAAAAAGTTTGTTGAAGTCCCTTTGGAAGCTTTTCTATTAGCAACTATCTAATCTATATCTATATTATTCTACATTCAGTAATTTAAGAAATTTACAATCACATCTGTCCTGATGTAGTCTCTTTTGGCAAGAATATTTATGCATGTTTATCAATCAAATTGCGCGAATAGCCAAAGGAAATGAAGGTGTTTGTCTGCTTTGAACGTTGCTGTAGCAACAATACATATAAGACGTATAAATTAAGCCAATTTTTTTGTAAAGTACAAAAAAGTATTTCTGGTTATTCATTTTGATTTCTTAATTTCCAATTCAGCTGGCAGACAGCGACAGTGACAGCAGCAGCGCATCCAAAAGATACAAAATAAACAATTCCCGTTGCATTTTGTAACTGTACGGCAGTGTGTGTGAGTGTGCCTATGTGAGTGTGTGCGTGTGTATATATTGATCTATTGGCTGTGCGGCGGTTTCGTTGAGATTTAGCTAGTATGATTTAGTTGTACAATTGATGAAGAAATATAGAAGACAAACTCAGCCGCAGCAGTGAGCTCTACACTCGGTCCGTCCGTCCGTCTGTCCGTTCGTCCCTCCCGCGGTCCGTCTGGTTCGATCAATTGAGTTCGTTTACTGCTGCTCGCTACGCCATGATATCACACATAAAAGTCTTGGAAACGGCCAATGACTAATTTGTTGTTGGCACACAGAAGTCATCAGCACGTGAACCCATCAACTCCCAAACCGCATCAATACAGACCCATCTTGTTGAGAGTTATGTGGGGTACAAATTGCTTGGCTTTTTCCCCAATTAAATATAGATTCATAGACTCGTATATCAACGCAAGGTGGCAGTGTTAACCGAGTTGAGCGACTTTGAGAACTAGTTGCCAATTCAGTTTTCCAGCTTCGCTCTTATAATCGATTTTTATTATAGGTTTGCCTCGACTCGTCTCGCCTCGGACTGTGCTGATGTAACTTGTTTGTTTGCCCAGTGCAAAGTTTTCAAAATTGAATTTGCGTTCACATTTCATTCAGAAAATTGAATGCTTACATTTAGTTTTTTTGGATGGCTTCTTGGCATGTTTTTAATTGAATTTAATTTGCAGTTTCTTCACGTTTTTAAAAACATGCAGCAATCGCTATCCGAATGGAATACTTGTGCTAATTTGTTTATTTGATTAAACTGATCTTGGCCCGAGGGTGGAATTGCTGACCTGTCATGTGCTTACAATTTCTTCTTCATGTCGACCATGACTAATATGTTTCCATTTCGAGTTAAAATTTACTGAATGAATAAGTGAAATTAATAAAAATAAGTTCAATGGGGAAGGGATTGTGGTACTGAGGGGATTTGGAAGATGCTTGCAGAGGTATACAGCTGTCGCTTGGGATATACGCTTATTCACAATTGGTTTATCCAAAATGGAAGCTTACTTCATTCAACGAGAATTCGCAAAAGTGAAAATTACCCATTTTCTTTTAAGTAGTTTCTCTCCTTCTTTGTTTAAGCTTATTCTATCTTATCTTCTCGACTTTTTCTCTTCTATTTGTCTTCCTTTCATTGTCCTACCTTTCTTTCCTTTCTATATTTTTTCACTTCTTTCTTAAATTCTTTCTTTCTTTTCTCTAATCCTTTCTTTCCTTTCACTTACATTTTATAATCTCCTGTTCTCGATTCACTCATCTGTTTCTCTCTTTTTTTATTTCTTTGCCGTTCGTCTTTTGCTCTGTTCACTTTTCTTCACTTCTCATCTCTTTTCCTTGCCTCTTCTTGTTTCCTCATTTGTCTTAAATTCTTTTCTCTTTACATACTCCTTTGCTCCTTTTTCTCTTATCTTTACCTCATATTCTTAGTTATCTACTAATCGCTCCTCTTCCTTGCATTAATAACAATCTATTAATCTTGCCTTCTCATACTTTCTCTTATCGTTTCTAATCTCATTCTCACTCTTATTTTCACTCTTCAGCTCTTATTTTCACTTTTCTGCTCAACTCCACACATTTATAGTCATAGATCATACCAAAGTAATTCAATTGGGGCACCATAGCTAGATTGCTTCTCTTATAAAAGTAAATCCCAGTTGCTTACGTCAGAATAAAACCCGAAAATTATAGTCAGAATATTGGTTAATTTACAGAGTATCTACGCATTTATGATTTAACCTGTTCCTCGTAGAAATCAAAACAAATGTTCAGCTTTTTAGTGGCTCACCTCCACAAGCCTTAGGTAAACCTGAATAATCGCTGTTTATTCTCACATGCCTTAATCTTTCATCTCTAATTTTAGCTAGTCAAACTCTCTATAATTACCAAGCCTATTAAAAAATTATCTTTATAATGTTGTAATTTCATTTTTGTTTTTTTTTTCTCTTTATATCAAAAATGTTTTAATCTGTTCGCTATGTATCACGTGTATATAAGTTATGAAGTGATTTAAATATTATTTCGTTAACTTCGCACTTGGTTTTGCTCTATGTATTTTATACAAATGAAAAACAATTGAATGTTTTTTTTTTTATTAATAATAAAAATAAAATAAAGTGAAGCAACCTTCATTCAAGTTTTACAAATAACAACAATAATTTCCTTTCCACTTTGTATATTTTATGTGTGTGATTTAACAATTTACTTCATTTAAATATTTATTCGCATTTTTTGTGCCCTGCTTCGTTTTGTTTGAGTGAGTTTCTGTGCTCTCTTTAAATACCCTATACACTTCAATCACTTTTAAAAAACATTCAATAGAGAGAAATTCGAATTCTATTTTCATAATATCTATAAATATAGATCTTCTAAAAGAGAGAAATGCAAAATGTTGTTATATTTTCTATGAGACATCAACAAGTAAAGGGTATCTTATAGTCGATTACTTTTGAGCAATTTTCAAGCAAATTATTTGGCAATGTATCTGTCGCATATCGTAAGCATCTATTTATATAATAATGCAAATACTAAAAAGTCTATTAAAGGGAGAAAAAAACAAGTTAAAACATTTTAGTCGGGCGCAACCGAATGCACAATACTCGTTCACGGCTTAAAAACAATTAGTTTTATAGGTTTATCAATGTTGTGCAATTAGCCATGGGGAGAGTCGAAGTAACTATATTTTATGACTAAACTATATAGAGAACTATAGTCAACAGTGATATTTTGTAATACTAGCTTCAAAGCTGTGAATGATATAGTTTTGCTCGATTTGCCTAGCCATAACAGAAATCGAACTACAAAATTTTAGTGTTTTACTTGTAAAACTCTACAAGTTAAAGTTTTTCCCTTTTCTATACGTAAACCTAATCGAATATACTCTTTTGACTTGCTGAACGAGCATATAAATTGATTGCGGTGCAATTAATATGCATGTTAATGCATTGCTTGGATAATTAACTTTTAAATAGATTTACCGACAGTTATATGATTTGGTTAACTTCACTGAATCACGCTCAATGATAATTGATTAAAGGCAACAATTCTTAGAAGAGTATAAAAATGTAATCATTAAACGTTTATCAGGCGAGAACAGCACATTATGGCTTTATATATGTATATACTGATATATATATTTATTAGTGATATCATTGAAATCAAGAAACCAATTTATAGCACAAAAAAAGATTAACAAATTGTTGAGATTGAACGAAATTCACTCATTTTTCTTGTAAAAAAGTTATTA
The DNA here is from genome assembly GCA_037075265.1 of Drosophila nigricruria. Taxonomy (NCBI): domain Eukaryota; kingdom Metazoa; phylum Arthropoda; class Insecta; order Diptera; family Drosophilidae; genus Drosophila; species Drosophila nigricruria. The sequence goes on from JBAMCI010000035.1 coordinate 12,829,354, forward strand.
AACTTGATTTCCGTGCAATCGAATAAAAAACTATAAAATATAAAAAAACAAAATTTGTTTCTTAAAATGAAAAATCAACAACAATAAATAAAATGCATTTCATTCGCGCTATTGGAAATAGCAAAAATACAATTAGTTAGGCCATTAAAGGCGTATTTTACTAGCTATAATTATAAACAGAATGCAAAGTAAACTAAACAAAAAAAAAATGTAACTTAAATGAATGAATCTTTGTTCGGCATTAAGACTTTTAATGAAATTATTTATGCAAACAATCATTTCCAAATGAATTTCTACACGGGGAAAATTCCCAAAAAATATTTCTGACACGACGCATTAAATCACACACAGAGATTTGAAAACATTTTTCAAGCATTACAAATGGCAAAATCACTTGAGATGTAATATGAAATACCTTAAATTTAGTATAATATATATTATGTATAATATATAGTATTTTCTGTTATTGTTCTCATATCACTCACTTTGTTAGCTGCGCCAAGCTGAACTTGCGTTCGGCATCGGATTTGCGCAGGAATTGGCCAAAGCCGCGGAAGGATAAACGCGATGTTCGACGACTTTCGCCGCCTTCTGCCGCTTTGGGCTGCAGATGGTTGTCGTGGGCGTGGCCGCCGCCATCAGCTGGACCATTTGATGGTTGCTGCTCCGCATTGGCTGCGCAGCCGGGTTCCGCGTCGAAAGCGGCATTGACATTGGCGCTGCCATTAACCTTTGAGATCTGAAAACGATCTGCCATTGTTATGAGTTGCTGTTGCTGTTGCTGTTGCCGCTGATGATTCAACTTGAATTTTGTTTATTTTTGTTTTTTTGGGAATTTTATTGTTTTCAACTGGTTGTTTAACACACTGCCAACTGCTATTGCACTAAACCAAATGATTGTTATTCAGCGCACACATTTGCCTTGCACTCGACGGTCGAGCAGGACCTTTGAAAGCAACAAAAAGGAGTGCTCAGCTGCGATCGGCTCGGGACGTGCACACGACGAGGTTTCAGCAACGTTTATTAACAAATCCAAAATGTTGTCATATATTTAACGCGTGGCATTCGAACTAAACATTTATATGCATACGTATCGGCTGGTTTGACGTTATTTAGCACTTTGCGTATGAGACGGCTAACGAAATGCTGTACGCGCCGGTTACAGCTTACAACTTCACGCGCTGGCTGTCGCACGTCGTTTGAGCGTTGTCAAGTGTTTGCCGTTGGATTATTATGCTTTTTTGATTATGGACACCATTCAGAGTGTGTGCTGCGGCTGCTACGGCTTTCGCTTGATTACCAATCAAATACGTATAGCGTAAGAATAAGCGCAGCGCGCCTGTGTGCGAGAGTGAGTGTGGTGAGTTTCCAACAAGTGTTTTTTCAACACACATGCTTGCATGTGTGAGTATAGTAACAGTGCTGGCGCCGCTCTCTGTTGAGAAAATGAAGCAGCAGCAACAGCGTGTTAATCTCGCCGAGAACAAAAGTAAAGTCAACTAAAGTAAACATTGCAGTTAGACATTTACATATAACAGCAATTGCTGGTAGTGTGACCATCATTTACTAATTAATTATACGCTTGTGTGTGGCAGGACCTGTTGGCTGACCAGCTGTGTGTGTGCTGGTATATTTGTGGTATTTCAGGCGCGCTGCTAATAATACTAATTGCAGCGACATTTGTTAATTTGAGAGTGGCGCTTTTTTCCAAATTTTTAGTTGGATTTATTAACAATTTCCTCTTTGAATTGCTTACGGCTGCTATTAGCTTGTTTTTCTTTTGTTTACTTAATTCGTAACAATGTGACGCTGACACTCAAATCGCACCAGCACTATCGCACTCACCAGTTCATAACATCTTTACTACCCAGAAAACAACAACAGCGCTAACCTCAACAGCAACAACAACCACAATCTGGCCAAAGAGCGTAGCGCAAACCCCTTTAATCGAATTAAAATCGGTTTTATCTGGTTTGATTGGCTGGCAACTTGTTGCCAGCAGAGCCAAAAGGCAGTTACACTTCAAATAAAAACGAAACGAAACGAAACACAAGAGCAAAGAGTTTCTACTGCTGTTGCTGCTTCTGCTGCTGCTGTTGCTGCTGTTGCTGCTGAAATATATGAAAGTCACTCTTTGCCTTATTGTTCCCGTCCAGCGATCGAAACCGACCAAGAGCAACCGACAAAGCGTCTTTTCGCGCAGAGAATAAACGAGGTTCTCGTGTTAACCATATTGCTTTACTGCTACAGCTTCAGCTTCAGCTGGCTAATACTGTTGGCCACATCTTGTGTACCCACTCCATTTCTCTTCATTTGCTTCTTATCTTTTTTTGGTTTCTCTCTCTTTTGAAATATTGTAATGTGCTCTTTGTACCCCAGCCAGGGAAATTTTTCAATATATTCAAAATTGTTTTAAACGAGTTTATTGTAGCCCTTTGCTGAGTCTAATAACTAGTTTTAATTACGTGTTTGGTTTTTAGTCATTTGATCGCTTTGGGTTAACGAACCGAAATGTTCTCGAGCTTTAAACAATGTTTAGGCTGATCAACGTTGCTACTTGACAGCGCGAGAAATTGTAAAAAAAAACTAAACTGATCTCATTATAATAGAGGTGTATCTAGAGGTAGAGTAGACTAGAATTGTTGTCAATATCTTATCTTTTTTATTTAATCCATGCACTGCATGTGGCAAAAGGCTTTACGCAATATATATATATATGCACTATAAAGCAGAATTTCCCCAATCGGAATTCAGTTAAGGGTGTTCATAAATTGCGCATACGCAGCGTAGCACAATTAGAAATTTGGGAGCCATAATATTAGTATGTAAATAAATATCTTATGATCTTTTTATTGCTGTATAATTGCAAATAATTGCACTTATCGAACAACCTAATATATAATAATACTTAACATGGTTAGCAGGCATATCAGGAATCGTAAAAATTTATTAATAAATTAATAAAAATGTATTACTCACGTGTTTCGGTAATAAATTTATATATATATAAATTTCTGAATGTGTGCTCACATTTACGATGTATTTTTCACACTTATTTGGCGCTAGTATTTGGCCAATTTCTCATGCCAATTATTAATAGTTTACACATTGTTTATAATTTTCACATTTCTATATGATTTCAATTTCTCAAAAATTACTATATAGCTTGTAGTTTAGTAAAGCTCATATGTTTACCATGCCATATGTAATTAAGATTCTCTCTCTATATATGTAGTAAGAATCTATACATATATCATATATATATACTACAGACGAGTGCTTTATTGTTTATTTTTGTTGGCATAATTCAATTGTTGCCCAATTCCCTCATCAATTCCTATTTCAATTCTATGCATCTATTTGCGGTTCATGATTTTCGGGCTCTAAAGATAATTCTTCGTTCATTTTTGGCTTCAAAGATGCCAAGCGGTAAATTCTGTTTAAAGTTATAAACTTAATTTGTTTACGAACGGCTTACTAATAAAATTTGAATTACTTCAATAATTGTAATTGGCATTCGGCTTATGCTTTGATTTGCACAATACCCTGTAAGTGTAGTATAAGTGAAGGTATTTGCTTGATTTAATATTAACTCGAAATATTTCTCAAATTTCCAGTTTGACTTAAGCTTCTGCATTGACTTCTGCCTTCATTTAAGACAATTTCATTTTAATTCTTTTTTACAGGGTATTAGTAAGTTGTCTCCTATGACTTGCAATATCTGTTTGTGATTATTCTTTTATCATTGTATACATTGTTGTTTATTTTATTGTTCTTGTAGCTGTAAATGAGATAATGATTTACCTTTAGATACGTGCTCAAAGAAGTTAGATCAACTTGAAATATTTATAGTTATAACAAATAAATCTTTCTTGGGATAGGTCATATTGGAGAAGCAAGGGCAGCCTTTTTAACTTAGTCAAACATTGAAGTTAACCTTCTGTGAAAATCAAGGTAAGCCTAACCAAACCGAACCTGTTGCAAGCGGTTCAATTGACACTCACTGATTAGCACCTGATGACAGGCCCGGGTGGGGAGGCAATTTGTAGCTTTTTCAAGCCACGTGGACAGCAGTATCTAGCTAGCCAAGGGTTAAATTCGTCTAATTAATAGAGTCAACAGTTCGTGGAACAGACAAATTGATTATTTTACAGCGCAAATGAAATGCTTAGCTGACAAGTCGATCGTATTGTATAGCAGTTTCTATATATTGGCTAATTGGTGAACTTGTAAGAATACCTATATCTATATCTTGATATAGCCAACAGATCTTGAGCATTTCATGCATGGGGCATGAGTCTTGGGGGTCGCGTGTTCGCATAGTGGACAATGTCGGCATCTATCAATTAGCTGCGGCTTTTTGGACAGTGTTTACGTATGCGAAAAACAATAACAATTACAATTATCAAAAATTATTTCACACTCGATTATTAATTGAATTAACTGCTTTATACCACTTTGAAAAGGTTTCAATTTGGCGCATCCAGCGCCAAGCGATGCCACATTTCCGCACAGATCGACAAGTATCTAGATACAATCGCTTCCACAGAGAGCAGAGCCTTTGTCATTTCAATTATTAATGTCTGTCGACGCGTCGACTGGAAGTTTAAATGGAAATGCCTGATGTCAATTGAATTCCTTGCCAACGCAATGGATCGATGTTTGTGCAGCCACTTAGTAGTTCCATGAAGATATAACTGACTCTCCGTTAACTACTTGGATAAATAACAACATTGTTGCGTCTAGATCTCAATAATAATGACAACTGAAAGTGAAATGTGAGACCAAAGCAATGTCAATTTTTAACAGAGCGTTTCATTTTCTTAGCCCGACAGTTCGAAATTCTTGCGTGGGAAGATATTTAAGTATATATATTTATATCTATTTGCTATGTAGCATATCTCTTATCTTATCTTTTGTTATGTTTTATGATTTACTCTGATTGTAGCATACTTTTTGAAACGATCTTAGAAAACGTATGCGGCAACAATTAGTGTAGAGCTACAGGAGGAAATTACTTAGCATACGAATAGAGCTAAACTATTTCAATATCAATATTATATTCATACTATCTCTTAAAGCCTTCTATGCTATCACTAAAATTCTAAGTAAGATGCTTCTAGCTGAATTTCTTAAAAATACATTTAAATATATAATATAAAACAGTTTTTGGTATCATTGGGAAATCAAACTAACAAAATATTCAAAATTCATTGGAATAAATATATAATTTGTGACTCATTCCGAGCAATTACACATGTATGTGTAAACTAACTATTTTTAGCTTAGAATTTAGCATATTACCTTCCCACACAGTTGCATTTCAATCTGGACTTGGCCTGGGCGCCTGTGATGGGGATTTTTGCTGTGGTGTGTGCCTCAACTCAGTTAATTCATTTGAGTTAAAGTTATTTTTTCAATACCCTGTAGCCATTGCAAATGCATAAGCGCGGGTATATATGTTTCCTACAAGTATATGTGACAGACAAAAGGATATATATGGAGTAACTGAAAATTTATTTTTATCAATTGGAGATTATTAAAAACTATGTATGATTCCAACTCTTGTCCATTTGTAAGTTGAATGTTTGAATTTCACTAAAGTCTTAATAGTTATAATGGGCTTATATATATATTCTCGTATATTGAAACGAATTTATAAGAAAATATTGTCAATATATCATAGTTTTAAAGTTTTTCGGCGAATCTTAAAGATTAGAAGAGATAGGATCGCCAAGTATTTGGGACTAGCTTTTAAGTATTTTCATATATCAGCAATCATAAAAGAAATCTTTACTGCTTACATAACATGTCTTTTGTATAGGCTAACTCCTAGTCCACTTACACAATTATATGTCATATAGATCTTCTGTTAGTGTATATATTCATATGCATCTAAAAGTACAGGGTAACTCCTGGTCGAGCACCCCTTTAAAGCAGCATTACTTGTTTTTTGTTTTTGCAAGTCGGCTAACGAAGCATCACCCAGTCATTAATGGGTCCGATTCGAACCGCTTTGTTGCAGTTACAACTCGCTCAGCGCCGGCTCGTCTGGACGGCTGGCTGCTCAGTTATTCAGTTGGCTGGCTGTTTGGCTGGTTGCCTGGCAGTTGTTGTTATTATTGTTGTTTTTGTTGTCGTTGTCCGACTGTGGTGCGGCAAGTGTGACAATTAATAAGCTAAATAGTAATGCATATATAATATGTGTAAAAAGCAGAATATTATGAATAATCCATTGTTTAATTATATTCATTATACTAATTCAATATTTTCAGACAAGTTTATCCACCGAATCAGTTTTACACGTGCACAAAAGCAACGACAGACATGCAAGTGAAATTTGATATATATTAAACTCACTTTCTGCTGAGTAGTGTAAAAAGTGTTGAGTAAAGTTTTTAGTTGTCTGCGGGTAGAATCCACAATACTTAAATGTGGAGTAAAGCCTCCACTACTTCTAGTTAATCTATAAATTTATGAATAACAGTACATTAGTAACAAGATGTAAGAAGTAAGAAGTGCCTATTTCCATATGAAGGAAAAGAGACTTCAAACCCCAAGTGTTTTTTATGACAGATCCATTTTATAGTTCCAAATCTTAAGTTAATAGAATTAAGAATCACAAACTTTACAAAAGATCATAGATCAGCGATGAAATTGTTATTTCTTTATAGTGTCCCATCAAAAACAGAGTATGACAGAGTCGGTAAATGCCGCTTGAAACATTTTTACGTATTGCAACGACCTGTTTCTTATTCCATCCAGATGCTTTACTGGCGTTCTTAACTGGGTACTTTCTCGAGAAGTTTTTTATTTTTACTCTTTGTTTTATTTAAAACTTGGTAAAAGGGTCAGCTTTAAGAGCTTAACGGTAGTTTCAGGTCTTCTCGAATCACTTATTTACTGCACTCAAAGGTTTATACAAATAAAGGTTATATGAATACGAATTTATGGCAGTTACGTGTTTATCTTGCTAACCGAGTGTTTGATTAATTAATATTGGTCTTAGGGTCTCGAACCAGAAGGACTCTTCAATTACATTGTCTCTGGCTTGCATAAGTCGATAAGGTGAACTAACTAAATCTGGTGCAGACTGGGTCATTGCCAAGGCCGTTGCTATTCCGGAGATAGCTGCCTAAAGGTTTACTTTTAATATTGATTAAACTGTTATCATTCGACTACTTGTAAATTGTCTTAGTTTTTACTTCGTGTTTTAGGTAACAGGCAAAAGCAGGCCAGAACAGCCACAGAAAGGGCTAAAAAATGACAGACTGCCTCGATCGATAGACAGATCCATATATATTGGAATAATATATATTATTTTATCAGAATAGATTTAAATGAAAATCTTTGATCTTTCTATGACTCTTAAGAGCTATATATATACATATATAGAAAAATTTCAATAAATCATTCAAAGCCATCAATCATCATTGTTGCCAAGGCGGAAAATATTCATTTAGCTTGTCAATCATTGATTGGAATGTTTGGATTTAAATAAATGCATTGAAGAGCAGCGGCCCAACTATATAAAAAAGAAAATAAATGTTCAATATCGAAAATATTCAATTACTTTAATACAATCCAGACGGAGGGAATTGCGTAAATTTGTTTATTGCTAAAGGTGCCTCGATTGGAAAAGGAAATGGACGTCAATCAACGCTGATTGATTGTGCAGGAAACAAAAGAGTCAAGAGTTTTTGCAATTGTATTAAATATTCATTTATTTATATTTGGTTTGGCTTGGCATAAATAGTTTACACATTCAAAACACTTAAAATTCTGTTTTCCACCTATTTGAGTAGCTCGAATGTTTTTTTTTTGTTTTTTCTTTTTTTTTAATTTTAATTCACATTTATGCTGTTAACTTTCACACTTAAGATTAGTTAGACATTTGATGTATGTTTATTTGAATGAGTTTTAAAGGTTTTTTATTACTTAGTTTCACATTTAAGTTAAAGTATTTTTTATTATTTGTTGTGGCTTTTGCTTGTTTAGGTGCCGCGATCGAGTTGTTGACTTAAATGGATCTGATTAATAAACTCAGCCAATTAATTTTAATTTTTGTTGATTGTTTATTATATATAAAGGTCTTTTTTTTGTGAAGTGTAAAAATTTGTATTCGTATATCTTGAAAATCGGAGCTTTTTGTTGTGAAAAATCGTTTTCAAATTCAAGTATCGTTAGTACACCTTGTAACAATGGGTGGGTATTCTGATGATCGTCTCATATGAACTACAATTCGATCCACACAGATAACAACAGACAGTTTAGTAGCTAGATAGATATTGATATTTAGATTTTGGGAAGTATGCTAAAGCGGGCATTAATAGAGTTAGTTAGCAAGAAGCATTTAAGGTCAATTCGACAAGGAGTTCAACAAATTCTTACTCTCATCTATTGAAAAACTACACAAACTTAACTTCCATCAAATAAATGCCGACTATATAACAATACATATACATACATATACATATATATATATATAAATACACGAGACGCATTCGATTTTGTCAGATAATCTCTTGATCTCATTGAATGCAGCAAGCGTATATAAATAAATAATTTCTAATTTGGCAAAATATAATATATATATGTATATATATATTTATAAATTTTTAATCTAACTTATATATGACCAAAGCCCTCAATTGGCTTGGCTTGTAAATCGTCAGGTATTGAGCAATGGGATATATATATAAAAATCATGGATAACACTAATAATACTCTCTTTGTTTCGTTTTTTCTTTGGTTTCAAAAATGTTAACTTATACGACCAGATGCGAGACGTCGCTGGTGTAGCCAGGCGAGTAGCGCGGCGGCAATGGATTCTGTTGGGGGCGTGTCTTGCCCAGGCCCAGCTGACCCGACTTGGTCAGATCGTAGGGCCTGCGTATGCGCAGCACATCGGCCGCATCGCCTGGCCAGGCGCGCTCCGGCCCCAAGCGCTGGCCCAGACGTGGATAGCGTCGTTTGTCCACTGCCAGGCTGATGGTGCCCGGCGCATGGCTGGCCATCAGACCTACGTTGTACTGTCGCTGCATGGCCAGCGAGGCGCGTATTGTTTTACGTTTCTATAAATCGGAGATTGGGGATTAACTTTCCAATTCAGCTATGACCACGGGACTTACCTCTATGGTGCCGCGCCATTTGTCCGCGGCGTGACGAGCTATGTCCAAGCGCTTTTGCTTCTTCACCTGATGCTTCTTATAGATAACCTCGATGATGATGAGACCCACGCCTCCAGCTATGCCCACGCCCACCAGTATAAAAACGCCCGCCATATTCTTGAGGCCCAGTGTATTTGGCGTCTTCTCGAACAGTTCGCAGTTCTGTTGGACGTGCCCATGAAAGATCCACTGTTTGTCCAGTTTCTCCATGAAGCCACCTGTGCAGCAAGCAGTTGATGATAATTGAGTTGTCTTAGGTATTTGAAAGGTCAACTCACTCTCATGAAACTCGAGTATGGCTAGTGTGACGGCGTCTGTCCAGGGCGAACCCTTTTGCAGGCCAATGCCATAGCCGCTGCGTCCGAAGAGCTCGCCAGCCGTGACCAACTCACAGTCCTTGGAAGCCTCATACTCCAGGCGAGAAGAGTCCCAGATGAAAGCCATTAGCTTGCTGGAAATGAAAGTTCAGACATGTTAGAATCGAGGTAAGATCATCGGAGTTTTAGTTGTACAACAAATAGGAGATTAGATAAAATTCTTTTGGTTTTTTTTTAGAGAACATTGAACGATTTAGAGGTTTCTTCAAAATACGAGTACAATACGAATATGAGTACGATTACTACGGCTACTGAAGAGAAATAGAAAGAGAAAGAGAGAGCGATATATATATGAATATAATAGGGGAGAGAGAGACAAAAAGAGAGTGGTAAGATTCTAAATTGAGTGGACAGAGTGAAGAGTGAGTATCGTTGTTGTTATTGTTGTTGTTGTAGTTGTTGTAGTTAGTTGCGGTGGCAAAATCATGCGACTATTTCAGCTATATGGTAAACAAACACTCGAAGCGATCAGTTCAGTTCGCTAGCAAGTTCAGTTACCCCTTCTTCACGTCCTGAATGGCCTGCTCGGCAGTGACATAGTTGTTAGACTCCATGGTACGGTACATGTTCGATAGCTCCACCTGACGCCGGAAATACATGTCCACCGAGGACCCTTTGACCGTGGCACACGTCAGATTCTCCATGGTGTTGCGCAGACGGGCATCGTTGATGCCGCTCAGCTTCGTTTTGGGCCGCTCCAGCACGAGGAAGGCAGCCAAGTTGGCAGTGTAGGAGGCAACTATGATCATGGCAAAGCCGGCCCAGACCATGCCCAGCACTCGGGCCGAGAAGCTGCGCGGCGTACCCTCACCAATGCCGCTGTTGAGCAGCACGCCCCAGGCGAACCAAACAGCGGAGCTGAGATTCAGTGCCTTCTCCTCGTTGCTGTCCGAGTGCGAGAGCTTGAAGCGTCCAAACGGTGAGAATCTGAGTATTAGAGAATCATTTAGTTAGAACAAACGTATGCTTTATTGTCCAGCTGGCTAAACCATGGCTAAGTGATGTCTGGGGGATATTGTACGAGAGGATGTTCGCTGTGCTCGCTGACCTTTAACCGTCAAATGCAACGAGCCTTATGTCCAAGCCATCACTCAATCGGTATTAGGGTTTGTGTCTGGGACTTAGACTCTATTTGTTTTCGTATACTATTCATATATTACGCACCTGTCCAATAGGTAAAGCACGAGCGCCACAACATGAACCGACACCATTACCAAGATCCATAGCGTGTTACTAAATGGCTGCAAGAAAGACACAAGAGTACTCGATCGGGACGGTTTCTTCTCGAGTATTGTAATGCCTTGGTATTTGAATGGTTTCGAGAATTCAATATATTCAGCACGCTCCGGATTTATGGTTAGTGGTGCGACGATCATGCTAAAAATATAGAAATCACAAAGTAAATTCAGTTCATAAAAGTTAAATGCTAAAAACAACACTCAGAGAAACAAAGGATTTTTGGGGATCTTTGGAATAGAATTTCTCACTTAATAAAGGTTTCTCTTTATAGAAGAACATTAATTTTGATTCTACACATGTTTTTCTCTGAGTGTAGGCGCTAAATCTTACTCGGCACGTTCATTGACCAGCTCTCCTATTAGACCCGTCCACTCCTTGCGCAGCGTCATTGCGCCTGTATTGTTCTTTAGGATATAGTGTCCGAATTGGCCATCCGGAGACAGAGCCAGGTCGTAGGTGAAATTGATGCGCTTGGAGAGCTCAATGAGCAGATCAATACAGTAGCCACGACAACAAAACTCATTAGCTGCAAGCGGAATAGAGAGATCAGAAAGAGTAATCTAACGAGGAGTATGGGATTTACTTGTCGCATCGCTGGCATTGAAGAGCGGGCAGGGCCGTTCGTCTGGCTCACAGCGGAACTCATCGTCGCCCATGCGTCGCACATAGACAAATGGCTTCTCCTCTATGGTCAGCACCTTGAGGTGTGTGGGTATCATGATGCCTTCCGGCTTGCGCCTCTGTTTGCCGCCCCAAATGATCTCGCTGTCATTGATGCGCATTCTCATTTTCGCCTTCAACTAAAGTGAAGTAATTAAGGGTCTTAGCCGATCAGTGCTCCAATCAGATAAATAGATTCACTTACGCTATCGTAGCTAAACTTGCCCACAACGTGCTGCTTCTGGTGCTCCCGTATGTTGATCACATCGTAGCCGGCATAAATGCGATCCCCGTTGTCATCGAATGCCACTTGACCCGTTTCTCCCGTGATATTTCGTGTCTTCAGGTACTGAAAAAGTCGTTTGCCTGCGATGGGCGTTTAATGATGCATTAATAAGCTGGCGTGTATCTTGTGTCATGTGCTAAATACCCACCTGATTCCCAGTTGACAGCCGAATCGCCACAGTCCTTGGGCGCCTCGGCGATGGTTTCATTCGAAATCATCTCCTTAATAGCCGAGGCCAGCACATATACGCTGTCCTGCAAACCGGCAATTCGGCAACAACAATAATGAATAATTCAACTATTCGGCGGAGGTCCCTTGCTCACACTCTACTTACCCTAATGTGTCCCTTGTCGCTGTGGGCATGCTCCAGCTGCAGGCCGAGCACTCCGTCCGGCGTATTGTTTGCATGCAGCGCCTGCTCCGTCACAATCCACACATGTCCCTCGCCAGTCATATTGTATTCACCAGCATCGCGGAATATCACTTGAGCGTCTTCGGTGCTGCGTATATGTATGGAATACAAGAGCTTGTCTTAATGTGCCTGAGGATATGGACTTAATGGCAACGCTTGTAATAAGCTGAGCTGAATTTAGCGATGTATCAAAATTTACGGAAGTACTTAATATATATATATATATATAGTCATACAATTTTGAATCTTGATAGTAAGAATCAAATTTCTTTGTCAAAAAGATATAAGAAACTCCAAATTTTAAAATATTTTTAACTAATAATTCTATATACATATATTATATACTAATCTTAAGTTCTTGTCCCAAAATGTGGCATACTTTTAGGCAATAATTCTGAATGAATAGTTTCCGCTGTCATTTCTATTTATTTACCTGGCATAGACGAGATAGACCCTAGACTGCGCGGTCTTCATGTCTATTAGGTGCTCCGTAAAGCTTTCCAGTTTTGGCTCGAACTCAACTATCAATTCAACTGTCGCGCGCACATCGACATCGTCGTAGTAGGTCTGCGAGGTGGTCTGAAAACGGCCCAAGATTGCGCGTCCGTCCGTGTCGGAACTGTGAATGATGATTACCTGTCGATGGCAATGACAATTCCGTGAGTCAACGTGTCATAACTTAAGGCCAATCATCCGCTTACCTTGGTGTACAAAAAGTGACTGAGCATTTCGAGCCAAACATCTGCCTGATGGTAATAGGGGGGCACGGTGCGCAGAAATGAGACATGGATATTCTTGTCGGAAAAGGCCGCATCCCGCGAGGATATGCCAATGACTGGTATCGAATAGAAGCCGGTTGTATAGCTCACAGCTGCTGGCGACAAATCGCCTGAGGTTTGTTCATGCGAAACGACGACGGCGTACACCTGCCCAAGCGACACAAAATCAATGGAAATGAGCAATGCAGAACGTAAACGGCACAAAAAGGCAAAAGAGCAAAAGGGAAAAGCGGCCAGAGGCAATCGCTAGACAAGCGGAAGTGTAAATCGAATTGGGCGTCACCAGGATCTGCAATTGACTGCCAAAATAGATGTGCATCATTTGTTGGCAGCAGCCACCCGACACCCGCTCAAGCTCTGACTGTGATTTCCTCTCCTGGGTGTCTAATGAAAGGTTCAAAATGTTCAAATTTCATGATAAATGACAATTGCACGTTGAGTTGCCACACACCCAATTCCAAATTGATTCGAATGGAGCTCAACTGAGTTATTTATGATTAATGAACCCTGAGTATACCCTTAGAGTACTCTAAACAGAGTTAATTTAAGGCTGTTGAGCTGAAAGCTTAAAGCTTCCTGTATCTACGATTTTTTATATATGTCATAGTCCATAAATCGCCCGGAGTAGTTCGTTTCAAAGGAAGGAATCATATGTGTTGGTAGGTAATTTAATATATGGCATTGGTTTCCATTTAGGGCTCGTCTATCTCAGGGAACGGCAAGAGTGCTAAAGGCAAAAGGCAAGAGGCAATCAGGCGTACGAACCAACGAGCAAAATGAGTGTATGTGATATGCACAGGCGAATTACCGTTTGTCATCGACTCATTTCCGATTCATTTCCTTTTGAATTATTAAAATGAAAGGTGAAATGGCAGTGGCGGGCGGTAATTGTATTTGCGTGTTGCCAACAAGCCAGAATGCAGAGTTTGTTCAAGCTGAATTTGCTTTCATACTTACTCGCTTTTCAATTAGCTTATCGCAGACATTGAACACCGTTTTAATTGGGTTCTTATCCATGCGTATTGTCTTATCGTAATAGGTGACTTTGCGTGGAACATATTGTTGGTCGAAGTTGAGGTGCTGCAGTGGAAGAATGGAGAAAATTAGAAATCCGCAATCCTGTTAGACAAATAGAAAAGATAAACACGCTTACCGCTATTGTTATGCGAAAGTGCTCCTCGCTATCGGAATTGCTCAATACGCCGCCTATATTGTACGTTGAGGGATTATCCGAAGCTGTGTGCCTTTGTCCTCCAATCGGCAGCACATTAACAATGCCAGCCGCACACAAAAGCCAGCGATAAGCGAGTGCAGCAGCCATATTGCTGCGAGCGGCTTTTTGTTTGCAACTTTTGGGAAATGTAGCTATGTGTGTGTGTGGCGTGATGATTTTCTGTGGCACCCCCCAAATTAACTATGCTTGGAGCATTTTCTGTAATAAAAAAATATCAAATGATTAAAGCTTTAATGTTATTTTCAAATTTCCCGCCTCTTGGGGCTGCCGCTGTTGATCGTCAGTGTGCAGCGTTGCCCAACCCGTTGAGCCAAGTGCTCATATGTTAATGTTAACTTAAATGATATTGCCAGACTTTTTGAAAATCGAACGATCATATGCTTTTGACACTTGTTGTTTGCTCACTGCGCTCAGTCTTCATCGTTGTCGCGTGTCGCTTTGCCGCGGATTTACTTATCGCGCACCGCTACGCAAGCGAAATTAAACGAAAATAATATAATCTCAATCTAAAATCGGATTTTAATCATCTTTAAGCTGACGATTTGTGTTGAAATTGATTGGAAAAGTGTGCGGCTGAACTGTGCATGTGGGCGTGATCAGAAATGCGCCTGGAAATGTGTGAAAATTGTAATTGAAAATTGACCATTGCTGTTGACTGCGTTGACGTCGACGTCCGCTGCTGCGGCCAGAGCGGTGTCTCAAAAGTTGTCTTTTGGCGTTGTCGCGCTGTTACTGCCGCTGCAACAGCGGCTTGTGGGCGCGGGGGCGTAATTGTTGACGTTGCTTTGAGCGTATATTTTATGTGTCGCCTTCTTCTGCTGCCGTACGCGGAATTGTTGTCGCGTGTTTTTTTTTTCGTCTTTTTTGCGTTTGCGTTTACGTATTGACAGTAACTGCGGCGAACGCGTCGCTGCTCAAACATTGTTATTGTTATTATTGTGTGCGGTCGGTCGGTCGGTCGACGTTTTTGTTTCTGTTTCTGCTTCTGCTGCTGGCATAGCTTTTGCTATTCAGCTTCCCCTTTTGCGCTTTTTGTGGTTAAGTGCGCGCACTCAAGGTGAAAAATATATTGAGTTCTTTCAAGTGCCATTTCGAGTGTGTGTGTGGCCATAAAATTTAATTTGCAATCAAATTATTCGATTTACGGTCAGTGAGTGAGTGAGTGCTTTTGCTCCCATATTCATAGACATCGAACTGATGATTCAACTATTACAAACAATGTGTAAACATATATTTACACCAGCGAATCTCTGAAGCGCCAAACAGTTTAGCTTATAACTGTTACTGTAAGTACAAGACTTGCCCATGTACATAAGTATGTATGTGCACAGATATGTATATAGATCCCTATGAGTAAAACTCGTTCCACCTGTTGTGCGGCACAGCTGGGCGCAGCCAATGTTGCAGGCTTTTATTAGTTACAAAAGGGCTTCGCTGCACTGGCAACTGGGTCAAGTGGCAACTCTTTGATAACGGTACAATGACAGTGCAGTTAATTGCTAAAAAGAAATATAAAACAAGTTTGCTTTCAAGTTGAATAATTGAAGACAAATCACAAAATATTCAACCACCCGTTCGCTGCCTATTCAGAATCAATTGCAAACAAACTACAACAGCAACAACAACAACAACAGCAGCAACAGCAACGGCAACAGCAACAAGAATATCAACAGTGGCGCCCTCTCGCACTCTCACTTTGCAATGAAAAGAGGGCAGCCAGACACACGCGTGCTTAATTAAGCGCCACATTGTTGAACAGATAGAGAGCGAGAGACAGAGAGAGGGAGAGACAGGCAGAGAGCGAGAGTGAGAAAGTAAAAAAGAGAAAGAGCTTTCGTATTCAACTGGGGAGCTGAGCCGCAGCTGAATATATGTATGCATGCATGTGTATGTGTGTTGAGTGGGCTGGGCAGATGGCGCCACATGCAGCTGCCGCAGCACGCGTTGCATTCAATTTTTTTGCCAGCTGTAAAAAATTTCACACGTTGTGCAGATTTTTGAACGGCTCCCACACTCACAGATATATTTATTAATGCATGTGCAGCTTACAAACACCCACACACACACAGACACAAAGTGCTTGAATCGCTGTGAAATGCCGATGACGACTCAATTAAACTTTCAGCGAAAATCAATGACTGAGCCATTGAGAGCACCTAAAGTTATGCAGTTATGCACACACACACACACACACACATGTGTATATAATATGCATGTGTGTATGTATGTGTGCTTTTATGGTACACCTACCTATGTATATATGTATGTATGTATTGATGTATTTATGTGCATACTTTGGCGATCAATTGAGCGGCATCAAAAATGCTTTTGACGAGCTTTAGCATCATTTCGAAATACCAAATTAACATAAATAGTTCAACGACAATTTATCTTATAAATAAAAGATACACTACGTGCATTTATCTACCTGAAGCTGACTGCAATAAAGAACCCTTCCATTACACACAACTAGGGCTGCATATATCTTTGTTTATTCAGCTGGAATTGTGGATACAGATTACACTATGCAACAGCTCACAGGCTCAGTTGGCTTACTAAGCTTTTCTTTTATGCCGACAAAATGAAGATTGCTGTCTTACACTAGACAAATAATGTTAGATTTGTAGTCTAGTGTTATCAATGTTTGACAATGGCAAATCAATTTGCAGGGCAATTGCGAGTTTCACAGAATCAGAAATTCGAAGAAACGCTGAAATATAAAGATTTCTATGGCTACGCACGTAACAAGTCTTGGATATTTAATGGGACTATGGTAATATTTTCATGTATCTGCTGTCAAAGTTATATTTTTCAATGAGTAAATAAGAAAGAAGAGAAGGTATTATGAATCCGAATAGTTTTTGAATTCAAACAAAAGTAATTGACAAATAAATTGACTGAGATTCAGCTGCATATGAAATATATTATACGTTAGGGCACCAATTTTTAATGGAAAGCTTATCACTAAGAATGTATAAATGAACAAATGACTTGAAAATCGTATTCTGATATGTCAGGCTATAAGGGTCTACCTTTGTTGTAATTTTCATATTCATTCAAACATTATTATTATAAATACAGTTACAAATGAAGTATAATACTTTTTAATAGCACTGTACACTTCATAACAGATTGGAAAATCATGCCAAGAACCTTGTCTAATCACACCAAACATCCATTTATCCAAACTGACCTATTCTATATATTCATTTGAAATATTTCAATTATACAAAACAGTCTCTGCATTGTGATTCTATATTTCACTCAATTAATAATCAGCTATAAATAGTTGATTTGATTTTTCATTACTGACTGATTCACTACCAACTATATATCCCCACAATTTTCCGACTTTTCCATTTCAGGCTCTTGCTGGGCATTAAATGCTCTTTCGCTCTCTTTGTTTGTGAGCAACGTTTATTATGGAGGACAGTTTCGTATAGCAGACGTGCCATTGCTCACATTTTGTTTAATTGGTATTTGTTGTTGTTGTTGTTGCTGTTGTTTGTGCCTTTTGTGGGTTGCATTTTGAACCTGATTGCAACTGGCAGCAAACGTCGCAACGTCGGCGTTGGCTTTGTGTAATTCAGACTGACATGGAGATGCACCTTTGTGTGTTTTTTTTGATTTTCAGTAAGCATAAGCTTAAGCGGGTATATTAGTTGTACATCTAACTAAAATTCAAATTTTGCACATTTGAAGCCTTGCTCTTCTCTGCAATTCTCATAAATTAAAGTCACTCTAAGAGCTTTTCATGCTTTACACCGTTATGTACCCTGCACAAAGACTGAATTCAATGCGCATTTGAATGCACCTCAGTTGAAACATTGATTCGCAATTTATCCATTTAATTTTTGCTGACATTCGCCAGAGCATCAATTGAAATTGAGAGATACAGTGCTGGAGAATAGCAGGTGCAAGGCAGCTTCACGGTGAGCAGTTCAAATAATTTAACCCAATTGCATGTGGGGAATATCTTTGTCTTGACTCTGGTCATGATGCGGATGCAATTAGATTGGCAGGATATCCTGGTACTCGTGTTGCACACAAACAGGATGTCCTGCTCAAATTTGGGTTCTCTTTGATAAAATTGAATTTTCCAAGATGAACGACAATTGTTTTATGTCAACCGGGTCTTGGCTTGGGGCTCTGGGTGGGGTAAACAGACAAGCATATAAAGAGCGACAAGGTGTGGGGCACAGAGCTGGGTGAATTCCCCAAAGTGTCGCACAGACAAAAGCTTCAATCAATGCCTAAAACTTTGAGAGTCGCCTCTTTGCTCCTGTTGCTTTAACCTTTATCCCTTTCATTGTACGACAGTTCAGTACAAAAGCTGTCTAAGCCAATAAAGCAGCAAAGGATAACAGCAAGAAGCGACCCCAGGACCATTTGCTAAACCATTGCGCTTGAACCGATTTTTGATAATGTCCCTGGGTGTGTGTGTGTTTAGCTTTCTCTCAGTTTAAAAGAGCTTTTTATCATTATTGCACAAGACTTCATTTGGTGGCTTAGTTTAAACCAGTTTCTGGATTGGATTTTTTTTAAATAATGGACTTGGTTCAAATGTACTTAAATTCCTACCAGAGAAATTTATATTGTAATATATCCTTGAATATGTCCAGCTTGAATTTGAAACATAAATTCCTGGTCAGTTTGTTCAACAAGAGTATTTCCCGCTGTGTTTTCATCGTATACTTTTCATTTCATTTTTGCACACACGAATTGCTTAACATATGTTTTTGTTCCCGTTGCGCTCCATTGAATTGATCGAACCTTTAAGCTGTTTATGGGCATCCGGATGCAGGACGAGACAGATGACACACAATCACAACCCAATTGGATGCCAGTTGGCTTGAAAATCCTTTTTCATGTTTTATTGTTGTCAATGTTTTTATCACGTTGTTGTCGTTTATAGAGTATGCTCTATAGGTATAAAAAGTATAGCAAGAGGTTGGAATAGCTCGAAAAGTTTTGTTTAAGGTAATTTATCATGTGGGTTTGAACTTGAAGGCAAAAATAAATAAATATTTTATTAAATTAATATTATTTTTTGAAAATTAATAAACATTAAGAAACTCAAGATTTAAAACTTGAGAAATTCAGTGAAGCTCGTTAAGGTCTTGGCCTAGAAGATTTCTTTTGTTCGCAATTCGTATTTAGAATTTTATTATTGTAAAAATGTAAATTTCAAGCGGCCTTAGAGGGTTTGCCTTAAACAAGTTAGATTATCACATAATATATTTGGTAGCATTTGTTTTTATTTATTTATGCGTATTGTCCATTTTAAAAATCGATGTCCTTTGTTGCTTTAATTGTTGAATGACAGCTAAGCTTCATGGTTTTTTCTCTTTGCAATCGAGAATGAAATTAAGAGAGTTTTCAGCCATGACTTCTTCAGAACCGCTTTCTTTACAGCCATTCGTATCTTCGAAAGTCTTATTAAGCACTATAAAGGAAAAATACTTAGAGTTCACAATCTATAACAGTTGAATTGAATGAATGCATACAGAGCGACAGGAATCTGCTCCGAATTTCATCTACGGCATAACCGTAAACGTAAATATATAAAATAAATGTAATGTAACCAAGTAGAAGAAGAACCGTAATCACAACAGCGCCATAGACAATGCACTGAGCCGTCCTGGGTGGATCCATTGCTAAGCGAAAGGAATTCCAGACAACAGCCACGCCTTTAAAGCATATTACTGCAAATTTTGTGATGGTGCTTGCGATGTTTGGTATATGTTTTTCACATGAAGCGCCAGCTAGTCAGCAATTGTCCTATATTTGAGAGTGGCTCCCTTTTTGTATCGTGGTTCGGACTTGCCTTAAATCAAATTATATTGGCTTTATATACTGACATATGTACATACAATGTCTGTATATAAGCGCAAGGGTAGCGGGCGCCTTAAGTTATGCAAACACTTTTGTATGTGTGCCACTCCTACGGGATGCTTTGCTTTCTCTATTCCTTTTGCACACACACATACAGACAAGCACGCGCGCACATACACAAACACACACACACATACACGCACTCACAATCACACAAATACACTAGCACTCACACACACAGACAGCCAGACGCACAGTCACATAGAAATTTTATCCTTGTTGGGCCAGAGTTTTTTTGGGGCTTTCAGTGTGAACTTTTGTGTTGAACAAAAAAGATTTTAATTTCTTGTTTTTCTGTCGTGTTTCATTACAAGTTTGTAAAAGCACAAGCTTCACTCAATTCTCATTTCACATTTCTAACATTTAATTTCACACATGCATAACCAATGACCAGCCAAACGGAGGCTGGCAGACCTCACTCGCGTCCAATCGCCCATACGCACCGTGTGGCAAAAGCAGTGAATGCTCGATGGCTGAGTCGCTGCCGCTGTTGGACTGCTGCTGGTCACAACTTTGCGCCTGGCGCGACGCTTTACTACTGAATATCCCTTTTTGAGTGGTAAAACTTTTCGCTCTGCCTGCGAAGCTTTCGCGTTGCCAAGCAGCTTTTTTTTTTGCTCGAAGCTTTTTAAGTTCAAGGAAAGCTGCGCTACGCCTGCGCCTGGCGCATGTAAACAATAATTCGTTGATTGTTTTTTACGCCTTACGCTTTGCTGTTTTTATTCGTCGCTCAGCTGTTTGCGCCTTTCGCACGTGCGTTCGTCTGCGTCGCTGTCGTTGTCGCCGTCGCAGTCGCAGTCGTTGTTAGCGTCAACGTTGCGCCGACCACTTGTAGCGTTTGCTTTGTGCTTTGCCGCACGCATATGTTATTCGTATGCTGTTCGCATGCAACTGAGAGATTTTAGTTAGTTCGTGTGTACCGGTGTGTGTGTGTGAACTGGCGCTTTTTAATCCAGTTTCAAATTGATTGGTTTTTAATTTACATTTATTATAATTTGTCTAATTAGCTTAGTGCGTTGACAGGCCGATAAGAATGCCGCTTCGAAGTTTGTCAGCAAATCATGCGACGTTATAAAGCGCGGTCACTCAATGTACAGCCATCATTATCACTTTTAAAATGGCTTTAATATGTATTTAAGTTCTCCATCAAAGCTACAACAACCAAGAGCAGTTATCTGCACTATAAGCCTCATACAAACATTGTTAATATATCTAAGGAATAGAATACAAATCTCTTTTAATGATAATCATATAAAGATAGTAAAATATATATTTAAATATGTACATTTATGCATACGGCTATCTCCCAACTATTCTTTAAAGGCTTAAGTTGCCAGTTTCAAACATTGAACTAGAATACTTTAGCACACTTTAGTTTCAAGTAGTTTGTCAATCTTTGCACTGAGACTCAGTGGTACTTGAAGAAAAAGCAACAGGCTCAGTAAAACACAAACAGCAAGAGTCTTAAGTGAAACGTGACCTTGACCCGGAAAATGCAATTGCATTGGCTTAAGGCATGCTAAGTAATCTTCACTGTCATCCACCATGTCGAAATCAAATCAAATTTGCGCACGCCCCTTTGCCAGCACTGAAGCGGATGCACAAAGCGAGAGGCCAAACTAATGCACAACTAAGAAAGCTAATTCGCCGCGCTGATGCGTAAAACGTGCAAGAATTGAGGTGGGAGGGGCACGGGCACACATGAATGAAAGCAAAAGTTTGAGCCAACAACAACAGCCTTAAAGAGAGAGAGAGAGAGAGAGAAAAAGAAAACACTCAAAAAGCTACACCCGCGACACACTGCCTTATATGTTCGAAAGCTTTTGGCGCTCGCCTGAGCTTTCTTGCAGCGTCTCGACACGCAAGCTTTTCCAGCATTTTCATTTGAGCGCTGGCCTTTTGTGGGTCGCCGTCGTCGGTTCGGACGTGTTGATGTTGCCCGTTGAAGCGTTGCTGCTGCCTCTCGTTGTCCGTCGCGCCGTCTAGCATCTGAGAAAGAAAATTTAAATATTCAGTCAAATCATAAATTATTTATTGATGCCAGTTATTTATACGACGTCAGGTAACGATCCAAAGTGGAGGAAAAAATACAAATATCAATTGTTGCTGCTGTTCTTTGTTTACGTTCGTCACAAAAATAATTTGTGAAGATATTTGTAAGTGATTTTTCCTCGAGCATGAAAATCTACACCTGGCAAAGCGAGCCCGAGCCAGAAAAGTGAGCTATGTGTCTGTGGTGGTGCGATGGCTCTGCCAGCATCAGTCAGCAACAAAAAATAGGCAAATAAGTGACCTGGCCGCTGCCTCTCAGGCGTGTGTATACATTCTTCCTGCTAAAACACACACACTCACACATACATATTTATATATGTAGGCAGTTGTATGTGTATATAACATAAACCTGGCTAACCAAATGCGTGGGAAATCGTTTGATTATTGTGCTTTGGGCGCGTTATTTGATTGAAATGGCTGTTAATTAATTTTATGGTATTCTAAATAAATTTAACTTTAATTGTCTAACAGCTGCAGAAGAGAATGAGCGAATCATTCGCACATTAGTATGTATAATACATGATAGCATATGATTTAATCGCAGTCGGAAAAACCATTGAAAACTTCACGAGTGGGTGGTGGGTGAGAATGAATTAAATGATGCGCCTCGAATGGGCCAGCTGTCACATTGACATGATTCAAATATCGCCTCAGCCGAACACAATTGCTTGCATGTTTCATGCCACACTTTCCTGTTGGCTAACAGGCGGACCTGCCACACGCTGCAGCCTCACAGCCAACTCTCTGTGGCCTCGCTTTCCATGTGTGTGTGTGTGTGTGTGTTTGACATGAAAACTTTTCAACAGTTCCGTGGCGCTTGCTCCCCTGTCGGAATACGTTGGCATTCCTGGGCACCCAGGGGCAACCTTACTGCCTGCCAGCACAGAATTATGAATTTGTAATTTCCTCTTTGAAAAGGCAGCGACCAAAAAATAAACGTTTGCGTATATGTGGGGAAAGCTGCCGGCTACAGATTTATGCTAATTGGCATGCATAAATCTCAATCGGAATAGCTAAGGCCTCGAGGAATTTAGTCCTTAGTTCAGCTTTAGGCGGCTGTCATTGTGAATGACAAGCTAATAGATATTGTCGATTATGCGCATCTGAACTTCTGCGAACTAATTATTATTCTTGTGTTGTAGCTTGTTGATAAACATACCAACACACACGCACACATACATATATATGTAGTTGCCCAACATACAATGGGGGAACACACACATGGCATACATCGAATATTCTAAGCATTACTCAAATTTATGGTCCGTGGCTATAATAAAAATCGCAGAATTCTGTTGACCGAACCTAAGCAAACCAATCACTTGCTTAATAGTTAATAACTCAACAAATTGGAATCAGGAAATTTCATGTATTTTATTGATTATTTGTTGTGCATGCGGCCAATGTTTATCTTTCGGTTGTATCTTGTAATTAGCGGAATACACTGAAACGTCGATAATATATTTGTGTTAGCTTGCCTAAAATAGATTACAGTACAGCCCAATTCATACGCTGCAAAATAAAATATCTTTTAAGATTCCGCTACATTTAACAGAGGACAAAAATTTCTTGTAGAAATCAATGTGGCATGCTGCCCATTAAGTTGGTAGAAACATAAAAACTTGAACAGTAGTGTGTCTGCCTCTCTCCCTCTATGCCTTACTCTTTATGCAAATAACATTTTTGATGATACTTTATCCACCCTCTGCTTTTAGATCGTATCCAAGCCATTATCTATGAACAATAGAGACAAATCATAAAAAGCAAAAAATAAAAACAATAGCTAGAATAAATGACAGCAAATAAGAAATTGTAGACTGAAACATTTTCACAATAAAAAGTGATTCTATAGAGAAAAGAACAATATTACGCATACGCCAAGTGGGCCAAAATACTAAATACTTAAGAGCGAGGCAATACTTGCTAGTTCTTTATATATTGAGCTATATATTTGATGACTTAATACTATGAATGTTATAGAAATATTATAGAATGTTATCTAGAAATATTAAGCATAGTCCAAACTGCTGAAAAGCTCATTAAAATTAAAAGTTGATTAGAAAGTAATGGATATTAAAACTTAATAGCAAGTTACAAATATTGCTATTAAGCTCATATTTAAGGCAAAATTCAGAGTTTTCCAACCCCAAAGGCCAACACAATTTATGTATATGGCCCTTGTGAAGTGCTCCATGTGTCCATGTGCCCATATTGGGGAAATGAGAAAGTGTTTGGTTTGTTTATATATTTGTGAATAAATTATCTATTGACATGCCTCGAACGACACGCGGAACGGCCAAAAGTGGTTTAGTTTTCCGAGGTGCGCTCTGTAGGTCAATGGCAGTAAAGCTACTGATAGCGATAATTTGATAACTAATAATAGATGGATTGTGTAACGTAATTAGAGTAAATAGCGCTCATGTGATTTCTTACAGCTATTAGAGTGGCTAATGTACATATTACTTTTCTTTTTTTTATTCGCCCATAGGACACGCTGCGACAACAAGGACAGCGACAAATCTTTGCAATTAACTCGCATAACCGGTCACAGACAAAACAAAGGCAACACGAGCAAAGTCCTAGAGAGCAGGCGGATAACACCCACCGCCAATCCACACACACACACACGCACATTCACTCACACACACACGCAACACTAGCATACGTGGCTACGGCCCACACCCAGCAACATGGGCGACAATATAATTGGCTCGGCGAGCTTCCTTCACTTGGGCGACATTGTTTCCCTCTATGCGGAGGGCAGCGTTTGCGGTTTCTTGAGCACACTCGGGTGAGTACCATCTGTCACATGCTTGTAGGATACTCATTGCATTCGCACTCACACTCAAACATAACTAACTGCACTCGCACTTCAAAGACCATTTAAGACCTTTGAAGTGCCTAGTCAACTGTTGCATGATACTAAACATTTTTCCGTTCTCTGACATGTCAATATGTCAATTAGTGCAAACTAATTGATATGAGATGATATATAAACTATTAGAAACATTTATTAGATTAGAGCATAAGTGCACAGAGAAGAATTTGTTGCTAATTGACTTTGATTTGTTATAGTCTTGTGGACGATCGAACCGTTGTTTGCCCCGAGGCCGGAGATTTGAGTTGCCCGCCCAAAAAGTTTAGAGGTAAGCACCAGATGCCATATGAACTTTCGACACACTTAATTAGCTAATATATACTCACTTTACAGATTGCCTTATCAAAATATGTCCCATGAATCGTTACTCTGCGCAGAAGCAGTTCTGGAAGGCAGCCAAGCAGTCGGCCAGCTCGAACACAGATCCCAATCTGCTGAAGCGTTTGCATGTAAGCTTCACTAATTTGTAGCTCAATCTTATACTCACATTTGTAACTTCTCTCTGTTGTATGTTAGCACGCCGCTGAGATCGAGAAGAAGCAGAATGAAACGGAGAACAAGAAGCTGCTGGGCACGTTCATACAGTACGGCCGAGCTGTGGTGCAGCTGCTTCACTTGAAGTCGAACAAGTATCTGACCGTTAACAAGAGGTTGCCTTCGTTGCTGGAGAAAAATGCGATGCGTGTGTACTTGGATGCGAATGGCAATGAGGGCTCTTGGTTTTACATAAAGCCGTTCTACAAGCTGCGCTCTATTGGCGATTACGTTGTGGTGGGCGACAAGGTGATCCTCAGTCCGGTGAATGCCGATCAGCAGAACTTGCACGTGGCCGCTAACTATGAGTTGCCCGACAATCCCGGCTGCAAGGAGGTTAATGTACTCAATTCATCAACGTCGTGGAAAATCTCGCTGTTCATGGAGCACAAAGAGAACCAGGAACATATACTCAAGGGTGGCGACGTGGTGCGGCTCTTTCATGCCGAGCAGGAAAAGTTTCTAACCATGGATGAGTACAAAAAGCAGTACCATGTCTTCCTCCGCACTACGGGGCGTACCAGCGCTACTGCGGCGACGAGCAGCAAAGCGCTCTGGGAGATTGAGGTGGTGCAACACGACTCATGTCGTGGAGGTGCCGGCGATTGGAATTCCTTGTACCGCTTCAAGCATCTAGCCACGGGCCACTATCTGGCAGCCGAATCCGAGTCCGATGTAGTTGCTGGAGCGATCGCTGCAAACGCCCATGAGTCATTGTTGGGCGACTGTAGCAAAGACTCCGGTCTCAGCTCTACCATGAATTCCACTCTGAATGGTAAGTCACGCAGAAATCACAAAAATATTTTGAGCTAATCTCATTCCCTTTTCCACAGACAAACCGAAAGGCAAACTATATCGATTGGTCTCAGTGCCATATTCGGCTGACATAGCCTCTGTATTTGTGCTGGATGCTACGACAATGGCGCGGCCGGATAGCTTGGTGCCGCAGTCCAGTTATGTAAGACTGCAGCACATTTGCTCCAATACATGGGTGCATGCAACATCGATACCCATCGATGCGGATGACGATAAGCCGGTCATGTCGAAGGTGTGCTGCTCGCCCATCAAGGAGGACAAAGAGGCATTTGCACTTATACCCGTATCGCCGGTGGAGGTCCGTGATCTCGACTTTGCCAACGATGCGTGCAAGGTACTGGCCCTGGTCACCAGCAAGCTGGATAATGGCAGCATTTCGATCAATGAACGACGAGCTCTGATCTCTTTACTGCAAGACATTGTGTACTTCATAGCCGGCATGGAGAATGAGCAAAACAAGACCAAGGCCCTCGAGTTTACCATTAAGAATCCCATACGCGATCGACAGAAACTGCTACGCGAGCAGTACATCCTAAAGCAGCTATTTAAAATATTGCAAGGACCCTTTCAGGAGCACACAGCAGGCGATGGACCATTCCTGCGACTGGATGAGCTGAGTGATCCCAAGAATGCGCCTTACAAGAATATCTTCCGACTATGCTATCGCATTTTGCGGCTCTCCCAGCAGGACTATCGCAAGAACCAGGAGTACATTGCCAAGCACTTTGGTCTGATGCAGAAACAGATCGGCTACGATATCCTTGCTGAAGACACAATTACGGCGCTGCTGCATAACAATCGCAAGCTGCTGGAGAAGCACATTACGGCTGCCGAGATCGAGACCTTTGTGGGTCTTGTGCGCAAAAATATGAACAATTGGGACTCGCGCTTCCTCGACTATCTTTCCGATTTGTGCGTCTCGAATCGCAAGGCCATTGCTGTCACCCAGGAGTTGATCTGCAAGAGTGTGCTCAGCGATAAGAATGTTGACATTCTGATTGACACACAGGTCAAGCCGCTACGTGGCGGCACTTCAGTGCGCTGCTATAAAGGCGCCTCAGAGGATGTGTGCCTGTCCACTCTCACAGAGGTTGCCGGCGATGACGAGGATCGCTCCGATGTGCAGTCTACCTCCACCACGACCACATGGGATAGTGCGAGTCTTAACGATGAAGAGGCTGCGCTGCCGGGCGAGAAGTACGAAATACATTTGCAATGGAAGGGACAACCTGTGAGTGCTGAACGATTTATTTTCTTACCTCCTTATTTAAAGCAATTACTCTTTTTTGGTTTTAGTCCTCGCGCTCTATGGCCGATTTGGCCAACTGCGTGTCCGATGGCTGCGAACAGGAGACGGCTATATTGAACTACTATCGCCATCAGCTAAATTTATTCTCGAACATGTGCCTGAATCGTCAGTATCTGGCTTTAAACAGACTCTCGCCCCAATTGGACATTGATTTGATACTAAAGTAGTTTCCTCTACTGAATGCACAAATTCCTTTGCTCAAGTGTTTCTTATACTGCAGATGCATGTCTGATGAAACGATGCCCTATGAGCTGCGTGCTTCGTTTTGCCGTTTGATGCTGCACTTGCATGTGGATCGAGACCCGCAGGAGCCAGTCACGCCTGTAAAATACGCCCGACTATGGAGTGAAATACCCTCCAAGATGTCCATTATGGAGTGAGTATCTGTGATTGTCAAGAGTAGTACTTATCAGCTGATACATGCTCATCATGTCTAGTTATGATGGCAAGAACCTTCAGCCGGATCAGAACAAACAGGCATGTCGTGCTAAATTCAATACAACTATCGCCTTTGTGGAAAACTATTTGTGCAATGTGGCCACCAAGGTGTGGCTATTCACGGATCAAGAGCAAAACAAGCTGACCTTTGAGGTGTGTATCTGAACTAGTAAGCAAAATCATGAGATTTAATCGACTTTCACATCTTTCAGGTGGTTAAACTGGCCAGGGACTTAATATATTTTGGCTTCTATAGCTTCAGCGATCTGCTGCGCTTAACGAAGACGCTGCTCTCCATTCTGGACTGCGTGTCCGAGACGACAACTGGCGGCTCCTATGTTAACACGGATATCGACTGTGAGTACCAAAAATGATTCTCTTAAATTAAGTTAGTTGAGTAAGTTCTCTCTGATCTCTCCATGACAAGCTGTCGAAGAGGAGACGACAAATGATGGTAAGCTTACAAATAATTGCTGCTGAAATGTCACAGTTGAATCAATCTCATAATTTACATCTATTTTACAGCTGAGGGTGGCGTGCTGCGCTCCATTGGTGACATGAGTACGGTGATGACCTCGCTAGCATTGGGTTCCGTTGGGCAAGCGATTGCAGCGCCATCCATAGCACTACAACAGCGCAAGTCTGTGTCGCAACTGATGAAGGAATATCCGCTGGTCATGGACACTAAACTAAAGATCATTGAAATACTGCAGTTCATCTTGGATGTGCGCCTAGACTACAGGATCAGCTGCCTGCTCTCAATTTTTAAGCGTGAGTTTGACGAATCCGAAGTGGTTACCCAGACCCAACAATTTGGTGCTACTGACGAACAAAGCCAGCAGACCACACCTGGCAGTGCGGGCACCACTGACGCGGAGCAAATAGCCGCTGCTGAGGCTGCCATGGCTGCAGCAGCGGCAGCGGCGTCTGCAGCTGCGGCACGTCAGAAGAATATTGATCTAGAATCAATTGGCATACAGGCGGAGGGCATCTTTGACTGTGAGCGCAGCGATGCTGCCAATTTGGATCTGGATGGGCAAGGTGGACGCACATTTCTACGCGTCTTGCTGCACCTCATCATGCACGACTATGCACCACTTGTATCTGGTGCACTGCATCTGCTTTTCCGTCACTTTAGCCAGCGCCAGGAGGTGTTACAAGCCTTTCGACAGGTAAGTCGCTCTTACATTTGCCAATTCATAAAAGTAGCTTTGCGTAACTCATATTAAGGTAGTTATAGATGATTTATTAAAGTTGTCTGCATGTGCAATCATTTCATTTAGGCAATTTATAAGTATCATATTTGCTTGGTGTCTAAACAATCTGTAGGCTATAAAACTATATATATTTATATAAATAATATTAGTCTGTTTATTTCTTTATTTAAAAGTTGATTGCCTTATGTATTTAAGTATAAAGCCACGGGCTTGTAGTTGTCGGTAATCTTTTGATAGTTTCATACGATTGTATTATATATTTTATGTTTGTATCGGGGAATTAAATGGAATCGGTATACCGATATTGGTATTGCTTTGTGGTTGCATTCTAATTTCTCAATTTTACTCTTCATCTCTCTTGGGTTTGCATGCCACGCTCTTGAATTCGAATTCGATGTCTCGATGTCGACGTCGAGACTCGTGTTACTAATCTGTTTAATCAACTGCATTTATCATATGTATGTGACTAACAACTAAAACTGCTCACGCACTGCTAACATATACTTAACTAACACTAAAGTGGACGTATTCCGCATATCGTAATGAAAGACATTTTGATTTTGTATGTATGAACACTTTCTGATGCCTCTGTAAAATAGGCTAATGGCTGACATTTATAATTTTGCATTGTAGGTGCAACTGCTCGTTTCGGATAGTGATGTGGAGTCCTATAAGCAGATAAAATCTGACTTGGACATTTTGCGTCAGAGTGTGGAGAAATCTGAGCTGTGGGTGTACAAGGCCAAGGCAACGGATGAGCTGGGTGGTACCGATGCTGCAGGCGGTGCGGATAATCTGGAATACGATGCCACTCTTTCACCAGAGCAACGCAGCGAATATCAAAAGGTCAAGGAGATTCTCATTCGCATGAACAAGTTCTGCGTGACGGCTGGTGAGTAATCCGTCACATTCTTATCTTTAATACATCTCATGCTGGCCTACTTCAATGCAGGTCCCATTGTCAAGCCACGCAAGCACGAACAGCGGCTGCTTCGCAATGTCGGCGTGCACACTGTTGTCTTGGATTTGCTACAAAATCCTTATGACGAGAAAGATGATGTGCTGATGAAGGAGCTTATGTGCCTGGCGCATGAATTCCTACAGAACTTTTGCCTAGGCAATCAACAGAATCAAGTCCTGTTGCACAATCATCTTGATTTGTTTCTCAATCCAGGCGTAATTATCTCACCCACTCCTCAGATAGTCCTTATGAATAATCTAATATTCATTTCCCATGTAGATTCTCGAAGCGAAAACCGTCTGCGCCATCTTCAAGGACAATTTGGCGCTGTGCAATGAGGTGACGGATAAAGTTGTGCAACACTTTGTACACTGCATCGAGATCCATGGCCGACATGTGGCATATTTACAGTTCCTGCAGACAATCGTCAAAGCAGAGAACCAATTCATACGCAAGTGTCAGGACATGGTAATGCAGGAGCTCATCAATGCCGGCGAAGATGTGCTGGTGTTCTACAACGATAAGACCTCGTTCCATCACTTTGTGCAAATGATGCAACAGCAACAGCAGCAGCGCCGTCAACAGCTCAGCGACGACAGTCCGCTGAAATATCATGTGGAACTGGTGAAGCTGCTCGCCTGCTGTACCATGGGCAAGAACGTCTATACGGAGATCAAGTGCAATAATCTACTGTCGCTGGACGACATTGTAACCATCATATGCCATCCGTTGTGCATGCCCGAGGTAAAGGAAGCATATGTGGACTTTCTCAATCACTGTTACATTGACACCGAAGTGGAAATGAAAGAGATTTATGCGTCCGGTCATATGTGGAGTCTGTTCGAAAAGAGTTTCCTAGTAGACCTCAATCAGTTGATATCGAACACCACAGCCACCGCTAACAAGACGCTGTTGGCCTATGTGCTAAATGGTTTGACCAATTTGCTGAGCAGCTTCTTCTCCAGCCCTTTCTCTGACCAGAGTACTATAGTGCAATCCCGGCAGGTGATATTTGTGCAGTTGCTGCAGGCTGCTTACCGGCTCACTCAATGTAAGTGGCTATCATTGGGTGATCGTTTCAACGTAGAAAACTGCATCCGTACACTGACCGAATCAGCTAAAATGCGCAGCATTGTGCTGCCCTTGGAGCTGGAACAGCAGGTGACCAATATGTCAAGCAAGACTGCGATGCTGACACGACAAACCACCAAGTGGCTGCTGGCCTCCAAGCAACCCAAGTACGATACCCAACAGTCGACCCATCTGATGCGTTGGGATCGCTCGATCATTGAGGGATTGCAAGACATTGTCTCGCTGTTAGAGGATCAACTGAAGCCGGTCGTCGAGGCGGAGCTGTCATTACTAGTCGACATACTTTATCGCTCTGAGCTGCTCTTCCCTGCTGGCACCGAGGCGCGTAAGCGCTGCGAGAGCGGAGGCTTCATTCGCAAGCTAATCAAGCACACAGAGAAGTTGCTGGAAGAGAAGGAGGAGCGCATGTGTGTCAAGGTGCTGCGCACTCTACGCGAAATGATGGCTATTGATGTCAACTATGGTGAAAAGGGAGATGCTTTGCGTCAGACGCTATTGCTGCGCTACTTCCAGTGCAAAAGTGCGCCAAAGCTTGAGGAGGAGCATCCACAACTGCCAGCCGCGGTTGCAGCTGCTGCAGCGTTAGCAGCGGCGGCGGCCGCCTCCGACCCAGCGAAGCAATTGCATTTGGTCACCCACGGACCTGGGGCCAAGTATTTGGCGCGTGCGGACAAAACACTGCACGAAATGCAGAATCATCTGGACCGCGAGGGTGCCTCCGATTTGGTAGTAGAGTTGGTTATTAAATCAGTCCATTCACCCAACATCTTTGTAGAGGCCGTAGAGCTGGGAATAGCGTTGCTAGAGGGCGGCAATCCAATCATACAGAAAGGCATGTTCCAGAAGTTTCTCAGCGATGATCTAAATCAAGCGTTCTTTAAGGTCTTCTTTGAGAAGATGAAGGATGCGCAGCAGGAAATTAAGTCGACTGTCTCCGTCAACACCACAGATATAGCAGCTAAAGCGCATGAGCACAAGCAAGATACTAATCTGGAGCTAGACAAAATCTCGCGCAAGCATGGCCTCAAGAGCAATGGGGTTGTCATCACGGATGAGCTCAAACGGGAGCTGCACAATGCGGGCTTGGCCACAGCACGCGCCTACGGCAATGCGCGGAACATACACTCTGGTGAGGAGAGCTCAGCGATAAGTGTGAATAGCCCGCTGGAGGACATACTGGCCGAGAAGTTGGAAAAGCATCGTGACAGCAAGGAACAGCGCAATCAGCTGTCCAACAAGGTGCTCGTCATGCAGCCGATTCTACGTTTCCTGCAATTGCTTTGTGAGAATCACAATCCTGATCTGCAGAATCTGCTGCGTAATCAGAACAACAAAACCAACAATAATCTCGTCTCGGAAACCCTCATGTTCCTCGATTGTATCTGCGGCTCTACCACCGGCGGCCTGGGTCTACTTGGTCTCTACATCAATGAGCACAATGTGGCGTTGATTAATCAAACGCTGGAGACGCTCACCGAGTACTGCCAGGGACCGTGCCACGAGAACCAGAACTGCATTGCCACCCACGAGTCAAACGGACTGGATATCATAACCGCTTTGATATTGAATAACATAAATCCGTTGGGTGAAAACCGCATGGATCTGGTGCTGGAGCTGAAGAACAATGCCTCCAAGCTGCTCCTGGCCATCATGGAGAGTCGTGGCGACAGCGAGAATGCAGAGCGCATACTCTACAACATGAATCCCAAGCAGCTGGTCGAGGTAGCCTGCAAGGCCTATCACCAAGAAGAACTCATCGACGAGCAGGATGATGGAGATGAGCCGAGTGCCGCAACAGATGACGATGATGCCACGGTCAGTCCTCGCGAAGTCGGACACAACATTTACATACTTTGCCATCAGCTAGCCCAGCACAACAAAGAACTGGCGGCCTTACTCAAGGCCTCTGAAGATCCCCAGTCCGCCAGCTTCGACGCCAAAACAAGTCAAGCTCTGATGTACTACGCAACACATACGGCACAAATTGAGGTACAGTCCGAAATGAGATATTTGTGAATTATGTTCTTAATATCTTAATCCATCCTTCTCGTCCGCAGATTGTTCGCAATGATCGCACGCTGGAGCAAATTGTGTTTCCCATACCTGAAATTTGTGAATATTTGACAACGGACACGAAAATTAAAATACTTAACACTGCAGAACGCGATGATCAAGGCTCCAAAGTAGCAGACTTCTTTGACAAGGCCGAGGAGATGTTTAACGAAATGAAATGGCAAAAGAAACTGCGAAGTAAGTCCTTCATTGCGGGGCGTGGCATTGTTACTAAGATTCACTTCTCTTACAGGTCAGCCGTTGCTCTTCTGGATTAGCAGCTACATGTCACTATGGAGCAATATACTTTTTAATTGTGTTGTGGTAATCAATATGATTGTGGCTTTCTTCTATCCTTTCGATAATACGGTACCAGGTATGCAACAGTTTGTTATAATGCAGTAACAGAGTGCCTTAACAGCCATTTAACATTGCATGTTGTGACAATGTTAAGAATTTTATTGACGAATTTCAATTTCTGTTAAGCTGAAATTTATAAATTTATGAAATTAATGATAACATAATATTTGTTTTCTATTTTTAGAGCTCAGTTCGCATATTTCACTGCTATTCTGGGCCATTTTGATATTCTCATTGGTTATAGTTATTACGCTGCCTCGTGAGTCAGGCATACGCACATTCATTGGCTCCGTAATTCTTCGTTTTATATTTTTACTGGGTCCAGAATCCACACTGTGTTTGCTGGGCGTCGTTACGGTAAGTAGTATACAAGGCTGTTCAGTTTTCCAGTTTTTCCTATTCTAATTTTCCAATTCTTTTCACGCAGGTGACTCTTAAGAGCGTGCACATTGTGAGCATAATGGGTAACAAGGGCACGTTAGAAAAGCATTTCCTGAAGATCATCACCGACTTTCAGCTGCTCTATCATTGCATTTATATAGCATTTTGTTTCTGTGGACTTATTTTCCATCCATTCTTCTACTCACTGCTGGCAAGTGTTTATTATGCTAATGTGTTTATCAATTTAAAACGGAGTCTTTCTTGTAGCTGTTTGATGTTGTCTATAGAGAGGAGACGTTGGTCAATGTAATTCGCTCGGTTACACGTAACGGTCGCTCCATCGTTTTAACCGCCGTTCTGGCATTGATTTTGGTGTACCTATTCTCTATAATTGGATACATGTTCTTCAAGGATGATTTTCTCGTCTCGGTGGACTTTGAAGAGCAAGAAGCTTCGTCGACTGTTGCCCCGTTAACATTGTCGGTGCCAGAATCGCCCGAGCAGTTCTGCGCTATCCCAGATGAACATGGCGGCTGTGATGGCGGTACCAAACAGAATGGAGCGGCAACTGCCATTGGCAGCGGTGATGCCAAGGAACGGTCCTGTGACTCACTGGTCATGTGCATTGTAACGACACTAAATCAAGGCCTGCGAAATGGTGGAGGCATTGGCGATATTCTAAGAGCACCCTCAAGCAAGGTAAGCTAGTAAATCGCATTCCAAACTGATAAGAAAACCGACTCAATATTTATTTGTCTTGCAGGAGGGTCTTTTTGTGGCGCGCGTCATCTACGATCTGCTCTTCTTCTTTATTGTCATTATTATCGTGTTGAACTTGATATTTGGTGTCATTATCGACACATTTGCCGATCTGAGATCGGAAAAGCAGCAAAAAGAGGCAATTCTCAAGACGACCTGTTTCATTTGCTCGCTCAACCGTTCAGCTTTCGACAACAAGACAGTCAGCTTCGAAGAGCACATCAAGAGCGAGCACAATATGTGGCACTACTTGTACTTCATAGTATTGGTCAAGGTCAAGGATCCCACTGAGTTCACGGGCCCCGAGAGCTATGTGTATGCCATGGTTAAGGCTGGCATTTTGGAATGGTTCCCAAGGCTACGCGCCATGTCGCTGGCCGCAGTGGACGCTGATGGCGAGCAGATCGAGCTGCGTAGCATGCAGGCACAGCTCTTGGAAACGCAACTGCTAATCAAGAATCTGTCGACGCAGCTACACGAGCTCAAAGATCACATGACGGAGCAGCGCAAACAGAAGCAGCGCTTAGGACTGCTCAATACGACAGCTAATTGCCTATTGCCGTTTCAGTGAGACAGAGATTTGGAAAAATGAGTCAAGGCTATGCCGAACGGCTAGTCAACTAAATCTATTGAGTTTTAGACATTCCCTTATGTAGATCAAGCACTACAATTCTTGTTAACGTAAAAGTATTGGAACAAATTCCACAATATCTTGTTAAAATCTCAGTAGAATCAGCATCCTTGAACAGATTTACAATTTCGTTGGTTATCTAATTGTACTCGAAAGGAGAACGTTTACTGCTCCGCCTTTATACTACTTTACTCTATCATCCCGGATGTGATTGGTTAATTGATTTCAATATGCCTTAATATTGTATTAGATTCGAATTTTCTACAAAAGGTTTGCTCACTAAAGAAGTTAAGACTCTCGATCATTTCCAAACAAAACCAACAACAAATATAAACTTAAAGAAATAAGGACATTCTTAAAAACTTATATATATATATACATATAGTAAAGTCACTCAGAGAACTTAGGGCTGTTGAACTGTTGTTTAGTGGATTTCTTGATCCGCATTTTCACAAATTTAGACATGTTGTTTCCCCATCTATATACACCTATCTATCTCTATATACAATTTTATACCTGCTAACTAAATATTTCAATTAATTTGTGTCGCAAAGCGAATTGAAAAATTACTTAACTATTCATTTGCGCTGTTTCATGCTACTTAACAGCTAAATTTTACTTATATAGAGTAATATTCATATATTTAAATGGAATTTAAATTTCGTATCACATTTGCATTCAAAACTAACTAGTTATTGTGATTATACTTTCCCTTATTTTAATCCGTTCGAATTGTTTACCTTGTACTCGATACGAGTTTTGTTGGTTAATTTTTATTATAAGCTAACATTTAATTATCCTTAGTGAATCTATTCTAATTTAAGCTACTTTTAATGTATAAAGTAAATAAAAATAAAGTGAAGTAAAATTGAAAATAATGTATAAGATTTTGTATTTTTTCGAAGCAAAGCAATTACTACAGCATTCTGTCTTTGCCCCAGATAATAATAAATTTGTCTATGCAAATTTTGAAGAATGTGCGAAAAGATAAAGGAACATTCTTTGAATTCCCATATAAAAACCATAAATTTGTATTTTTTATCCAACATTTTTATTACATAATTATTAAACTACGTTTCATTTTCATAAAATTGTTCAATGCGCTGTTGAGATTATCGTTTCATTTTGTTTTCTTTTAATTTGTATGTTTTAAATTGTATAACTACATATTTATGTATGTCTGTATATTTGTATGTATTCGATTTACGCTAGCTTAAAATCATAATAAGAGTTCGTTTGCCCAATATTCAAGTGAAATGTTTCGAAATGCCTATATGAAAAATTGCTATAAATAGTTCCGATCAATTTTAACTGAAGCATGAGCAAACTTATAATTTTTGTTCTTTTCGTAGATATAGAAAATTGTAAATAATAATTATATTTGCCAATCTTAACATAGTATTGGAAGCTGCCGAAGATATGATTGAAATCAGTAAGCTGTGTAAAGTGTAGGTACTAAAAATTAATACTTTTCAGTTAACATAACTAAATAAAAAACGTGAGAAATTGGTAAATACTTGGAGGGCACATGTACTATACGTTGGGGGGAAGGACAGGTATTACAGGTATTACAACTGACTTGGAAAGCGGCAGATACATTTTTTCTTTTTATTGTTAACAATTATGATTTGTATTCTCTTACTATATATGTATATATATATTTGTATATAAATGTGAAAAGTTTTTAAATTACAATTTACTGCCTTTTGTTTAATGCTGTTGTTGTACGTTAATTTGTTAATTGTTATTACTATCATTTATAATTCGTATTAGTGTTTGGAAGAGGAAAAGAAGAAATAGTAGTAGTAGTAGTAGTAGTTGCAAAAACATATACTCGTACATACACAGGTTTAAGTTTAGTAATAGTGTTATGTATATTAATTTCTATAAATTAGTTGTCATACCATATTTAATATTAATTAACAATATTTGTTCAACTTTTGTTTAGTACAATTCGTGGCATTTATAATGTTATATTCAAATAGCTAAAATTAAATTGATGTATTTGTTAGGTACAAAGAAAATGTCATGGCCAGTGCACAGTGTGCCAGAAACGTTTTCCATCGGTTAAAATACTATATCTTTTGAATACACACTCATTACGCTCATTAAAAACATCTATCGATCGTTCACAAAACATTCTCTTTTAATTGAATTACCTTTTGCTATAAAACTTCTAATTTATGTTAATCTGATATTATATTCTGTTGTTTTTGTATGGTTTTATTTTGTGTTGTTAATTTACTCCTTTGATGTGTAATTGATTGATTGATTGATTGATTGATTGCAATATTGATAGAATGGACATTCAATCGTACAAGGCAAAAATTGAACACTTTAGTTTTGTGAAAAGCGATTCGCATTTGTTTCCACAGTCCATTATTACCAACCTGAACCTGCTACTAACTGTTTTCCAATTATATTTGTTTCTATGACTGACTGCTCACGTATATAGAGTTTGTCATCTCAACTGATAATCTGATTCCTAAAAAACACCTATCTAGCCAATAAGGAGTTGATCAACATTTAATATTTCAGCTACCTTCGATAAGGCCTGTTGAAAATGTATATATTGCTTAATATTGTATGGTCGGTCGAGTATTATGTTTTACAAAAATCTATCTTTGAAACCATCAACTTATTTCGTTTAAAATCTGAAGTTCTTCTTTTCAAGTAATTCGAATAAATGTTTTTCGCACAAATCAAGTGTAGCTAACAAGATGAACTGATGCAATAATAATTTTTAAGTTTTATGCAAACGAGTGAAGAATATTAAAGTTTAATAAAATATTCAAGCATTCTACAAAAATGACAATTATTAATAATAATCATAATAATCATGAAAAGCCGATGGAATTTACTTATGGACCACAGTGCGTTGTTACTTGAACTGTGAATATTCGAATGAAAGTATAAACTATTGTATAAACTAGATTTGCTGTAAAATCGTCATCGAAGCCATACATATTGAAGCGTTCGCTATTTAGTATTCTTAATTAGTTGCATAAGAAAAGTTTGAGTTAAATTGCTGCATAAAAGTTGCTGGCGACTAGATTTAAGTTGGTTGCTTTGTGTGTTTGCAATGTATATATATGTATATGTATATATATGGATGTATATATGTATAAGTTTATATACTAACAACTCATTTATGTGTGTATATCATATACGCATATGTAAACATAGATATATAGTATGTATATGGATAGATTTGTTCATATTACATTTTAACTAGCATAACTGCTTTAGCTGAACCGAGCCTCAGCAATGAGACATCCTCAGTGGCTCGCTGCCTTTCATAGCCTTGTGTTATGAATCAAATTTAATTAAATAAAGCTACTAATTCGCGAAATGTCACTTGCTATGCGTGCCATATACAAATGCTTAACTGGATAATGCAAATAATTTGAATGTTCCTTTTTTGATAAGAACTGCAGCTGCATCTATACATAATATATATGTATATATTGTGTATATATATTTTATATATATATATATTGTGTGCCCAAATTAACTTGAACCTGTTAGACGGTCGTGCCATATGCATTGTTAAACACAGCACGCGAGCTATCTGTGTCCAGCGATATATCCTCGGGACTGGCTAAATCAACGCGTACGTTGGAATTGGTGCGTCGGCGTGCCGTCTGCGCAGCACCCCAATTGCTCAGGGTCCAGTGAAAGCCAGATGCGCTAGGTGCAGGCGCGGCATCAACTTTGACCTGTGTGCAAACCTGTACGGAATATGAAAAATTAGATTCGGAAGCAAATATTTGTAGAAACCAACATACCTCACGATTTCCACAGGGCAAGGTTTCTGTGCCGTTGCCCAACGCAGAGCCAGATACAGAGCCTGAACCTGACTCGCGCGTGCTGCCAATGCTACTGCTGCTGGCAAGCGAATCATTGCTAGACTCTAGGACGGCTCCATGATAGCGCGCTACCGAATGTACAGCCTATCAAGAAAGTTATTCAATTACTAAATGACCATATATTCAATTAGACACACACACCATTGCATCGCCGCTCTGGCAGTCTTCAATAGACTTGAGTATCTCCCAGACGAGCTCCGAGTCCAACGGTATGGGCTGCTCTGTATCGCGATTATAAATGGCAATGGCAATGTGTACGGGATGAGGCACTGGCAGCGGTATAAGCAGTTTCTCCGTGACGCTTCGCTCCCCGCACTTCTGTTTCCATGGACGCCAAGGCTTTTGGGCATCTGGCGTTGATTTCGGTACGTGCTGAGCACGATGGGCACGCACTCGTGGCGTCGTTAGACCCACGGATATGTCCCTACAACATTCAAATAAAACTATTAATACGTTAACTCTTTTTAATTGAAGAGCACTTACCGCTTCTCAGGCTTGCGAAAAGTCAACGTGATGCGTGAACGCGGATTAAATGCGGTCACTTCGAGGAATGGTAAATGCACCTGGACATTGCCACGGGGCGCATACACATTGCCCAGCAAATCCAATCCTTTGGAACCGATCACATCGTTGGCATTCTTTACCATCTCCGTATAGCGCATTAAATCAAGCGAGGCATGTGGTTCTAATTTAAAATGCGTATCATTTTCAGTCAATGGCGTTAGAAAATCTAAACTAAATATTTCGGTATATATGAGACCCGCGAGACCCGGCCAATCGTTAACCGAGAGACCCTGCAAAGCAACCATACAGAAGATTATTAACAAGTTATTAAACAAATGTAAATGATTTCTTGTACACTTTTACCTTGTTGTCCCAAAATTCTTCTTCGCTAATCGACAGCCTACCAACCACATGAGACGGATAGTATTTTTCGAGTAAATGGGCGGCCAGTTGTATAACAATCTATAAATATAAACAAGGTACATTAAATATAGTGTGTACATAGAGTACAGAGGAGTGTTATGATAGTACCTTCAATTCTTTGGTGTTCAGCTTAATCCGCGACTTAACCTGAGTGGTTAGACTTGTTTGCAGCTCCCTGCGACGTTTCTCCAGTTTTTCGTGCAGTGAGCTCATCAGATCTTGTGCTTCGCGATCAAGCGACAAATATGGACCCGTTTTCGACAACTGAGCAGAAAAGGGACCAAAACAGGCTTCGACAAATTGCAGAAAATCCTGCTGTGGCTGTAATACCACACGTTCGGTAGCATGCTGATAGGCCTGCAGCTCGTCCAGTTCCATTTTAGCCTCTAATGCTGCCAACGCCTGTTCTGGCCGTATGATAAAGTAGTAGTCCAAGGCCAAGCCGGGTCCAGCGATTCGCTTTACAGCAATGCTATCCGAAGCAGGCACCCGACCGCATTTCTTGATGAACAAATGAAACGTCACGGAATCCCAGAGCAGACGCAGTGTATAACGCACAACTCCAACTGAAAGGTTACAAATAATCAGCACTCAACTTCCAAAAACTGTAAAGGGATTTGATATATTTACCTATTAAAACAAGACCTGCAGCCAGCGGGCAGAGTAACGTAGCCACCAAAATCGCCACCAGCGGCTGCAGCAGGCCTTGAATTAGAAAGTTCCATATGAGCACCTCCAACAAAATACAGTAACGATTTCGAGTGTTGTCCGGTGCGTCGAGGTCATAAACCAATATCATATAGATGTGCAACAGGAGAACAAACACTGGAATCCACAGAGGTGCGCTTAAGGCCAGACCAATGCTGAGCAAACACGTCGCCAGGCATATTAGCGGGAAAGCGAACAATATTACAACGGTGCCCAGAAATCCTTTTACAAAGTAATTCCAAGTCCGGTTCAAATTGCGTGTCAAGCCCTTGCCAATAAAACCTGAAAGAAGCGAGGACATTGCATGAGTTCAGCTTATAAATCAAATAAAAATTTAAATGGACAATTAAAATAGGATTAATAAGTAATAAAAACGTAATGACTTGTACCTAAGACGTCAGATCATTCAACCAATTATTATTCTTGAAAGGTCGAATAGCTCTAAGGTCAAATGAAATTTTCTGTATCTACAGATTAATGTTATATAAAAAACTACATTATAATAAAGTTTAAGGTCTTACCTGTGTCAGGCTCAGTTTCGAAGTGAGTGCGTGATTTTGATATGTGTCGCCAGAGTTCGATTAGCCGCGAAGCTAAAGTCTGTGTAATGCTAGTCTTGCGCGGAAATAGGGTGCCATTGATTTGAGACAGTTCTAGGTCGGGCATGAAGGGCTTAATACAGAAGAGGGCCCGCAATCCAAGCGGACTACACCAGGGCACAAGAATGCCGAGCAGAAACATCATGTTCCAGGTCCAACACCAGGTGCGTTGCAACAGATTCAACAAACGCCAGAAGGGCCAACGCGAGCTGGTGGTGCGTATCATTTCCTTTTCAACCAGAAATACCGGCTGGCTAGGATCTGACCGTGGCGTGACTATCGATGTAGCCTGCTGGCTGATGACCGTGGGGATCACATCCGATTGCCCCTG
Organism: Drosophila nigricruria; assembly: GCA_037075265.1. NCBI lineage: Eukaryota > Metazoa > Arthropoda > Insecta > Diptera > Drosophilidae > Drosophila > Drosophila nigricruria. The sequence continues at coordinate 12,871,320 of JBAMCI010000035.1, forward strand.
GAAATTTCGTCTAATGATCCACGCTTGAGGAGACCAGATACGACACGCCCATTGGAAACTACGTGTAGGCGTCTTGGCATTCTTCAGCTCCTTTAGCAGCACTGGTTCACGCTCCTTCATGAAGGCAAGATCGCGAGACAGAAAGTAAGCAGTCTGATGTAGATTGTGCTGGCTACACATCTTCAATGCCTCCTCGTGCGCTGACCAGGCACACTTGTACAGTTTGTGCTGCTCTGCGTGTCGCAGCTTGGAGCGAAGCCAGGGCGCCACGCGCGACAGCACAGAGTGATCATTGGCCAAACACTTTTGGTGGTCCTCGCGAGTTCGCTTGATATCCTGCTGCACCTTGTCCACGGCCTTGTACATAATAACCACCGACTGGGCCTGATCCACTAGCAACTGCGGCACGCCATTACCCAATTCCGCCAGCTTGGCATTGGACATGATGGAGCTATATACACGCTGCAAATATTCCTTCATGACAGCATCGTTAACCTCCTCCTCGATTTCCTTGTCATTAAGTTTCTTTGCGCGTAGCTCGGCAATCAGCCGTTCACGGAAATGTAAGAACCATCCACGTGTCTCGCGCTCCAGTATGCCCACAAGGATGGGAAGGGCCTTTCGCATTATGTCCCGGCAGAACAGACGCAGATCGATCTCTTGGCCTTTGGGCGTCAGAAACAGGTATGGCACCGGCTGTGACACCTCGCAGCTGTTGAAATCGAACTTCTCCATGGTTGCTCGACGTAGCATTTTTCGCACATAAGAGCACAAGCCATCTAGGCAGTCTTCAAACTCCGGCTGCAAAGCAAGATAATAATGAGAATGTTCAATTTCTTCTAGTAATATTAATTCAATTCTAGTCATTCACTTACCCGACACACCAGCTCAGCTATAAGAAAGCGGCAACGCTCCTCCTTAATCTTGTAGTCCAGATTGTGGGCCAACAGAGCGGGCACACCGATAAACATGTCCACCAGCCGGATGAGGGCGTCCAGCAGAGCATGCATCGCATGAACCACAGAAAAAAAGTGGGAGAAGATGCGCGCTCGGGCTGTGACGACCACAAAGCGTGCTGCCAACGCCAAGTCGCTTAAAAAGGAATCATGGGCGCGAAGGGTGCCCTTTTGCAGGAGCTGCGAGAGACGCCACTTGTGCACCTGGCCAGTAAAATGCAGACTGGGAACGTCGAATTCACTGTGAAAGCAAACTCAGATGTTTTAGGCAGTTGATCAGATTGATGAGGACAACGGATAAAACACATATGGACACAACACATATTTTGATGCGAGACAGAACTTAATGAGAAATTATAAGCATGCTTAAGCGTGGGCCAGATTCTTAATTTTGTTTGATCGAATTCATGTGATTATGAAAAAATTAATTCAACTATTTACATACACTTAAAATGAGTTTGTGTGCGAGTGAAATGATTTGTGGAACATTTGTATTTTTGTATATTCCCTATTTAAATAACCAATTCGGAACAAGGAATTTAACCCGTTCATGTTACACTATATAATAATAATACCACATTTGACAAATTATAAAACATATATGTATACATATATCAAAAGTAATATTTAATATTCTATATTTAAAAATTATATACTATATTTTGTTTCAGTTGTAGCAACTCCATCAACATTATTAAACTCAAAAAACCTAAAACATAGACATATATTGTCTAAACTATTGAAAATAGAGATATGTATAGAAGCTGCCAACAGGTTTATATTCTATTTTATGTTTGTCTTAAGATTTGTTTGCGAATTTTCGATTCGTTTCATAGGCATGCATAAATTTGGCGTAGCGTTATTTATGAATGGATACTTATAAACATAGAAAAGAAAGTACCACGGTAAGAATAAATTATAACTTTTTATGCATGTGTATGTATATGTATATGTATACAATAGGTATAAAATATGATACACTGACTAAACAATTTGATATGCAATATGGTAAACACGTAAAACATTTATTTCGGTTTTAATATTTTGTTTTTGTTTTATTTTTTAGCTCGTTGCTTATTGTTTATTTACCCATTTTTACGTATTGTTTCCAATTGTTCCAAAGTTAATTTCTTCGGCTTTCCATATTTATCCTTTTGCAAGCTTTACAGGAATATTTCACATACAAACATTTTGTTTACGTTAATTGTAACTGTATGCAGTTACGTACAGACGCATTTTGACGTAATGTTAATGCTAACGTTGTTTCAAAGGTTAAAGTAAGTGATGCATGCAATAAACGTCAAACAAAACTGAACCGAACCGAAAAAAATAAAACAATTTGCTATTTTGCCCCATAGATTTTTTTAACATGCTTCTGATTTGATTGTTGCTTTTGCTTCACAGCTGCATGTGCGTGCGCGCAAGGTGACAAATGATTTGCAAATTGTTGGCTAAGCGTTTGCATAAAACAATTATGTTGAATAGCTCCGCACAGCGGTGCAACCAACGGTGCTGCTAAAGCTTAGCAGCTGCATGTTAATGTTAGCTACATACATATATACATTTGTATATATGTAAGCACCGGCCGTGCAATGTTAGTTGATTTCAATGTTCTCGATTTAGGGCTGAGTGTTTATCGTTTATCGTCATCGAACAGCACGCGCCTTATTTAAAAATCATCATATTTTCTGCTTGGCTGCATCATTATCATTATCATTAACTTCCTTGCCAGCGTTTGATAATTTGCTTGTTTTGTGCGCATGCATGCATGCGACCCCACACTCACCCAGTTTCGCGCAAACTTTTCAATTGTGCATTTGTGAGGCGACGCGGCTCGCCGCTGCCATCGGAGGCAACAGCATCCAATTCATCAAAGGGCGGCGCTATAAATAGGTCACTCTGATTAATGGGACGCTTTCTGCGGCCACTGCTGACGCTGTTTGTCGCATTACTGGCCGTTACATTAAGCGTGCTGCTGGCCAATGGCTGGGGCAGAACTGTAAAAAGAAAAGCAAATAAAGCAAATGAAAACTCAGTCAACGCTTGTTTCCATCGCTCATCGCTTACCAATGGGAAAGCTCTTCCAGTGATATAAAAACTGCTCGGCAACGCATTTAATTTGCTCCACCAACTGCTCCACTTCGGGCGGTGCGCCCACCAAATTGATGTTGAACTCAACGGGCTCACGCTCCGGCGCGGCCAGCGTTTGGGGGCGCAGCAATTGATGGTTGCCGCCCGACGCGCTGCCGCTTGCAGCAACTGTCGGTGGCGGCGGCTGCGGTTGCGGCTGCAATGACATGATGCTGCTAAGTTGCTTCCCCCTCAACAGCCGTTTATGCCATCATTGCGAGCAGTCTGTGTCTGATCCAATATATTCAAATCAAAAGCTGAAAATATTTATGGAATCTGTTAATCCATACGCAAAACACACAAATGCCAATTGAAATCGTTCAAATGCGCGCCATATTAATATTAATAATCCAATTGAGAATACACATATATATATATATATATATAGATATATATGTATATATATCGTATGGCTGTGTGCGTGCTTGTGTATAGATCACTCGAAACAATTTAAGAAATTCCAGCAATGTAAACAATTAGCTGAAGCAACTGAGCACAGCCAGTTGTTGGCGTAGGCGAATTAAGGAACTACATATGTTTACACCTTAATCACTAGACAGGTGAATGCGAACAACCTTTCAAAATCCAAACAAAGTCACTTTAACTCAATTTCGCGCTTCGTTAACTCTGGCGAGACGCGTTCGGACAGCGTTTGTCAGTTTGCTGGACACAAAAACACACATACATAAACATACATATATATATATATATATACATATGCTTATACGACTGCCAATTGTGCGTTCCACGCCCAACACAACAGAGACTATGCAGCAGCACCACCCCCCAACACACACACTAACACATACAATTGTGCTTCTTATTGTTCTTCACACACAACTCATTTCATATTGTCGTTGGTTTTGAGTTACGACTGCCTTTTACCTTGTTTTATGTATCAAGTTGCTACTAGCCTAGCATGTGCGTAAGTATGTACGTAAACATGTACTAAATACAGAGCGTGAATTTATACTACTACTACTAATACTACTATTCGGGTTACATTTATCGATGTTTAATCGTTGCCAACAGTTTGGGAGTCATTGTTAAGCGGCGACAGACAGACCGAAATTCACACACATTAAATCTTCTTACTTTTAACACTTTTAAATACTTTTTGTCATTAGTAACAGCTAGATCTAGACTATATTGCACGTACGGAAACTATGATTGAGACTTACACTTGGTTTATTTCACATAAAACATTTTAATCTTGCTCAAACTTTACTACGCGTTTTCTCACAGCTCTATTACCATTTCGAGATATATAGGCAAAACTATCGATATGCATTGCAGTGTGGCTGTACTATGTTTTTGTACAAAATACCATTTTCATAGAATTACTAACTACATAGGCCCAGCTGACGAACAGCTGAGCATGTTTGGAATTATTCAACACTGTTGGCACAGTTGCGCCATTATTCCAAAAAAAGAAAATAAAGAGCATCAAATGGCGGGCAGCAAAGTAAATATATTATGTTTAGCATGTAGAAGATCAATACAATGGGTAAAAAGATGATTCAACTAAAGAAAATGCTTGACAACGAGGAGGAGGAGTACATATGGATGCTACTCAAATAAATATAAACACGAACCATATTTGGCATAACCACTTTATTCATCTTACTGCATCTGGAGCTCAAGCTGCAGGAGGCGCTGATTTGTGGGACAATGCGGCATGGCTGCGGCCATGTTGGCAATCGCTTTGGCACGGTCACGAAGCTCGCTTAATCGCTGCTGTTGCGTCGAGCTGCCCGACACCACAGCCTTCATCAGCTTGTATTGTGTGAGTGTTAGGTCCATTGCTGCCACCATGACATCGGGTATGACTTTGACTACGTCACCACTCAGTTGCCTGGTGCTTCCCAGGCATACATCCACATCCTTGGTGCTATTGGGTATAATGTTCGGCATGCCCTCAAGTTTTTGTAGCGCTGCGCAAGACTTGCCGTCGTGATAGTAATCAAAGAACTCGACCAAATCACGCAATAATGTAAAGCTCACATGCACCTTAGGCTCAATATCCGCGGTGCGGGCAGCTGCTAGCTGGTTACTTAAACGTTGCGCCTCCAGGCTAAGTCGCTCTCGCAATGTGCCCTGCGCTGAGCGCTGCTGCACCACCTGCGACAGCAGTATCGAAGTATACTTTAATGTCAGATTTAGATTGCCACCGATTTCATAGAGGCGTATAGCCATCTCAAAGTTTCCGCGCTCCACCATCTCATCAGCCACCAGCCCGGCCATTGTATGTGTATCGAACTCCGTGCAGCTGAACTGCCCAAACAGGCCTCTGTGGGCGAGATGAGAGAATGATATTACTATGAATAGAATAGATACATTTATATTACATACCCCAATTCAACATCTGCGGCACCTTCGCGCTGCCGCTGCCCAAATACTAAATCAAATATGCTGGTGTCCAGCACACCGCTGTCAACGACCAGGTCACAGACACATCTGAGGAACATGTTGCGTCCTTTGGGATCGTGCAGGTTACGCAGCGTATAATAGTAATGCAGTGCCTCGGCCGTGTCCATTGCCTCGAAACGTTGCACATAGAGACGTACGAGCCGCGCCAGATTAAGACGACGCAGCGGCGTGGGATCTGATATGTCAATTATAAGCAGCGGTTGAGAAACGCTTCGTACGCCGCCCAACATGCCCAGCTCATGCAGAGCAATAGCCATGTGCACAGCATGTATGCGATTGGCATCTGAGCGAGCCAGGAATTCAATGGCTGCCTCGAACTGGCCAGTGAGTGCCAGCGCCTGGAAATATAGATGTGGCTGCTGACCAGCATTGAAGTACTTCTCGCCATAGCTATCAATGATTAGGCTCTGGAGCTGGGCATATCCAGCTGAGTCGCCGGGATGCAGCATGGACAGTCTGATCCAGATGAAGTCGTCAATTGTTTTGGCCACCTCGCTGTGCACCTCGTTGGCGTCGCAGCCAAGCAGGATGCAATACACAGCCTTCTTGTAGGCATCAGTTGAGTTTCGTATTTTGTTGGCGTACTGCAGCTTCAGCTGGCTTTCTGTCTTGGAGTTGACCACGCCTTCATTTCGATCTGCAATCAGCTGGGCGAACTCATCATAGCTGGAGCCAGCTTCACGTAGGAATTCCATAGCCGCATCAACGGCACCGCAGCGTAAACTATAATAGATGAGTGGCCAGAGGGGCTTCCCGCCAGCTGTGTCCACCAGGCCGATGATTTGTTGTCCGCAAAAGCAACGATTGACATAGGCTCTCACCAATTGATAGCTATCGATATCGTTGGCCATGCTCATCAGCGAAGTGATGTAGACTCTGTAGCGTCGCTCCAAATGCAATTTGGCGTTCAATACAAACTCTGGTCGGTGGCGATTCTTGATGGGATCGCCCTGATAATAGACCTCGCTCACCTGTGTCACGTTGGACAGCAACATCCACATGTCGGTGAGGCGCGCATTCCCCAAACTGCTGGTCAACTGTGCGTATTTCTGCACCAAGTTTGGGCGAGGTTCGCCCTTGAGCACGAGAGCGTTGTACTCGCATAGCTCCTGGGCATATACTAGACCCGTATTGTCGAGACAGGAGAGAGGTAGACATTGCTGGTCCAGGATTGTTTGGTCGGGCAGCCGCTGCAAGTCAATAAAATTCTGCGACGGTCCAATCAAAGCGTCCAGCAAACGTGTTTTCTCTTCGTTCCAGGAGCTGATTAAGTTTCCCCATTTCTGCTTGCCAACCGAGTCGCTGATCTGTACGAATATAAATATATATACCAATATATCTATGTCATCCATGGGCATGTGCTTACATTCTTGTTGGTATCTTCCATGACCGACAATATTGCGTTTTCACGCTCATTCTTGAGGAACGTGCACACATCCGTCTCCGCGCCAGCTGCGTCGAGCGGCTGAAAAGTCTTGCCCGCGTTGAGTGTGTCGAGCTTGTGGCTCAATTTCGGCAGATCAATGCCCTTAGAGCCGAGCAATATTTGACTGCAAATAAGCAAATACTTTCGAGTCACTTTTAAGCACGTTTTTAGTTAAAGTTTCGACTTACGCTTGGATTTCTTTGCTGCCGGTCTTTGTGACGCGTCTGTGTAGCTGCTCTGTGGCTTGCAGCACCTGATGGAGTGTTCTTTCCACGCCCGGCAGCGCGCAGTCATTTTCCTTCGTTAGGCTTTCAGCTCGCTGTAGCAATGTGTTTAGATCCATTTTAGAAATCTTTTAGCAACAAATAAAAAACGCGCACAATGCCGGAACGTAAACAATGTCAAGTGCTATAAAACGAGTCGAATGATTTTTGTCACAATTTACAACACTGAATTTGTGAGCGCGTCATTTCAAACAAAAACACGTATGAGCGAAATATATTAACATTTTGTGTTTGTTTCAACGGAAGCTGCTAAGTTTTATAAATTTTCAATTTATTATTGAGTCAGTGTCTAAGAGATGCTAACGACTGCAACGTTCTTACTTGTTTTTATTTTAACGACTTCGACCTACTGTCTCGATATTTAGTTGCATACAACCTATTTATATATCATCAGATTCATTAGAAATCTGATTATTCCATCCTTTTTATGAAATTCCAATTTTTTTTTTATATTAAACAAGTCCATAGTCATCTGAATATATAATGCTTTAGAGCCTTGATCTCGTTTAGCATTCAATTTATTTAACTGGCAAACAAGTATTTCCATGTTAGTCTTAAGTTCTTATCTATAAATTCAATTAATATTTTATAATTTGTGTTATTGAGAAGATATATTTTGTTTTGTTGAAATGATTCAATCATATTCTTATTATTACAGCTCGACAAACCAAATACATACCCATTAAAAAAAAAAATAGAAACGACTTATTACTTGTAAAAATTATATTTAAATTGAAACTAAAGACATTGTAACTTGCATTGTAACTGAAGTGTTATTGTTTTGAAAAATTGTGTACTAACTTAAGCCTGCTTTGTTGCTAAATAGTCACCACAAATGATGCTAGGCAACATTTTGGATCCTCACATATTTGTTAAGATGTTTATTTGTTTTGTTTGCCCTTATAACTTATAGGTACTAGTATGTAGATTTTGCCATCCGTCCTAGGACCAAGCTGTTTTTGATAAGATAAATCAATTGTACAAGCCACAGACTGGCACGTTCTTATGATACAACACAGCTGCTCTTCTCGGGAGGGTTGCCATTCTCGTTCTCAATTAGCATAAGTAATTGATGAAAGATATCGCCCACAGACTGCAGAAAGACAAAGGTCAATATAAATCATCAAAAAGAACAACATCACAATCGGACTCACCTCATTTTGCTTTGCAGATGTCTCGAGAAACGCTGCCCGCCAGCAGTCGGCGAGTTTTTTGCCCTCTTCTGTTGAAACTGTGCGCTCCTGATGCAAATCCGTCTTATTTCCAACTAAGACAACAGGTACACTGCAAAATATTAATAAAACATAAAATATTTTAAAACTAAATTCGAATTGAAGTAGACTACAAAAATATCTTACTATTTCTTGCCCATCACATCTAATAATTTTTCGTAAATAATTTTGATGACTTCGAACGATTTTTGACTGGTTATGGAATAGACCAGAACGTAGCCATGAAAGTCCATGCTGTATTGCACCGGAAATATACTGTACTCATCCTGTCCGGCCGTATCGACCAGTTTAATGTTATAGTCCTGCGAGTTGACGCGCGTAATTTTGGTGAATGCTGTAATTTGACGAGAGAATCACATTAATCGTTTATCAAATTACGTTCTTTGTGCACGCTTTGGGCACGTGAACGTATACGTTGAATGCCAACAGCATCCTCGGTGATCCACACCGTCTTTCTATGACTAATCTTAAGTTTACTTCCTCTTTACTTTACTTACTTCTCTGCTTACGTTTACGTTAGCAAAGAAACAGAAACAGAAACAGCTGCTTTTTGTACACACACACATACATACATACATATGACTTACTATTTTCGATTGTTGGATCGTAAGAGTCCACGAATTGGCCTTCAACAAACTGTATACTGAGCGAAGATTTGCCTGTTAATGGAAGTGAAACGCAATTATAGTTATATATTCGTATTTTTTCAATTGTTAGCAATGTTGATGTGTCTGTTGTCAAAATACTACGCAATTACACCATGAGCGACAACAGCAACAACACACGGCCCACAATATAACAACAACAGCAGAACGATTAGTCAGCCTGGCGCTGGAGCTGCTGCTGGTGCTGTTAATGATGCTGGAGTCTTACTCAAATTAGCTTACCCACTGAGCGGTATCCCATCATGGCTATATTGCGTTCTTTTGGTGGCATTATGTAGGCCTATTTAATTATTTCTACTATAGATAATTGTTTTTGCCCCTAAGAGGGTGTGTGTGTCTGTCTGTCTGTGTCTGTGCGTTTGTGTGCGCCGTTTATTCGATTGTGATCTTTTAGACTCTCGACTTGCTCTAGATACTTGTTGCTATCACAGTTGTAAACTTGCTGCAGCGTAGTTTCAATTGTAAATTGTTTAATTCAATTATGTATTATTTCACAGAAAACATTCTGACTTTACACTAACTACGCGTTTTCTTTGGCTGTGGTCACCCAAACTATTTAACATTTGCTGCACTGTTAAGTAACAGCATGCTGCCAGCTTCATCGTTCAACCTTCTGTTAAGTCTTTAGATTTTAAATTACTCAATTAACTAAATTAATGTAAAAAGCATGGCTTATTAAAAGTAAAAGTGAAAGACCACAGTTTAAAAATTCAAAATTTCAATCGAAAAAATAATTTTAAAAATATTGAAACTGGCAAAACTACCAGAAATACTCTGTTATCGATATCGGTATTGCTCACATCTCTAGAGTCGCTAGAAACATCTGTTTTCTAAAGCATTTTCGTGAAAATTTGTACTTCATTTGATTGTTTTATTTTAACTCACTTGGCTTGGAATTTCGTCCTTGAAATGGGCACGAAACGTCGTAACATCGAGGATGAGCTCTCACGATTCGAAGCGGAGATTTCAAAACCACCGACTCGAAACCTTTTTGTACCCAATCAAGTGCGTCCGGTAATCGCGGCAAATACGTACACCAACGTTCAGCAGAAGTTGCAACAGCATCAGCCTCGCATGACGGTGCCTCCGCCTCCAATACCACCACCGCCCACATTCATGTCCACATTTGTACCGACGGGCAACGGATCATCTACATCGCCAACAAAGCCCATATCCGCCACGCCGGTCGTACTGAGCAGTGCTCCAAAGCTCTATCAATGTCGACAGTCGGTTCATGTGCCGACGGTGGCCACAGCGCCGGCAATCGATATAAACATTAATTCGATACAGTTCGATGTCACGCAAAAACTCAAGAAACTCAAGGCAGAAAAATCGGGACCCAATCCGATTGCAGAGGAGGCTATCAAAGCAGCGCGCGCCTCATCGGCGCTCCAATCATTTCAGACCACAGAGCGCAAGAAAAAGGATCGAAAAACGGTGCGCATTGCTGGTGGCACTGTGTGGGAGGACTCGTCATTGGCTGATTGGCCGGATGATGATTTCCGCATCTTTTGCGGCGATCTTGGCAACGATGTCAACGACGAGGTGCTCACGCGGACCTTCAACAAATTCCCATCATTTCAACGGGCACGTGTTGTGCGGGATAAGCGAACCGGCAAAAGCAAAGGATTCGGCTTTGTCAGCTTCCGGGAACCGGCCGACTTCATACGTGCAATGAAGGAGATGGACGGACGCTACGTGGGCAGTCGGCCAATCAAGCTGCGCAAGAGCACCTGGCGACAGCGCAGTCTGGATGTGGTCAAGAAAAAGGAGCGCGAAAAGCAGGTGCTGCTGCAGGCCTTCAACTCCACGAGCTAAATGCTCTGCTCTGCTCTGCTCTCACCAAATCGGGAAGACACATTTTTAGGCTAGTTTCGGTCGCATTTCGATGTAAATAAATTTGTTTTTAGAATGTCTGGATGTGGCTGCTTGAGAATAATGATAAAATGATAAAAACAACTATTTAGCAAACGAAATAAGTGATGTAATTATTTAGCAAAGATCTTTTACAATATTGAACTAGGCGTGTGCTACAAACAGCTAACAATGTACACAACTTAAGTTATTGATTATTGATGTTTTTGATAAGTTAATATGCATGTGCCACGCCTTGCACTTAGCTTAACAATTGAACTACAATACCCCACTACACTATGCTACGACTACATACATACATACATACATACATCTAACCTGAACAGAATTCCCGCACAGCTGCGCATTAAAGCCCGTATTAATTGGTATAGTTTACCTTTAGGAATAGCTTAGTCGTTAAATATGTATTAGTAAACCATATGTACTTCTTACGACCTTAAAAATACTTCTTCGCACATGTAACATTGTTCAGAAGCCTTAACACCACTTGCTCGTCTGTTTGCCAAGCAGCGAACTACATGCTTCGCTGCTTGGATCTTCTGTTGCATCTGCCTCCGATCGCTTCTGTTTGGGCCAGCGTACGTATGGCCTGCCCGCGTTGTTCGAGAATATTGAAGGATAGTATTGTCTGTAGCTAAAGTATCCACTGAATATGCCAATGAGTGCGCCCACTGTCACATCCTGCCAATGATGATGGTAGTCGCAGGTGCGACTAACGGCCACCAAGGCGGACGCAATAAGAGGTATGACCGCAATGCATATGCGCCAAGTCTGGCCCCTTCCACGTGCATCGAACGCATGCAGCTTGGCGCCCACATAGTAGGTGACGAACCCAAAGCTGGCGAAGGCAACTGAAAACAATATTCACAGCAGAAGATCAATGGACATTCGAATTAAGATTCACGCCGGCCGACTTACAGGATGAGTGTCCACTCGGGAAGCTCTTACGTCCCTCGTTTATGATGCTCGGCTTGCCCGTGCAATTAAAGTCGAGTAATGCGCCGCCAAGAGCGCTGGCAGTTTCGTTTAGCACCATGACGCCATCGGGAAAGCAGCGATAGAAGAAGTCCGGACGTGGTCGACCAACGGTAATCTTTAATAGACTCGTCGGAATACTATTCATGCACACCGCCAGTGTCCACGCCCAGCTGGCAGCCCGAAAGTCTCTGCGATCTTTGGTAAATGCGTAGATTATTGATGTGAGCACGAACGGCACGGCTATTACCAAAAACAGCAGATCTCCACTCTTCACAATATCCGGACGGATTGGATTCTTATACAGCCAGAGCTCTTCCACGTGGATCTCCCGCTTAAATGCGGGCATCGTTTCCAGCTTGCTAAAGGTAAAAATTAATAGATTCAGTCTGCATAATAATAGTAGATAAACTTCTCTGTAATACTCACAAAAATATCAATACAATCATTATACGTATAACTATATCGGCCACGTCGCTGCATTTCTTCGATAGCTGTTGCTGCTGCTGCTTGGGCTCCGCCTCTGGCAGCAGCAGATCCTTTTGCTGGAGCTCATTGCGCCACATGTTGTCGTTGTCGTCGTCGTCGTCGACTTCGCTTTCCAACTCCTTAGCGGAGTTTTCGCCAGGACTAGTTCGATGTGGCGTGGATTTCTTAGTTGTTGCTGTTGACATTTCAGCCAATTGGGTATTGTCAATCGGTTCAGTTACGAGTTCCGTGTCTGGTTGGCTTGTTGTCTGAATAATTGATAAGAGATAATGATTAGCAAAGTCATTAGACTATTAGACGAAAGCCATAAGATAAGATAAACTAAACACAAGCATAACAGTAAATAGAGTATGTACGGAAAGTAATAGACGTAATAATAGATGGAGTCAGTTACAAAAAAAAATGTATTGAGCCGTTACGGTAGGTATACTCCGGAATAGCCTTTTCAGGAGGAAACAAAATGAAGTCCGGGCAGGGGCAAATCTGGGCTGTAGCGCGGATGGGGAAGCGTTAGGATGCCTGTCCCCGGGTCAGGTAGCTTGCCATAAGAAAGGAGGCCTCTGCTCTAACGAATGCTGCATTTTTTGCATGTCCTGAATCTCCGGCTGCTCGGACGCAGCTGACCAACCCTTAGTTTGTTTGCTAGAGACCCCTCTACAGAATCCAGTCGGACCAGTCTAGTCGAAGTACAGTCGCGCCGGAATAAAATCAGTCCTATTACTTTCTGGACAAATCCAATACCTTTCTGGACAAATACATGTATGTATTTAGACATGCATATGTGTGTGAAACTTGTGCTCATCTTACGAGTTCCGGTTAGAATTTTTGTACGTACTACGTAGTGAACTTATCTATCACATTATATAAATACAACTTAATGTGTGTATTACATTTAGTCATACTACGGTTCACTATGGCATTTATTTGATTTTTAACAGGTTTATAGGTATATAGGCATAGGTATAGGTACAGGTATAGGTGTAGGTATAGGTAATAGGTGACAGGTAATAGGTAAACACAAAACAGACAGAGACTAAACAAACAGTAAATTTGTGGCACCTGCGCTACTTCAGCCGACCAAGACGAGCTGTCGTCATCGTCGTCTTGTTTGCTGTTGTTGTTATTGTTGCTGTTCACTTGCTTTCCGCATTTTCGACTACGTAAATCCGAGTCCGCACTCTGACTATGATGCATTATCGAAAGCTCTCAACTTTGGTACTTTGGTTCAACGTCAAACGCTTTTATAATTCCAATTAGTAAACTTTGTTAATTTTCGGTATTGTCAACTGGTACTTTAAAGATTACTGCCTAAACTAACTGCTACCTGCTAATTGCACCGGGTTTTTATAAACTTTCTCTAATCCGTGTGATGTATCAGCATTCCGTGCATTCCGCACCGAAGTTTCTATACTCTCGCTATACAGTTGACCGAATTTAAGTATATAAATTTCTTTGATCAGAATCAAATCAATAAAAAAAAACTTCTTATTTGAACTTTACGTAGTTCTTATTGGATTTTCGTTATCACTGGAAGAAATGTAAAGTGTTAGAAATACAAACAGACCTTTAGTACAGTAAGTTAGCATCTATAGCTGTAAAGGGCAGTTAACAGTTGTGATGCGCAATCCAGTTCAGCTTTAAGCTACGCCAGTTCAGTCATCTGTTGCATCAGCTGATAAGCCACAGCAATGTTAACTAAATATCCTTCATGGTCAGTATATACCACATATATTTTTGGATTCATAAATATATATTTATATTAAATATATATTTATAAACATTGTGTTGCAATTTGTTCAGAATGGAACTGCACAGCGCTTTTGTTTATCAACTTTCTGCCTTTAGTTAACATACCGCTGTCCATTAACATAAGCAAAATACCGCGCTGCCAACCATCGTAAAGTTGTACAAGAACAGGCTTGTTTTTGATCATATGATTAGAGCTAATTGTGTTTGTTGTTAATTTTTGTTCATAACAAATAGAGTCAAGTTTGTTAATTTATTAAAATTATTGTAATTAATAATTAAGTATATAAATCAAATTAAAGTTTAAAATGTCTAAAAGTGCAAAAAGTGATGTCGGCCCATTGCTTGACTCCCTCTACTTGGATATGTTTCACCTCATCGAAGCGCACACCCAAAGTCGTATCGACATCGAGCGAACGAACTCCGATGGAACTATTCTGCTGGCGCGAACAAAATTCCAACAAGGCGGGCAAACAGTGTCGACCGCACAGATTCCCGCGGAAAATAGTGCAGAGTTTAATGCTCTGTGCCGAGTTGTAAATTCTGCAGGTGAAGATATCAGCATTGAGCGACATGCGGTGGACAAGGAGAACGGTTACGTGGAGCCGTTGTATTGGTTTAGCGTATTGCCGCCAATGAGTTTACGGAATGCTGTAGATAAATTTAAGAAAACAATTGAATTGATAGCAGAGAGTGCGAATCTGCAAAGGGAGCTTAGAAAAGTATTAAATGATATTAACAAGTTACGGCAAACTGTTGCACTGCAATAATAGTATATGTATATATAAATTACAAAAATATGAATAAGCATAAAGTTGAAAATTGTAAACATGCAAATTTATTAATAACACACACTTTACTTCTGAAATATATATGCCATATAAAAAAAAAAATGGAAATATTCTTATTTTCGCAAATATAATTTATCGAATATAATTGCTTATCGATAACATATACTTTAGAACAATTGCAATGTTGCGCAAGTGGATAGTCTCATCAGCTGTTTCAGTTTCACTTTTAGAGTTTGCATTCTCAGCAAGTGGACAGTCTCGTTGCTCATCATTTTCGTATCTAGCCAATGAATCGATATATATATATATATATATATACATATATATTTACATATGTGTAAACTTTAGAACGAGCAATCAATAATTGCTAAAACAGCAGATTCACAGAATTGGTATTAGGAGCGTATTCGTACCAATTGCAGATTAAATTATAGAACATGCAAATTATGAATAATAGAGGCGTAGCGCCCAGCAGATAACAGTTTTCGCGTTCTCTTTGAAAAGTCGCACACAAACCAGCAACGACAACAGCGCGCGCCTTTGTTGCTGTGTCTGCGCTCGTGAGCTGCGGGCGACATTCCCGCTTTGAGATTTGTCGCGCGTGGCTACCCCGCCCAAAATTTCACACACACACGCCAACACCTTAGTGCCTGTAAAGCGCAGCCATGAATAACGCTCTGTCCAATGGCGCTACGCAAGCGGCTGAGGCGCCCCTGCTGCAGCTGGAAGATGAGTTGGATCTCATTGGCGACTTTGTTAAGCAGCAGCCAACAGCACCGCTGGCACCGCTCCTGAACGGTCGCGATGGAATTGGAGTCAATCAGTTGACTACTCAAGTCGAGGTAAGCATTTCGACTAGTCCCAAATCGAAATAGCCGAAACTGAAATTATCTTTATGCTATGCGCAGATAAATACGCTTGGCGTGAACGAGAGTGCGGCGAGCGGAAAACGAAGACCGAAACGAAAGCCAAAAAGAGATCGCGATCAAATTCTATTATCAGTTGACGATGATGATGGTGATAATGAGAATGATGCCGATAATGATGTTCGTGTCTCTGATGATGTGGCTCACATTGATGGCGCTGGCGGCGACGATGGTGAAATTGTCGATGTATTTGCCATTGGCAAAATGCAACCGCAAAGAAACCGCCTGTTAATGCTGCACGACATCGACAACGACGACAACGACAACGACGCTGATGCCGATGGCGAAGACGAAGAAGACGTTTTGGTGCACAACAGCCAACCCGCCCTGCGCAACGGTAAATGCAAACAATCCAAGGAGAGCGGCGAGAGCGTTAGCGGCAAATCAAGCGTAACGACGCCGCCGCAGCTGACGCTGGCGACTAGTCACATTGTAACACCAACGCGACGTGGAACATCAACGGCAGCAGCGAAAGCAACGACATGTTTGCCGCACGAGCAGGCCGATGATATTTGCCTGGTGCCAGAAATCGACTTCGAGGGCATGTCCACGGACGCAGGCAGCGATAATCGCGAGTCACAGCCGCTGCTTGGCGGTGGGGGTGGCGGTGGCGGCGGCAGCCATGCCAGCCGCATTAGCGATCTACTTGGCGGCCTAGGACGTGGACACGATCACGTTGATCTCATGTCCAACACATTTGGCGGTGAGTGCTCCCTGCTTACGCTGTTTGTATGGAAATGTAACAATCGCAAATGAAGTCTTACAAAGTCATGTAGGGCTTCCAACTTTGCCAACGTATCTATCTGTGTGTGTGTGTGAGAGTGAGTTATTCATGTGAATGACAGTCGTGAACCGTAGCTCTATTGTTCAGCTTGCAGAGACATTTAATCTAATTTCCTACAGCCAACTGCCATATTATCAAAAATGCAACAAGGCTATTGTTAATAATACTTTACATCAAATTTCGATGACTCAGAGTTGATACCCTGTAGTAGAAGGAAAAAGGAAAAAGACGATTATTGTATAGTGCATATATATCTACAGCCATATTATATACCATTCCATATTATCATTATCCAACAATGCAACGAAATTTTCAACTATGTCAATAAGATGAGTCAGCGTTGATTAAAAGTTTAGCTTAACTCGGGGATACGCTGTAGTAGAAGGCAAACGATTTTCACGCGATTATTGTAGTGTATATATATTTAAAAAGATTTTTTATTTGCACAAACAGTCCAAACACGCGCAGCAATCTACAAATTGGCTTCGCCACTTCGATTTTCGCCCATTATTCTAATCATTATGAAATATACTATAAACGGCATTTGTTGTGCATTCTCTGAGTGAAATATTGTCGATTATATTGTAAATAGATTTTATTGATGCGTCACCCTCCATATAGGTATAGAAATTCCTATTTCAAATTCCAAATGTTTTAATCACGTGTTGAAGCGCCATTGGATATAACTTCAGAATAACATTAGATTTTTCCATTACAACGTATAAATTGTTTGTTATTTCATGTATTTGTATTAACTCAGGATTTGTTTTTTAAATACAATTCGCGATTCGTGCCAAATTTTGATCATAACAAATATTTTGAACGTTAAAATGGGCGTTGGAGTGAAAACATCTGTCGCCCAAGGGACATAAACAATATCAAGAAGAGTCAAGACTCGACAACGAACAATGATCAGCAATGACGACAAACCAGACGAATGTAGAAGCTATCCAAGCAAATGTCAACGATGCGTCTATTAAGAAGACGACAAAACGGGACAGTGATGAGACAGCCGCCGCAGTCGCTGCAGCTTGTAGTGGGACAGAGTCAAGTGATTCGGACTATGAGCCGTACGGGTGTCAGTGCAAACACAACAAATGTATTGAAGCGAAGGACTATTTGTCATCGGGAGAGGAAACACCGCCAGTACTGTATAGTGCACCCTCTGGAATGCGCAATTCTGAAGATTCTGTTACATTTAAAATAGTTCAGCCGAAATGTCAGTGCGCCAATTGCCCGTTGAGAAACATGTGTAAGTCGCTGTCGACCCCACATATGTATATATGAATGTGGGTCAGACCCTATCTAAACGCTTTAGATATGCAAATTGCGAAATGTTAGCTTTTTTAATGGGACCCCCATTGGATGCGATGGCAGCGTGTAGCGAGTTCACTTGGCCACCGATACACATTTTATTGTTATGTCGCGTTCGTTGAGCTCCAGTCGCGAGAATTTTATACAGCATGTATTTACCATTTGCCAGGATCACTGTGACTTCAATGATAACTTTGACTTCATAGGTACTAAAAGGGTAATCGAATAGCTTTGTCTTAGCATTGTGAATTGATAGTACTTGGCTTTAGCTATGTGGCAGTGAACTTGCCATAAATACCAGCTGCATCTGCCTTGTGGTTAACCATATGTTGTCCTCCACGTCACGTTTCTGCCGTTGTTATATACATACATATATATTATTATTATTATTCCCACATACAGCAGTCACGCAACGTCGAAGACTCAGTAAATTCAATTTAAAAGTTGATTATTTATTTATCAAAAATTATTCTTACTTGAGGCACTTTTAACAGTCTGCGTTTCGGCATTATTCGGGGCATGCGCATTTTTGTATTGCGCACAAATTTTATTAGTAAATTATATAAAAATTAAATTAATTTATTTTCAAAAATTTCTTTAACATTTTCAGACGATCCGCTCTTCTCGGAAATCGTGGCACAAGCAGAATATGCAATCGAGCAAGGCGTTCTACCTGAGCGAATCTATCAGGGCAGCAGTGGTTCCTATTTCGTCAAGAATATTTCAAGTGTAAGTTGAATCGACTAAACTGAAAGATACAAGTGACAAGAACTACTTGTTCTATAAAGTATATATTTGATTTCCTATAAAATACTTTCTATAACAAGTTGCTTAACTCGCAAGGGTAGCAAAATCGAAATGCGCTTCGCATGGTCGAAGAAGCTCAGTTAAAACTTTCGATTATATAAATAAGCGCATATAATAAATCATCAAACAAACGGGGAAGTCTTGTAATAAAAGTATTTCACATGACTTTTGGTTTGGCTTTGAAACAAACACATTATAGTACACATTCAAAAATGAATGAAAATCTAAATATAATTAATGAACTAATTGGAATTTTATTTTTTGAATAATAGCAAAGATGTCTGGCCGTCTTCAAGCCAAAAGATGAAGAACCATATGGGAGACTGAATCCTAAATGGACCAAGTGGATGCACAAGCTTTGTTGCCCCTGTTGTTTCGGTCGCGCCTGTTTAATACCAAATCAAGGGTAAGTTTAACTACTTGACAATAAACATATTAACTATATTGAATAATTGTTTAATCTGATAGCTACCTATCCGAGGCTGGAGCGAGCTTGGTGGATCGTAAACTGAATCTAAATGTGGTGCCGAAAACAAGAGTGGTACGACTTGTCGCCGAGAGTTTCAACTATGCGCGCATAGATCGCCAGAAGGCTAAGTTGAAGAAGCGAATCAAAGAGCATTATCCGTCGGCGCACTTTAACCGCATGAGCCTGCCACTAAAGGTAATCATAGTCAACCCAATTGACGATTAAGTATTTCTCATGTGATACTTTCCATTCCACAGACTGGATCATTTCAGCTATTTGTGGATGGCTACAAAGATGCCGATTACTGGCTGCGTCGATTCGAGCATGAGAATTTGTCACCGGCGCTCACCAAATCCTTTCAGCTACAGTTTGAGCGTTTAGTTGTGCTGGATTATATTATTCGTAATACGGATCGAGGCAATGACAACTGGCTTATTAAATATGTTGCGCCCAAACTGGTGGGCGAAGTAGGTGGTACTGGTGGCAAGACTATGTCACATGGCACAAAATTTGTGCCTGGTCAGACAATAATCGACCTTAATGAGCCGTCGATGGCACCAATTAACAACACAGAGCGCATTACAGCCGGTGGTCATCCTGCGCCCACTTCAGGAGCCGTTGTTGAATCTGCAATTGGTGGCCCTAGTAGCAATGCCAGCAGCGAGGATGAGACAAGGAACGCTCCGACAGACCCCGAATGGAATATGGTGGAGGCACCACAAATTCGAATTGCCGCCATTGACAATGGCTTGGCTTTTCCTTTTAAACATCCGGACTCTTGGCGAGCATATCCGTATCATTGGGCCTGGTTACCTCAGGCCAAGATTCCCTTTAGCACGGACATAAAGGATCAAGTGCTGCCTCAGCTGTCCGACATGAATTTTGTGGAAGAAATATGCACGGAACTGCTCTACCTATTTCAGCAGGACCGAGGCTTTGATAAACGACTGTTTGAGCGGCAAATGTCTGTTATGCGCGGCCAGATTCTAAATCTCACGCAAGCGTTACGGGATGGGAAATCGCCGGTGCAATTAGTTCAAATGCCAGCTGTTGTTGTTGAGCGGTAATGAACAGTGAATGTTTTAAGAGAACCTTTGTAATTAGATATTAACTGCGATCTCTTTACACAGCTCCAGCGGCAGCCGTTTTTTTTCGTTTACACAGCGCTTCCAAAACAAGAGTCCCTTCTTCTCTTGGTGGTATGTTGCTAGCTATATAAATATAATTATGAATTTTTTCAATATTTTACTCTATTTCAGTTAATTGGTCTCAGGCATGCCGAACACCTCTATTACCCACCAACTCTACTGGTCTGGTCGTTTTCTTGTTATGTACTATGTAAACAAAAGTTTTTAGTTGTATTCAATCAATTTGGTTTTGTTAAATTTGTTAGTTTTCACATGTCGTTGAAAAAAAAATGTATCTATATACATATACGCCAATGGCAATGTATACAATCAAGCAGACGAAGTTAACACGCTATTAGCCCGTGCATGTTGTTTTCCTTACTGTTCGTATGGTTGGATTGTTAAAGTGTATACAATATGAATAAGCCGGCACAGTGTCCATTCCAAGTTTTTGTTAATCTAGCGCTTTCATCATAGTTACGCTTCTATTATTAATTTATACCGAAACATATCAGTGTGAATTGTTTACAAACGGCTTCTAATCAATGCCCTATCCGTATTGCTAAGGCGACGCATTAAATTTATTTATTTCAATCCCTTACATTGTGAATATCATCAACAACAAAAATACAATATTTCAGTTAACACACCTAAGGTTCAGTAGTCCCTGAGCTAATTACATTTATCATAAGCTATATAATCAAGTGTTACTATGTCAACTAGCGGAAACTATATATATATTAAAACAATATATATGTATATATATATATATATATATACATATATTTAAACAAAAATATAATCAAATATAATGCCTTGTATTGTATAAAAAATTACGCTTTGTTTATATTTCAATTGACTTCAGTTGGGTTGTGTGGGAGCAATGATAGATAGCGCTAAGAAATATGCAAATATAAATGTTGCTATCTTAATTCTATTTCACAGAGCACACAAAATTATAATCGGTTGTGTAAAGAATATATAACATATATATTATATTTTTGTACTTGTGGAGAAATTAAATTTACACAAGGGATTAACATGAATTTACTTTCTTATCTGACTCGGAATTCAACAATAGCTTAAATGCAGGGTTATTTTCATTAAGAACTGTTTTATTCTGGCTTCCTGCCATTTGAATACAAATATAGTTCAACTGCTTTTATTTGGAATGATGGAAACATAATCAAGTTTCACCTTCAGTTAAAAAATAAAAAATAACAAAACAAATTATCACTGTTACAAGTAGCTAAATTAATGAGAGCATATCATTGGAAGCATCAGACGCAATTCGCCCAGCGGGCTGATGATCAGCATCAGGCAAACTCACATTATCAGACTCCTCTTCCAGCGGTTTCGTCTTAATGAGATCTACGTTGTTCACTGAGTTCATGATGCTCTCATTATTCAACGAGCTAACGTTCATATTAGCACTTGTGTTTGCCAACACTGGCAGCCTACGTTTGGCTGTCTCTAAGAACGTTGTGATGGAGGGCTGATAGCTCGTACTGATTATACTACCATAGCCCTCGTATTCGTACCAATTAGTCGGAACTGTTCCCGTAACACAGAGATCTCTTCCAACAGGCACAGTGCTGATTACTCTGTTTGGCTTAAGGAAACGTACAAATCGCTCCAGCTCTTTATAGCTCGAATGCTCTGAATATTCCACTCCAATTACACTGATACGCTTACCAAACGAAGGTTTAGAGTTCTTTTCCCAACCACTGGGTCGTATGCCAAGTAGCACATCATAGTGGCCCTCAAATTTCTTAAAGTACTGATCTAGATTCTGTGGATAGAACGGCCAATTAGATATGCTGGCATATGCCCGAAAAGGAAATACTTACCGGATAGCTTATCTTTCCCATATTGATGACATGCAAATCAGCCTCAAAGGGATCATCACAAAGGTTCAGCTTCAGCTCGGGCCAATTGAGGCATTCGATTGCTTTGCGCCGATGCGTTTCCGTCCAGACACGCAACCTAAACTCCTCGACTAAGGCCAGCCACACCTTCTCTTTTCCAATTAAATATGAGCCACACACATGCAATATACGTTTGGTGGCGTGCTTCTCGTGAAATTCTTTCACGGCGCAACAGACGCTATATATACTGTCAGACTGATGGCAAAAGTCATAGTTCTTCGACAAATATGTGGTGTCCAGGTAGAGAACATCAATCCTTGGCTCGTTCCAGAAAATAGGCAGCGACTCCATTTCAAAGCTAGCACGAAAGTCTCCAGTATGCAGAATACACTTGCCAGTGCTGAACTTAAAGATCAGCATAATGGCACCCGGACAGCTGTAGTATAGTAAAGCAATTAGTCGATTGGATTAGGCATGATTAGCATTACTCACTGATTGGCATCAATTGCAGTGATCTCAATCTCATTGAGCGTTATGGACTCGCCAACCTCTATTTCGTGCATATACTCCTCCTGTATGGGTATAAAGGTGCGCACAAGACTCGCTGTTATTGGACTCATGTAGAGAGGATGTGCAAACTTGCGGGTGAGGCCCACGTAGTGATCGGCATGATAGTGACTAAGAAAGTAATGAGTTGCATTCGGTATATCGCCAAACTGGAAACCATCGACCACGAATGTCGTATCTTCCACAATCTTATACGATGGACAACGCTTCCGCTTTCGTTCTCTGGGCACATTTTCCTTTGAACGTGCAGCAGTATCCTTACGTTCTTGAATATCTGAACAGGGTATATTCACCATAGCTAATGGCTTCAGCTGACAGTCCTTCAGTACGTCAAGTGGGATGGGCATAGAGTGAATGCTGTTTTTGTTAGATTCGGACTCATCATCGGAGCACAGATCAATTATGGCACTCGGGGAAGTTGCGCATTTTGTCTTGGCATTGCGTTGCGGCAGGGTCCGCTTTCTTGTGGGTTTCCGTTTATTTTCGATATCCGACGAAAGCACTGACATGTTAGACGTAGCTAGCTTTGTTGTAGATTCCACATCGAAAAGCCGTTTGCACCCTTTACGTGGTTTGATTTTTACTGGGGAAGTATCCGATAGGAGCTCAACTTTGTAACTTTTCGTGCAGCTCTTGAAGAAGGAATCAATGCGCATTTGACCTGGTAAAGGTTCCTTTTTCCCTGTTCGTTTAATCGTACTGCTAGTAACAATAACTTTTTTAGTTTCATCATTTGTCTTCTTCTTTGTTGTGGATGATGCGCGTTTTCTTCCCGCCTTTTTGGGTTTTTCCGGGGTCTTGTTTTCATCCGCAATTGCTATTGCAGTTTCTACTACGTCATCAGCTTCATTGTCTTCAGCCTGATCCTGCAATTCAGCCAAGTTTCTGAGGCGAATCCGTCCAACATTTGTTGACATGCTTATTATCCTACGACCTGTTGTGTGCGTTGTACAAGATTCGATATTTTAAAGATAGCAGCTGAGGAAATCATCAGAAGTCACCTAAGCTGTTGAGTTATCGATAGTGCAATCGAATAGAACTTCGATTGTATACTTAATGCGCTTCTTTCAAATTTTTGTTCGTTGAAAAGAGGAAAACTCAAATGATCATAAATAATCATATGAAATTGTATATATTGTTTTTTTTTTTTAAGTTTTTTGCATTTTATTTGTCTATTGAAAATTAATATATATATTTAAGAATTTTTTCTGTTTTAGATTTTTATTATTTTATTTGTCTATTGAAAACTATATTCAATCCATTTCTGCAATTACATTTGCTAAATTTGTCTCGTCGACCTCTTCCACAACATCATCCAAAATGCGATCCAATACAACGGCATCATACAATGAGCAACCTAAATAACCATATTTGTTCGCATACTCGTCAATGACGTCGGGCAGCGCATTGGTATTCTTAAGAATCGGAGCACACATTTTCAAAAGTCTGTGCCGTATATATATCGAAACTTTATGCAGGTCATTATCAAAGTCTTCCTTCATCAGATGCGGTTTAACCATATCGGAGATATATCGAATTTCCGGTATGACGTAGCCACTTATTGCATACTTGCCCAGTTTGCCTAATCCCACTAAACAACCATAAATCGTTGTTAATGTGGGGCTCTTTAGCCCTTTCTTATATACACTACAAATTGAATTGAAGAATGTTAATGCATTTAAAATCCTTACAAGATTGACAGCCACTCACTTGATTACCCTTGGCATAATGCCATTGCCGGGGCTGTCGTAAACTTTCACGAAGTCGGCCATAATAAGAGCTGAAAATTCGCGCAGCGCCCAATGATTCTGAACGCCCGGAAAGGCGCAAAGCTGACGAGACACAACACAGGAGAGTGCAGCTGGTATGAAAATTTGTAGCTGCAATGAAAGCAAGTAAAAGAGTGCTCTAGTCGAGATTGCACGACTAGGAGATACCCTAAACTCTGCAAAGATTCGATATTCCAAACATTCTATGCTTAATTTCCATATGTACGTTTATATTACTTTCCTAATCAAACTTTCAGATCTTGATTATGTAATTCATATGTGTGTATTTGCGAAAACACAAGTCTAGTATTTGAAAAGCGTTTTTTGCAAATTTGGGGCAAATGGGGCGTGGTATCCAATATCCAAAGATTACAAAATCTATGTATTCAATACACGGATCTACACAGTAAATTTGAAGCCTGTAGCTCTTACGGTGTACAAAAAACGAAGTGACTTTATCGATTTTTATCGATAATGAGGAAACGGGATGAGTTATAAAAAAAGATAAACACGTATTGCGTTTGGTATACACGAGTATACATTGAAAATTTCAGATCTCAACCTTTTGTGGTTTACGAGATCACTGCGTTAATACGGACGGACAGACGGACATGGCTATATCGACTCAGCTCAAGAAAATATATATTTATAGGGTCTGCCACGCCCCCTTCTGCCTGATATATTCATATTCACTAAATCATTATACCCTGATTTTCCATTTTCAATGGGTTCAAAGTAAAATGAAGGATACTTCCAAGAACGAAAAAGGATAATTGACTCACAAAGTTTTCAAGCATCAAATGTGGATTTTCCTGCAGACTGTTCACCATGCGCATCAGATATATCAACAGAGCGAAATTCTGTTGAGCCACATTCACCTTGACCGAGTCGCCCATGAACAAACTCATTTTGGGGAGCATCGGCTGCAATGATGAATCGGTACTTAGACAGTGTAACGCCTCGCGGCGTGACGACTCGGAGGTACCCATGCACGTCTCTGTGATTAGAACATAGAACTCTTGTTGCTCCTGGGATAGGGGAAACTGTTTATTTGCCATCAGTAGCACTTGCTCGCGTTTCAGCCAGAGTTTCCGGCTGATTATTGGTTCGACAACCTGTACCGGCTTCGAACGCAACACTGGAGGCGCTCTGTTTCTTTTAACAGTTGCTTTGGACATCAAAATAAATGATTCTTCTAGAATTGGTGGCTTAGAGGTGGTTTGCGGTCCGTCCTTGAAATCTGGCAAGTCGTGGTTCACATGTAGCACGTCCAAATTAATATTGTGCTCCCCCAGGGCAAACAGCAAGTGCTCCATTTTAATCTTTGGAGACCGCGTGCGTCGGGCATACTTCGCGGCCTCACCAACTATCTTGCTGAGCTCCTGGCGAACATTTAGCGCCACTGTGAAAACCAGTTTTCCAGTCAATTTTTCACCTATGTATTGTTCGGCTATACCCTGCAACGACATCTTGGAAAGCGTTGCCGTAAAAATATCCTTCCACTCGTCACTGATGGAATCCAGGACATGATTATAATATTCCATCCTTAAGTTGAGCATATCGAAGCGGTTTGAGCAAAGTTTAACGAACAAAATTAAGCTAGTTTTGATTAACTGAAAGATATGAATATATGATATGAATATGAATTTATGGACGTCGAAATAGTTTTGACAGCTGCAAGTGAGTTGGAATGAATTGGAATTGCGAGAAGTTGAAATGAACTGACAGTTGCGACTATATTCATTTGCAAATTGTAGATCGAATAAAGTTATTCGAATTGTGTAGGTTTCAAAAAGTTCAATTTATTGCGTTTATATTAAATATATATATATATATATGGGAAAATGAATTTCTATTTAGTTTAACGTGGAAAGAATCACTCGAACTTGAGGGTTTGCCGCTACTATTAGTTAAAAATAAAGCTAATGATAATATATCCATAATCGATAGAGCACGTAACCAAGCAGCACCACAACGACCAGCGCCATCCATAGATAATGCAGTCAGGAGCGTAGATCCGTTAACGGTACGTACATGACGCCCATCAGACGTGTCATTTCCACCTTGCCATTGGCGTCCTTGTCATACTGCATATTCAAGTAATATGAAATATTGAGAGAATATTCATATATATGTATTTGAGTGTACGCACCTGCTGCATGTACTGCGTTCCGCCCTCCGGGCCGACAGGAACTATGAGGCGACCTCCATTTGCCAATTGATTTATCAATTCGGTAGGTGTGTCCGGTGCCGCTGCGCCCACATGTATGGCATTGTAGGGCGCGAGTGAGGGATGTCCTTTACGTCCGTCTCCCTCAACAATCAGCATTTTGCCCGATTCCAGCATACTGCGATCATCTGTGTTCAGATTGGTTTTGCTCATTTCGACCAAGCTGGACTGATGCTCAATGCCAACGATTCGAGTGTTCGCATTATCCCCCTTTGCCTCTACATAGCGGTAAAAGCAGGCCGTTAGATACCCGGATCCGGAGCCGACATCGAGCACATGTGCGCCGGGCTTAAGCTGATCACGTAAGTATTCCAAAGCAAACGCGTGCTAAGTCGTGTAAAATCACAAAAGTTGAGAGTTCCCATCAAATGCTTTGGATCGAAATGGGAATGGCAGAAGAACAAAAATTACCATATGAGGGGCGCTGATGGTTACGCCACCGCCAATGGGCTGCGGTGCATCCATATACGGATTACGGGGAGAGTAGTATTTTCGGTCCGTGGCCAACATTGCACTTGCCACAGTTTCGGTTGCAATTACGCCGTAATCTATTCCCCAAATATATTTATAAACACACACACAGTTGCACTTGTTGGATGCTTACCTCGTAGCTGACGTATGAGATCAGCGTTGTTTGCACCCACGGAGCGCCAGGCCATGCTGTATGCGCGCAGTAGTAGGCCCAGCCCAACGATTTTAGCAATATATAATTTTCTTACCGTTTTGTTGGCTTGTGCTTTAAGGGGTCTTCGAAATTGTTGTTGTTGTTGCTGTTGTTGTTATTTTTGTTTGTAGCAGCCAAAAGCAGCTGGATGAGACAGTGTTACCAGGCTAACGCATCGTTTAATTTTGTTTTTTCAAAAAATATACTGAGAATGTTACAACGTCGCACGTTTAGTTTATAAAAATTAAAGATTTTAATAATTTATTACATTTATATGAAAACCAAACAAAACTTTTAAGCACAAAATTGATTTTATCGATTAGAAAACGCATAAGATATCGATAGCTTACAGGCGATATTCGAAAGCAACATCTCTAGAGAGAACTGAAACAACTCTGGCAACGGATTGTCAAACGAGCGAAAACGACTAGCAGCAGCGAATCGCGGCGCAATTTTGCTGAAAAATAAAACGAAGTTTGTTCTACGAAAAACTTGCAATTAACATATTTTAAAAATCGTATACAACATATTTAAATTTGTAACTGTGCTCGCCGTTTAGTGTATTTTAAGTGAATTAAATAATAAAGTAGTTGGGAATAGCAGCTGCAAGAAATAGCACTGCATTTAGCAGCTGCCTCTTTTTCGTGTTGTATTGTTGTGTTGTGACATTCACACACACACCTTCACGCACACTCACACAAACAACTCGTGGCTAGTTTGGTGAACGAGCGCGGCAAAAAAGATTTCGATATTGCATGTGTGTGTGTAAGTGTGCATACTTGTATGTGTGTGTGAGTGAGCATTAGTCATTTTAGCCTGGCCTGGTCGTTGGTCTTGGGCCTGGTCTTGGCAATTATTGGTTAACCCGCAACATTTGGAGCGCATCAGCCAGCAGCAATCAAACAACGACAAACGTAAAACTCGTCACGCCAAAATCAGCAAAAGGTTAGTTACCCGCGTTATCATCATATTTAATTGCTAATTCATTTCGGTTCTAGAGCTAATAAAAAACAATATTGTTAAAAGCGTCTGCATAATTAGTAATTGTGATTATTCTGATTAAAGCTTCAATACATTTCTCACTTAGCACCCTTTATTCTTGACATCAAGGTCGCTGTGGTTGAATGAATGAAGCTTTTTATACTCATTCACGAAGTGAAATGAGTATATTGGTTTTTGAGCAATGTCCGTCTTGCTGACCGTCCGTCTGTCTATTGAAGCTAGAGAGTTGATATCAATCAGATATGGCGGATATATCTATGCCCAATGGCGTGGCAAACCGGCAAAACTGTGTCTATTACAGCTTTACAATTAGCAACACAAAATTTAACGAAGTTATTGTCAACCTCCTTGATTGATTTGCCAAAAATTATATACGTATATACATATATATATATATACCGATTATGGGCGGGGGGTGAATGAGTATGCTGCAGTCGGTAGCGCCCGACTCCCACGTTATTACTTGCTTTTTTTCAATATTTATTTATTTCATTGTAATGTGATGTGTTTGTAATCTGAGTTTTATGTACATTTATATATATGTTTATATGTGTATTACAACAATAGTATATTGCATCATATTCAGTATCGTCTATTTGTTTTGGAGCTTTGTTAAAATAATTGATAAAACGTTTGAGATACGCGTTCAATGGGGCTTCGAATTCCAACTCACTTGCTTGTTTTACTACCTCCAGTATAAATTTCAGTTTCATTGTCACTTTCGGAAGCAGCAGGTGTTGCCTGTGTCCGTTCATCTGTTCACTCTGGCTACTGCGCTCACTTTCCAATTCACTGAGTTTGCTTAAGCAACGCCAGTTGCTTGTCGCCTTGAGGCCATTCTGAGACGGCGACGGAGTCGGTTCGAGGCTCAGCTGGGGTAGCTGGCATTATTGATAAGTGCTATAAAGGGGGAATGTTTGTGTGTAATTATTTAGCAATGCATTTTATGTTGCCTTTATGTATTGATAGCGTCTGTATGTACAAAACAGGAAGTGGCAAATCTATACGCATAGCGATATTTTCTAGAAACAATGCTGAGCACAGAACAAGTCTAGTGGAGAGCAAAGTTTTCTTTTAAAAATGCACAAATTCTTCATTTGTATATCGCTATGCAGATCTAGACGATAAATTCCAATAGTAGAGTAGAATTCCCATGCAGCGATAATGATGTCTAGTGGGAAATAATTTAAGGGATATTTTTCCAGGCAAAGGGAACATCTCTCTGCATTATATGCAGTTAACAGGCTGCAGTGTGCCAGTCTCACTGCCATACATATTTATACATGAACTGTATGTAAATATGTATGTAAATAATTACATAAGCGTGTTTTCAGCGTTTTCTGTTCAACTTTGACCTACTTAGCAACAATATGCGCCTTGCAACGCATGATTGCGAGCGCACTATTCAGCTCTATGCTGACCAGTGTTGCCATTTTTGCTCTTTTCCCGTCAGATCTGAAAATTATTCTGATTCTGAAAATAGTCTAAGCAGAAAAATATTGTGTAAAACCTTAACAGATAATAGAATTTTTTCCCGCTATTTTGTGTAATGTTTCAGCTTCTTTCCCGATTTCCTCCCCAATAACACACAGCTTTTTTTCACTGATAAAAAGTTGGCAACACTGATGCTGACTGCTCATCTCTCTCTCCTCTCTCTCTGTTGTTCACTCTCTCTATGTTTATACGTGCATACGTACGTACATCTATTTATGACAACTGAACGTGCAATTTAAGCAGACATTGTTTGCCATTTATCTCTTTCATTCTAAACTACACACATAAAGGTAGTTTTCGTTTTCACAAACGAATTGCTAAAGAGAAAACAATAAAAATACGTGGAAGCAGTACTTTATATATAATATAACGAAGCTTAAATACACTTGCGCAAGTTCGAAAAACATTATTATTATTTTTTATTTATTTTAATATGTGTATATGGGAGTTTTATTAAACAACGTATAGGCTTATAGCTTGCAGTGATCATACTTTTCTCTATATATTAGAATTCTTTATATTAAAATAAATAAGAAATACTTTCTACAAAGCCCTACAAATGAATTTAAAATTTTATGATATTTACAGGAAAGGGAATTCAAAGGTAGAAAAACCAGTTCCTCCGATGTTCTGTGTGTTTTGTCTTTAGTTTTTTAGTGACGAGCAAGTCACATCGCTTATTTTTATTTGCTTCGCACGCCTTCGCATTTAGATATATTATATATGGTATGGTAGTGGTATATGTTTTGGGTTCGTGTTAAACTTCCTTTATAAACCACATGGGCAACCGAGCAGAGATAGAGATTTCAAAAGTATTCAATAGACTGACATTTGCGCACGTTTTTCAACTGCTTTTGTGTTGTGCAAATATTGAAACATTTGCGCAAACTACAAAATTTGCGTAAATTTGTTTTCAGGCACATTTCATGTTGTGTACATACGAGTTAATTTTGATATATACACTCGTAGCCTAAATATTGATTCAACTGTGGGAGAATCACCAACAACAATTATGCACTGAATAAGATTTTTTTTAACTCTGATTTGAATAGCTTCCCATTATAACAATTAACAGACCTCAACCTTATACGAAAACAAAGCTTCTACACTGTCCGACCTAAGTGCTGAAAGTTCACTTATGCAGCTTTAATCACTGGCAAACCATCCATATTTTCATAAAAAAAAAAACGCCTGAGAATCATCAGTGCATCTCCGGCTCAACTGGAAAGAGCGTCTCATTATCATAATTAAGAGACCTTAACCTCAAACACAAACAAAGCCTCTACACTGTCCGACCCAACTGCTGAAAGCTCTGCTCCAACACGAGTCAAAGTTCTCTCTTTGTAATTTACTTAAATGGCAGAGTAAAAGACGTGCGTTTCTTGCTCTGTCGCGACTCGCGAAGCACGAACCTTAATAATTTGTCAAATTCTATTTTTTTTTATTATTCATTTTTATTAAATTGTTTATTTATGGCAATATACCCAATTTGCGTGCTTTGGCGCGTTCGATGGCATTTTGAATTGTGTTTAATTAACGTTTATTTTGGTCGTTTTTTGTGTATTAGAGTGGGCTAGCATAGATAGTAGTTAAGAACCAGTTTTAAAATATTTTGAATCGTATTGATCAACACAAAGTTTGTAGGGGATAAATGGGTGAAATCAATTTTAAAAACTTGTTTTTATTTTCTTTTTACCTCCGACACAAAATTACTTCCTGATTTATGCTGGCGTTAACATGATCTTATACTATAAAAATGTTTACAGACTTTTACTAAACTTAATATTAAAACCAATGCCTTTTTTAATATTAGCTTTAAATACTTTTAATTTATTTTTTTTTCAATTCATTTTTATTGTTGGCCAACAAATGAAATTAAGAGCTCAAGGTTGTAATCATTTCGTATACTTTTATTGCTTTTCTATTTTTTGTGGTTGTGTTTTTTAGCCTTTGCCAATTGACCAAATGCCGAACGGCTTGTCTGTGTGTATGTAAACAACAATTGCAGCCAAGTGCCAAATGCTAATAAATAAATAATAAAAAAAAGCTAAACAAAAACAAAAACAACAATTTAAATTGATCTTTCTTTCATTTTGCTGCTGAAAGCAAATCACATTTACAATCTTTTATTATTTTCTCAAGAGTCAATTTGTGATAATGTTCCTGAACTCGATCGTAAGCATTCATTTTGCTATCGCTATTTACGACTCACACACACACACACACACACACACACGTTACGCACTCTCTGAGTGTGGGTAAAAATCTCGTATCTAGCTAGAAAAATACTTTCTTTTGTTCAAATGAATTCTGCTTTTCTTATTGTCAAGCAGCGCTCATGTGTAGTTTGAGTAAAAGTTGTATCCGACACTTCATGTAATACATACACACATATATGTGTGTCTGTGTCTGTGTCTGTGTCTGTATGTGCAAACATCATTCTCTGGACAACGTCTTCGCCCACGCATGCTCAAGTGAATCATCGACTCTTACTGTATTCAAAAGCTTAGTTCGAATGTGTGGATATATTTCATGTGATTCTTCAAAATCATTTCTCTGTTTGTCTGTAAAGACTTCACACACTTGTAAATATACTATAGATATATAAATTTGTCAATTACTTTTTGATATTCACAAGTTTAAGGACAAACTAAGTAATCTTTTTATAGACATTGCCTTGGCTGTTTTTTATTTCAATAGACCCAAAGGTTATTAAAAATATAACATCGTTTTACAGATATGAAAAAAATAGCTTTCGTCTACAGGGTTACCTCAGATGACTTGCCAAATGAAACGTGTGTAGCTAGATACTCGTATACACATTTAATTGTTATGCCTTTTGACGTCTGGCGGTCATTTCTATGCAATTTCACTTGTTTTGTTGTGTTTTTGTTTTTTGTTTTTACTTCCCAAAAGTAAAAGCTATCATGCAGAACTATTCACGAAAACAAATCATCAGACAGACAGACGCTCTGCTTGAACCGGTTGTAGCCGGCAGCAATTTAACGTGTAACAATCATGAAAAAAAGCCAGAGACTCAACCCTCCTTCAATACATATGTATATGTACATAGATGCATGTGTATGTATGTAGGCATATGTGTATTTGTATGTGTAATAGTAGCATTGTACATAACACGCCCAGTCGTGACCTTAGAAATGCATTAAGCTTTACAGCACTTGACATAAGTACTCAGTTGAGCACATATATATACCTATATACATATATGTACATCTGTTTATATAGATATACATCTGTATATATACATATATCTGTACTATATACTGCACTGAACTGGGACAAACTAAATTTGTTGTCCTTCGCTTGACTATCGCTAACGAAGTGCGCATAAAAAGCTTTTTGAGCTCAAACAGAAAGGAAAGTTAACCAATTTTTCAATTTAATAACAGTAAAATGACGAAAGCTTTTAATAGATTGAAACCAAATCGTTCAGGCAGTTTTACATACATATGTAAATTTGTCATCAAAGTTTTTGCACAGAAATAAAAGTTGTTGATGACTCCCAAGCGCAAGTCTTAGCCTTTTTTATTAGAATGACATCATTTGAAAACCTCATTAAAACGAAACTGAGCCCAAACTAGTTTTAATTATATACTGAACAATTAGGGATTACTTATTATAATATAAGTTATAGTAAGAAACATTTTAAGTATAGACTTGACGTTTATTTTGGGTAGCTAAGTTGGATAAATTGGAATTGCAGTTAAGGTATTCATTGCAGATTGGTTTGCTCTTTCCATTTTACTGCTGTTACACATTGTATGTTAATTATAGATGAATAATGCTATAATACTAAAACTAGTTCTAAATTGCTACTATTTTGTCTGCACTTTATTGAAGGCAACAAATTTAGCAATTGACGTCATCCAATTCATTCAGCTGAAATGGAAACAAAGACGCCAAGCAGAGGGCTAAAAGTAAACGAAAACATTGATTGAATTAGCGAAACAGGCCCGAAATCCGCATGCACCTGTAATGAATGCAGTTTACGTGCTTTGCGAAAGCATCAGCCACCAGCCGCTAGCCACCCCATATATATATACCTGTGTTTACTACCCTTCAAAAGGTGATTTTAATTAGATTGGCTCTGTCAGTTCGAACTCGTACTGTGCCCCCTTGTTTGTGCCATTTCTGCCACGTTTCTACTTAACACAATATTGACTATTTCTCTGAATATACCCAATGGGGCTACAGTGGCGTGGTCTATGCAGTCATCTCTTTAACTTGTAAATTGTAGAATTTATTAACATAAATAACCCATATATAAAGACAAACAGGAGCAGCTTAAATAACTCTTATATTTCAGTATCTAATCTTCTAATTCAGTGTGATTATTAACTTTGTTTTCTTTATTACTTAGATATATATAAATTTTCTCATTCTATTGTTAATTTACGTGACATTTTGCAGCTCTTTGACAAATTTGAAAGTTTGTAGAAATTCACTTTTTCTATATAATAATAAGAAAACTATTGAAATTTGAATTTACATATTTTGTTATTTGCGATTCCGTTGTATCTTGAATATATAAAAGCGCATATGACACATTTTGGCTCAACTTGAATCTGTTGTTCTTTGAGCATGATAAACAAGCAACAAAAACAAAAAGTTATCTTTGTCTTGCCCAAAGATTAATTACGTTGTGACAGTTATAACTGGCACAACAACACCATATACTAGTAAAATGATGTTGATTTTGGCTTATACATGTTACATGCTTTGTGGCTAGATATGTTTCATGTTTGTCCCTCTACATGTGGAACGTTTGGGCTGACGTTGCCATATTGCCACTTGGAAATGAATTTGGGTTCCTCTAGGCTGCCTTGCTACATTCCCTATGCATGGCATCGTTCGCATTCATTCAACAATATGCTGCAGCATATGTCAAGTGCTCACTTGGAGGCAGGTTCAAAATGCAAAGTGGCACGCGACAGAAGTATGCGAACAACAATATGTGGCACACATAGCACATTCTACAAAGGGAATGAATGAATACATAGCTGAATTCACATAAATATTTATACATATGTATAATCTAGAGGGAATTACGTATTGCTATAGTCGAGTCGAGGGCGGACACGATGATTGTTTGTCAATAATTCGTTGGGGAATTCTCCGCTAATGATGACGCAGTTGCTCCCAGCTGGAGGTTAATAATCAATGGAATGGATGCTAACTACATACCTTTGCAAACATACATACTTATATAATATACGCATGTGTATTTCTAATGAATTAAATACAAAAATGATTATTTCGCTGCGTAAAATATTTTGTTAAGTATATAAATATGAATATATATATATTCATACTTATTTCGATAAGAGCTTTTTTTGTATGTGTGCCGCCTCTTATCGTTGCGCGCTTAAATATGAATTATTATATTGTTATTGTTGTTTTTTAGTACATGCATTTAAACATTTTTTTTATTTAATATGACAAGCCGTTCCGGGATGTGCCGGTCACCGAAATACGCTCCGGTCATTGCCGGCCCATGGATAAATTTGCGAGGAACTACATTCCAAGTGGATGCCACCCACTTTTTTATATAAATACTATATCTATATCTTTTTGTTGCTTTTGGTTCTCTGCCCTTTTTCATTGTTTTTGCGATTCAACGGAAATTCTTTAATGGGCGTCTGCGAGAGAATCGGAATCTTCGCTTCAATTCGCAATTCGTAATTCTATGACGTAAATCTCACGCAAATACTGTATTTTTCTATATATCATCTTTTTGTTTTTTGTTTTCCGCCTCCCGAGTGTCGATTGATGGATTTGTTTTTGTTTAAATTTCTCATTTATTGCTTTTCCTTTGTTTGCTCTTAATTTTGATGGATCGTATGGCAATTAGATATTTTTATTTGAAATTAATTGTGTGTTGCTTCCAGCTTGAATCAATCTGTGAAACTAAACTTAGTGATTAATGCTTATATATTGTTATTTATATGAAACAAAGGCGTTGCAACCACTAACTTTTCTGACTTGAAAGAAACTGATGCTTTTAACTAAATATATATTTCAAGAATTGCGGACAATGCAATAATAAATTATAATCAATCGATTGACTGAAAATATTGTAGCAATACTAATACTTCAATTCGATCTGTTTGACTGTTCACATTTGGTTAATATAACATTTTGATATATTATATAAATAATAAATTCACATTTGAAAATTTCATCAGGCTTTTCACACAAGCGATTCTCCATGGGTATAGAAATACAATTGTGGCTTACCAAGTAGACAAACACACACACACACACACACACTGTTACGCATAATTTGCGAGTCGAGACGTAGCTAAAGCTGTACGTGTCACAACAAAGGCAAGAGGAAACGTTTTTGCAGTTTCAGTTTACATCTGAGATAGCTCAGTGGGTTTTCAGCCGTCTCGCTAAACGATAAGCGATATTTACTTAGCTTACGCTTGAGTTAGTTGCAAGATCATTTCACTTATTCTCTCTCATGCCTCTCTTTGTAGGCAGCATGACCATACCGTCGCGACCAGCGCCTGCACCGCCGATGTCACGTGGCCAAAATGCAGCAGCCGGCGCGAATGCGAGTCTGGAGCAGCTGCGTCTGCAACTGCAGCAGCAGCATCTGCAGCAACAACAGGCATCCAATGGGGGACTACAGAAGCTGAGCATTAAGCTTCCGCCGCCGCCGAAGGGTCAAGTGCAGCCAAATAACTTTCACAAGAAGCCGGCAGGCAGCAACAACAACTACTTTGATGTAGAGAGCAGCGGGTCTAGCATAACGCGCAAGTTTCCTCAAGCACGATATACGCCGACTACCAATTGGAATGATGCACCATTCGATGGCGCCTCTGCCTCGGCTGTCAATGGCAACAGTTTCAAGAAAATGCCGCCACCACGACCACCACCGCCCAAAGTTCAGATAAATGGTCGCAAACTGGCTAGCCTGAGCACAGGGAACATTGGGGGTGGTGGAGGTGGTGGTGGCAGTGGCCATAGCATCATAAGCAACATATTCCATCGCAAGAAGTCAACGGCCACGGCAACGGCAGCTGCTTCCAAGGCCGCAGCGCAAAGTCGCGTCTACGGCCTGAGCAGCGGCCATGCCGTGTCCTCTACAACGACTCTGGCAACTGGATCGGCTTCCGCTACTGCGTCCAGCCGCTTCACGAATAACTCAGACACGTACGATTGGAATGCAGCCTGGAATACGGCGAGTACAACAACCATTAGCACGACGAAAAGCTCGAGTAGCAGCCATCGTGAGACGACAGAGGCGCAGTTGATCAGCTTTGATTCGCCGCCTTCATCGCCCACTTTTACACAAAAGTCAAACAGCGACTGCGTCAGCGTCGACAGCTTCAGTTCGGATAGCAATTTCAGTTCACCCAACAATGGCAGTGTCTCGCAGCCAGAGAGCGGTTTCGAGGACGACTATCACTCGCGGTCACGGCCCGCCACACAAAGTCCTTTGGTAGATCCCTGGGAGGCGGTCGATAGCAGCATCTACAGCGGCGGTGTCGATAGTTTCGGTGCAGCACCCGTGCGTCAAATGCACCCACAGCTTTCAGCACGAACCTCGGACAATCCACTGTGCAACGGCAAGAGTCTGCTTCCACCCTCACAGTCACTGACCATGCCCACCATTATTAAGCCGAAGATATCACAAAAGCCCAAGGCACCCAAGCCTCCACCATTCATTGGCCAGCCGCCAGCATTTGCCTACGGCGGCTATAGCACACCCCCGTCGCCGCCCATGCCAAAGGGCGCCCCACCGACTCTCCCAGCAGCCGCTACTTCTTCTGCTTCGGGCAACATCTCGCTGCTGGACGTTATATCAGGCAAAGTGGATGCTCTGGCTCTGAGCAATGGTAGTTCAGGCTACGTGGATGAGGTCGAGGTGCCATATGCGATTGCGCTCTATGATTTCGATGGCGTCGAGGAGGGCGATCTTAGTTTCAGAGTAACTATTTGCGTGTACTTATGTTGTATTTCATAATTTTAATATCTGTGCTTGCTTGCAGGAAAATGAGAAGATCTACTTGGTGGATCAGCCCACTGAGGAATGGTTTCGCGGACGTTCACGTACTGGCTGTGAGGGCCTATTTCCTGTGAATTATGTGGAAATTAAGGTGCCATTGGGCGGTAGTGCAGCAGCAGGTGCAGCTCATACTCAGTCCCAATCACAAGAACAGCAACAGCAGCAGTTGTCCACTGCGCGTTGTCTGTACAATTTTCCCGGCGAGGTTGAGGGAGATCTCACTTTAAGAGTAAGTAAAGACAAACTACTTTGTAGTTTAAAATGAAATCAAGTCTAATATTGAAGTTTTTCATATTACAGGAAAATGAAATAGTAAACGTTCTATATCGTATTAACGAGGATTGGCTGTATGGAGAGGTGAATGGACAGCAGGGCCAATTCCCAGCCAATTTCCTAGAATATGTCCCCGTTAATCTACCCACGCTGTGAAAACATATTT
Organism: Drosophila nigricruria; assembly: GCA_037075265.1. Lineage (NCBI taxonomy): Eukaryota > Metazoa > Arthropoda > Insecta > Diptera > Drosophilidae > Drosophila > Drosophila nigricruria. Next base: position 12,909,817 of record JBAMCI010000035.1, read on the forward strand.
CAAAAATATCAATAAGAAGCAGGAAATAGCAACTATATTTAAATTATACAAAGAATATTTATCGATAAGGAGGAAGCAGCAAATATCGTTGGAACTGAAACATATTGTATTTCCTTTTGGTAAACCGCAACAAATATGCGCCCAGCAACACAAACACGGAGACAGATCTTCACAAAGCTATACAATTAATGATATATATATGATATATGTGCGTTAAGTCTCGACCTTAGGTGTTATTTTACAAAATAGTTTTACGGCGTGAAATCAAAATTGAACCCGATCATTTCTGATTGGGCACCTGATCATAATCCATGAATTATTCTTGCTTTGATTATTTTTGTAATTGACATGTTGATTATTAATTCAAAGTATTCGAGAATGTTTGGTGCATTGTAAATGATATCGCGTGATGATCTATTGATCCTTTTTATTATTGTAAAAAAGTAACAAATTAAATTTCAACTATACATATATACAAAATTATTGTTTTCGTCGTCTAATTTAGTTAGCTATTTAGTTAGGCACGTTTATCATTTCCAATTTATGCAAATCTTAAATTTGATATAATTATACATATATATACATGATAATAAACTACGTATGTGTGCTATTTGAAAGAAATATTGTATAAGCTATAGGGACTAACTAGAAGTCAGGCAACTAAACATATATATATGTCAAGATACGATGAACTGAAATAAATGCAAATTATGAAAATACAATCAACCAAGTATATATGGTAGCGAAGTACTGCTGACTGTGTTGCTGCACAGTCGCAGACAGAGGCAGTGCACAAATACTGTCTAAGACCGACCATACGTGGCTCCAATGCCACATCCTGCTCGAGGTGCTACTGCTTTCGACTAAATATGGCGGATCTAGAGAGGACAACTCGATAAAACCCGCAAGCCCTGGTGTTAGTTGTAACCGTGCCAATGGGCTGAATGGCAGCTGCGTGAATGCTGTCTTCGAACGGTGACCTCCGGATACCTGGCGACCTCCGGTTGTAATTAAATGCCTTGTCGTGATACTGGGGGCTATGTCACGGTCGACCTACCCGACCCCCACACTCGTGGGAATCCAAATCATGAACTCAAACAAACAACAAATCAACCAACCAACAAACAATCGAACAAACCGCTTCAGCGGCGCAGCCCGCAAGCGATTCCAGTATCTGCTCAAAAAGGGCATGACGCCGGAAGAGGCCAAGAAGCAGGCAATGAAGCCAATTCGTCCGTCCACGCTGCAGACTCAGCAGCGCAGAGGACAAGCACAAAATGTTGGCGGAGCTAAACCGTCAGATGAGAAGTTAGCCTTAGAGCGTGTTCAATTCGACAACAGCTCCCTAGGTTACGGACAATGTGACACTGGCTGGACAGAACCTGTAGAGCGTGTTCAATTCGACAACAGCTCCCTAGGTTACGGACAATGTGACACTGGCTGGACAGAACCTGCACGAGATATTCAAGAAGCTAGCGGAGCAAGTTGGACACAAGGATCTTTCGCTGAGGAACGTAGTTACCATCAAGCTGACAACAACTTTTTCTCCGGCTGCAATCAATTTGGTAGTGGCTGGACGGAATCTTCACATTATCATCTTGATCCATCTGTGGCAACTGCAACACAAGCCAGCCGACCACCTGTACAATCTAGACTCGGTGCACCCGTAAATCGCGTACGAAGCGACATAGCGCCCATGGACATACCACCAGCCCATGACAGAAGCGAACAACCAGAGGAAGAGGATGACGTTGTCGCCAAACCAAATCTTAATGTGGCCATACTCCCTGGTGATTATCCAAGCGAATTGTGGACAACACCACAGTTGGAGGCAGTGAAGCAAAGTATTTCTGATCTAGTCCAGCGCCAAAGCGAGGGCTCCGTAAAGCCCAGTTTTTCGGGCTGCACCTTCCGGAACGGCTGGCTGTCCGTAAATGGCACCGATGCAGCCAGTATAAACTGGCTAATGGCCATGGACACCAGGCTGCGACCCTGGGAGGGTGCATCCTTGAAAGTGGTGCCAGAATCTGAAGTGCCACTCAATCGTGTATTCGTTGGCCTCTTTCCGGCACTGCATAGTACGCCAGTCAAGTACACTTTACGTCTAATCGATGCCCATAACGAGGGTCTTGCCGTGCACGATTGGTGCGTGCTGCATCGCGCACAAAGGGGACCCACCATGAAACTGGCCCTGTCCATCGATGCTCACTCAGCCGAGGTGCTAAGAAAGAAGCGCTATCAATTGAACTATGGCTTCAGTCGTGTCCACTTTCGACCAAGAAAGCAAAAGCCCAAATAAAATTTTCATATTCTGTAGCACATCTAATCATTGGCATTTTACTATGGGATGTACCTTTTTTTGCCCAACTCATTTCATAGTCGATTGACTTTGACCCATCTGGGCAATGTCCTGCCACAGAAGCAGACTGATTGTCCGGTATTTAAGCTCTGAAGTGGGCCAAAGGCTAGAAACTAGCCTGAAACACTGAATTGTGCCCATCGAACTAATCAGTTTACCCAGAATTGAATTTGAGTTCGAAGAGTTTTGGGATCGTTGTGTTAGGTAGGCTGTGTTCCCAATCGCTTTCAGTCTAGGATTTGTTAAACTTGCTTTAGCATTACAAACTGTAAAATCGTTGTTGAATGTGAAAGCCAAATTTTTATTTCGTTTTTCGGATGTGTTAATAATCCAGTGATTATTCTGTGCTCGGGCATACAAAATTATTTCCTTTAACAATTGTCAATTGTCCTATATATATAAATATATATATATTTATATTTATATATCTATATATATATTTGTATATATATATATATATATTTGTGTATATTTTGTATATTTGTAAGTAACGTGATTCGAACGCGTTGTTGTTTCATTGATAAATACAAACAGGTAAGTGCATGTCCGCCCTATCATTCAGGTAATTAACAGTTGTATTCGCGAATTTAGAGTAGTTTAGGGCAGGCCGCCGGAACCGCAATCGAGCTGACGGTTCACAATGGGTGATGCTTGCCAGGCACCCGTTGACTTTCCATCATGTCCACCCGGGGCTACATGCCCGCCATGTGATTGCGGCGATTATTCCGGCTGCTGCTACCAGCAGCCAGCACGCACCCTTCCCATACTGCCGCAGTCGCATTTCATGCGCTCGAGTGCTCCAATGGACACAGATACCATCTATCGCCGTTCGTACTATGGCAACTGTGGAAACACGCGCGTCGCTCCGGTGCGTCCATGTAATCACATAAGCGCCAACACGGCGCCAATGGAAAAATGCACCGTACAGAAGCTATCATATATGCCGCCGTGCCCGGCATCGCGCACAATGCCCATACTGCCAATGGCCAGCGGATTGCGCTTTGAGGGGCCCATCTATGCGATGACCTCACAGAAACACGACTATGTGCCAAAGAGCACTTCGAAGAGGGAGCCGTGCATGCCACGTGGTGCCATCTGCACCTCGACGGCTCCGATGGAGCGCTGCACTATACAAAAGTTGAGCTACATGCCGGTGGATGTGTGCCAGAATCCACCGCCCAAGGCAATGCCGCAGGGCACGCACTACACCAAGCCCGCTGGGCCCATGGAGCGCTGTACCATTCAGAAGCTGTCGTATATGCCGGTCTGCCTGCCGGCTAAAGAGCCAACGCCCTGGGCGGACAAGGTGCGCTGTGTGCCTCCAAACTATCAGAACATCTGTACCACTTACAATCTGAGCTACATGCCGAATTGCAATGCCGCACGTACTGCACCAATGCTTCCAATGAATACTCTGCGGTTCCTCGGCAACGATGCCGGGGCCGCCAGCACCGTCTACAAGCTAAGCTATAGGCCAGTGGATGCATCTCGCAGTAAGCCGATGCCCATTTTGCCGAGAGACACGTTCCGTCGGGCCACCGGACCGCTGGAACGTTGCACCGTACAAAAGGTGGGCTTAGTATACAGAATATATGGATTCGATTCATCACTACTTATCGTCTATTCCCTTACAGCTCTCGTATCAGGCCAATTGTGCTGAGCGCACACCAGCCATTCGACCCATGGAGAATGGTCTGCGCTTCGATGGACCACTGTATGCGATGACAACTCAGAAGCATGACTTTGTGCCCAAGCCGCATGTTCGTCGTGCTCCGATCGTACCACTGACAGCCTTTTGTCGCCCCAGTGGCGCCATGGAACGCTGCACAGTCAACAAGCTATCGTATATGCCAGTGGATGTGACCTGTTTCCCCCGGCCCCAGCCGGTTAAGCCTCGCCAAGGCTTCTGTCGCAATGATGGGCCCGTGGAGAACTGCACCACTTACAAGCTGAGCTACTTGCCCAACTGTGTACAGCCCAAGGAGCCGATGCCCTGGGCACGATATACATCCTATTGCCGGCCCAGTGGCCCCATCGAGAAGTGCACAATACAGAAGCTTAGCTATGGTCCGCCCGGTGCCTTTCAGCGTTGTGGTGGTAAGTGAGCCTGCATTGCTATAGCTAAATAAAGCTCTTATATATATATCGATTTCTAGGTCCATGTGGTCCTGGCCCCGATTCTGGCTGCTATCCGAAGGCCGGCATTTGTTGAATCGGAAATACGTTTTACTTGCTCGTGTGGAACTGTGCCCCGTCGCTCGTGCTAGTTTTTTCATGTTATATGTTTCAAAATTTTCAAGTCCAACTGTTTGATAAGCGTTTATTAACTCCCAACTACCAAATGAGGAGACTACTTTTCTTAAAACCAATTCTCGCCGGTATACACGAAAACGTATCACGTATCACAAAGCTAATTATGCTAGACAAACATCGCACTTACTCGCCGCGTTTCTTGTTGCTGCACACAAATCAGGCAAAATTTTCAAGAGTTCCTCGGTGATTTAATAAACTGTATTTTTATTGATTCGGTCTTGATAAAAAAAAATTATAGTCCTCTATATATAAAAATGTTTTTACACCATTTGAATCTGTAGACGCCGCTTGGAGGCGGCTCGACGTTTCTTTTCTTGCTTGCGTCGCGCCAGCGTCGCGTCCCTGAAAAGCTGCACTCCTTCGCGCTGCTCCACCTCTGTTTGCAGTAGCGAAAGAGCGTGCAGATTGTAGCCCATGGTGTCGCGCAGCTGCTGGACATCGCGTTTGAGCAGTCCGAGCAGTTGGAGAAGCAGCGGCTTCATCGATTTGGCTGCCGCAATGGGCTTCATGTGCACCTTGAACAGAAATACGGTTACTCGACAGAGTAGCTCCACTTCATCGGGCCTTTGGGTGATTAGGGCGGGCAAGCGCTCCAGCAGCTCGCACACAATAGAGAAGGGCAGCAGCAGTAGCGCCTCCTCCATGTCTGAGGTGCGTATACGCACCAAGGTCGTGACAAGGAAGTCATTTGGATTCTTCACTTGCAGTGCGAGCATCAGTGGATGTAGCTCGGGCTTCTCCTCGGCCTCCATCTCGAATTGTTTTGATATTTCCAGGCATTCCATGATGGATTCGGCTGCCTGCTCGGAGCCAACAGTTTTTCGAGAGGGCAGCTTTAAGCCAGGCAGCAATGGTACGCTATTGTCCTCACCGGTGGCTAGTTTCTCGTTCTCCAGCTGCTCACGTTCCTCCTCCTGCACATCCTTGAGCACAATTGTTTCCTCCGTTCGCTCATACATGCGCAGAGTCCGATCAGAGCCGCAAGTTACCAAATAGCGACCATTAGGGGACACGGACAAGCAGTGCGCCTCGCCAATATGGCCAGGCAGAGTCAGGATCTTGTCAAAGGAATCGCCATCCCACTGCTTGACCTTGCCATCCTTACCACAGCTGAAGAACATGTGCGTCTTGGGTATAAATTGTAGTGACATCACCGAATCATCATGCGCAAAGATCGAGCGATGGCAATCACCGAAGTTAAGACCCCAGATCTTGATGTTGCGATCGGCAGAACCAGTGGCTATTAGCTGAGAGTCATAGGAAATGTCCATGCAGAGCACCGGCAATTTGTGTCCGTACAACGACAAATAGAACTTGAATGTGTCCAAAAAGAAGATCTTCACAGTGGCATCCAGCAGGCCAACGGCCAGGTACTTCATGTCCGGGCTTACGGCTACACAGAGCACTGTCTCCTCCAGCTTGAGCGTATTTTTGTGCAGCAGCGAGAGCACCTTGGTTTGTGTCTCGCCCTCGCCTGCGGAATCAATCAGCTCAAAGCTCCAGATCTTCAGTGTCGTATCACTGCTGCCCGTGACACAGCCCTTCTGGTCCGGCAGCAGAGCAATGCTCCAGAGTTCGCTCTCATGCGCGGGTATCTCTTCGACAATATCCGCTGCACCCACATCGACAATCAGCAGTTTTCCGCTCTTCATGCCCAGCAGCACATAACGATCGCCGGGCACAAAGCGCGAACAGAGTATGTAATCTGTGGCCATAGTCCGCAGGCATTGCATAGCATCGCGATCCCAAAATTTAAACGAATCACCGGAGCCAGAACCAATCGCTAGCGAATCGTTGCTGAAGCACACGGAGCGCACTTCCGACTGATGACCGAGCCGTGTCAGTGAGCGCAACAGCTTGACACTGCTTTCCGCAGGCGCAGCTGACTTAGCTGTTGGCTTCCGCGACTTCAGCGAAGCCTCCAGGGAGTACAAGCTCATACTGTTATTGGACAGGCTGACTAGCACGCGCAGCTCCTTGTTCTGGCCAAGTAGAACATCAATTGATTTGATTTTCCGTTTCGTTTTGATACTCTCCAGACGCTTAATCTCATCGCTGAGTGACATCTCCTTGGATATATGTTCCTCATTCTCTTCTTGCGCTGCACCCTCCTGGGCCCTTTTGCGTGCCTTCTTCAGTCGCTTGGCCAATCGCTGCTTGGCCTCCTCTGCGTTGCATATGTAGAAGTTTTCAATAAGATCATTGGTGCCATGACAGCTCAGCACACGCTCGTTGGGATCGGCCACCAAATTGACAGTGCGCCCTTTGCCCGCACGTTGTATGGAGCCGCAGTTGCTGACGCTCAGCGGACTTATTGTATCCTCATCGTCTATTGCCAAGCCCTCGACGGCCGTTTCTATTGATTGCGCCGCTTTATCTTCGCGCTTGCGTAGCCGATAGACATTCATGCCGCTCTCACCAGCGCCGGCAACCATTAAATCATTTACAAAAGCCAGAGCCCAGATTTCGGTGCGATTGTCGACGATCGTCTTGAAGCAGAACTGTGTCTCCAAGTTCCAGAACTTGATTTGTGTATCCTTCGAGCAGCTAACCACAATTTCCTGCTCGACCAACCGCTGCAAGAAGTGCGCGTCTGTAATGGCTGCATTGTGGCCGCTCAGACGCTGACGGCCCGCCTGCTCCACCACATCCACAACGACGAGCTCTGTGTCCAGGCCGCCGCTCACTAGCCGCATGCCATGGGCATCGTAGCGCAGCACGCTGACAGCATTCTTATGTAGCGCCAGAGAGCAGATAGCATCATAGTACGTACGTGAGCTGAGATCAAAGATCTGAACCACGCCATCCGCATAGCCAACGGCAATGTGTAGATGATCAGGTGAGACGCGCAAGGCGGTAACTTCTTGCTTTTCACGGCGCAGTGTCAGTTTACGATCGCCCATCCTAAATTGTATTATTATATATATAAATATAATATATATAATATAAATATCACATTCTTACCGCAAATCCCAAATTATAACATTCTCAGCCGCTGGGGCGGCAACAAAACGTCCTTCGCTTTTCTCAAGTACGGCGAAATTCACATTGGCGCGACCAGAAGCGATTATGTTAAAGCTGTCTATGGCGCGATACGCCAAATATTGTTTAGTTAAACCCATTTTATCATTTAATCGAACAAAAAAACAACAGGTTCACCGCGCGCGTACTACTGCTGCACGTGTTTGCAATGTTATTATAGAGTGTGCCTAAGTTTAACCAAAAAAAATACTAACGCCAATCGATAGATATCGTGTGAAACGTGCTTTACAGCACTGAAAAATTCAATCGATATGTGGCCGTTATGCACATGCGCCTGTTCCTATATTTCTTATACACCCTGCTTTTGCTAGTTCATTTTGAATACCTTAATAATAATATTTCAAGCATCACCTATTCCATTTTAGCTCTAACTATGGCCACACAAGGAGCTGGTAATTGTGCCAAAGACCATATATATACAAAAGCAACTGTTAAATTAACGCCATAATCGTTTCTAGGTACTTCCGATTTGGACACCGAATCGGTGGAAGTTCTACGCGAACGCCTAAGCACCATGAAGCGCTTAATGGCTGAGCGTACAGCTCAGCAGCAGAATAATCCAGCATCAACTGAAGAAATCTTTTCAACCAAGCGCCATCGCTCCGCTGGCATCATCGATGGCAATTTCCTGAGCATCGCCTTCGGCGGCGCCCTCCTCGTGATTGTCACGGTTTCAGTCTATGCATTCTACAATCTATATCATGCCATACTCAAGAAGTTTCCATCCCATCACGAGGAGTTGTAAGCAAGGCTGCATATGAAATTTTTATATATATAGTAGTATCAAATTGTGTGCATTTAAATAAACACGTTGCTGCGGTATTCAATTAAGACAGTAAATGAAAGAATTTTTGTTTTTGTTTGCTGTTTAGCATTCGATTAAATTAACTATTTATTGAACTTGTTTCCTTCTTAATTACAATAATCAATATTTCTCATATGTTCTTTAGATAATAGATAATTTTGGATGTCCAAACCGAATTACAAAAACAGAATGCATCGACAGCAAAAGGAGAACAAAGGATACTTCAGTTGGAGCCAATAGATCCTGATCCTATAATAGCTCCCATATCAAAAACAATAAAAGTAAACAAAGGAACTGAAATGATTAAGTTTTAGGCGGAAAATGGGAAAGCTTTCGTTTTTAGTTTTAGTTTACCTTACTCTCTAGCTATGAACTTTTAACGTTTTCCTACATTTTTTTCTTTGTTTTGTTGCTTATAATCTTTAGTTAAACATCTATATATATATATATATATATATATATTTATGTATATATAAATGTAGCTGTTTGTTTGCTTTGTTTTGCTTTAAATAAGTAACTAATATCGTTTGTTTTTTATTTTTTAATTGAAATAATTATAAGTTGTTTGCGTTTCGCATTACTGCATCATTTGTTTTTGTTTCATTTGTTTTATAAAAGTTCTACTATTTGTTTAACATCATTTTGTAATTGAACATTGCGCATGAAAACGATTAATTTGAGTTTGGCATCCAAATTTTAAAAGGAATTTTGAAATTTTTTAGAAATTAATGTTGCAATTTGTAAAGATTTATTGCTGTTTCAATGGATTGGATTGGTTTGTCTCCTCCATATATCGTTTGTCAGTTGTAACTGCTCTGCTTGCTGTGTGTGCGAGTGTGCATATGTGTGAGTGTGTGTGTTTGGTTGCTTGTTGGTTGTTGAGGCTGGAGACTGGAGGCTGGTGTCAGGGGAGACAGTTGACTTTTTACAAATTTGTTTATTTCCCTATTCTTGAACAGATTCGGCAGCTTCGGCCTCGGCTTCAGCTGCTGCTGCTTGATTCTTTTTGGATCAGATGTTGTCAACGGAATCAGCATCGTCCTCCGAACTAATTTCATCACCGAACTCAATATCCTCATCGAAGCCATCCTCGACGAATGTGACTGTCTCGTTGATGCGCACCGATTCCGGAAACTCGCCGTACGTTTTCAGATTTCGAGCTTCATCTGGTGTGTACTTCAAAATGACATCAGCCTTTGAGTCCTGATAGTCACGCAAGCCGACCAATATTATATCGCCCTGATTGATCCAAACCTGGAATATGCACAATAAGCAGTAGATGTTAGTTATTTATATTTATTAATTTAATTATATTGAAGTCTCATTGATTGCTCTCCATTAACTTCAGAAATGCAATTCTGACTCAGCGCAAAAGTCAAACAAGGCAAATCAATTTTCCAACTTGTAATAGACAGATAACAGATCTGTAAATAAACTTGAACTGGAGTTCTGGCTATTTCGCAATGGAACGAAATATTTCACTAAACAGGTGGCAAGAAAGCAAATATTTTATGAGAGAATTGGATACAAGATAAATGGAAGGTATATTTTTGTCATTTATAAATTTAACATTTCTATAAATAAGAATCTTTGAGATATATTGGTTTATATGAATTTCAAAGAATTTTCATAGGTTTTTCTCTAGCTTATTTTGAGCTCTTAAATTTCGTTTTGGTTTTATCTTAACTTTATAAACGTTATTTAATGTAAATTAAATTATAAACACTTCAAAAAATCCAGACACCGCCCATTTTTTGTCGTTCTAAGAAGTCATTGACGTCAACGGAAGAGTTTAATCTCCAGAAATATTTGAGCATTTTAGTGATAACATGCATATACTATGTTAAGCAGTTACCCATTTTGTTTGGCGGCACTTAGTCAACCAAAGTTGATAACTGACCTGTAGGCATTTGCACCTGAAGCGTGAAAGTCATTCATAAATTCACTTCCTCAGCTACTTCCTGGCGTAGTATTTTTACTACACGCATAAAGAGCCAACAATGACCATAAATGCAATAAATACCAAAGCCATGCATATCAATATGACACATGCATGAAGCGAATCATTGATAGGGGATATTGATGGAATGCGAATTTGATTTGATAGCGAATTCGGCTTAAATGCTCATTAAGAAAACCTAATGCTTCGACAGTTACGTTATCGCTCAAAATAAACATAGGGCCAATTGAACTTTAGAGCCTTAATCATTGGCAAGGGGGAAATCTGAACGTGTGAGTGTCGGCGTGTGGCATTGGCTTAAGCCCAAATCTAATAATATGGAATGTTTCTTCGCAGTTTCGTTCAACCACATACATCAAGCAATAAGAGCCACAGTGCGCCTCCATCAGGTAGTTAGATAAAAGAATCGTGACTAAAGCACTGTAAAATTGGCATATTACCCAAGGGCGCGAGCTTGTTAAGTGAGCCAAAGATAAGCGACCGATCGACATGCCTGGGCATACGTCTGGGAACCACCCGACGACATCGACTAGCAACGATCCGTTAACTAATTACTGATTACGTTGCCCCATCGTGTTGGTCATGTGCAGGCAAGGGGTATGTGAGCTCACATCAGATGGGCTCACATCGTCACCATATCGGTATTCGAGGCAGCAGGTCTCATTCTTTCACTATGAACAATATACTATAAATACTATCTGTGTGCGCTACGTATCTATATGACCATAGTCTATTTCATGGTAAGATGATTGAACTTGAGAAACAGTAGGAGTCATCACTGGGAAAAATCGGTGAGCACGAAGTAAGCATTTGTGTTAGGTTTGCCCGAGCTTCGAATGTGCTGAAAATGTAAAACATATCAATATATGGAGACCAACAAGTTAATGAAGTATACCTTAAAAGGTGCGTTTATCACAATGAATCATATTGCGGCAAAAGAAACTTTTATCAAATTGGATCGCATTGCGGTTTTCTTTTCAGGAAATTATTCCATACAGTCAAAATTTAGTTTCGTAAACTTTAAAGGCGGAAAGTGTTTAGTCTATAAGATATCTCAAGTTCTATATTGATTTATAGCTTTACTTAATATACCTGTGTATGTTAATTACATTTACTAAACAGTCGTCGTAGGGCATTTCTTAAAGCAAACGCAAATTTCTTATCACCCTGATAACGACAACATAGACAAAATCCCTAATCAGTCACTCTCTTTCGAGGAGCAGCCAATGGCATTACTCTCTCTCTCTCTCTCTCTCGCGCTCTTTCGCTGTTAGATAAGCAATTTGCTATAAGTATGGCGTACTCATACGAAGCAACTGCAAATTTTAAAAAACCATCAAGCAGTGAGCAAGCAAAAGCAAACGGCAGAACACAGCCGAAGAAAAGTGACTTCCATGCAAAACTTAAAGGAAATACAAGTGAAGTGTTATCGGCACGCCAAAGCAAAGGCAAAGAGCTAAGAGAGAATAAACTAATTAATCAACGGCAGCCAACCAAATACAAAAACCTACCAACAACAACAACAATCCACCACACTCAAACTCACCACACACACACGCGCTCAACCAATTCACCAGTTCGCGTTTATAAACGCGTCAAAATTTCGTTCAGTACAAGCCTAAATCCGTGCGGGGCGTGCAACCAGAGCGAGGACATCATCATGCAGTTATCCTACAGATACATCTACACATTTCTAATGACCACAATAGCCAGCATCATGGTTGTGCTCAGTTCAGCCCCGCACATGCAGCTGCCAGTACGGAAATGCAGCGGACCCGGACACAATATGGCATTGAATCTAGCAACCTATGGTCTGCTGGAGAATCGTATTACCACACTGGATGCGCCGATGCAGACGCACTGGTCCAAAAAGTTTCTGGCTAAGCGCGAAGCGAATCCACACTCGGCGCCGTACGTGGTCAGCATACAGATGATGACACCAGACCAGGGGCTGGTGCACTATTGTGCCGGCACCGTCATCAACGAGCATTGGATACTGACAGCCGCCCATTGCCTCAGTTCACCGCAGGCCGTGGCCAGTTCAGTGATCGTGGCCGGCAGTCATGACATTCACAACCGACGTGGCGAGGCGGGCAACGTGCAGCTGCGCAACATCGACTACTATGTGCGACACGAGCTCTATCTGGGCGGCGTGAATCCCTATGACATTGCGCTCATCTACACTAAGAAGCCCCTCATCTTCGATGAGTACGTGCAGGCGGCAACGCTGCCAGAGCAGGATGCCAGGCCGGAAGGCTATGGCACGCTGTACGGCTGGGGCAACGTTTCCATGACCGCCGTACCCGACTATCCGCACAAGCTGCAGGTGGCCAACATGCCCATATTGGATATGAAGCTATGTGAGGATATTCTAGCGCGTTCCGGGCTCGAGCTGCACGAGACAAATCTGTGCACCGGCCCGCTGAGCGGTGGTGTTAGCATTTGCACCGCTGACTCTGGCGGTCCACTCATCCAGGAATGCTGTGAGCCACATTTGGAGCAGAGCAACATTATCATTGGCATCGTCTCCTGGGGTCGATTGCCCTGCGGCCAAAAGAACGCGCCTTCCGTCTTTGTGCGCGTCTCGGCATTCACAGATTGGATCAATCAGATTATCACCTCAGCCACTCAATTCATGTAGATAAGTCAGTCCACACAGGCACTTGGATCGCAGCTCGAATGTTAAACAAAAAATAATCAACTAAAATGTATCAAAAATACCTCAAATGATTTTGAAACCAAAAAAACCTAGCAACTAATCTCAGTAGTTAAATAAGTTATGAAAAAACTGCCCCTAATCTAAGCCATATAAAATTAAGTCGCAAAAAAAAATGTTCCTAATAAAAAGCAAAAAAATTATGTTTTATATAATACAATTAAGCAATGACTTTTTATTTAAAACGGAAAAAAATGTGCCAATTGTGAAATTGACTGGAATTTTATGTTTCCAGGTGTCTAGCAGATAAGTTTATACAGCCAGCCCCATGGAGCACTTTGACTACGGGCAAGGTCTGGCGCCTCTGAGCTATGAGCATTAGTCATGCGAAATTTGGTAGATTAGCAAATGGGAAAAAAGCTCCGTTTCTGGTAATCAGTTTGTGCGCATATAGAGCGACGAACTTACATTTCGTTGACATGTTCTATGAAGATAAATCTAAAGATTAGCAGTGATCAGCTGCTGACTTGACGTGTGATAGCCTGCTAGCGTGCTGTTACCCTGTATATACTTAAGAGCGTGAATGGTTTGATTTTCGGGACAGCTTATGTAGTAGTTAGGAAGAGGCAGCTATAATAGATACTATCTTGGATCATATCTCGAAAAGTGTATATTTGGTATCGTATTCGCATGTACTTGTTCCAAGCTATCTGTATAATTTGAATAATAGAAACCACTTTGACAGAGCTATTTAAGGTAAAAATTGAATACATCAATGGCCATAAACTTTTTTAATTTTATTAATTAATAATTTTCTATGGAACTGACAGATAAGGAATGTCTGGTTATGGGATATCTCACAACGTAGCATTAGTAGAGCATTCAAAATTCTTTTTTTTTTTTTTTTTTTTTGGAGCTTGGACTTTATAGATGACATGCCTCTGTCGACTGATACTTTAATCGTTTGTTGAGTGGCACACTTTCAGTTCAAATTATCATGATTTATTATATGATATGTTATTTCATCATATGAGTTTATATGCCTAATGTTTGTTATGTTGCGAATATTGTGTACAATTTACCAAAAGTAACGAATCAATGCCAAAGTAAATCGAAGAAATTTAACTGCACGAGCTAAACCTAAAGGCAATGTTTAGACATCAATAGTGAAGTGAACCACTGATAATTCTTAAGCACATGCTTAGTAGCACTCACTATAGAAATTCCTATAGACCCAACAGCAACCCTAGCAAACAACTTGAAAGATTAGATGTCATTGCCTCAGACAGCTTAGAAAACAATTAGTTACTACCCGATTTTCGTAGGACGTTAACTAAGGACTATTATTGTGTAAGTTTTCCATCAAGAGGCGCATGGCGCCTGGCGCCAATATTTAAATGCTTAAGTGGTAAGTCATTATGAGACAACACAAAAATGACCCGCTGATAAGGAATAACCTATTTATAATTCCTTTACATAAAGCAAGCGAATAATATATGATTTATAACCATATTGCGACGTACATTTGCTACATTTATTTCTTGATAGCTTATCTTCGATGGATTCTATTCGACTATAATGAAAATTTGTCAGATTTCCGCATTCAATTCTGGATATTATAATAAAATTGAATAAATTTCTATCCTTTCATTTGAAATGCGTTTCACTATTTCATTATTTGCTGAACAAAGGTCATTGCGTATCTGCAAGCTATACTGGAATCTATATATTGTTATCTTTTAATTATCTCCGACATGGTATGTTTTGGTCTCTTAAGGTTTACCAATAGTCTCTTGTGTAAATTAATCAAATGAAGTCAATTTTTTCCCCAGATAAGAATCATCTTCTATTTATGACGTAGCTAGTTATCTATATAATTACGTCGCAGTAATTAGTTAGTTATGGGTCCTTTTTACTAGTCGTTCGGGTAAGTCCCCAAAACTCTAGTGGATCTCAATATAAATATTAATGGAATTGGAAAATGTCGATAAATATCGACAATATATATGCATGAATTAAGCTAGTACCAATTAAGTGAATTATCCGAAGCGCATATGACGTGCATTTTCTATATATATTCAGATACAAATACAGAAAATCTTAAATCCAAATATATTCAAATTTCTACAGGACGTCAAGAGACAAAAGGCATACATAGCTAAAGGCCTAGATTTAAGTATGTAATGTACATACATACCTATGTAAATACACACATACCTACGTAGTTACACACATATCTGCGCACATTTATGCACACATACATACATACACACATCCATGCATACCTACATTCATACATACCTACATGCATACGTACATACATACATACATCCATATATACATACATCCATATATACCTACATCCATATATACCTACATACAAGCATACATACATTTATATCCACATACACACATACATACCTACGCACATACATGTCTACATACATACATGCATTGTAAGTTCAATGAGTTTTGCTTTGTTCGCATTCTCTGAAGGCCGTTTGTTAGATCGGCTAAACATATCAATTTATTTAGATATTTTACAACAAAATTTCAACAGTTGACCTTTATAAATTAATAATGCATCAACTTTTTCCCCATAGAGAAATTGTTTATAAGCGCAATACACTAGACACATCATAATTGCACTTATTTTGGCACGCGTCGCACACACACACACACACACATATGTATTCATGCATACAAAACACATACATTTGCAAACAGTGCACGCAGCACACGTTCATAGAGAGCAGCACTCTTTCACGCATACATTGAAACGCCCACGTACACACACACGCACGCACTTACCTTCTTACGAAGTTTCCCCCGAATATGACACAGACGTTTGACGCCATCAAAGCACATTGCCTCCAGGCGACCATTGCCCAGCATTTTGGTCACCTGTGCGTACTCCTGTTGATCCTCCTTGAAGATCAGCTCACGCTTTTCGAACTCGTTTTCGTTCTTTCCACGACGACGATTTTTGCCACCTTTTCCTTTATTCTTAGGCATTTTGCAGAGCTGCTGGTTTAACTAGTGTCACTTGTCTGGGGTGTTGCGCTACGCTCTTGACGTGCTTGACGATATTTATTTGATTTATCACAAACTGGAGTACAAATTAAAAGTTGTTAGATCATAATATATTCAATTTTCACTTCAAATTAAATGACAAAACTTACAATTTTGCCAAAGAAATGTGACAAATTTTGCCTCGCTAGAGTGAAAAGGAGTGAGACGATTTAGAGATGTTGTTATTATATCGATATATCGATAGTTCAGAGTGACCCTATCATTGAAAATATAATCAACTGACAAGTGGCAGCACATGTGCTAGGTGGCAAGTCCAAAATATATTGTAGAGGGTAATAATTTAAGATGCCACCAAAAAAGGATGCGAAAGGCGGAAAGGATAGCGCAAAAGGTGGCAAAAAACCAGCTGCCGAAGATAAAGGTATAAATTGTATGCGAGAGCAAAAATCCATTTATATTCACTTAAATCATTGGCAGGTGCCGGCAAAGAGAAGAAAGGTGGCAATGCGGTGAAGGTGCGACACATTCTCTGCGAGAAACAGGGCAAGATTATGGAGGCCATGGAAAAGTTAAAGGCTGGTCAGAAATTTCCTGAAGTGGCAGCTGCCTACAGTGAGGACAAAGCCCGCCAGGGCGGCGACTTAGGCTGGCAAATCCGCGGCGCAATGGTTGGGCCATTCCAGGACGCAGCCTTCGCTCTGCCCATATCCACGGTCAACAGCCCTGTTTACACAGATCCACCGATAAAGACGAAATTTGGGTATCACATAATCATGGTTGAGGGAAAGAAATGAATGATTTTACAAATCGTATTTATTGTGCGCATATATCGTTTTTTATAAAAGGCAAAAATTCAAGTGAAGTTTACTTCTTGCCCGAATCCTCTTTGAGTCCTACGGTGCGATTGAACACGATTCGTGTGCCGGATGTGTCCGGATCTACGGAGAAGAAGCCAATACGTTCAAATTGGAACTTGTCATACACCTTTACATCGCTCAGCGACCGATCGGAGTATGCGTTCAGCACGGACATAGAGTTATCGCTAACATCGCTGAGGAATCCGCCGGGCACTTCATTGGGATCCTCGGGATTCTTGTGCTTGAACAGCTGCTCATATAGGCGCACCTCCAGCTCGATGGGATGCGATACCCACTGTACAAATGCCTTCGGCTTCTCAGCCTCTTCCGCAGATTTGCTGCTGCAAACGAGCTCCACCACTTCGCCCGTGGCAGGATCACGGATAACTTCTTGCACGTTGATGACCAGACCAGCATGGCGTAAGCCAACAGACTGCTGGGTGGACAAGCGGCGATAACCCTTCTCTGGTTCCAATTTGAAATCGCTGCGTTCAATGTAGATAACACGATCCAGGGTAATCTTGTGAGAGCCAAGCGTTGGGTTCTGTGGAAAGTTAGGAACTTGCAACTCCACTGGCCCCGTGTGGGGATAGTTGCTAATGGTTACTTTCAGTGGCTGTAATACGATCAGTCGCCGGGGCGCAGTCACGTTGAGAACATCTCGGACGGCTGCTTCAAGCATGGAGGGATCCACAGATATTTGTGCACCCGTTACGCCCATCTGGGCGCAGAAGTTATTGATGGCCTCCGCGGGATAGCCGCGTCGCCGTAAAGCCGTCAATGTAAATAGGCGTGGATCATCCCAATCGTGGACAATACCTTCGGTAATTAGTTTGCCAATTTTCCTCTTCGATACGAGGGCATAGTTCATATTCAAGCGGCCATATTCCCACTGGACGGGACAGTAGATGTTGAGAGCATTGCAGAGCCAGTAGTACGAGGAGCGACGTGACTGAAACTCCTTGGTGCAGAGGGAATGGGTTATATCCTCGATGGAATCGCATAGGCAGTGCGTGTAGTCGTAGGTCGGATAAATGCACCAGTTAGAGCCAGTGCGATGATGCGGAATAAACTTAATCCGATACGCAACGGGATCCTGTTTACCTTCCTCAAGCGTCAGCTTCAGGCGCAGTGTGGCCGCACCCTCATCAATCTTGCCTCGTTTCATATCTTCAAAAAGCTGCAGAGATTCTGCTACAGGTCGCTCGCGCCACGGACTCGGCGGTGGATTGAAGCCCTTCAGCTCTTCCGCCTTCTGGTGACACACATAGGCCAGGTCTTTGTTTATCAGCGCCACTGCCCATTCATACAGCTGCTGAAAGTTGTCCGAGGAGTATGTTATCTTGTAAGGCGTGTAGCCGAGCCACTCAACCATGTCGCGAATACCAACGAAAAACTTCTCCTCCTCTTTCTCAGGGTTGGTGTCGTCATATCGCAGATAGCAGACACCCTTTTGGGCAGCCGCATAGCCAAAGTTGATATTGATGGCCTTGGCATGGCCTATGTGCAGAATGCCATTGGGTTCAGGTGGGAAGCGTGTCTGGACCCGACCGCCTGTGCGCTGCAAATGATCGCGCAGCAGCTGCTCCGTATGCTCGGTGACCACATAGCCATCGGTCTTGAAGTTCTCGCCTGGCGCATGGAAGTGCACCTTGGTCTTCATTAGCTCTGCAATGGTATTGGCACCGTCGTCATCTGGTGAAGCTGATGTTGACGTTGACGTTGCGGATGCCTTGACATCGGACTTGGCGTTGGTATTTGCCTTGACTTTGGGTTGCTTTTCGCTCTGTTTGGGCAACGGGATTAGATCAGCCTCGGTTTTGGGACCAAGTAAATCGAATATCTCAACATCGATGGCTGCTTTCAGGGACTTTGCATCTGCCCACTTCAATTCATTGCGGACTTCCTGCATTATCTTAAAGGCGTTAAAGTGATAACGCTGTTCCAGTAAGATGTCCTTGTAGGTGCCCTTAATTTTCTGCTGCACAACCCGTTCAATCTCCTCTGGCGTGACCACGACGCCAACGCCACACTCGCGCTCCAGTTCGGCCACATCGACAGTCGCGCTCTTCTTCTGTCCGCATTTTAGCAAGTATTCCAGAGCAGCGTCAACGCGTTGTGTGTTGTCCAGCTTGCGCTCCGTAATGTACCGCACTAACAATGGCAGCTGTGCCGCAATTTGCGGTTTCAGTTTTGTTGCCATGTGGTAAAGTAGCATGCCAACGCCATCGCTCAGCGGCTTAGTTGTTTCGGCTAGAGCTAGTTGC
The DNA here is from genome assembly GCA_037075265.1 of Drosophila nigricruria. Taxonomy (NCBI): domain Eukaryota; kingdom Metazoa; phylum Arthropoda; class Insecta; order Diptera; family Drosophilidae; genus Drosophila; species Drosophila nigricruria. Next base: position 12,929,109 of record JBAMCI010000035.1, read on the forward strand.
AAATTGCGCGTCACATTGGCGTTCTTCAGCGTCTCCTTGGCCTTCTGTTCGCTCATGCCAAGCTCCTGAAACTTGATAATCAAATCCTCTCCTGCCATATCTTCGCAAAGTTCCGACACATATGATGAAATGAATTCACAAAGAGTAATGTCAAATCAACTAGAGATGGGGCATAAGTTCTACTCATTTATTCAAACCAAAGAAAAGTATCGTATATCGATAGTATTCAAATAATTTGTGAAACGTTAAAAACTGTTACATTATTGGGAGTGCCTAATCCATTTTTCAATCTGATATCGCAAAATGTAATCTAGTCTTAAGTTTAGTATAGTGTACAATTTTAAAGGTTTTTTTTTTTTTAACTTTTCTCCATTACATACTTATTTTCTAAACTGCTTTACACATAATAAAAACTGACTTTATTAAGTCTGAGCTCCAACTGTAAAGATGTAGGACACAAAAAATGTATATATGTATAAATGCTCTTTATTGTAATAGTATAATTTGGTGGACATTTGAAATTGAAATTTTGGATGGATCTACTTATATTGCATTACTTGAATACGCAAAGAACTGATAGTTGCAAAATTCTGAATTGTTCTGCTTTCATTACGTGATAATCATATCTATGTAAAACTTGATATTGCCATGGCCAAATTCTTTTTCATCAATCTTAATATTTTTTGCCCAAAACTTACATGTAACACGAAACTCTTCATGGGGTACTTTCCTCAACTGCAAGGCAACAACGCGATCCAGGCCCTTCAAGTCATTTGATGTATCAAAATATGGATGTGGTATATAAGTGAAAATCACTTCCCTGGATGCTTCGCATGTCAACCAGATCTTGTTACCACCAGGGTATTTTTGAACTATACTTTTCAGCATGGGTGGTACATGCTTCGGCAGACTGTCGACATCGTCGTACGTTTTCGCCTTGAATCCCTTAATTTTATTGATCTTGACGATTACACACGGAGACTTTGCGTGATATCCCCATAAATCGTCTGGATTGCATTCAGCGAACTTGTTTGATGCATTGTGACCGATATCGTCCATAAAATCATCTATCTCGTCTGCATAGACATATGTGTCTTTTAGAATGCTCGGGTTAAATTTAATCGTACCGGATTTGGGAACTCTGGACATACCGGGCGCTTCCTTAAGGATTTGCGGTGAGTCTTTACCTTTATATGACCGATAGTAGAAGATTATAATCATAATGGCCAAGATCAAAAAGATAGACAGGTACAGCAACAGATAGAAGTAAATTATTCTTGCCCAGCCCCATGCGGTACGTCCGAAAAGTTTATGGTTGTCCAAATCGAGTACGTTCTTAGTCCAGGGCATATCATAATGCTTTCGTTTATTTTCCAAATGTCGAAATCGTTTCCGAACTTGATACTCCCCGGCCGAAACTACAAAGTCCTCTGGCATAATGTGTTTTGTACTCCTCAATACCTATGGAGGGAAAACTTAAGAAAAAATATGCCTTGCGCGTTTATTTTTAATGTACTTTTGAATTTTTTTCTGTATCTTTCAAAATTGAGAACTTATTACATACTGACGTTGTTTAACTTCTTGAATAAATATCACATGCTATCTTTGTTAAATACGTTTATACTAATAAACTATTGTAAATCCACATCCATATCGAAGTCGTAATCTGGATCGGGATTCGGAAAGATTTCAATACCCTCTACTCGCAACACAAGAACTACCGATGAGAATTTATCTGGTATGTTTTTTGCAAATATCGAACATTTTACAATAACATCTTGATTCATTGGAATATTTCGAAACTGTACGCCAATGATGCGCTGATATCCTGGGTCATAATTGGTTTCCTCGTGCGTCAAGTTCTCCGAGGGCCTATGAATAATTGTAACTTCTTTCTTATGCAAGCAATCACTATTGAAATATCTGTTTGGTACATAGGACACTTTCGCACGGGTTGAATTATCCAAGAACGAACAGCCGACCCAAATGCGATTAAAGCGCATTCCCAGCGGCATTGTCATCAAATAGTTGTGCAAGTCAGACGGCGCTCCATGGGGCAAAGACATGGGGCTGCTATATGTGTCGGGTTGAAAATCGATTGCATAATTCAGTTTCAATAGGATACATGGCAGACCCGTATTGTAGCCCCAATTATCATCTAAATTGCATTCTCTAAGGTAGTTAAGTCCTTCTCTGCCATATTTATGTATAAATTTATACAATTGCTCAACATATGGTGCAGTTTCTTTTCGCTGATCTGACTGAAATCGAATTATTTTTTTGGCCCCCACATAGTCTCCGGGGACGGATGATAAGCTCGGCGTTTTTGGTTCGAGCGGTCGGTCTTTGGGTACCCGAAGAAAATAGACAATTAGAATATTAAAAGTTAAAAGAATCCCAATACATAAATATAGTGCTAAATAGAATCCAATTATCCTAATCAATCCAAGTATCGTCTGCTTTGGCTGAACAACAAGTGTTCGTCTATCCTTATAACGCAGCATTTCTTTTTTTCGTCTCTCAATATACCGCCGTTTCATATTCAATGCGTAGGGCCCTTTGGGTATTATTAGTTCGTTCGGCATGTTTCTATATTTCTAATCCTTAAGTTGGTTACTTATATTATAGATATGTTTAGGCATTAATCGTATAGTATACTTTGATTAAAGATTAATATTTAAAAAAGTTTTGTTGGCCTAGTTTTAAGGCTTATATAAACTGAGCGAAACTATTTACTTATTTCAATTATTTTAGCCTCACACCAATTTGAAATTTCGATTGCAACAGCGCTGACTCTATCGATAAATAGTATTCGATATATGGAGGACCGGTTTCGATAGTTCTTAGAAATCGATGCTAATCGAGCAGCCACAGCTGTCGTGCATGTGTTTGTTGTTAAGCAAATTGGAGGGAACATTAAGACGGAATTATATTAAAGGAAAGCTAACACAATGAATGCGCCGCCTTTAAATCGAATACCCGGTACAGCGCAAACAAAGGAACAACATATTAAAGATCTCAAAACCCTCAGATACCATGAGCTGCTAGAAATGAGGGATAGACAAACAAATATCTTGGCATCCAAGTAAGTCGCAAAAGTTATTTCATTTTTGAGCGAAATATTAATTTGTTGTGTTGTTGCTGTTAATGCAAAGAAAGCGATTAGAGAGCTTGCCAGATAAAGGAAAACGAATACTGGAGTCTCACGAGAAGTTACTTGCCGAGATTCAACGTCGCAATGATGTGGAGGCAACTGCCAATCTACTCGGCGAGCTGAACATTGCGTCAAAGGGAAAAATAACACTCAATAATCTGGAATGGCATGGCAAAACTGCTCTTGACAGCTCAAACGTGACCGATCTGCTCGACAGCGACGACGAACAAGAGATAGATCCGTTGCGAATTATTGCCCAAGGTACGATGCATCAGCGCCAGGTAAAAGTTCTACCGCCGCCCGCCACACTTATCACTCCTGAAGATGTAGCTGACATAGCATCATTTAGACAAGCGCAAGCGTCCGGTTCATTAGATTCGACCGAGACTAATGAGAGCGCGTCAAGTAGCTGCAGCGGGCAAGATGACAGTAAGACCATTCCAGCTGAAATAATAGAAATCGATGTTGCCAAATTGGTCAGTAATCGTCCCACTGAAGCCACGTTGGAACAACATGCACTGTACCTCATTGATAAGACTGAACTGCAGGCTGTAGCGACGGAGCGTGAGAAGTTTCTACCTTTTCGCACAACAGTATCCAATGTTCATGATCCCGATAAGGAGCGCAGGCGCAAGAAAGGCAAACATTGGGAGATTACCGCTGCTACGCCTCCACTTATACAACACAGGGAGAGTCAATTAGTGCCGTTGGCTGAATCCGCCAGCCTGCAGATCGATTATATGCAGAAAATTAAGGTAAGAATATGTTCATACAATTGCTTATAAATATATATAACTGTAACTGTTCCTTAAAGGAGCTGCGCATACAACAGGCGGAACAGCGTCTGGCTAGGCGATCTGCGCCACTGAAGGGCATACGTTTGCCCGATGATTCAGTGCTGAAGTCAAAAGCTTCATTTAATAGCTACCGAGATCCACAGGTTGACTTTCTAATAGAAGGCAGACAACGGGCTACGGAAGAAAACGAAGTGCTAGATCCAACAATAACTGAGCAGGCCACAGGTGGCATCAGTTACTCAGTTTATAAGTGAATTAAGCTCAATCAGCAGCAGTTGAATTAACCTCCTGTATTATAAGAGATATTGTGAAACATATTTAGCTTGTATAATAATTTTTAAAAATTTGTCAACTCGAAACAATTATGTAATTCAAACAGAGTAATGTGTATTTAATATATAATATTTAAGAAGCTACTGTTCTTTTGGCTAGCTAGCGCAACATAGGATATAGTATCTATATATTTCAGCTACGTGGAATTGGCTAATAGGCTAAATATTTAACTTGCATAGATAAGTATTTTAATAGCCTTAAGTTCAAATGGAGTAAAACTGTGTTGCCGTCGAGGCCTGAAGCTCTATTTGGCCCATTTTAAATTGCAAATGCTGCAGCCATTTGAGCAGCGTTTCTGATTTGTGGGTCTGCTGCTCCTCAAAGTCGGGCGCATAGTCCCGTACATTCTGCAGCCGGACATGCAGCGTGTCCGATAGCTGTGTTTGCGAAGAGAGCACAGTGCTCCACATGGGGAGCAACTTGCCCAGCACCGTAGAGTTTGTCTCCTTCAGGGCTTCCAGTAGGCTTAGAAAGTGTAAGTTAACCATTTCCGATAACTTTGAGTTAGTGCTTTGTGCTTGAAAGTCAACGCTAGCCTGTGCGTGCAGCTCCTTGTTGACAGGCTTGGCATGCGAGACCAGTTGCAATATGCTTGGCGTCACCTTGGTCCAAAACTCAAAGAGTACGCCGAGCGTACTGCCCTCAGCATTGCTGTTGGTGTTGTGAGCCATCTGCTCCAAGTAAACGGTCCACAATTGGCATAGCGTGAATGCGTGGAACAGCGACGACATGTGCAACACCGATGTCTTGGACTGCTCGGCGAAGCCCGCAAAGATCACCTGAATGTGATCGGCTATGTGGCAGGATGCTTCCTGTGGCACAGGCTGAGAGTAGGTGACTCCTTGATGCTGGTAATGGACACTAGCTATCGGCGGTTGGCCCTGTCCAGGTGCCACATTCGGTGGAAGGATTGGAGGCAGTGTGTGTGTCTCTTGGCGCCGTTGCACCAGCGCCATATGGGTAAGTGAGCCCAGCAGAAGCCACGAGAGCAGGCGCATATGACCCACACATTCGGTAAACTCCTTGGGACTGCAAGTAGGGCAATCGGTTATTCGGTAATAACAATAATAATAATAATGATAATAACTTACCCCTGCTGCAATGAAGAGGGAGCATTGTTTAGCCAGGGTAGGTAGCGAGAGACTGCCTTGTTGTCGCGGGAGTTGCCACGGGACATTTCGAGTGCCAGATACTGTGCCACCGCGCCCTTAAGCACGCCGCCCAGGGTATCCTCGCCCAGGCCATTGCTTGTCTGACCGTTCTTGAAATTCTGCCAGAGCAGAAGATATTCAGTAAGCAGCAAGTATAATACGGTTACAAGGAAAGACCTACCTTAATCTTGCTGAGCGTATGGAAATCGGCTAGAAAATCGATCACATCGTTGATGTACTGCCTCAGACAGTCGGAAGCATTTGTGGTTAGCACAGGCGTGGCATCTGGTAGACCGGGCAAGGCACCTGGTGGTAAGGAGCCGCCCGCATCTAGTAGAACGAATCCAATGATCATTAGCAGATTGTGATCGGGTATGTTCGACTTGAACTTAAGCGCCTGCACAAACTCAAAAATCATTTGTCGACAAAGCAAGTTCTTGTCGCGATCCTTGTTGAAGGAGCGTGTGCTCAGCGTGCACAGATCATAAAGCGTTTGGTACTCCAAGTTGGTGTGCTGCACGCAGTAGGCCATAATCTTGGAATATGGATCGAGCAGGGTCTTAGGCACGCAGTTCAAGCGTAATGTGGCCACAATCAGATCCAGCATATACTCCGCATTGCTAAGAGTGGGCATGATGACAATGACCTGACGCAGCAATGACTCCATGGCCTGCATGGCCTGTGACCAGACAGCCAGGCCGACGCCCGCCTCGACGGGCACACACTGTAGATACTCGGCCATGTTTCGGAAGATGATGGGCAGCTGATCGACGGGCAGGGCCTTCTTCGAAGTTAGAGATTCGCAAACCATATAAATGGGACTAGTGGCATTTAGATCTTGGAAGTCTTGCAATGCTTTGGCAATGCTACGGAAATGATTATGTCGTATCTTAACTGCAAAGCCAAAGAGATAATGAAGTTTAGTGGTCCATTCGAATATTCGAACTTACTTTTCATTTGGGTCTGGAACACTTGCAGAAAGATGCCATTGGGTGCCAGTTGATGTAGAACGCAGCGGATGAATTGCAGCGCTACGGCCTGGGCGCTGCTCGCCAATGGTGGGCCGTTCTCGCCTTGCCAGGCATGTGTACCGCTCAGACAGATTCTGAAAATTGTGAACCACAATCAATTCACAATGCTACAAGCTTTAATTTTGATGAATTCCACTCACCGTGATGTCATGGTCAGCACCTCGGGCAGGAATGGAGCTGCAATTGCTGGTTCTCGGTGAATAAAGGTTCCCAGGATTACAATGAATATGCCAATCTCTTCGTCCGTATATTCCTCAATGACAGCACCGCAATCAGAGCAGCGTTCCACAATAGTATAATTACCAACGCGTCGGGAGCTCTGCTGAAAATCGAAGGAATTTATTAAATCTTATTCTGTGATCAAATTGAAGATACCCTGTAATCTAAACAAATTAAAAGAAATACATATGGGGATTAACTTACCCCTCGCTGTGCATGGGTCGATGAATGAGCCGTGTGTCCATTAGCAACTTCGGGCGTATCTTCGCCGTCTTCGTCGTGCTCCTCGGCTGGCTGGAATGGCGGTGGAGGCCAGGAGCCGGCAAAGCGTGAGCGAATGTCCGGTATGGCATTGGTGTCCACATTGAAAGGTGCCAGCTTTTGTCTGGGTCGTTTAATGCTATTCGAGGTGGTTGATGGCCCAGTGGGTTGTGTCTGACGCTCACTGGGCTGCTGCTTTAGATCTTGTGTGACAGTCTTTAAAATGGATGTGTGGAGATCTTGCTGGGTCTGGGACTGTGGTAGGCTTTGTGGTTGCACAACTGGAGTAGCAATCGGTGCATTCGGATTGGGTGGTGATTCGAGAGCCACCTGCTTTATAAGTCGACGCGGCGAGTTGTTGCGACTGCTCTGTGTCACGTCGTCCTTGGTACTTTCAGACACATCCAAGCTGTCCTGCTTGAGATGACTTATGTCCGGCAAATTAAGTCCATCACGCATGCGCTCCACCAATGTGGCAACCGTATCCTGCGTGCCAATGGGCAACAGTCGCTCAGGTGTTGGTATCTCTAGTGCGGCAATACTCTTGGAAGGTGGCATAAGACCAGCATCCAGCTCATCACATGGATTGGGCATTACACTCATCTTAGATAGCGGTGAGTCTGGCGAACCATATGGCTTGTCGGTGCGCTTCAGCGACTTTGTCTGCGACTTCTTTTGACGTGAGTCATCCATTGATGAGCTGGAGGTTGCAGCACTGCACTCAACGATCGTTTTGTGGCGTCCAATGGACTTGGCAATGCTTGAGGCTAGAGTGGTACTGACCCCGTTTGTGGAGCGACTGCCATTGCCACTACTGGTGCTGGGCTTACTGCCGCTGGTTGAGGGCAGGTCCTGTAGCGCGCCTAGCGCTTTCAGATGATTGGTGGCAATAGCTGCAAACATTTTGGAAGTAGAGGCAGCTGCATTCTCCAAGGACTTGTTGCGCACGGTAACCGCACGATGCACATCCACGGGCGGACTGACAATTGCTGTTTCTGTTGTCTCCGATCCGACTAGGGGAGTCACAATCATGCGTACTCCCTCCTGCAGGCTGTGACGCGTGTGGGTAGTTACCACGGTAGTGCTAACGGATTCGTTAGTCTTTATCTTCGTTGAATACGTGTCCCCGGTCTTGGTGGTGATCATAGACTTGTGCGCTTTGGATTTCTAAATGTGAATACGTTAGAGACCAAACGAATTAAAGGTAAGAGTGACATATTTTTACCTCCTCGGAGTATTCTACGGGACGGCGATTTCTCAGCGACTCTATTTTGGTAGGCAAGATATCTTCAAAGTGAATGGTATCATCAAAGGAGCCCTAAAAGGAAAGACAATTAGTTTGGAGCTTGGACAGCTTTGGTAATGAGATCTACCGGTGCACTGCTGCCGTGAAGTGTGCTGTCAGAGAGATCACTCTCGGGTATGGCAACAAGTTCAGATTCGGTTTCATCCGCATCCAAGCTGGAGTCGTTGTACTTGCGGAAGGCGTGTTGCAGCTTGGGCGTGAAAGCGACATTTTGGCCCTTGCTTTTGGATGCACCGCTAGTGCCTTCAGATGGAAACATGGGACTGGCCGGGGGACTTGCTTCTTTGTCATCGGGATCTGTGCCCAAAGAGGGCTGGCTAACATCACGTGATCGGGCAGCACCGCCAACGCTCGTTTGAATATCCAGTATAGTGGTGGTGGGAATGCGTCTACACTGATGGAAATGACCACGTAGGCTGTTCATAATCATGCGAATGGCCGAGATGACATATCCGCTGAGCGGTGGTTGTGTATAGGAGTACTTATAGAGTACGACCAGCAAGGTGAAGAGCCAATTGCGACGCGGATACTGCTCCAGATGCCACAGAGAGTAGTTGAAGACAATGTTCTGATACGATTCGCCCGAAGTGCTTGTCGGATTGGGTGCATACAAAATGATCTGCATGACAGATGGTAACATGAGTCCTCCAATTAAATGATTCTGATCTAAGACTTGCGGCAAATTGGCTAAAAATGCATTGAATACGGCTGAAACACTGCAAGGAGTAAGGAGTTTTAATATCTTTTATTGACATTAACTACTATCAACTTACCGCAATGACTCGGGCGTGGTATGGAAGGTCTTGTCGATTTGATTGTGGCCCAGCAGTAAGAACAAATGCTTCAAAACAATATTTTGTGTTCTGGTCACGGGCTTATCCTCGGATGGAAAAGCCTGATCTGTACGGGACATGAACTGCATCAGCATAAAGACAAGCAAATGAATTGTCTCTCGATCCGATTCCTCCAGCTCTGTTATGCGGCTAAGCAGGCCAATCAGATGCTCGTCGTTGAGTCCACCTAGCGAGTGGATATGACCATCTAAATGGAATTTAATAAAACAATATATTAATAATAAATCATTTCTCTATTAGATAAGAAGAAAGTAAACATCGATTTTGAATTGATTTTTGATCTATTTTTTTTTGTTTTTTTTTTTTTTTTAGTACACCCACATGCCAATTGCACAAATAGATTGAAATTCAGTTATATAGTGTGGATGATAATATATATATATATGTACACAAATGTTTTTAGAGCGTGACAGAATTTGAAGTTGATTCTGTTATTCGTTGCTCTTGTGTCTTGAGTACAAGTTGGAGAAGTTTACAATAGTACATGAGAGAATACATACCAGTTCGGAAGGGTACACTTAAAATGAGTTTGTTTTGTGTGAGAAACCAAGTAATAGACATTTATCAACATTGATTTGCTAAAAACAAAGTTTACATTTAACGATTAAACACACGGCGCACACATTCAAAATTAAAAATAAACTTAAAATTAATATTAAACAAAGAAATTAAGGTAAATTAAATCAATTATAATTTGATTTAACTTAGTAATTCTTATAACTTACATTTGCTTTTTTTCATAAGTTATGAATTATTTTACAGGTGACTTTACTTTAACTACTTCCAAAATGATATTTATTTATGTTTTAGCTTTTAAAAATAAGATTATAATAATAGATAAAATTAAAAGAAAACTATATTCACAGATTAAAAAGTATTACAATAGAGCTGCTATAATTCTTCTGGAATAAAAAACCATGTTCCTTGCTCCAATAATTTTAAATTTATGAAATCATATTAAAATAAGTTCTACAAATAATAAATGAATTCTAAAATATATACAACATTTTAGATAACTACTTTTAAAACATGCCGAGTTGGAAATGAAATGAAAATAATAGAGAGACTCCATTCTTAATGAAATGAAGAGAATGGATGCTCACAGCCAAAGATCAAAGGAAAGCACTGAGAAACGTTGGCAGGCCAGCGTTTAGGATTATATCATTCACAAAGAATCTGAAAAAATATTGAATATTTATTTAGATGGATCGCTTCGTCGGAAGCTTTTAGAGTGAAATAAGTTAATAAGCTGTAGTTTGTCATTTCATAGATTTTTGTGAACTATACAATGTACACTGAACATAGAGCTCACACCATTGGCGGATGAAAATAGGGAGGAGAACAAAAAGACAGCTAAAGTCTCTACGTGAACACACATGCTCTACAACCTACCTGGATTGGCCGTGCTGCTGCCCGTGGTACCAGTTGTGTTGGCACCCGGATGCGGAGCGACATCACATGTGCAATGCATGGGATAGGCCAGTGCCGAGGGACTGGGGCTGGGTGCAGCCACCGCTGGCTGTGGCGGCAGCAAATTTGGTGCGGAGGGATGCTTTTGGAAATGGGAGTGAAGGGACGCGGCAAAGCTGTGGACAGTGGTTGGGGCGCCTGTCGTGAAGCTCGACGTTGCCACGCCACTTATTGTTGCCACCACTGTGGTCTGTGTTGTACTGCAGGTCGGCTGCTGCTGTTGCTGTGTAGTTGCCGTTGTTGACTGCACTGGAGCTGTTTGCTGCAACGACTGCTGGACAGCCTGGGAGCGCAGACGTGTCTCCGCCTCTTGCAGCGTGGGCAATGGACTATGATGACTAGGCGGTACACAATGCACTAAATACTGGTGGCTCTGACTATGAGCCGAGGCAAACGTCGCTACTTGTGCACTACTACCAGTGTGATGTGGATGGTGTTGTGATGTGTGTGGATGTGGGTGTTGGTGTGGGTGTGGGTGTGGGTGTGACTGTGGATGTGACTGTGGATGATAGGGAAAGGCCGTGTATGGGTGGGTTTTGTGTATGGGACACGGTGGCGGGACCTTAGTTCTTGTATGCAATGTATTACTAGTTGTGGCCACACTATGACTAGCTGTACTGGTATTTTGATTGCCACTACTAGTGCCTAGAAACTGACCCAATCCGAAACGCGAGGTCTTCCGCTTGAGTATGGGTGCCGAAACCTGACGACTGTAGATTTTTTCCTTCTCGGGCACTGCAAATGGGCAAGATTAAATTTCTCGAAGCTCCCGGCAAATACCTAACAGCTTACCGAACTTGGAGTCCTGACGTGGCGCCATACTCGCTGGTGCAGACATTGTTCTCTTGTAGGGCCACTTGGTGCCAAAGGAGGCGCTTAGAGTCTTGGCCATACTGCCGCTGGTGTCCGATTGGCTAAGTGCCTCGCGAGCCTTCAGTATTTTGGCAGAGAGCGCCTCGCTGCCATTGTCCGAGTTGCGCAGGTCTCGCAGATACGAAATATCTCCACACTTTTCTAGATTAATTTGCGCCTCCACGAACAGCGTATCGAAACGATTGAGAAAGAATTCCCAGCCGAGCATCTTGCGATCGGATAGCGAATTGTGCAGCTGATAAACCGACTGCAGCACCACCGGCCGATCGACTATGAACAGATCGAATTGGGACTCCAAGCAGAAGAGCAGTGACCGTATTGCCGTATCATGTATGGTTCCGATGTATAGAGTCGCCCGCTGCGCCACATATACATTGATGTCATCCATGCTGGCGATCAGGTGACAGAAGGCGGTGGCCAATGCCGTTTGCAGGCCAACCTCAGAGCGCAGCGGTGTCGAATCCATAAAACGCGTAATCACGGTTACTCGTTCCACTGCTGTGAAGCGAACACGCCAATCGGCATCGTGAAAGGCCTCCTGCACCACGCGCCAAAACACATCCGAGCCCAGTGGCAAAGTGATGCAGTGCAGCAGCAGCGGCACGCATACCTGACAGATGTGCGAGTGCTCCGCATTGCACAGCTCCCACAAGCTATGAAAGAAGACAAGTAAATAATTATTGATTTTCTTTGACACTATTCACGCACTTCTTGATCAACAAATTCTCCTGGCACCATATGAAGAAACCGCGCTGCTCTCTCGCTGCTTTAGCCAAGGCATCGCCGTGTAGCGCCATCGTCTTCAGGCATTGCAGCACATAATAGAGTATCTCGGGTTTTTTAATTGTGGGTATTTCCTGCAGAAATATTTCATTTACATAATGACATGATATTAGGTTTAGTAATTTTATTAAAACATCAACGAGAGCTCAGAGATCTACATGACTCTAGAGCGAGTCTCTCAGATAATAGATATATTATAGTATCGGAGAGGTGTGAAGCTCTCATATCTACAATAATTCATACGCACCGTAAGCAGCTGATGTATGTACTGAAGTGGCTGGGGCAGTTGATCCAGCGTAAACTTAAATTTACCCACCGATGTATGCCAGAAATCATCGCTATCCTCTTCTTCCTCATCGTCCTCTGATCCGCTGCCATTCTCGCCGCCAGCTGTACTGCCATTGGCGCCATTCTCGCCCATAACCGAAGCCTTGGTGACGCTGACATTGGCGCTGCCCACATCCGCATCGGACAGAGTGATAGATCGGGCTACAGCCCTATCCGTGGGTAGTATGGAGGCCAAGTCAAGTTGCTCTGAAACTGTTTCTACGGTGGCCGTCATGATCTGCATTAGATATATGAAAGGTATTGAGATTAAAGCGAAGGCTCTCTCACACACATATTGGGCACATCTTTACAAAAGAAATAGTTTACATATTTACACGATATATTTTCATATTAAATGGGTGTACGGCAGATCACATTCATCACACAGAGTACACAAGTACATAGATAAATGCAACGTCGCTTAAACTTACACATCCAATAATATTTGTTATGTATATTATTTTTTGGTTTTGGTTTTGTTTAAGTAACAATTAGTATGATTTACATTAAAACGATTTACGATTAAAAACGTGTAATTTTTGCAGGATATTTGTGCATTAATGGTATTCTGTACATTTGGTAACTGCTCGGTGTTGGTATAAAGGAACTGAGACGGTGCTTGTACACGGAACATGCTATTTAACATTGAGTAGAAAATCAAATGGACAAAACTTTATTAAGAGTACTTGGAAGAGTTGTAAAAATGAACGTAATATTTACATGTTATATAAACTAATTATAAAATTAAAGAAACATTTGAAACTTATTCAAATAAAATTGACAGTTATTTAGAAAAAATTTCGTTTACTTTTTTTTTATATTTATTTTTTATCCGTTTTGCTGTACTCTGAAATTTATATTCACACACATACAAGATACTTTGAGACACGGGAGAAGAAAAAAAACTTGAAAAATATACTGTAAGAATTTATATTTTACATAAAGCTAGACATATGCCTATAAAAACTTGTACCTTTAAATTATCGAAACATCTATAATATCGAAGAAAAAAGCTATGCTACTTAATAATGTCTTTTAACTCAATTATAAAACTTTGAAAACATCTAAAATTTCTTTTTTTTTCTGCAATGTACTCAATGCTTCAAAAATAAAACCAGACAAAAACATCGAACACTGAACATATATCTGCAGCCTTGAATGAAAATGTTTTCCTTTTTGAAATTTTCCTTGCACCGTTTTACGATGTTTTACTGAGAATATGATGAAACATAAAGAATTTTGTTGATTGGAAAATGAGTCCTAGATAAATTTTAAGCTATATTCAACTAAACTGCTATATATATATGATTTTATTTCGCAATTACTATATTTGTAAATATATATGGATGTATTTGATATATATAGATATGTATATATATTGATTTATGTATTAAGCACGTAGTATATTGAAGCTTGAAAAGACAAAACATGTGATTGAAACTTATTAAAATTATTTATCTATTATTATGAAAGAAGCCTATAAACATCGCACTAAATGCATTTTTTTTTTGGTCTTGTTAAATTGAAGTATGTATGTAAAGTATGTAAAACTAAAATGGAAAATATTGGAAAAAAATATATTGGAAAAATTTTGATAAATAAAGTAAATCGAATTAACACTCTGTACAATTTATATACACTTAACACGAAGAGCACATTTTTTGTTGTTGTTAGGAATAAAAACCAATTAAAATATAGGTATAGAAAATTGAAATATACAAATATCGAATTGCATGGAGGAGTTTTGAAATAGCCAAATGATACAACTAATACTTGAATAATATTGTTTGGTTTGATTTCAATTTTGATTTAGGTTTTTGGGTTTTTTTGGTTTGTTTGTTAATGAATGCACAAAGTACCTCGTCTGTGGCGTGAACTTTTCTCAATTCATTACTATCAACTGAATGCCCATTTTCGTTATTCTATAAAAAATATATGAAGAAATGAAAAGTTTTGTATAATTGTCAAATGGTTTTTGGCTTCGAAAATTATAATTTCGAAATTTTCTTTTTTCAATTGCATCGAAAAGAACATATACACAAATCTCTGTGTAAAAAGAAAAAATGAAAAACAAAAACTGCATTTTCACTTGAAATCAGTATTATTTTGTTAATTAGAAATATTTATAGTATTTTATAAAGTTTACGCAGTGTTGTTGTTGTCGTTGATGTGTTTTTGAATACCTACTTAAATGCATATGCTTTGCTGTTTTTATTTTGTTTTTGTCTTATTATTATTGAGATTAATAATATTTAAATTATTTGTAATGTTTTGTGGTGTGTGTGAAAACTTGAAAGTTGAATATTATTCGCCATAAAAGGGTGTCAACCAAAGAACGTAAGATATATAAGGTGATAAGGTTTGCTAATACTTATCGGAATACATTGAAATACATACGGAACAAACGTGGGGCATATGGACGAGCACGCCGCCCACTGAGTGGGGCTCGGGTTGTGGTACGGCCACAGGCACAGGACCTTGATAAAGAGAATATATATATAAATATTTGAGATTAGTAAGCTTTTAGTATTTGTACTGATTGCGTCAGTTGCACACAATTCTGCTAGAAATGAAATTGAAATTGAAATCGTAATCGAAATTGTAATTGTAATTGAAATTATTTAAGTGGCCAAGATAACGCATTGCATTCACTAATTCGGGCATGCATCCAAGTACATACACTAAAAGTATAATTCCTAAAAACTGTTTCCACTAATGGTCATGGTCATTAAGCAAACACTTTTTTTTTCTTTTTTTTGGGAAATTCACTGATAAAATCAACATGCAATTTTTGAATTTTCCAATTTTTCCATTTTCAATTGAGGTCCAAGTCATTGTGTGTGTGCAGTTTAGGAGTTGTTCACTCGAGTCGAATATTATAAAAATAAAATTTATATTTCTTTGGAAGAGTATAAACTGCATACACACAGACAGACTCACACACACACACACACACATTCTACTAAGATAATTCCTAGAGAATATATTCTTTAAAATCATAGATCATCAAAATATGTTCAAGGCACTGAGTGCTACGCCGGGTGCGGGATTAGAACTGTGGACTTTGTATTTATTAGTGTATTGGAAGACGCATTTGTGTAAAGAGTTTTTTTTTTTTTACCGAACCGAAACATAATGTAACTAAATCGAGCAATCAATATTTATCGGTTTGGGAATACTACTGTTAAGGTCATCTAATGTATGTATATGTATTCAAAAGCTTGTATGCTAAAAGCGAAACAGACATTGTTGGATAGAAGAGTGTTTGTTGTTGTTGTTAGAAATGGTTTACTGTCTTCTTGTAGGTGGAGTGTTTGTGGTGTATAGTCTACTCGTGTATAAAGTACTCGAAACTTATTTGAATTGTAACGAAATGTGTGTTTTAACTGATTAACAATGTTAATAATGTAATGCAAATATTTGATTATTGTTGATTTGTGTTTGGTGTGTTTTTATTTTGGTTTTGTTTTTTTTTTAACAAATGAAAAGTTTGCTGTTGGTGCATCACCTGCCATTATAATAATTTTTCCATCGTCTGAAAAGAATTGATCTAGCTTAAAGATATCTGATAATGATTGATAGATTGTAAATTTTAGTATTTAGTATTTGATGAGTAGTTGACGTTTGGTTATTTGTATTAAATAGCAAGTTAATAATTCATCATATATATATATAGACCGATTGTTTCGACAGAGCGACAGTGTGTGACAGAGATAGACAGAAGATAGACGTTGGTTCGCGCGAGAAAAGTGCGTGTGTGAGCGAGACAGCGAGCGAGCGTTATAAATTTTTATACAGTGGACGCGTAGAATATGTTAGAGATAGAGAGAGAGAAAGATATACATATTTATGTAGATAGAGATAGCAAGATAGACATATAAATTAAAGTTAAATAAGTTGAAAGGAAAATGTTTGTTTTTTTTTAAGTATGATAATGGAAAAAGACTTAAGAATGATCTCTGTTTTAATTGCAGCGTTCTTAATGAAATGTGTTTCAAGTTAAGAATTAGTCTCGGCTTTGTTTAATTTTTGGTAAGTTCCATAAGTTTTCTTTATTTTTAATTTTATATTCGCTTTATTTGGGTCTGGGTTTTAGGTAAGTTCAAACTGTTTACAGAGCATAACAGGTGCAAGTTACTATGTAGGTTCCAAACTTGGTTTGAATGCGCTTTAAACGTGGGTTTTAGACTAAGCAATTTGTTTACAAAGACGCTTTCAAAGACGCCATACCATTCAATCGCCTGCATATAGTCGAGGCAATGATGTACAGTCTACGTTTTTAGCTACAAGTTGAGTGGCATTTGTCTGGGATTACTTTTACGGTGGTTATTTACGAGTATTTATATGTTAGGTTTTGCGGGTTTGAATTAGATACAAAACTTGGAGACTTTTCGAGAGGTACTTTACAACCGAATTTCGCAAATCAACTAAAAAGCGTTCGGAAAGCACCGGGCTTACCTGCAAAGCCGCCGAGCGGACCCAATGGAATGGGCAATGGTGCCATGGAGAGCGAAACATCGCGGGTTTTCTCCTTTTCAGATTCGGGTGGTGATTTGCGTGACGACTTCTCCTCTTCGATGATATCCTCAATTGGCACCTGAGTTTATGCGCTTAGTAAGATAAATGATAAATGGCATTGATAAAAGTTCACATACATCAGGTGGCCTGACAGGATTCAATGGTGCCATGAATTCCACCAGTTTCGTTGATAGCTGATGCCACATTGTGGAGGCCTCGCAGTAAGCACACTCAGCCACCTGAAATCGATCTTAGTTTATAGTAGTTGCAGTTGAAAGAGTTTATACTCTCACCTTTAAGGCACACACATGACTGCTTAGACCCACCCGGGCCGCTGTCACCATGCATTTGATCAGTCGCGAGACATTCTCACATACGCTGGTGTGTATGCCCATGTGCTGCTCCACGTCCTGCAGTTCCATCTGCTTTAAAAGGATGTCTAACATGAGTATACAACAGGTGAGATTATGCTCGGCATCAGTTGAAAATTCTGTATGACGATTGGTAGGCGCCTCATCATCCGATATTGCCGAGGTATTCCCAGAGTCATCCTCCACAACAGGCGCTGCAAGTGGTTGGCAAAGCAGTTAACTTAGGCCTGTTAAATAGGAGATATTACATACAAATAGAACTGCGCCTGGGTGGATTGGCCATTTCGGCCTTGCTCTCCTTGCACGGCGTTTTGGGTGCTTTCGCCTGCTGCTGAGTCTGCGGCTCCTTCTCCTTCTCTCGCATCAGTTCGTGCTGTATGCCATATTTCATGATGCGCACTCCATCGCCAAACATGGCAAAGAGCTGGACGAGTGGTATTAGGATTTCCAGCTTGGTGAGGATTTGTAGCCAATGGAGCGCTTGCTGCTGAACCTTGGCTGTCGTTTTCTCGAATCGTATGGCCACAAAGTTGTACATGGTTTTGGCATCGAAGCCTAAGGGTGACATCTCCGGATCGAGTATTTTGCTGAGGACAATTTTGAGTTCGTTTAGCTCCTTTTCGGCTACATCGTTGGTAATGGCTTCCATCCAGTGCGGCATCACGTAGTCCCATATTTCCGAAGTGATCACCTCGTAGGGTACCAGGCAAATCAGGCGCTGTAGACCCTCCTTCAGATGGCTGGTACGTGAGGCGAGAGTCTCCCAGTGACCTCCTACGCGAGCATACTCTGGCGGATGAGGCAGCAGACAGGAGATGAAGACATTGTAGTGTATGCGACATATCTCCTTCAACCAATTGCAGACGTGATCAATTTTGAGCTTCTCTATGGTGCTCTCAACCTGTCCAGCAGCTGGAAATGATACATTAAGATTAGCTCAATGTGAGTGAATCGCTACTTTCTGAATTTACCATCGTAGGAGTAGGCCGTGACATGGAACCAGTGAAAGAGCATGCTGAGAATGCGTCCCAGAACCTCGACAGGTGTATCGGTAGTGGGAGTGCAGCGACCCACTAGTAGCCAAATACCATAGCGGCCCAGCCGTTGGCGTTCCTCTAGCGAAATATTGTCGGGCGTGATCGCATTGCCGTTCTTCTTCACGTCCAATAAGGATTCCTTGCCCGGCTCAAAGTTTAGCGGCTTGGCCTCGCGCAGCAAACTGACCACCGACTCGACCATATGCATTTGCATCTCTGGATCCATTTGCCAGGCTGGCTGCAGGCTGCGATGCACCACATGATCACCACCACGGCGAGAGTTGTGACGATTGCTGTGGCACTGGGCGCAATAGCGAATGGGATGATTGCCATTGAAGCTGGCGCATTCGGTCGAAAAGCATATGGAAAAGGCAGACTTCTCGTTGGAGCGACAGTTTTTGTTCTCGCACACCATCGAGACCTGCTGCATGGGATGCAGTATATCGCCAAACTCCAAGTTCGCATGCTCTCGATGTATCTCGTTGGCGCACTCAATGCACAGATACAATGGCGGCGGGCAGTCCTGGGCGTAGGTGATGCTAATGCTATGATCATAGCATACTTTGGCTGCCTCAGCATTGCCAGCATTGGGACAATGTTCGCGTTGACAGGTGAATGGAACCAAGTCATCTGTACGATTGGAGAGAGTGGAAAGAATATTAATTAAATATATGAACAATCAATGCTTAACAAATTATTAAATTGATGAAGATTAGATCATATTCTCATATTCTACTCACTGGTAAGCTTAGAGAGCAAAACTTTGCGATCAAAAAGATTGGGATCAAATGCAGGCCAGTAGTAGAAGAGCAGCTTGGCGGCAGAAGAGCGAGAAACGGCTGTGCCATAGGCCACCACACAGAGTATATCCTTGACGACATTATGCTTCAGAGTCATCAGGCACTCCAGCAGTTGACAGTGATGTGCTAAATGTTTAGATTGATAGATATTACATACACCAAGCAATACAAGTGGTTTCTTACCTGGGTTTTTCGAGTACTGCAATACCATCATGATGACAGAGGAGACTGATTGACAGGCTTGACATTCTTGCTCATCGGCGCTGCGACGTGCTATAGTTAAAGAATTTTAGACAGAGCTTTAAAGAAGTAGAACTAAAACTTACTTATAGTAAAGGGTAGAATATAATAGCATAATGCATTGACAATATCCTGATGCAAGGCTGGCGGTAGTACAGATATAGTAGAGCTAACTAGATAGGGTAGATTATCAATAAGATCCTTGTCGAGGAAGGGTAATATACAGCTGAGACATTGCAGCAAAGCTTTGCCGAAGACTGAAAATTTAGTTAATATAAATTGTCATTAATTGTTTTACTATATAACAATTGGGAGCTTACCAATCTGGCCATACTGTATGCAAGGGGCCACATCGATAAGCATGGTCAAGGCATTATAGAGATTGCCATACTCAAGATTTGGATAGGCAGACATGCGCGTAGGATCTTCGAGAGGATCGCGAATAAGCTCATGCGGAGAGGTGCGCACATCTTTAAGGACAGCTGCAAGTTAGACAATGTTAATGATGTGATATACGGATATGTCTGTATGGAACTTACTTAATAGAGTTTGAGAAAAGTATTTGATATTGTTAGCAATATCGACGCCAGAGGGCGCAGGTAAGACATTGTGCAAGAGGCGTACATGGTATTCATGGAGGGCTCTCAGTTTTGCCTGAACTGTAAATGGAAAAGTAAGAGGAGAAATAGATATGAGTGAGCGTGTCAGATAGGACTTGATGACCGAAGAGTTATGTACATATATTCCTGCCTGACATTCACATTTAATGAGTACAGGGTATATATGTTGCAACTTGAGACTTTTGTGGCATACTTACAGGCGGCAGCGCGAGTGCCCATGTTGATGAGTTGCACCTTAAAGCTGCCAGTCATTATATCAGACAATTCCTTTGCATTGCCGAAACTGCTGCCGAGCGACTTCGCATTCTAAAATGTTTTCAAATATTAAATATCAAATTGAACATTACGTAATCTGCCTCAGTCGGAGGCTGATGCTGCACAATGCTTAAATCATAGCTAACTTTCAAACAATGTTCATAAATTTCATATGCCTCGAATAGTTTAGAGCTGGGGCTTTCTATTTCTTATGAACTTACCTCGAAATTAGCTAGTTTTTTCAATAAATTTGCAATTTTTTACGGGTTGACGAAATACCTTGACCACAAAGAAAAATCTCTATAACTAAACTGAGTTCTGTATGTGTTCGCTGATTGGGTGTGTTGTGTGTGGGTGTGTGTGTGTGTGAGTGTGTGTGTGTGTGAGTGTGAGTTAATGTGTGTATCTGTGCAAGAATTTTGCTGTGTCAGATGTCAGTCAGCGCTTTGACCGAGTTTTTCATACTTATACCACAAATTTGTTAGACTTTAGGCCTATATTTTGGATTATTTGTTATTCTTACAATTGAATCATAGATTTCGATTAATTCTTTTAGTTGAATTCGAATATAATTTATGGCCGGAATATGCCGTGGAGTGACCACTGACCCAGTTTTTCTACTACTGATTAAGACTCACCCCGAAAGTGGCCCGAAAAACCAGCTGAAACCGGAACATGCGCATTTCGAATGTTTACTTCGCATTTGGCAGTTGCCGCCGATTTTCCCGCTTTTCCGACTTGACAGCCCGCTACAACAAGTGTTTGTTTTGCCTGCCTCTCATGTAAATATTTACTGCTGTCCTTATCTGTTGCTGCCGCCGAGTCGAGTTTGCGCAGTTATTCTGACTTGTGTTTGTAAATACCCAGCTGATTGTCTGAAACGCAACAAGTTGCTCCTTTGGAGACTTTCCAAGTAATGCATACTTGTATATCATTTTTGTAGACTTTGAGCTGAGTGCTGCCTAAGTATATGTTGTCCTTAACTATGAGCGAGAAACATGATATATATCAGAAATGTTTAAAGATTAACTGATGAAGTCTGAGTACAAGCTCTTGCTAAAATTTATATGAATAAGATCAATGATTTTATGATGATTTCAATTATGCTTAAATTAATAATATATTTGCAATAACTGCCCAGTTGATTACGAGTCTTAAGAGGTTGGGTTTTCCAATAGAATCATGTGTGTTATTAATTTACAAACTTCAATTATTGGAATATTATATAAATTATGAATATTTATAAATGAGGATTGAGTATATAATGAATTGCTTACCAATTCTTTATTCATATGAATTAGTTGTTAATTTTTTGTACTATTTTCAAGTCAAGCAAAAATATGAGTTGCCATTGGCCAGTCTTGTGAGTCTTGTCAATGGATTGTGGCTTTCAACTTAAATGGTAATAGCGTTAATGAATGGCATTTAACAATTCAACACATGCATGAAATTTTGTATTCAGCTTAAAGGGTGTCGTATTTTAGGGCTTCCTGAGGGGTTGTCCCAGACTTTTGTCTGGTTCATGCGGCACCTTTTAACCTGCAGCAGGTAAGTGCCAAAAATAAAAGGGGGAAAATTAAAACCGGCAAATACTTTAACGAGAGATTTAACTGAACTTTGTGAACTGCACAAGCCAAGTTGGAATCGTTTTACAGGCTCTAATTGTGGGGGGTTTGTGTAAGTAGTTAATAGAATTAAACAATATATTGATTTTTCTCTTAATATGCTTTATTCAGCATTTGGGTTTCAAATTAAAGCTGAACTGCAGATGAACTAATGTATTGAATATGTGTGTGTGTGTGTTTGTGAATGTGTGCGTTTGGATCCCTCAAAATGTATGGTCTGTGTGTGGCAGAAGGCTGGCAGGCTCCTACAAACTGGATAACATAAAATTTATTTGGATTATAGCTATATCCTGTCCAATTATTCGGTCGTCTCGTTCGAGGCATTTAAGACCTCATCGGAAATAGCGAGCATTTGCACCTCCTCGAGTATCTCGGGTATGCAATTTATTTGATTATCCGTCGTCTTTTCTGGCAGAAAAATGTTTAGATCCGCGGGCAAAGGTGCCGCAGGTACTATGGGCTCGTCTTCGGCTTTGCTTGGTTCAGTTTGTTGCTCCTGCGGTATCTGCTGTAGTTCGAAAGCTTTTTGATCCATATGATCCATAGCCGGGTTCTGTTCCTGCCGATTGGCCGCCTTCTGGCGATGAAAAAGCTGTTTCCAATAGCCAGATATTGATGTCCTTATTGTGGGCTTTGCGTTTGGTACCGGCTTGTCGGTAGTGTTCTCCACAGCCGGGTCAACAGTGCTGGAAGCGGGCTCGACAGGCTCTACGAATTGCACAGTGCCTAAGTAATAAATGTATAAGTAATAGGACTACGATCATGGATTAATATTTGAAGAGTAATCACTTGATTTCGTAGATCCCTTCAGTCGGGTGAGGAAACGACTAATGCTGCCCGGTTTGACAGTGTCCTTGGCCTCATCTTCCACGTCGATTTGATCCTCGCTGAAATCATGGTGAGTAATGGTTTTCCTACCAATCTTAAAGAAGCGTTTCAACGAATTGGATCTCGGTCCGGCTGTGTCGTGTTCGGTTGTTGGTATAGTTTCTGGCGCGGCAAGCGGTACATCTTGAAGGTTTGACATTGTGCAACCACTTGAATTTTTCAAATTTTTATTTATTTGCTGCTCGTTGACTTACGAAATAAAAATGAATCTGGCTAAACAGTCAACAGCAACTGCTCCAACTTTAAACCCAAGGCCTACTGAAAGTCGTTCAATAACACTCTGCACCACAAAGTCCTGCTGCTGGCATTTGAAAATTTATTTGTCTGCCAATTGATTGCAGATTTAAGTTCCGACCAACATGTGTTAACAACGACATCGAAACTGGTTTCAATTGATACGATTTCAATATGTTGTTTTGTCCCACTCTCTGCTGCTGGTCAATACCAATATCAATTCATTCAATATGGTACCACACAATGCCTCTCGTTATATACGTTAGTCCATTGTTCCAAAAGCTCCCCTCCACTTCCATCCACATCCCTTTGCACCACCAATAAACTCTGACCGTTGGCCACCAACAAAGCCGTTTCGTGCTGCCTCTTATAAAATCAATTGAAGAAGTGGCGATTCCTGCTGTCCACACTGCACCGCATCGCTTGTTATTATGGCTGTAGTACGAGTACGAATACAAGTATTGTATGTACATTAATTTATGTGGTTATATTGTCGATGTTGTCCAGCACCAGAACAATGGACATTCAGCGCGTAACAAAATTTTTGCCTTCATGTATGTGAAGGGTGTTGAAATTTCAACGGATTCCCCTTGTAAAGTATGTAGAGCATGTAAAGCTTTTTATGCATGTGTGAATGAGAGAGAGAGAGAGAGAGAAAAGAGAGAGAGAGAGAGAGAGTATGTGTGTGTGGAAGAGAATGATATTGAGAAAGATATAGCTAATGAGAAGGAGAAACAGCTAATGATAATGTGAATAAGAATTAAGAATGAAAATAGAAATGGCAAAGAGAAAGGGAAAGGAAAGGAAAGAGAATGAGAATGAGAATGAGAATGAGAATGAGAATGAGAATGAGAATGAGAATGAGAATGAGAATGTGAATGAGAATGAGAATGAGAATGAGTATGAGAATGACAATGAGAATGAGAATGAGAATGAGAAAGAAAATTAGAATGAGAATGAGAAAGAGAAAGAAAATGAGTGAATGAGAATGGGAATGAGTAAGAAAAAGAGAACGAGGAAGGGAACGAGACAGAAAAAGAAAGAGAATGAGAATCAAATTGAGAATAAGAATGAGAATAAAACGAAAGGGTTAGAATGAGATAAAGATAAAGAAAGAAAAATAGAATGAGGAAAAGATAGAGAACGAGGAAAGAGAACGAATGATATATAAAGTATAAAGTCGGTTTCTAAAAAAAAACATTTTCTAATTAGAATTTTATGTGGAGTTGCTTTTGGTCTCTAAAAGATATTACATTTATAACTTCAGTCGACTTTAACAGACAAATACATTTCTACGTGAGCTAGGAAATATCAATAAATCATTTGCAACAGCCAAACATGGATTAATTCAAGGGATATCCTCTGCCAGGGAGCAGCTGCTGCTAGCTCAGCCAGCTAACGAGTTTCTCTCCCACTCCAAAGAAAGTGTGAAAATGTAAGCGACAACGAGTTGGATGAGTTGCATCTAAATGGGTGTGGAGTAGGAAATGCTGTTTGTGGCATGGCGGCAAATTCATTGCCAACACATTTGTAAATACCAAATGCCCCATAACCAGAAGCAACAGCAGTTGCAGTCGCCGTCGCCGTCGCAGTCGCAGTCGCAGCCATAGCAGCAGCAGCCAGCAGGAAAACAACAATAATATCAACACACCCCCCTGGGCTTACGCAACAACAAAGGGCAGCAGCACAAGTGAAAACAATGGCAGCAGAAGCTACAGCAGCAGACCGCAAAATGTGTTGCATGCCCCCTGGCGCTGTTGTGGAGATGATGCTCTTGCTGTTGCTGTTGCTGGCTGGCGTTTGAGTTTGAGTTGGAGTCAGAGTCAGAGCCAGAGCCAGAGCCAGAGCCAGACAATCCTCACAGACAAAGTTAGCAAGTGCATTCATTCATTGGCAATAACAATCAAACTGCTGCTGGCACTTGGCTGCTGTTGTCGCTCTGTGGAAGCCGAAGAAGATGAAGGAACCCTGGCAACCTGCTCCACCCGCTGGCCACAGCTCTTGTTGCGCATTTGCAATGCCATTCAACTTGTTTTTTTTTGCTGCCGACCACAACAACAGCAGCAACAACAACATCAGAACAACATCCATTACCAAACATGCCCATTCAATGTTATTGACTTTAAAATTTCGTTTAGTATATTTTCTCTAATTGAAATAGATATCTTCTACTTTTTTACCCCATGTGGGAAAAGTAAACTTCAACTGGGCATACTTTGATAAAGATCATAAATTTTAAAACTTCACGCCCCGGGGCTAGTTCGATTTGGCACTACTATATATATCCGCCTTTATAGATTTACTATATTTACTCAGACCAAGTCTGTTGACATTGTAACCCCAGCGATAAAGAGTTCAATCGCTTCGGTTTATTGGCCCCTCAACAACAACAACAACAACATCAATAACAACAACAGTGCTCCATTTAAAATAAATATTTTGTGTTTAACGATAATAAATTTCCAACTTTGTGTTGATTCAAAGCACTTTGATAATACTTTTTATTATATCACACTTTCACCTCAACGATTATGATATGAGCGTTGGGTAGAGGATGTATTCAATGTATTATTGCTTCAATGCGCTATGAACGTTGTTTTATGAGAAGAAAATTGTTTTGATGTAATAGATGTGTAAGGTTGTATATAAATTGAATAATGGAATAATGGAAGATTTTAATCTAAGGTATGACATATAGAAACTGTTAAGATACTGCTAAAGAGCAGATGTTCCCACTAGAGCTCAGTTTTCTATAGGCATACTTAAGCAGATATACATATGAAAATGCAGATAATAGTGAAAGAAAATGCCATACATAGCTACTAAGAGGAATCTAGAACACATACCATCCACATATATAATATATACTTAATAGTAAACCCAATTTCTAGCCATTCCACTTGTGTTGCTTAAGACTTATCTTAAGCATCTAAACAAATTGATATAAGTAACTGTAACTGAGATATGTATACATATGTATACACTTAATTCCTTCTTTTTCTTTTAATACTAAGATTATTATACGAGTATGAGTGCTGCTTTAAAGCAGAACCGTTGACAATCAATCGCAAGCTGCGAATCAAGTTAATCAATTACTACAAGCCGCAATAAATTCAACGCGTTGCAAGCGCCATCGCAGCTGTTGATATCGATATCGGGTGATGGAATCAAACGAAGCAAAGCGCCAGCCGAGTAAACAGAATGTCAACAGTTTAATAAATAAAATCAGTCAGCACCACAGCAGGCGCAGATCCAGATCCACAGCAACAGCAACAGCCAGGCGGACAGACAGACAGACAGACCACAAGCGCGCACTGGAAAGAGACGCGCGACCGCAATTAAAAGCAAAAATAAAGGCATGAGCACGAAGCGCGCGAGATTCACTCCGCTTCAGATTCAGATTTAGAGCCAGAGCCAGTGCCAGAGTCGAAGTCAAAGTTGGAGTCGGAGTCAGTCACTCGATCACAGAGCACACGGCGCTCCAAGGTTGCCGGCAAACACATGTGGAGCGCTGCTGAGGCATCTTTTGGCGTCGCAGCGTCGTGTGCGACAGGAGCAGATTGTCGCAGTTGATCAGAATCAGCGCTGACATTTTGATATTTGAGTCTGCCATAAAAATATGATCGATTTATTATGCGACAAGGCGACAGCGATGGCAACGGCAACGGCAATAGCAACTCGCCCAGCGACAACATGGCCAACTTCCTTCTGGCCCGGCACAGTGCAATGCGCGACATTGATTTTCGCGAAGTAATGAGGCAACTCATTAATCATTTTTTTAGCTGTGCATCGGCTGGGGGATTATGCTGCCCGGCAACCCAGCAGCAGCGGCAACAGTCGACGCCACTGACGGAATGCTGGCAACATGTTGCACATGCTGCTGGCTGACTGGCGGCAACAGCTGCAGCAGCAACAGCAACAGCTACAGCAACAGCAGCAGTACATCCCGGAACAAGCTCTGTCTGCACCCAGCCCTGCTTGTACCCACTGTACAAATCGTGTTCTTTTCGCGCACACTGCTTGATTTTGTTAACCTTTTGACCATTTGAAGTTATTTTTGTATGCTTTACTGCCAATTTGGTGGTCATTGGCCATTCACTTGACTTGCGCCTGTTGCCTGTTGCCTGTTGCTTGTCGGCTGTCCATGTCCAATGTCTGCTGCTTGCCAGTTGCCCGCTGCCAGTTGCCAGTTGCCAGTTGCCAATTGCCTGTTGCTGCGGTTGCTCTTTTGGCACACAACGCACCATGGCTGACAGTTTGGCCGATTGCCTGGCCTCTACCTCAGAGTCAGCCACTGCCGACTCGGCTGTCGCGGTCGCGGTCATCTCCTGGCTTGTGGCACACACACTTGCGTCATTTGGCAACCGCCCGGTGGAGCATTCAATACGCTACACGGCTCTGGCGAGCATAAAACTTTAAAGTAAGGTCAAAAAATTTAATTTTTAAAAAATATTTTTCTTTGAGGGCTTGGAGTGTGCCAAGAATTAAGATTAAATGAACTTAGTAATTATTACAATGAAATATTTTTTAAAATTTTAAACTAAAAAACAAATAAGTATATATTTTCTTGAATATGTATAAAGAATCGTGTGTATATATGTTTTATTTATAATAAATACATACATAATTTCTTGAACAACTAATTTACCTTTTGTAACTGCTTTTTGTTATTGCCGTTGTCTTGTGATTTACCTGTGAGTTTTTTGTTTTTTTGTTGTTGCTTTGTACAGGGTGCCACCAGGTGAACCAGGCAATGGTGTTACCTGCACTTGTCTCGCACAGTTGGCCAACTTGTTAGCTGATGTTGTTGTTGTTGTTGTTCTCTGTTGGGGCCATTAGCCTTCGCTGCGAGGCACACGCACACACGCACACACGCACACATTTTTCAAAAATCGCAATTCTAACAAAATTTCTTCATTTGCCGTCTGAACTTGTTGCTTGTTTGCAGTTGTTGGCAATTATTTATAGTTTCTGATGTATTCAATTTATTATGCAGATGTAGAAAGTTGCTAAATGCTTGATGTATGACTCTAACATATTGAGTGTAATCATTTTTGCATAATTTAGCAAAACAACTTGACGGAAATGCATTTACCTATCCACATGCATAGCCATGATATTTTCAGAGAAGTCTGGACACTCATTTTTAGTATATGTCGACTAGAATATATATACATATCTATATATATATGGCCATGTTTTGACAGATTCATGAGAGTCTATGAATTGCATTAGTCATACTTCACTACTCTGGAAGCTTGGTACATTAAATTAATTTAGCTGAAAGTTAAATTATCACAGATTACATTTTTGATATCTTATAGATGATATTTTATAGATATATATATATCTATATATTATAAATACACGTTTTGGTATTAAGTAATATCTCTTGTTCTGAACGAAGTTACCTTATCGAGACTTGGTTGAGTATAAATATATGAAGACTTTTATGCCAATCCACATAAGAGTTTGTTAAGACAGATTTCGCTTTCTCTCTTTCAGCTTGAATCAGTCTCCGTACTATAATCCAATTTGATGTAATAATTGATTAATAAAAGCTAAATCTAGGCCAACTCGACTTTGCCCAAGACATTGCCCATGCATTTGACATCATTTGATTGTAAATGCTTTTACCTTTGGCATACATTTGTGCAAAACTAATATATCCTATTATTCTTAAGCCTATTAAGTTTAACTAACAATTAAAAACAATTTTTTTTAGATAAAGTAATACCAAAAAAAAATAATGTAATTAAATTTAGGTTACAATTTGCATCAAATTCTCACGATAAATCAAGTCAGCCGACAGCAGTTGATTTATGCACAATTTGTCTGCTTAAATCCTAAATCTAGACAGGTAAATACTATCAATATTCGCTTAAAGTTCATCACACTACAATCGGTAATTAATTACGGCCACTGCAAAAAAAAAGAGTAGTTGCCATCTGAGCCGCAGGTAATTAAAAAATAAATAACTAATCGAGACAACTTAATTTTGAAGGTTGTTGCTGCCGAACTAGCGATCAACATGCAATTTTCCATGTAGTAAAGTTTAAAGGCCAGCCTAAGAGGGGGAAAATGGCAGCAAAAAGATTTTCTTATTTATTAAAATGTTTAAAATGGGTTGGCGGTTGCACAAAAAAAAAAAAACACAAAAACGGAGATAAATAAACAAAAAATTGGTAGCCTGAAATCTATTAGGTAAACAAGCGCCGCTGACAGGTAACATAGATCGCCAGGCGAGCTGAGGCCATTAGAAAGCGATTAGATAGCGATACAGATACCAGATACAGATACAGATACAGATATGTAGTTACACATACTCGTGCACACAGCTACAAGACAAGGTCCATACATATGTTACCCACGAGCTAAGACTCAGCCAAACAATGTCTGGACAGGCCACAAACAATGGCAGCTAAACATGGCAAGTTAACAGTTTAATTTTGCAGCGCCACAGACACAAACAAAACCGAAAGACAAAAAAAAAAAAAAAATGCCGCTACATGCAGCATGCGGATGTTTGCTCTGCATCCGAAAGATACGTAACTAATGCATGGACAAAAAGCGCGCTCAATCTCAGGACGAAACAAAAGCAAAGCCTGCTGCTAACAGCAACAAAAACTCAACTGCAGTTATCGCTCATTATGGATCTTGATCAATGTGCTGTTGTGTGGAGGAGCGCTTTAGGCAGTCGCAAGAAGAAAAAAAAATAAATAAAACCGCAAGCCACGCACAGGAGTCGAGTCTGGCCCAAAACAAAGGAACTGTCTCCCTCGGCTGGCCAACAAGTGTTGCCGAAACATGTTGCCAAAAAAAGAGCCAAAGGCAATGGCCGCGGCGGCGGCGGTGGCGGCAACAATGAAGCCGAAGCTAAGCTTCCGCCTCGCATCCTTTTGAGGTAACTTTTGCATGGCATAGAATTAGCCAACATAAGCATTTATAGGCCGAGACGCACTTTACGGTTCGCTACGCTCAATGAGACAAAAACTATAGAAATTATAATTTAATTATATGCTATTTAAACTATATATCATATATAATATAATATTTATTAAACTATATTTCTTTATCTATTTGCAGTTAAAATAAAATTATATCGACGAATAATATCAATGTTTTTTGTTCAATTCACTCACGTATATCTTGTCTAGACTATATTTAAACGCTGAAACAGCTTTTCATATTATTCTATATTGATTGTATATTGTCGTGCGCTCATTTTAATGTAATTATTATTATCGTATTTTAATATATAGTACATTTAATATAATTTATTATATATATACATTATATATACATTTGTTGAATGATCTCATGCCAATTATAAATACATATATTTAACAAAAAAAAATTATATATATATTTTTAGATTTTATATCCTACATTATCTTCTCTATTTAACCGTTTGGTAGCGCATCGGCCAACACATGTTGACCCACACTTTTACCCATTTCATTTAAATAATAAAGCATTTAATTTACGCACCATTTATGGCAAGCTTCTTCAAATCGATCGTTGATTCGGTCGTTCGAGGTGCATGCAACATTGGTTACGATAAAAACAACCGACACAGCTGTGGTTTAGACGCCATTATAAGACCATATTAAAAAAAAAAAAAACAAAATAATAATAAAGGAAAATAAAAACAAAAGATCTAAAAAACCGTAACCGCAAAAGTTGTTCTGGAACTTTCTGAAGTTTTTGCTCAAATGACTCGATATAAATGAAACACTTTCAGTGACTGAATCGGTCAGCTTTTGCTACAACAAAAATGACATTGAAATAAGTCGTTTCTTATAGAGGCTGGACGAGACTGGTGCCGATATGGTTCACATGGCATGCCGGTCGAGTTCTTGAAGCTTGAAGACTTTGGCATTGAAACTTTGCATAACTTGTGTAGATATTAAAGAAAATCACTTCACTATAATGACAGTCTTGGGTACGACATCTAAACAGATCAGAAAAGTCTCTACTGACTACCGCCCGAACAACATGCCGCAAAAGCGAAGTAGTTTTCTATGTCAAATACGGACAATTCCCACCCGATTTGGTGGCATTATGTCCCATATCCAGGTCTGTGCATACGCACATCTTGCCAGCTGTCAAATGGAACAATAATAATTTCCAAATAGAAAACAAGAAAACTTTGCTTTGCGTTGGCCAAAAAAGCCAAAATGCTAAAGAGAATTTTTGCGATTTACCGTTACCGGTTTATAACCCATCAATTATATTGTAATGATGTCTGCTGCTGCTGCTGTTGCTGTTGCTGCTGCTGCATCTTCAGAAATCATGGCTAGAACAACAACAGCAACAGGAAATAGTTGAAATTACATCGAAGTCTGAATACTCTTACAGACATCAAGTTTGCATAGTGAGGACTGGACATGTCTTTAGGCCAAACAAGTTTGTGGTCTGATCTGATCTGATCTGATCTGAAACAAGGAATATCTTAAAAAACAAAAAAGGTTCTCATATCCATAGCCAATTTTAGAGTATTCATGACTATGACTTCTATTCTGCATATATATATGTTCTGGAGCTTAAATTTATTCCTTATAGACATTGCCTTTCTTTTGACTAAGTAACAATACCCTGGGCAAGGGTATACAAACAGCAGCAGCAGCAGCAGCAGCAGCAACGAGTAGGCAACATGCTCATTATCAACGTCATCATTGGCGTGGCTCTGACTGGGGCTAAAGTCGCATTAGAATGCCAGCCCATTCGGTAAATGGACAGCAGTCGAAAAGGCATACTACTTATAGAGCTGATGTGCATCGGGTCTTTGGCACTCGGATTGCATTTGGCTGCAGCTGCTGTGGCTGCATTTGCATTTGACTTCGCATTCGAGTGTCCACTAAATGTCAATTAAGTGGGTTTTAGCACGGTTTGATTCGCCGGTTGCCAAGTGCCCAGCACCCAGTTTACTGATCATTCCCAGCTGCCCCATCTCCAACTCCTCCTGCACTCCCTACTCCTACACCCACTTGGCGACTTCTTGCGCTCCAACTGCGATTCCCACTTTGCCCATACAAATACATAACATAATAGTAATAACAATAATGCACACAATGCTGTCTGCTGTCTGAAGTGGACACCCTGGCCGGGTCCAGCTAGATCTGGTCTGGAATGGTCATGCTCATCATCTATGGCAGCAGAGGAGCACATGTGTGAGCCTCTCCCAGTTATTGCATCCCAGCATTGGCGGCTCCCTTTGTCATTTGGCGTGACGCATGCGTAACGTTCGATTTGATTCAATTAATGGATGGGAATTGTCTGTACGTGTTCTCTGCGTGGCGTTCAAAGAGCGCAATTCAAGGCAACGACAGCAGTTGCTCTCCAGCTCCCAGCCTCTATAGATGTAGAGAAGTCGGAGCAGCAGTTGAATGCAAATATTGAAGTGTTGTGTAAATATCATCTAATGCAATAATATGGGAATCTCTCTGAAACTACAAATTGGATTTACCTTAATAATCATTTGTCCAGATTTAAGTTTAATTTTTTTTAAGTCTTCTTCTTATGAGTGTCTTAACTATAATTTAATTAACGTGTAATTAGGGTAATAAAAATTACGATTTTCTCGTTTATTCTTAAAGTTCTCATGAGAAACTAAAGTGAATAAATTCAATTCATATTTAAGTCTTTTTATGACATTTTTAAGTAATATTCTAATTTAAAAATGCATTACTCATTCACTTAAATTTATTCACAACGATTGTCTTCCGTAACTTTCCAAAACTTAGTTTCAATATCAATAAAAAAATGAGAAAATGCAGTTGATCGAAGACTAAATACCCTTTTATATATATGGCTTAAAATATGTTGTCATATGCAAATCTTACCATGTTATGTCTGTCCATCAAAACAAAGTTATTTATGACTAAGTCTAGCTTGAATCGATACTGATCAATACAGATCAATATACTTAATGTCAACAGCTGTGTCTTCTTCTTTATTTTCACAGGTTTCGCTACAAATGGCATATAACCTCTAGGAGAGTAGTAAATATATGCGAACCCGTTTTCCTGGTTTCGACTAGTGAGCACATGTAGTACTTAGTTGAGTGCTCTTCAGCAGTTGAATAACTCAGAGTCATAAAGAGATCGTCGCGGCAAATACCAGCAAACCCATCGATGTCAGTTGCGTTAGAGACAATTACTTTCAAATAAATTAAATGCTAACGACGAGTCGTTGCTCGAATCGATTTCGATTGCGAATGCGAATGCGAATGCGATTGCAACATTGAGGTATAAGTTTCCATGCCAATGCCGGATGATTCGAAATCAATTAAAACTTTCATAATTAATACTGCCTAATGAGAGTGTTGCCAGCAATTGAGTATGCAAATCGGTAACATCGGGTAATATCAATGTCTAATGTTCAAGTTAGCTTATTCAAACCAGGCAGCAGCCATCAAAGATTGCGGCTTAGCTTTCATGCAATCGCAATCATTATAATCATTTATGGTGACGAATGGAAGAAGCCGACTTGGGGCTTATATCTTTATTGAGTTCCTTTAGTCAGTTTCCTAAATCATGTAGAGGTAATCGGTTAAAGACATGAAAATATCTTTATTTATCTTAGCTTTTAAGAGCTGGACCATACTCAAACAAAGCTACATTGGCTATTGGGCCGCAAAACTATATTTACAAGTGATCCTAAATAAAATATATTCTCTACGTAAGTATATCTAGCAGGGTATTTAATATTTAGTCTGCCAAATAGATATTTTTTCTAATCTTAATTGCAAAAGCGAACGAAGAGCACTCGAGTCTTGCTGCAAGAGAAACTGAAACAGAAATCAAAGTAACAATCTCAACATCATTTAGCAGCTTTTTATGCACATGAGCGATTGCAAGTGCACTGTCATTATCACGATCATCATCATCATTATTATCATGTGATCATCATCGTAGCTGAGCAGCTCTGTGGAGAAGCACATGCATCATGCACAACAAGGCTAAAATTGTTAATTGTTGACGCCAACTGGAATTGGTATTATTATGCACAAACAACAACAATAACAATAACAACTATTGCAGCTGTTAAAGTTTACTGTTTTGCTGGAATCATCTGAAAAACTTGGCAGCAAGTATAAATAAAAAATTGCGCATTTGACAAACAAATATAAAAATATGAGAGATAACGCGGGCGTTTAGTTTTAAGTATTATAATTATTAGCTGTTAGACATATATATATATATATATATATATGTCTAACAGCTATATATATATCGTGTTCCGTGATGATACCATAATTGCATTTATCAACTATAAAAAGGGCAAAGTCCATGAAATGTATTAGCAAACAATAGATTTGCCAACAGTTCATCTTTAGTCATGTTTACAATATGAAAATCGTGCTAAATTTTACATACTAATTAATTTATATAAAAAGAAACCCTACAGATATATGCTATATCTCTAATTAGATGCACTAGGCTTTACTTCTATTAGCTGCATTTGTGATTCACATTTAAAGTCAACTGTGAGCTTGTTCAAGTTTTTAGAAAGCTTTACTTGAATTAATGGGACTTGCAGAAGTTTATTTAACAAGATGAATGAGGCAGACAAGAATCCTTAAAGTTAGTGAATTTCAACTCAACCGAAATAGTAGATTTAAGAGAACAATTCCAATCGTCTAGTCTGTGTTGATCCCCAATCAGTCAATCTCTCAATCACTCAGTCAGAACATTAATATTTGTATAATCAATATATATATACATTTTATTGGATACGCTCGCTTAAGCCAAGGTATCTATAAATCGAAAGATACACATACCTGAATTAATAGTTCTGCTTGAGGACTGTTAACGATTATTTCGGATTCGGCTGCGCTTCGCCGCAAAGCTCTTATTTGATGTACATAGAATAATTATGTTATCAGTTCCATTCATCGGTTGCGATTATATTGAACTGAATGCTTTGAGCAGTAGAATTTGCACAGTTAGTACTGAAAAGTTAAGCGTAAGTGTAGCTATGAAATTTGCTGTATTTATTGTCGGCTTTCTTCCAGTTTATTTTTTACTAAAATTCAGCTCGAATGTAAGTTTTAAAAATGATTATTTTTATAAGTATGTTTTTATAAATATATATTTATTTCAGAATGCAGCTAAAATTAAGTTCACGAATGTGGTCTGCAGATCATATAATAAATCGTGGATGCTAATAAACAGTTGCCATTTGAAAGCAATTAATCGGAACAAGACGGTCTTAAATTTTAATGGAACCGTGTTGCAACCTGCTAATGATATATCTGCTGAAGCGCAGTTTTCTTTAAAAACCAATGGTTACAAGCCATGGCTTTATAAGCCAAAATTTGATGTGTGCCGGTTTGTTAAGAAGCCATATAATCCAGTTGTAATAATGTTTTATAAACTGCTTAAAAACTTTACTAATTTCAATCATACATGTCCTTATATGGTAAGTTTAAATTTACATTCTTTCATTATATTATTATTTATTGGGGAATTGATTCGTTTAGGGTCCCCAAATTGTTGATGGGTTTCACGTGTGTTATGAGAATCTGCATATTGCTTGGCCATCTGGTGAATTTTTATTGGAAATCAATTGGTTATTCGATAAGCGACTTCAGTTTTCTACAAATGTTTATTTTCTTGTTCAAGAATAAGATTTAACAATGCGGAAATTGGTTTTAGATAATTTATATATATTATATCATATAATTATCAATTTGGTGAAAGGGTATAGTTATATAGTTCAGAGTTACGAAGAAAGTACTACCTTATCTGTGCAATAAATCAGTTTTGAATATATAATGCTTAATGGGTAACCAATTCAAATTTACCAAATGGATTAATTGCAATAAATTGCGTTAAGGATCATTAGTCTAGCAAAAATAGCTGGTTTATCTTTCGATCCCTTATGGGTTTTAAATAGCTTTATGATATTAATAGCTTTATATTATTTTAAATATAAAATACTGTATATGATTTGTGTTGAAGAGTCGAATCACAGTGCAGCTATGAAGAGCTCGTCGTTTATAGTCGGTATTGCTCAAGTTTGTTTCATACTAAAATTTAGCTTGAATGTAAGTTTATAAGCTGTAAAATGTAGAAAAATGTTTAAGTGTATTTCATATTTTAGAATGCAGGTCAAGTAAAGTTCACGAATATCGTCTGCAAGTCAAATAATGAATCCTGGGTCATTATTAACTTGTGTCGTCTGAAAGCAATCGATCGAAACAAGACTATTGTAAACCTTAAAGTTACACTTCTGCATACTACGAACAGTGTTCGGGCTGAATCACAACTTTTTTTTAAAGCAAACGGTTACAAGCCTTGGCTATATAAACCATCAATTGACGTCTGTAGGTTTCTTAAGAAGTCATATAATCCAATTGCTATATTGGTGTTCGACTTGCTTAAAAACTATACCAATTTCAATACAAGATGTCCCTTACT
The DNA here is from genome assembly GCA_037075265.1 of Drosophila nigricruria. Classification (NCBI taxonomy): domain Eukaryota; kingdom Metazoa; phylum Arthropoda; class Insecta; order Diptera; family Drosophilidae; genus Drosophila; species Drosophila nigricruria. The sequence goes on from JBAMCI010000035.1 coordinate 12,965,683, forward strand.
GGTAAGTCAAATCTGGTTTCTCTTCACATAATATTATTATTTACTTTGATATATTTTCCTGTAGGGCGCATACTTTATTGATGGGTTTTATGTACGTTATGAGAACCTGCGCGTTCCTTGGCCATCTGGTGAATTTTTATTGACAATTGATTGGTTATTTTACAACCGACTTCAGTTTTCTACAAATGTTTATTTTACTGTTCAAGAATAAGATAAATTCATGGGTCTACATTGGTTTTAAATAAACATTGGATATTATTTGAAAAATCGATATGAGATTGTACTCATTAGAAACAGATTTTTGCCTAAGCAGTGCACTAAGTATATTTTGATTACTTTCAGCGGGGTTTCTAGAGCTATAAAATCACTGATAGTTTAAAATTAAGTAATGAATATTATTTTAAATCATAATTAATCGGTTTAATGATGAATTTAAAGTATAAAATAATCTGTCCAACAAAACTGGATTCAATTTTAATTGAACCATCTATATTATAATAATGTCCAATGGATAAAAAATTCAAATGTACCGAACGGCTTAATTGCAATGAATTGTGCTAAAGAACATTAGTCTAGCAAAAACAGCTGGTTTATCTTTTGATCCCTTATGGGTTTTAAATAGTTTTATGATATTAATAGCTTTATATTATTTTGAATATAAAATACTGTATATGATTTGTGTTGAAGAGTCGAATCACAGTGCAGCTATGAAGAGCTCGTCGTTTATAGTCGGTATTGCTCAAGTTTGTTTCATACTAAAATTTAGCTTGAATGTAAGTTTATAAGCTGTAAAATGTACAAAAATATTTAAGTGTATTTCATATTTTAGAATGCAGGTCAAGTAAAGTTCACGAATATCGTCTGCAAGTCAAATAATGAATCCTGGGTCATTATTAACTTGTGTCGTCTGAAAGCAATCGATCGAAACAAGACTATTGTAAACCTTAAAGTTACACTTCTGCATACTACGAACAGTGTTCATGCTGAAACACAATTTTTTTTTAAAGCAAACGGTTACAAGCCTTGGCTATATAAACCATCAATTGACGTCTGTAGGTTTCTTAAGAAGTCATATAATCCAATTGCTATATTGGTGTTCGACTTGCTTAAAAACTATACCAATTTCAATACAAGATGTCCCTTACTGGTAAGTCAAATCTGGTTTCTCTTCACATAATATTACTATTTACTTTGATATATTTTCCTGTAGGGCGCATACTTTATTGATGGGTTTTATGTACGTTATGAAAATGTGCCTGTTCCTTGGCCATCTGGTGAATTTTTATTGACAATCGATTGGTTATTTTACAACCGACTTCAGTTTTCTACAAATGTTTATTTTACTGTTCAAGAATAAGATAAATTCATGGGTCTACATTGATTTTAAATAAACATTGGATATTATTTGAAAAATCGATATGAGATTGTACTCATTAGAAACAGATTTTTGCCTAAGCAGTGCACTAAGTATATTTACATTACTTTCAGCGGGGTTTCTAGAGCTATAAAATCACTGATAGTTTATAAATAATTAATGAATATTATTTTAAATCATAATTGATCGGTTCTAGTACTTAGATAATGTAATGATGAATTGAAAGTATAAAATAATCTTTTAGGCTTACGCTTATAAGTTAATCCACTTTAGAAATTGGTGCCGTCGATCTATCCAATCAATAGGAACAAAATTGGATTCAATTTTAATTGAACCATCTATATTATAATAATGTTCAATGGATAAAAAATTCAAATGTACCGAACGGCTTAATTGCAATGAATTGTGCTAAAGAACATTAGTCTAACAAAAACAGCTGGTTTATCTTTTGATCCCTTATGGGTTTTAAATAGCTTTATAATATTAATAGCTTTATATTATTTTGAATATAAAATACTGTATATGATTTGTGTTGAAGAGTCGAATCACAGTGCAGCTATGAAGAGCTCGTCGTTTATGGTCGGTATTGCTCAAGTTTGTTTTATACTAAAATTTAGCTTGAATGTAAGTTTATAAATTGTGAATCTTATAAGAGGGTTTAAGTGTATTTCATATTTTAGAATGCAGCTCAAGTAAAGTACACGAATATCGTCTGCAAGTCACATAATGAATCCTGGGTCATTATAAACATGTGTCGTTTGAAAGCAATCGATCGAAACAAGACTACTGTAAACCTTAAAGCTACACTTCTGCATACTACGAACAGTGTTCGTGCTGAAACACAACTTTTTTTTAAAGCAAACGGTTACAAACCTTGGCTATATAAACCATCAATTGACGTATGTCGATTTCTTAAGAAGCCATATAATCCAATTGTCATATTGGTGTTCGACTTGGTTAAAAACTATACCAATTTCAAGACGTCAAGATGTCCCGTAGTGGTAAGTCAAATCTGGCATCCCTTTACATAATATTATTATTTACTTTAATATTTCCTTGTAGGGCGCATACTTTATTGATGGGCTTTATATACGTTATGAAAATGTGCCTGTTCCTTGGCCTTCAGGTGAATTTTTATTGACAATCGATTGGTTATTTTACAACCGACTTCAGCTTTCAACAAATTTTTATTTTACTGTTCAAGAATAAGATAAATTCACGGGTCTACATTGGTTTTAAATAAACATTGAATATTATTTGAAAAATGGATATGAGATTGTATTCATTGGAAATAGATTACTGTCTAAGCAGTGCACTAAATATATTTTAAGTGCTCTGAATATATTATTTAAAATGAGTTTTCGGAGCTTTAAGCTCATCATTGTATGTAATAAAAAATGTTTATTTATTTTTATATGGCGAATTAAAAATTGGTGTATCTTTTGATCGGTTATGGTATTTACTCTAAATGATTTAATAGTATGACTTTACTATGGTTCAGTCGATATAGTCTTATCTGTCTGTTTACACCTCCATATTGTGTATTAGGTAATTTGATAAGGTTGGCAAAAATCAACATTTTAACGTGGCTATTAAGGCATAGTTCGTATCATCAAGGCGAGGTTAGGACTTATTATTATTAAAGTTTATTTATTGCTCAGGTTATATTTGCTGTTTGGTTTTTTTTCGTCAACTCATATTCTCAGCTTGTTTTATTATATTGTCTAAGCCTTCCCAAAGTTAAGCTGCGTAATTCGGGGATAATTTCTTTAAATATGTCACCATGCTTTTGGCCTCTTAGCAGCTCAATTGCTGCTGCCAGAGGGCAACAACAGCAACAGTTGGATTTGCTACAAGAGCCAAGCAGTCAACGTGGAACACATGTGCGATCACAATAGCGTGACTTTGTTGCTTGATCGTTGAGGAACGTAAGAAAATACTGCAAAAGTGAAGGTTGTGCAGCAGCTAAGATGGGAAAAGCTGGAAAGCCGACTACGATGACAGTGTTGACAACCGACAACATCGTTGGTGGCTACCACAATTAATGCTCTAATAAAGCCGAAGAAAACATGCAGCTGTCGCAGCCTGAGGCTGCTGCTGCTGTTGAAGCTGAAACACTCGAAGCCCCAGCAGCGATTGCAGCTTGGAATCTGAAGGCAGTCGCTAAGTGGAGTTCCGTTAATAATGTTGTCAAAACGCGATGCGTTGATAAGCGCTCTTGTTTTGACGCTCTATTATGTGGGCGTGGCTGGCGCCGATGATCGTCGCGATTTCGTGACACTGGGCGTGAAGAAGAGCAGGCGTGACAGTGCCACAAGATCTCCAAAACGATTTGGTGGTATGACCATCGATGGCATTGGTTATCACTACACGCTGCGCTACCAGCCAGGCATTCATCTCCAGAGCTTTGCACAGCAACAGGAACAGGAGATGACTATGGCACCACCGATGCCGCCAGTAATGACAGCGATGCCACCGGCGCCGACAGAGCCGATGGAACCCGAAGAGCCCGAGCCAACTATACCAATGCGTCCGACTTCCATGGAACCTGATCCTGAAACGGATCCATCGGAAACACCAACTGAACCCACTAGCACGGACATGATGCCAACTGTTATGCCATCGGAAAAACCATCGGTTAAACCGCCCGTGAAACCTTCGGTTAAACCTTCGATGAGGCCTTTTCCACCGCCCACTCCCTCCACCACACGCACCTCTATTATGCAGCCACAGACATTTTCCACCAAGCTGGGAAATAAACTTAAGCAGCTCATCTATGGATCGCCGATCGAGGCAAACCTTATTCAAAAACAACCCGGCGCACCCAAATCCAAGGGCAAAGGCTTCTTAAGTCTCTTCGAGGTGATCAAATTTCCCAACACCAAGTGCAGCGTTTCGATGGGCGACATACGCACCATGGAAGGTGTCTGCTATCACGAGTTCGAATGCAAAAGTTTGGGCGGCATACCCACCGAAAGATGTGCCGAGGGTGTCGGCGCCTGTTGTATTTGTGAGTATGTCTGCCTCCTGCCGATCATCAATGTGAAGTGATCATGCGTTTGCTTGAGGTCTATCAAGTGCCCTACCTAACTACTTTCGCTTTCAGTTGTTAACGGCTGTGGTGATGTTACCAGCCAGCAGATCTTTTACTTTGAGAGTCCCAACTATCCACAGGCGGTGCAAGAAATGATGATCTGTGTGCTGATCATAAATCTGCGAAAAGGTGTGCAGCAGCTGCGTCTGGATTTTCAAATGTTCGAGGTACTCGCACTATATAATTGAGCAATTAACTGAACTTTGTTTAATTGGGAATTCCTTAAGAAGGAGAGTATGTAATTGGGAAGGAAGGATGTACATTATACATTCTTGATTATAATGTCAGACTATATAGTTCTGGATATATATAGTTATCTTCTCTTATCCAAATTTCTTATAAGATAGAAAATTTCTTTTGCATTTGCAGCTAAGTCGTCCCACAGATGGTGATTGTTTAGATGATCAGTTCATCATATCCGGACATAATACTAACTTTCAAGTACCCATACTCTGTGGCATTAATACGGGTCAACACAGTAAGTAGTACAAGGTTAAGAGTGAATTTTCTATTGAGGCTCCACTTCTATATATTGTATAGTATATGTACATGTGGGAGACTCCAATGAGAGTAAGGTATATCTCTCGGTGTTTGTCAAGGTCTCAAGCGGTGGACGATCATTTAATATCATGATCAGTCAACTTGAAGATGACCTAGCGCCGGAAAATTGCCTGCAATATTTTAACGATGGTGAGGGTATAATCAAGTCATTCAACTACGACGTGGCTGGCAGTATAGTGGACAACCGCGAGGCCACCTACTTGGTTAGTAACTGTTACTCATAGAGTAACTTAAGAAATTACTAATTCTTAAATATCCTTCCCATGCCTAGAACAATCTCAACTATGCAATATGTTTGGCCCGATCAAAAAATGTGTGCAGCATAAGCTATAGCACCGAACAGCAAGGCGGAGATCAGCCCGACTTTCAGCTCATCAATAAGGATGAGGGTAAGACAATAGGAATAGAGTCTGATAACTAGATAACTAGAATCTAGAAGCTTGACCTTTTTTTGGCAGCCGAAAACGATCTTGTGGCCGATGGCCAGGCAGGCGCTGGGATCTTCAACTGTCCGGACGACTTCATAGCCATCAATTCGGTGCGATTGTGCGGAGAGCGACTGAACGATGGAATCGAGATTGAGGATTTTACCATGCATGCCACAGTGAGGGATATAGCCGCCGGTCCCATTGTGCTGCCCTTTCGCACCGATGCCGAATATGTGGGTCGCGGCTTTCGTCTGCTCTACAGGCAGGAGTTGTGTGTCTGATATGGATGCAGCTCGGCTACGGTTAGATTTACTGCTGCAGTTACTGTTACCGCTCGTAGTTCATAGGCTGCATATGCCGTTGTTTGCATTAAAGTTTGGAATATGTTACGCTTCAGTCCGAATCTCGAATCGACTGCAGGGCCTTTCTGGTTGCTATGGGAAAACTTGACATGCATGCGACCATTTCCGTTCCCAGTGCTGTGTTAATGTGTTTTATGTATTTCAGCGTTTTGGTGGCTTAGTTTTGGCGCCGCCCACCCGCCGACTGGGCGGTCTGCAAGTTCGTAGTTCACAGCCGGTTGGCGTTGGTGTCGGTTGACAGGTTTATTTCCAGATATTCATATCTAGCCTTACCGAAACTATGACGAAATCTATAACTTGCCGCATCGTCATCGTTTCTGTTCAAGTCGCAGTGTTAGTTGAAGTCGAAGTCGAAGTCGCAGTTGGAGTTGGAGTTGGAGTTGAAGTTGGAGCTCTTGGAGCTGTTGAGGAGTCGATGGCAGAGACGTCGCCAGGGCCGGTGTCGTGTTGGTTTCTATGCTTAAATTTGTAATAAATTTGATTTTTTCCTTTCGATTGCGATTTTTTTCATTGTTCCTTTTGGCCGTCGTATGATAAAGTCACAATTAACCCACGCCTTTTTCGTAGCGGTATTCTTACATATATTTGCATATCATTTTGATTGTTTGGATCGCTGTCTGCACCGCTGACATGGTGATGACTAAAAGTGTGCAGCAACGCCATCACCGCGGCACCACCAACAACCAGCTGGAGCAACCGGCAATCATAAAATAGACAACAACAAATATTGCATGCAAACATTTTGAATTTGAAGTTTGTCATCAAATGGCGTCTGAAGCCTTGGACAGGGCGCCACATGGCACAGTGGAATGATTTCTAAATTTCATTTCCATTTGGAATAATAATATATTGGATCTTAAATATAATATTTTTGTGGAAGGTCTTTGGCAAGGAAGATGCAGCAGAGAACAAACAACTCGGATGGAAGCTATGTCCTAGGAAATTGAGTTTCTTTTTGTTATATACAATAAAGTAGCTCTTATTATAAGAGAATATATATATATCTTAAATACATTTCGAATTCATATGGAAATTATATTGTAAATACTCCATTCTGTACCACAGTGTCGCCCAGCTCTAGCAGAAATAAATAAAACTCGTAAAGTCGAAAAAGTATAAAATAAAAAAATCGCTTCAGGGCGTAACGTGCACTACATTAGAAATTGAAAATCCACCGACACCGCCGACAATGACGACGACGACGACGACGACGACGACTATGAAAACGACATCGAAGTCGCTTTGGAGCTGGCCAAAAAAAGGAAAACATGAGAATCTTTTGTCATGCAGAGTCAGTCGCTGCTGTCTGTTGGGCCACAGAGCCAACAAAGCGCCGCTTGATGAAAATTAGGAATACAGTCAAATTTTGAGGAGAGGTTTTTTGCTTTAGCTATTTTGTTGATTTTTTTTTCTTTTTTTCTTTTCGTTTGGCTGCGAGGAGCAGAACGTGCAGGGCAACGCCTTTTGTCATGGTGAGATCTGTGGCAACATTTGGGCATTTGCATAAGTTAATCAATTCGCAATGAGGCAAAAGGTGAAAACTATGCAATTGCCAGCCTATCAGATCGCAATCGCACTGTTAACTGTCGGCAATCAAGCTAAATGAATGCTGGAAATCGCCATCGAATCGGCAATCGCTTCATGTCTTTTAATTGTCAACACCCCCCCGGCAACAGCAACAGCAACAACAACAGCAACAATAACAATGGGGACCCACAGCAGACTCAAAATATGTCCACCACAATCGCTGTTGGCGGTCAGTTAAAGCCATTTCAAGCGGCATACCAGAGATCACAATCGCAACAACCCCAACAGTAACAACAACAACAGAAAACTCTTAAACGTTAAGGAAAAAATGCCAATAAATTTTTGACAAGACATTATACAAATGCTAACTTTATTAAACGGCGTTGCGGCCAGGCCGTGTTATGGGACCACCGCATGGATTTTAATTGCCAGGTTATTGATTTAAAATACAGCCAAAGTTGCTGCCAACTTGTTTTCGGCTTAATAAAGCGATCAGCTGGCCGATAGCTTGGCCGATCTCTTGTTTATAGAGATGGGCGCGTGTCTGATTTCTTTTTCACGTCACGATAAAAACACATAGTAAGAGAGTAACATTCGACCTTAAGAGTCAAAAAATGACGCTTTAGTAATCTAAAAACATTGATCTATCTGTTATACGATGTGGATGTCTGAGTCGGGTTCACACTTTGATATACATTTGTATATATTGTACTTACTCTCAGTAAGAGAAAGAGAAAGACACATGCAAAGTTAGATAAATAAACAGAAACAAATAGCATTAGGAATATCGCATCGACAGCTGATACTGATAATGAGTATATAGGCATTGTGAGTAGGGTGACCAGATCGGCCTCAGGCCACTCCGGGACGGTCGACGACTTTGTTGCAAAAAGCTGCTTATCTTCTTATTCTTCACTTGTCTTGACAAAAGCGGGACATGTCCCGGAATTCCAGGACGTATGGTCACCCTAATTGTGAGATTGCTATTCTTTTATATTATAGCTAGATATTGTTAATATGCATAACACATTCACTCACGATGATGTTAGACGTTTCGTGTCACGATAGAAAAAGTCAGACAATCTGTGTCTTTGTGTGATCGTCCAAAAGAGTTGTTATTGCTTCTCCTTTAACGATCTAATGAAGCAATTTTCATACCTGTTGCACTTTTTTTTTTCGCTGCTCGTCTGCAATTAATTTATTTGAATGCCTGGCAGTTGATCATTTGGCCCCGTCTTCGACTGCTGATGGGCCTTTAAGCGGCATGGGGTCTCTGCTGTAGAGGCGCATTTTTGCATTTTGCATCGAATGCGATTGGCACCGCGGCCCAGCGACTCGAACGCGAATTCCCAGATCGATGGATCTATAAAATGTTGGCAGTCCATCGTAATTCAAAGTAATTAGTCATTGCAAACTAATGAAATTCCTTTTCTGGTAATGAGAATGTTATGCTGGCAAGGGATTGGCAATTGATTTGTATTGATGGATCGATCGAGAGAATGTGATGGCAACGAGATGAATATACATACAGAGAGCTACCTTAAAGGTTAAAAGATTACGATATTTTCAATTCAATTGGTAACACTTAATTGTTTAAGATATTATATAGCAGGTTGTCATATATGTATGTAAGTATTTATTTTGTAACACCCTCATACATTGTTAGCTAAAGAACATGAGATCCTCAATAACTGCCAGCTTGACAAAAAAGCCAATGGTTGACACTTGATCCCCCAGGCCGAAATTATTGGCAAACGTGTGAGAAATTTGCGATGCATTATTATAAGCCAGAATCACATTGCCGTATATATGACTATATGTACGGCTATACCAACTGACATGAACACCAGCAAGCAGCGATTTTATGATTCACGCTTGCATTAAGAACACATCAAACTGGGGTAACAAATCGCGAAAAAGTCTATGAAACAAAGGCCTAAAGCTTAACTACCATGTATTTAGAAATGCTGGCAGCTTGTGGAGCTGCTTGGAGTTGTGAGCGGTTGCTGGAACGAGACCAGGACTGGGACGGTGCGCCGGTGCACTCGTCGTCGGCTGAATACAAAACAACGAACTGTTCGCAACTTCACGCCGTAATTAAACTGTCTTCGGTTGTGTTGTACCAGCGTTCAAGCATTAAGCCGTCTAAATTTCAACCAGTGCCATTTAAAGTTTCATTTATTTTACATATTAGCCCCATACAAGCGTACATCTCATAGACCTTAACCTTATATATAGACATATATATATACATATATATATATACGTACATATATATATATGTCGATTTTCACACTATTTTCTACAAATTTAACGATTGTGTTCGTAATTTTTATTGCCGCACTTTTAGCACTCTTTTGGAGTCGAAGCGGGACGTCTTCTTACCTGTGGACTTATTGCTTACCTTATTATTTGCCTGTGTGCAAAATAAGGTAAAATACAATAACAATTTTGTTGTGCTGGCAGAAAAATACCCTGTAACAAGATCTTTTCACTTTATATATGTGGGTTATTGTCTCCCTAGACATATACTATATACCTTTTCCTTATCTGTGGTATGTACAGGGTATGAAACTAGCTAGTACTCATCGCAGCACAACTTAGAGTTGGACTTGGTTTCTTTAATGTTTTCTGCTTGAAAAATTTAAAGAATTTAAATCTTCTAAACGGTTGTAAACGGTCTGGATCTGGAATATATTCTAAGAACTTAACTAGTAACTAAGAATATTTTCTATATATCAACAATTTATAGTTCCAATGACTGTAAAATTAGCAGAAAAACTTTACTGAAGTGTAAAAAGCTGATGATTACAGTTAATAGATCACTCCATCTATTATCTAAAAATTTAAGTTCAATCATAGTTCTTGGCTTTTATTAGACAAGGAAATACTCATAAAATTCTTTGGCTGTTGACTTTTTAACAGTATTTCTTAATCACATATCCCTCCTTTATATACATATTTACTCAAAATCTTCTTAGCACTTGTTGTGCCTTGAATCTCGAGTCTCGCCATGGCTTCACATAATCGCACTTAATCGCTGCTGCAGCTCTTTTAAAATTTGAATAGCCCTCGCATTATCTCATGCGCAGACAAACGTATAGCCATATAATAATCTCGCACTTTCATGTGCATTCATCAAAGTTTCAACACTCAGCCAAAAAAGGAGCCTTTCGAAAATTTGCCTGTTTGCTTGGGCGCCAGAATGCATTGCATGTAAGAGATCTTGGCCAAGTGGCAGGCGAGCGACACCGAGCAAAGCCAAGCCAAGCCAAGCCAAGTCGAGCCGAGACGAGAATGGGGCGATAACAGCCGGCTGGGCATGGAGAAGAGGCAACTGAGTGAAAATGGAGAGGAAGTGGGCACTGGCTGTGGCAACACTGGCAACTGATGCCACAAGAAGGCGCATAAATCGCGTGAAAAATGTGAAAGAAAAAAGCATTTTGACACCAAAGCAAAAGGTGGCTGTTAACTGGCAGTGCGTTAAAACACGTTGACTCGATGATGATTATGAATATGAAAAATTAATGATAGTCACAGCATGGCAACAGTTGCACGCACAGCACAGTGCGGACGATGCGAATGCACAGATTAAGCATACGCAGCGTTGTCCACTTGGACTTGGCCTAGCCAACTATGCTTGTCAGCGTCAATTTCGCAATTTCGCAGCGCTTATCCGTTATAGTAGATAGAGTTGGAGAATAATAGAGAGCGAGAGAGAGAGAGAGGAGGAGAGAGAGACAGAGAGAGAAGGAGCTAGAAAAAGAGAGGGCAGCTGACTTTCCACTCTCGGCATTTTTAATTTTTATTACTTGTAGCATTTGGCTGAGTTTTGCATTCAGTTATGGCTGTTGGCTGTTTGCATTTCTCTCTTTTGGTTTCTTCTGGCTTCTCGATTTCTCGTCGGCTGTGTCGCTGCGTGCATTTTTCGTTGGCTCAGTAGCCAGGTCACTTGCAAAACTTTCTATCTTACTGTCTTCAAGCTCCTGCAGCCTCGTCTTCTGGCTATCAACTTCAAACTTGACTTTCAGCCTAATCGCCCATCTGCCGTTTGCGGTCATTCGCTTAAAGATGCGCCAAGTGTCACAGACCCAGGCCTCGTTGCATCCCGCTCCAAGACCCACTTGCAGCTTGCGCTCAATGTGCGTGTGCCATTTCCCAACTCTCGGCTCTCTGACTCCGGCTCGCCAAGACTGGCCAAGATTAGCGGAAAGCGCTGGCAAGTTGCGTTTAAATGCCGCGCATTTATTTAATTTGTATTTCGTTTATTTATTGCATTTTCCTTTGCATTTTGATGGTCTTACCAAAGTTAATTGTCTGCTACTTTGGCTTCGCCGCTGTCGCTTTGCATTTGCCGTTGACCGTTTGAGATTATGCAACTCCATAGTTAATTGCTAATTAAAACTTGACCATTAACGGTAGGTGCTTATTTAAATGCATTAGTTACGAATAGTTTTGATAAGCCAATTACAAAGACTTAAAAGTACTTTCTAGCATAGCAACAGCAATTTTCACAGTCATTCTGCAAGTAGCAAGTAGCCCAAAAGTATGCCGCATGCAAGCTATAAATTAATAAGGGCATTCAAAATATATATATAAAATATTATTGGCTAAAAAAGTTTAATAAAATCAAATAAAATCAAGAAATGAAGCTATAATCAAGCTATCATAAAAGTCTTCCTTGAATTCGTGAGAATCGAATAGAAGAGCAATAGTAAAAAAAGAATATAAAGCAATGGGAAACTAATCTACTTCAACTGTGTTTTAATATTATAGAAAAATTTTGAATCAATTCCCATATCTGAAAAGACTTAGTATCTTTAAAAAAACTTGAATTTTCTTTATAGTTTCATAGAAATTCCAATTGTTTCTTTTCAGCAATTCAACTTAATGAACATTTCAAAAATATTTTAATCCGCCTTACGATTTGCTGCTGTTGAACACAATGTCTTATTGTGAATGATTAGCAGTGCAGAGATTAAGTCATGCCAAGGCATTCCAGTATCTAGCAAATCGTTTAAGAAGTTTTCAGATGCAATGTTAACGCGCGAGTACTTAGAGTCGACTTGTTAGGCAGCATCCAGCATTAAGCATCCAGCGTGAAGCACCTAAGCATCGGAGTTTTAAGAAGTACGCGATGCTTAACTAACGACAGCGTCATCTTTTGCTGCGGCTGCGCCCCAGAGTTATTTTTGTGCTTTTTGTAGTCATTGTCGTGGTTAGCGATGCTCGTAAAACATGTTTTTTCAATTAAAAACCTACGAAATGCAACAGCCCACAAAAACACTAGCAACAACAACAACAACAACAACAACAAAAGCACAACACATGCTTTGCCAAGTTTGCGTATCGTTCAATGCAAGTAAAATTCAGAGCCCGAGCACAGAGTCAGAGCCAAAGCTGATGCCGGGGGCTAAGGCTCAGTTGAGGCAGTTAGTCAACTAAGGTTAGTTAGTTAGTTGCTGCTGCTGCCTGCCTAGCCCTTGCGCTCAATCATCATCATCATCATCATCTTGATGATGTTCATGTTCATGATCACCTCCTCCTGGTGGGTATGGCGAGCGTGTGACTTTATGTGGCAATTGTTAATATGACAAATTAATTTGTTACCCGGATTTGCCATTGCACTTGTGTGAGAGTAGAGAGAGAGAGAGAGAGAGAGAGAGAGAGAGAGAGAGAGAGAGAGAGAGAGAGAGAGAGAGAGAGAGAGATAGGCAGAGATCATAGAAAGCAGTTAAGCAGATAATTGGCTGCAGTTAAGAGATACAATATGATACTGAAGCGTTTACGAGCTGTGTTTAGTCTTTTATAAATATTACTTAGGAATGATACTAAACATATATGATAGAATAGATTTCATTGTATATAACTTAATAAGTAACTAAACAAATAAGATTAGCTTCTTCTTGGGTTTATTTAGCTATATTCACCTTCATTTTTGGTAACTTGCCATCATCATGCAAGGCTAACTTGGCGAGCTTATACCACAAGTGCGAAGGAAATGCCATAAATTGTCTATGACAATTATGAGTTGACTGCAAATGTAACGAATATGCATCGGGCGGCTATAAACAAATGACAATTATGGCTGCACTGCATCAAAATTTGCCGTTAGACGCGCCAAGCGGGCAAGATAAACTTATCGCCAACGCAAAAGCTGCCAGGCAATAAATTTTCCTTATGCGCCGAGGCCGCGTGTGGCAATAATTTTCGCACAGTGTGCTACCGAAAAGACTCAAACGGCAAACGGCAAACAATGCCACTGGCTGGCTGACTACAAAGAGATAGACAAACGTGGCAGGAGATGAGGGTATATATGAGGCTGAGAGCGAAACGAACCGAACCGAACCGAAACCGCCGCCGACATCCGCGCCCATCAGGAACGCAAGACCAAGTGACGGTGCCACCAATTGCTTTCAATCAAACACAAACTCTGTCATCGATCATTCAGCCGGTGCTGTTCGAACTGGTTGACTGCCTGACTGCCTGACTCGCTGACTCGCTCACTCGCTGACTGGTTGACTATCGTCAATGTCGGGCTGGACTTGGCTCCTTTGGGACCAATAAAGCAAGCCGCTGGACGCAGCAGCCCACAGCCAGTTGGTGGATGGCAGCGTGATGACAATTTGATTTGCATGCAATGCAAGTGCAATTATTATGGCAAAGGTGACCAGGAAAGGCATCGCAGCAACCTGGCTCGCCCCATCTCACAACAAGAGCAACAACACCGTCTGCCCCACCACGCCTCCATCTATCCCTCCGTCTGTTTGTCAGGTCAAAACTTGCAGAGTATGCGGCTGCTTCGACGGCTATTTTGCATAAATGTCATTATTGTTGCCGCTGGCTCTCCAGACCGCCGCTATCTCAAACTGATTGACAGTTGAATTGAAAAGTTTGGCGACATTTTTCCTTATTTGATTTGTTGCTGCTGCGGTTGCTGTTGCTGTTGCTGTTGCTGTTGCAGTTGCGGCTGCAGTTGCACTCTCCTGCGATGCTGTTGCTGTTGCAGTTGCAGTTGCAGTTGCCATTGCTGTTGTCGTCAAGTCGCAGCAGATATGCAAAAATTGGTGAAAATGTTTTCTGGCACTTTGCTGGAGCACAGCCTTTTTATATAGTTCATAACTTTTCTTCTCTCGCCCTCTCTTGCCACCCTCCGCCGAGGCTGTCATGTTGCCAAATGTATTTTGGTTAATTAATGTTTTCCTCTTCTCCATTTTCATGTCGTCAAGTGTGATAACCTGTGTTTGCCTTCGCGTGCATCCAACTTGAGTGGTTGTAAGGATATGTTGACGATCAACTAAGCTAACAGACCATCAAATTGAATAAAACGAATGGCTTAAATACTTCTGGCATCTATGAAGAGTATCATAAATTGTTCCTTATAATTCTACCTCTATACTCTCAGTTGGTCAGTAAATTACCCGTATGGATTGAAGAAATTTTAAGCATATTTCTAACAGTAGTTGGCAACTCACAACAACGCAGCATTTGTAACTAATATGACAACAAAGAGTGGGACACAGGCAAGCTGCCAGGCTGCCTGGCTGCCAGGCGGCCATCATCGACAGCCACCCAAATGGAGAAACTGCAGGCATGTGGTGAGCAGTTGGAATAGGAACCAATTGCCAGTCGGGCATGCCAAAAATACTGCTCGACTGCAAATGAAATAAGCTGACATGCATTGACAGCGGCTGGCAGGCGGGCAGGTGTTCGGGTGAGGCCAAAATGGCAATGGCTGGAAAAGCTTGAGCCACCAAAATGCATTTTCACATAATTACCGAATGAGCTGGAACGCAAATTGCCAAACTGAAATTTGAATAGCCAGTCAGACTTTGAGTTTGCCTTTGCATTTCTTTGAAAGGCAGTCAGCCAGCCAGTCAGCCAGTCAGCCTGGCAGCCAGGCAGCGGGCTGTCTTCGAGTCAGGCAGGCCATATGAATGGCATTTCATCGATGTGGATGTTGGCCAAATTAATTGCCTACGCAGGCGCAAACGCGCTGCCTTTAGCGGTGGCGGTGGCGGTGGCAACAACAACAACAACGATTACCACTGGCAGTGGCAACAGCAGCAAAAGCAGCAGCAGCAGTCGCTACTAACGCGTTGGCCAGGTTCTTGGCTGTGTGCGGCATAATCATAAAATCCTCGACTTTAATAAACATTTCCACAGAATCTTTAGCATCTCGACAGGGTCGATGCTGTTGGCTAACTCGTTTCTTTATTTCATGCCGTTTTACTGTGTGGCTTATGAGCTGCCGCGAATGGCCAGAACTGCATGTCCGACGTGGTCTCGGTCTTGGTCAGCAACGCAATGAAACTTACCCCGTCCCCGTCCACTCAGTCGTTGACTCATTTATGGCTGCTACCAGTCGGTGCAACTGCTGAGTAGCTCCAGCTCCCCCCGACTGCCCGCCTGCATGTTCTGCTCATTTGCGAACCTGACTGTTTGGCAATTAAATAGGAGAAATTAAATTTTATGATGCTGCACAGAAAACCACACCCACCAAGTGCGTCTCACCGTCTAGCCCTGACATCCTGACACTAATTAGAAATGTTTTTCACTCTATGAAAAGTTAATGAAGAGAATCCCCAATTGCCAACTTGCCGCCAGGTCAGACAGGCTTATGGAAAGTGTGGGTCAGACATTTTGGCCTTGATTTTTGAAGTCGAATGACAATATTTTACATAGCTTAAGTTCTACTAGAATCTGTTTACAATTACTCAAAAAGACGCAAATGCATATTGATAATTATAGAATGCTCATTCACAAAGCGTACAGAAAGTCTAAATTTAAGTCTAGATTTCGACACTGGGCCAATGCAAATGTGTCTTGCCTTAGGCACTTGTAAGCAAACTAATGGCATGGTCTGTCTGTCAAACAAGATCAAAGCTTTGCCTACGGCTCCTTGACATTTGGCGCCAAACATCCCCAGCCCCATATAAACTAGTATAGAGATTATTGCTGACAGCCCCCTCGGTGCCACTAGGCGGTCTATTAGACACTTGAGCTGACGACAATGGGCGGGCGCACAAAGCACAAAAAGCTGAGAAACACGCTCGATGGATAAGTGCGAAGCGTATTGAATAGCTAAGTGACCCCTGATAGCCGTAAATGTCAACAGCTCAACAGCTCAACAGCGCTGCTAATGACGTCATATGCAAATACTTACGAGTCTGTGTCAAGTTTAAAAGCGAGCGCAATTAATAAACGTGGCTGCAACTACAAGTGCTTGCATGTATCTATCGGATGCTTTTGTGAGACAATGTAGCCAGCCAGGGCTGTGCTGTGTACGTAATTAAAAATAACAGCAATGCATCATCGTGTGTTGCAACTTGTGCATGCATGATGATGACGCCGCAATGAGAACTTTGCTCCCAAGCCACAGCGCGCGCTCTCAAGTTAATGCCAATAATGTATTTATATCGCTGCACTTGACATTTCCCCGCTACATTTTATAGCCCAATGGCGCCCTTTTTTGATTTTTCGCATGACAAAGCACTCAGCATGAAAACTCATCAAAATCATCATAATAATAATAATAATGAAAATAATAATAATAATAGTTGTCAGAGTTGCAGCAGGGAACTAAAACCGCAAGCAACAATTTCACTTCAGTCAAACAAATTAAGTTGCAAATTCTGCTTCACGCTCAGTGCTAAAAACAAAAACAAAAGCTAGTAGACAAAAGATAGAAGATACTCTACACACACACACACACACACACACACACACAATTACCACACCGACGGAAGCTGTAAAACATGATGATCATTTTAGCTCTGCGATGACTCAAAAGTGCAATTACGTCAGCGGAGTGACATTATAATGATGAATGAAAACTGTAAATAAGATTTTCCAACTCTCGAGAACTTTCAAAGCAAGAAATTTTATTTCCAGCGAAACTGCGAGAAAGTATTTTCTAATGTAAATAATAATAAAAAGACAAGTAATAAAGTTTTATTTATTAAATATTTGTATTATCAATTATATAGATATATATAAATATTATATATATATAATTATTAATTTATATATATATATTAATATTTTTCATTATTTGTTATAGAGTCGATAATAAAAGTTATCAAAGCAACTACAAATCAAACAGAGTTTTGCACCAAATCCTTGAATAGATGGAGAATATTAAATAAATATTGATCCCTTTATTCAAGTAACTACTGTTGTGCTCCCAAAACCCCATTCCAATTGCCTGTGTGGGCCATAAATTCGATCAAGTTGCTGTAACAGCAACTGCTTCCAATGCTAACCATATCAGCAAGTCCTTGATAAACCGGGAAAGCCAAACAAGTTTTTAAATTAAATAATACGAAAGCGAAAACGAAATGACGGCAATCAATAAACAAATAACTTTTTAGCTGGCACCATTTCCACTGCATTTGCTTGCCAAATGCAATCAGACGCCACCTTTGAAGGTGAGCCAGGAAACTGCCTAAAAAGACGCAGTCGGAACACTGCATCATTGTGTTGGGGCAGTGAGCAGAGGGCTGGGGGCCTGTCGCTTGCAACAATGACGTGACAAAACAAAGGCAACGGCAAAAGTTTTTGGCGTGCTGATTTACAAGGATACAACAAACAGCCTTGCTTTAGCCGGATCTGGGGTTTGAGCAAAGACTATATGCATTGATATGGTATAGGGTATATTGGCGACTGGAGAGGAGGCGGCGCAAGTCCTTATCGAGTGCATGGCTGGGGCTGGGACCACTTTGTTGTGTGCCGACACTTCCGTTTGGCTTGACTTGAATATTTGTGCCATGACATGGATTCGAAGGCGTTATGCCGGCAACTTTATTGAGATTGAGACATTATGGACATGGAGGCTACTTGGCGAGTCGAGTGGGTGGCTGATGGACTGACAGCCTGGCTGGTTGGCTGGCTGGCAATCGGTGTCAAGCCGGGTTCAAGTGGCTGTTGGCCCAAGTAGACCAGGTTAATGGTGGGCCACAACAATCAATAGTTGCACAACACAACAATTTAGCAAAGGCTGGCAGAGCCAAAGTTAAAGCCAAGTTACATTTAATAACATTCAAACTGGGCTGGACGAAAGGATGTGATGATGGATTATGGCACACTGCCAACTCCTTGACGTGCTAAGCATATAATTTCTGTTTTTATCTCTAACTGAGTCCTTATCAAAGAAGCCCAATACCTTTTAAGATGTTTTCACTAAGCTAGACAACCAGTTTGGGCTGTTATATATGCTCATCTTTTTTTAATACACAGCAACCAACCTGGCTGCTAATTTGGCCAAAAACTGTCTTTTAACTGTGCTTAATTATAAGTCATGTGTGCTTAGCGTGGGAGAGTTTTTTATGCCCATCTTTATAGACGTAACTTGGCTTTAGTTATAATAATTGCATAGACATATTTACTTAACTTTGAGATATTGTTTTTTTTTTAGTAATGATGCCAACCAGATATAATGGTTCCAGTTTAAGATATTGCATTGTTATAGACTGTATACTCTTCAAAGTATGAGTCACAGAATATGACTCAGTTTAATGGATGATTTTTTTTTTAATATATCTGCTCCAAGCCCAAGTCAACAAAGCTCGATTGTTACTCTGAATCAATATAATATTTTGAAGTTTATTACTTCATTTGTTCTTTATGATACTTTGTGAGATGTGAGAACGTTTAATAATTAAATCAACTAAAGATTTTAACAAGATTATAGTATAAACAACTCAAAAGATTCTCTTAGAGTGCAAGCAGAGCATTCGAACAATAAATTCCATAATTAATAATAACAATAATAATAAACATAACAATAAATATTATAATAATAATTATAGTAATAACAATATGAATAATTATTATAAATTTAGTTTTAGTAAACATAAAATTTATTTGATTGTTTATTTATTATTATTTAATATTTTAGTTATTTAAAATTATTTAACGTTTTATCATCTAGAATGATCCACATTTTGATTAATGTGAAAAGAGTAAACTATATTATTCTCTAATTTTATTGACTAAACGTAAAAAGCCGTCAATTTGGCCCAGCTGAATGGGTAATATTAGAGAGAAACCTGGCAACAAAAACCAATCAAGTTCAATTGGCCAACAACAGCCAAAAGCACTCAACAAAACAATTAACAATTATTGAAATTAGAAACCTGCCTGAACCAATCGATGCCGCCTACATATAATAAACACGAGGCGATGGCTCGGGGAGGGCGGGGGACTCGGTGTATGCTGATGTCTTTGTTTGCGTATTTGGCTAAAAAGAACCTGTAACAAGTATTGCTCATTGGGGAACTTGTCCATCTCATTACCACTTGGCATGGGCAAACACAATTAATGAAACCGCGCACATGGAATTTCATTCGACGTCTGTAAATTTCAACTGGGCCCGAAAAGGTGTTAATGAACAGCCCGAAGGCATTTTGTTTTAGGCTGACATCGTGTTGACACACGTAACATTTTTAAGTGGCCAGCAGATAGAAACAGATAAACAGATTGTTAGAGAGCAACTGACTCTTGTATATAGTCGTGGAATGTTCAACTTATGGATTGATTTTGGGATGAAAAGGTCAGCGCGGGCGAAGGTTAGTGTAATGCTACCATTGGAATGCAATGGGATCGATCTGAGCGGCCGTCCGGAACCCCACCTGAAGTCATGAATCTAATTAAAATGCAATTCATTGCAGCGCAGCAGCGTGATGCGCATCAACTGGAATGCAAATCAAATATTACTCAATAGGAAGTGCATAGGAAAAATAATAAAATCATCAACAACAATAACAACAGCCGCTGGCAAAACAAACCCATAGCCATGCTGAACACCCAAACCCAAAAGACTTCCAGCCATCAAACAGCAGCATCAGTTTTCAGCTTCAGCACCACCACCACCACCACCACCGCCACCGCCACCGCCACCACCGCAACTACAGCTACAACTACAACTACAGCTACAAACAACAGTTGCCATCTCATGCAGGCAACGTTGATGTCGATCCAACGTTGAAGGCGTTGAAAATTGTCAAAGAACGCGCCGCAACAGATGCACAGTGGAACCAGACTTAGAGTAAGCAAAGGAATTCTTTTTGCTATGTGTAATTGAGCTTTGGATACTGTATTAATGGCTGTCTTTGAAGAAGTAATTAGGTAAAACTAAATGTTTTGATTGAGGAATTGAATGTAATGAAATTCCAATCGGAATTCAAAACTGAATATAGTTTATGTAAATTTGCACTTTTAACAAGTGCAAATAATGCTTTAACCACTGTGCCAAAGAGCCAACTGATATTCGATTGTTGGCAGTCATGATTCAAAGCAGTCGAAAAAACATCGTCTTGGACGTTGCCCGCCGCGTTGCATGCAACCTCATCTCTCATCGCAGCAGCAGTGGCAGCAACTGCAACAGCAGCAGCAGCAGCAGCGGCAACAGCAGCAGCAGCAGCAGCGACAGCAAACGAAAACGGTAAACTAACAGGCGTTGCATTTGGAAAATCAGGAGGACCAACCTCAAAAGTGCGCACCTTAAAAAATAATCTTTAGACGTGTTGGCTGGCCCACTCCGACTATGACTGCAGCTCAAATCGCAAACAGTCGTAACAGAAATGGTTGCCAATCGATTTCGTATACGAGTCCAACAAAACGAATAAAATAGGCGGCATCAATAGCATCGGCATCAGCATCGGCATTGGCATCGGCATCGTCATCGTCATCGTCCAACTTGTTGACATTTGCAGCACTGGGTCTGAGTCGGTGCCGGCTCAATAAACTATAAGTATAAATAGTTTAGAGCGAGTGCATTTTGTGGGGCATCAGCAAATGTTGCCGCTCGCACAACATGCAACAAGTGCAGACAATTTCAAGATATTTGCAGCGCTGACAATCAGTTGTCGTCGACTGGGCTCCAGCCCGACCTACCCGATCTGCTCGAGCAACTGTTGCCGTTGCCAACGGGTTTGGCCAAATGTGGGGACGTCTTTGCTCCCTCAAAGTAGGTTAGACTTTGGCTTAGTCATAAGCGCATTACATGGTGGAAAAACGCCAGTGCTACAAGACTCTGACAAGATTTTAATCTACGCGGAATTCTTATGGGAAATATTTTAAATATGTAGGTATTTAAATAAAACTTGTTGCGATGATTCTCTTCCAAATGTAAACCACTTGCATTCAGCTTAAGAAAAGGGAAGTGTACGTATATAAACTATTTAGATTAGTAAGCCACGACGATCCAGTTATGAATACCCAAGTGAAGATAACTACAGACAGCAAAGAAATAAACCCACTTTGAAATTGTTTTCATATCTAAAGATCATTTTCCTTCTAGACACACTATATGAAACGGTTTTTCTTACCATTCAGTCCATTTCACTCTTATCTGCTATAAACTCTGTTACCTCTCAGATGAAAACTTTATATACACAAAGTTTTAAGTGTTATCCAATATGATAATTCAGATTAAAAAAGATTAAATTTGTAGTAATTAGAAAGAAGTAAATGAAAAAGAATATTCATAGTTATAAGAAATCAAACAGTTATCACCCAATGGAACTTTAAATCATAAAATTATAAGCTACCATAAAATAGATATGAACTGAAACTGAAACTGAAATGAAATGCATCCGCTTGTCTTGCCTTTGCTACCATATAGGCAATGCTCATGTCCAACTCGGGCAGCTAAAAATAGACGGTCAGAGCACAGGTATTAATTACAAATTCCAACTATCAATTACAAGCTTATGGACATTCAGTGCTCAAAACAATAAATCAAGCATGTGCAAACAAGAGGCAAACAACAAGATAAACCCATTGTCAGATGGGATGCTTAGGCCAGTGGTTTTGACCAGCCCCAACAGCCATTGTTTGCCTCCAGCTGACCAGCCAGCCGGCTGCTGCCGAACTGGCTGAAAGCAAAACAATTGGCCAATTTATTGCATGATTAGATTTTTCAGATTTCCAGCATTGAACACCAAAAAAAAAAAAAAAAAAAATCAATAAAAAACAGAATTTTTGCGCCTCAACATAATTGAGTAGGCAAAACAAACCGAACAGTCAGAGACGCTGACTTAAACGATGATGATCATGATGGTCATTATGTTCATGATAATGACGTTGAAGGCGATGGCTATGAGCAAGTCGACTAGTTAGCGCACACGAAGCGATATTTGTTTTATGAAGCCGCTGCCGTGGCTAACTGCACAATGTGTTGATCTTGAGATTAACAGCCGGCAGCTCGCACAGATTCAAATGAGCACACAACACACACAACACACACAGCACACACAGAGCACACCGTGTCGATGATGTGGAGGACTTTAATCATGGGCATTGAAATGGTCAGCCGTCTGGCAAAGGCGGTGGCGTTGGCGTTTTGTGAGAACAACGCCAAACTGCTTATTAGACGCAATTAACAAGACACACAGACACGCAGACAGTGAGACAGTGAGACAGTGAGACATGGCTAACAGAGGTGACGGGGCTCGGGTGTCAGAGAATCAGAATTGGAGGCGTTGAGCGCCCCAAACTGAAGATTGGCAGCGGCATTTGGTTTCAGTTGATGTTCGTTTTCGTCATCTTTTGTCGGCATTTGGCATTAGCTGGGTGTTAATTTTGTTGGAACCGCAGCTCGGACGGGCCGGCCAGCCATCGGCCCCATCGTTGATAAATAGGATTTTGATTTTGATTTTCGTATTCAAAGTAAACTCTTTGCGCCAGCTTGGCGTCTGTTCGTCGTGTGATTTATGTCCCGAAAACCCATCAGGGTTTATTTTTTCTTTGTGGTTTAGAAATCCCTACGGCTATTTAACATAAGAAACGGACTGCCTCACTTTCATTCATTCATGAATCTTCCGCATCTGTCTAGCAGTCTCTAATTAAGGGCTTAAAACTTAATGCAATAATTTTGCAGGTTTCCGGTATTTAATTGGCTCACGTTTAATTTGGATCGAGCTCTGCGACTGGGTGGTCACTGTGGGTGTGGGCTATTTGATTATGGGCTTAGCAATACGCCCTAGGTCAATAGACGTGTGAAACATACGACTACTCAAGGTTATTATGATACAGTAATTGGACTACGAATGGTTGTTTAAGTATTGGTATGATGTGTATATATATAGACGATGACGAGACATCGATTTGTTGACTAGCTAGCTAAAGAGTTATTAAAATTAATAATATTGCAATTAATTTAATTGGAACTTTATTGAATAATGAGCATAGCTTAATAATCGTAATAGTCATTTAAGATGCAGTTTCGCTCTAGATGAGCTGTCTAAGTAATAGGTAATATTTAGGCATCCGTCTAATGTAGCCAAAGATATCAATACTAATTGTAATCAAGGCTGTCAGCCTGGCTACAGCCGAGTCCAACAGAATTCAAGGTTAGCTTATGGTGTGTGTACTGAACCAAGAAGCACTTCTGAGGACTTGCAACTGGGTTAGTTACCAGTTGTTGCATTGGCTTTCTTTGCCATCCAGGCCTTGTTTAGCCGACCAACAGCTGCAGTAAATGCTTATTATGAACAAAGACAAACCAAATAGAAACCCAGGCGGAACAACTCTGGCTCAATTGATGGCACACCTTGGCACGATAAAAAGGAAAACTCAGTCGGTGCACAAGCCAAAACTAGACACAAATATTTTATACAACAAAAAGAAAAAAAAAAGAAGAAAAAAATGTAAATCACGCCTAGCTGGCAAAAAAAAAAAAACGACAATCCGAGCCGAGTGGAGTGGAGAGTCGAGACACACTTCAAAGATGACAAAAACCAAGCAGCCAGGCAGATGTCGACGACGACGACGAAGACGACGAAGATTTCAATGAAAATCAAGTGCCACGAGCAGCATAGAGACAAAATAGGGTAGGGCAAAAAGCGCCCACAGATGTGGTGTGCTCCACTTGGAGTATGGCAGAGGGTCTAGTCGAGAGGGGTTTCACTGCTCAGCGATGCGCGCGATATGGCAGGAAGCGGTAGAGCAAATAAAATAAAAATAATAAACCAATTATGCACTTTGCCGCAACATTGACTGGAAAAGTTGTTGGGCAACGGGGCGGGGATGTGTGATAGAGTCGGTCCTGGGTTGGTCAGCTGCTTGATGGAAGTGTTGCCAGCGCTTGCAACATGAAAATTAAATCAGCAAAATGTGTAACTAAGAGATGCATCATTCAGATAGTCAAGGTAAGGCTAAGGTAAGTAGCTGGCCCGGGCTAATTCAACTAACGGCCTAGCCTGCCCCGGGCCAGGGCCTGGGCCTGGGCCTGAGCCTGGGCCTGGGCTTGTGCTTGTGTCTGTGCCATTGCCAGTGCCTGGGCCAGATGAGCAGCAGATTAGGGCCTCGGGCTCTTATCTGACTGTGTGAGTTGTACTTACTGATGTTGCATGTTGATTTGCCATACATAGTTACGAGAAGCTGGGCGGGCGTTACAATCTGGGGTCAGCCAGCTGAGGTCAACTGCATTCGCAGTCGCGGTTTCACTCTTTAAAAGGTTTCACTCCACTCGAGCGTCTCGTCTTGCTAATGAAGCTCCAGCCAAAGCGTCGATATTGTTATTGTTGATGAGACCACGTTGATAGCTGCGCTGCCTAACTGCCTCTACGCCAGTCCTTCACTCCGCCAACCAGACGACAACATCTTTAGACCCAGTCTTTGTTTATCGTGCATAAAGTGTTTAGTATTTAGTTGCTTGTTTTTGCCATACAAATTATCTGGCAACTATGCGCGGGCCATGCCATTTTGGAGGCTGGTCCCCGCCATGTAAATATGTGCTTGAAAATTTGTTTGGAGTACCCGAGGGTAATTAGTACCCCCGGGCAACAGGTTGTGTTGCTTTGCAGGGCTCGTCTCTGCTCGGCTTGTGCTCAAAATATGACATTTTCTATAGTTTTGTTTAATGAACGAACTCTCAAACAATGTGCTCAACAATTGCCAAATGATGATAAAATATTTGCCAGAGGTGAAAGTTTGTGGGTTCATTTTGTGTCACAAGTCGTTGTTGTTTATGGTTTTGCCTTCTTCTTCTACTGCTTTATGGCTGGCGAAACTGAAAGTTTGTGCAAATAGTTGTGCAGAAACAGCAATTAGCGATGCATTTGCCAAACTGCTGGGCGGAACAACAGCAATTCCCCTAATGGATTGTGTGTCTCTCTCTCTCTCTGAGGCCTGTTAGCTCTATACGATTTGCAAGTGAAGCTAAGGAGATTGCCATGCTCAACAATCGCTTTGTTGCAATTGGACAAAAATTATATAAGTGCATTAAAATTATGTTTTTCGAACTGCCAAGGAGTTAACTTCCCGTTTGTTAGGCAGCTGCAAAATGAAAGGGAAAACATTAAGTTCGTTCAGCTAAGCGAAAGACCTAACTCATCTACTTGAGAAACAAACTATCTAGATGAAGGAATTGAAATATTAATCATATAATAAGCAACAAAATGCTTTGCATTCTTTAGTTATTAAATATCTGTTTTGTCTTTGAGTTGCCTCCAAACTTTGTATTTAGTTTCATGTAAATTTTATACAAGTTTCCCAACCAGAGTTCAGCGTATCTCCTAGTCTTACACTGCCGAGTAGAGCTTTCTCATTTACTTTGGTTAGCATTACCAAATTATCAAAAATATATTTCTAATTTCAAGTTCTAATACGTCGCAATACGTGTAGACAGACATAGAGGCAGATATGGCTAGGTTCACTGCCCCAAATACCTATTTTAAAACGTTCAGGTTGTAATTTGCTGATTGCTTACAGTATTTAATATTTAAGATGCATCATTACTTTATCTAAATACCATAACCGATCAAAAGATACACAGAATTTAATTCACCTTATAAAAATAAATATGCATTACATATATAACATATAATAATAATATATTCAGAGTACTTCAAATATAGATATTTAGTGCACTGCTTAGGCAGTCATCTTTTCTCCCTGAATAAATTCTCATTTAAATTTCAAAAATAATATTCAATATTTATTTAAATCTAATTTAAACCCATTATTATATCTTATTCTTGAACAACAAAATAAACATTTACAGAAAGTTGACGTTGTTTTTCAATTAAAAAATTTAGTGCCAATAAAAATTCACCAGATGGCCAAGGAACACGAACATTCTCATAACGTACATAAAACCCGTCAATGAAGTATGAACCCTAAATGAAAATTTTTAAGATAAATAATACTGTCGAGAAATGTTAGATTAGACTTACTAATAAGGGACATCCTTTACTAGCAAAATTAGTAAAATTTTTGAGCAAGTCGAACACTAATATGACAATTGGATTATATGGCTTCCTGAGAAACCGACAGACATCAAATGTAGGCTTATAAAGCCAAGGCTTGTAACCATTTGTTTTGAAAAAGAACTGAGATTCAGCAATCAAACTGTTGGTAGGATGTAAAAAAGTTGAATTCATGTTGAAAACTGTCTTGTTTCGATCGATTGCTTTCAGACGACACGTGCTCATAATGACAAAGGATTCATTATATGACTTGCAGACGGCATTCGAAAACTTTACTTGAGCTCCATTCTAAAATGTGAAATGCACTTAAATCTTTTTATAAATTTCACAGTTCACAAACTTACGTTCAAGCTAAATTTTAGTATAAAACAAACTTGAACAATACCGACTATAAATGACGTGCTCTTCATAGCTGCACTGTGATTCGACTCTTCAACACAAATCATATACAATATTTTATTTTATATTTAAAATGTTTGTAAAGATTATTTAAAATACATTATCGAACAAAAGATTCATTAAATAAATTTGCTTTACTGAACATTTTAGCATTCATTCTAATTAAGCAATCGATTTATATATTCGAATGGATTTTGCATTAAATTGAGTACCTCAAATATACAGCTCTAATCTGAAATAAATGAATTATTCTATTATTCCCATTTGCCAAATTTGAGTTCAATCTTTTCGTTGAACTTTAGCTCATTTGTATACCCAAAACTCAATTCAAGGTGAAACTGTTAGCATTTCAGTTCCATTTTACATTTAATCCCAAACTGAGTCACAACATAATTAATCCAAGACTTTCGTTAGCGTCGGCGCCTTTTTGAAGTCCACTAAAATAATTAAATAAATAAACTGTCATAATTAATTTGTGAAGCATCTGCCAGACTCTGCAGCAACAAAACGACCAACGGAGCAGAAATAATAAAAATACGAGTAAAGCCCGAATGAAATGTGAAAACCACAAGCAGCCAAAGCAGCCAAAGAGCTGACCCAAATACTAAACCCAAATACTGACCCCAGTCGGACGAGCCACGGATTCATTCACAGGCAAAGACAAAGATCGTTTACAATATTTATATAAATTAAAATACAAAATAGCTACATAAAATGCACCTAAATGCCAGCTATAACAGCAACAAGAAGTCCAAAAAGCCTCGTCTGAGCCCCGACGGACGACACCTCAATACACAGCTGAGTCACAATTTTCAACGAATTTCCTTTGTATTAAAAAGCGACGAACAAGCCAATAAAAACAAAGCAAGAACAATTAAACAGACACCGACGAGCGTATACCCTTATATACATATTCGCTTAAAGTAAGTAAAAATTGTGTAAAAATTGTATATTTGATTGATTCAAAACAAATAAGAAAACATGAACCAAATGTCATTCTTTCATTGAGTGAGAGTATTAAGACCAAAAACAATAAAAATAAGGTAACATATACACACAAAATATTTATCGCTTCCGGATTTACAAATGTCGTTAAAGTCGCCGCGATCTGTTAAATATCATATGCATAAATGTTCGCTTTATCGAATTCGAATCGTTTTTTTTTTCTTTTCTGTCCGCTGCTGCTTACGGTTGTCAACGGCTTTGAGTAGAAGTTTGATTTTTGGTTTATTTTTATACCCTGTAACCCATTGGAAATGGAAAAGAAGTGGTTATAATAATTGTTAACATAAGTAAGTAAAGCCATTGGCTTCATAAATGATTAGATTATCTAGATCTCGGAAACTGTAAAAGCTGCAGGCTGCAATTGTTAAGTATTCCTTCACTTTCATAGCTTAAATAATCCTTGAATAGATTTTATAAACACTGTTTCAAACACACCTCAGATGAACAACTAGAGTTCTGAAAACTCGTTCGTACTCCGATTTTATTTCCAGCCTTTTACAAGAAACTTGGAATTATCTGCATCTGATACAGGGTAGCTTCGAGTCAATCTCTTCAACTAAAGTACAGATGTTTTCTTTTCTTTGGATTTGATTGATATTCGTATCGATTGCGTTTGCGTTTGACAAGTTTTGCAATGCAACTGCGACAGGCACGAACGAAACGCGGCAGTTACCTGTTGCAGGCTTGTTGGCAACGTAGTTCGGCTTGGTTTTGGCCAACTCGAATTAAATACATATATTTAATGCATTTACAAAATATCGATGACGTGCGCGATTGGCTTTCGTTTTGAAATTCGCTTGACTCGGCGGTGGGAAGCATGGCCGCAAAGCACCTGACTCGGGCACCACGGAGCCTGTAACTAAGCCTCGGCTCTGTGGCCTGTCTTCGGCGCATTTTCTACGCCTGTATGACATATCACCATAGATTTACATTGAATTTCAATAACTGCGAGTTGTCGGTTTGCAGTTTGTTTGTGTCTAAGATGAAGATGAAATGTAGGCATTAAGTTGATTTCGAATGACTTTGTCCCGAAGCTTTCACTTTTCAGTTTTGCCGTTTTTTTGTTGTTGTTGCTTTTCGTTTTATGCGCTTTTGATGCGGGCATTCAGATTGAAATGCTCATAGACCCACGTAGGATATCACTCACAGCTGCACTCAATTCAATATTGCAAATTGCAAATCGATGAGAAAATGCGTTTCGTTTATATCTGGATCTTTTCTTTTCAGTGCAAAGAAATACACTAGAGAGAACAAAGTTTTTGATGACAAAAAAATATTATTTAAAATTAAATTAAGTTTATATCGATTCAAAAACGTTTCTTTTAATTCTTTTCATAATATTTAATTTAAGAGATACAATTTATATAAAGATTTTGAAGCACTCGCACGCATTTTAACTTCGTTTACGTTGAAATTATTTAAATTTGATCAATACAAGCAAATAATAATGATATATTGCTGTTAAGAGAAAAAATGAAGCGAAGCCCACATAATTAAGCTAAGCTTCCAAAAGTCCTT
This sequence comes from Drosophila nigricruria, assembly GCA_037075265.1. NCBI lineage: Eukaryota > Metazoa > Arthropoda > Insecta > Diptera > Drosophilidae > Drosophila > Drosophila nigricruria. Next base: position 12,995,166 of record JBAMCI010000035.1, read on the forward strand.
TTTAAATGAAATCCTTTCATTTAAGCGTGCAACAGGGAATCAGCAGAAATCAACGAAAAAAAAAACAACTTAAAATCTAAATGCGAATTGCGAAAAAAAGAAGCCGACGATAATTATGATGAGGCTTCTTGCGGATCGATGCGGACTGTCGATGTGTGTGGACCCGATCCTCGAGTTTACGTTGCGGTCGCTGACTCTTGCGGCTCAGTCCGCTGATGATATTGAGCACGATAACCATGAAGCTGTTGATTAATTTCGACTCTGCACCGGAAATGTAAAGGAAAAGTCGCAAAAACGTCGCTAAATGATAATGCAGCAGGCAACTCGGGTTCGGGCATTGGATCGATGGATCGCACCAATAGAAACTGTGCTGAACAAAAAGAAGAAAAAAAAAACACACACGCCACGGAAGCAGTTTGCGCATGCGTCAAGCATAAAAATATGGCAGGCATTCAGTTTTTTAGTTTCCTTTTTTTTCAGTTTTTTAAAATCATTTTTAGCCAACGAATTTATGAAGTCCGCAATTTAAAGCGGCGTTTTTTTTTCTCCTCTTGCCAATTTTATGGCGATTTTTAACGCTCAGCCAAAACGCTGTTGAACAGTAAAGCCAAGTGTTTGAATGCTTAATGTTAATTGTGCTGTAAAGCTCGTTGAGCATTTTGTTTATGGCATCAGTGAAATTTTGAAGAGTCTGTGATTTTACGAACTTCATTTTAGCATTTAATATGAGCAGCAGTATATATAGCAGCAGTATCTGTATCAGCTGGCAAGGTGTAAGAGTTTAATGAGCAGCGACGTTTGGCTTATTGGGGCCGACAGGCGCTCGACTCGACTCGGCCAGAGGAGCCGCACTCCAGTTGTTTGCTGGCAGCGTAATCCGTTTTTAGCTAATTAGGCTACAAGCTGTTGGGAGCTGGCTGGTGAGAAGAGGCGAGAGCTGTGAGCTGTGAGCTGTGACTGCAGCAGGCAGCTAAGGTTCAGACGCGTTTCGGTTTCGGGGCATTCATTTTAAGCACATTGACCAAAAACGGCGCTGGGTCAGCCTGAAGCAACTGGCTGGCTGATTCTTTTGCGATCTCCCGCCCGCCTGCAACCGGTGCTCCTGCCGCGTTTCATGACGATTGCGGTGCGAGGCTCACGAAGCTGCCTTCAAAAGCTGTCAAGTTAACAATCCAGACAACACAGTCCCAGCCAGCCACAGTCACAGTCGCAGTCCCAGTTTCAGTTCCAGTGCCGGGCCCAGTTCAAAACGTCTTTCATTTCGTGTCCCTGACGCTGTCGTCTTCTTCTTCTGTCGGTTAATGTCATTATCAAGATCGTTTGCATTTAATCTGCATAAACAAATCAAATAAGTAAAACCGAGCCGCGGCCCCGCAAAAGTGGCGCAGAAGTCACTTGGGCCCCGCCACCAGCACCAGCATCAGCATCAGCAGCAGCACCACCACCACCGCGTCACGACGCCCTCAACGTCCTCATCCTTATACTCAGTCAGTCAGTCAACGGCGCGTTGGTAATGCGGTAATTGTTGTTGTAGCTCTGGTCAGCAGATGATGCTCGGTGCTGCAATGCTGGCGACCTGTGCGGGGCGAGAGTGGGAGTGGTGGGGGCTGCCCCGTCGCTGTCTCACTGCCGGCGGTGGCGATGGTGGTGCATCCTCATCCAAATCGGCAACGCACGCAGCGGCAAATTAAGTAGAACAGCAGTTGAAAATGTGGTTGGCCGCGGCTGCCGTTCCTACTGCTGCTGCTGCTGCTGCTGAGATTTTTAACCCACAACAAAAGCATCGAACATTTGTTCGCTACTCTATAATAAGTTGGGTAGAAGTAATTGTGAGAGGGATTTGACTACTAAAAGAGTATGCAACAAGTAAAATAGTGCTGGCTTACGTGACGTATGAGTAATTAAGTTAGATGTGAGAGACATTTGCAAAATCAACTATTTTTAGACTCTGTACAATAAAAGCTAATAATAAAAGTTAATATAATATTTAGTAAATTTCAACCAAATAAAAATTTGAAATTTCAGTGTAAGTCTGAAGCTACTTATACAATTCATTAAATGACTGAAAGATTGCATCGTTCCATCATTTTTAGCTATCTACAGCAAACGATGCAGCGCATCCCAAGCCCATAGGACGCGAAGTCGTGATAATGACCACCTATAGAGCACACACACACACACACACACACACACACACACACACGCACACACACACATACACACACACGGCATACCAAAGGAGACAGCATAAGGAGCATTTGAGCGAAAAGCAACCCAGAGAGCACTGTTATTGTATAGACTTTGAAGCCCTTAAAATCCCCAATAAATGGCTGGCCGAGACTCAGGTTTTGGGCAACGACTGCACATGCTGAGCATTGCACTTAGGTTAAGGTTCTTTAGTTGGCGTCTCTGGGATGCTGGCACTGACTGCGCCGCTGATCGTCGCAGCCTGATTGCAAACTGGCTGCATTTGAGCCTTTGAAGATGCGAGCATACGCAACGGCGAGAGCCACTTTTCATAATCTTAGAAATGGCTGACTGGCTGGTTGGCTGACTGGCTGGCTGACTGGCTGGTTGGTTGGCTGGCTGGCTTTCTGGCCAAAAATTACACCAGAGTTGGCATCCACGGGGCTCAGCATCATGCTGCGCCTCACGTTCGCTCATAACTTCTCATATAGTGGGCCCAGTCGCCCGGTTTGGGCTCTGCGCTGCAGCAGGTTAATGAAATGCGTTTTAACAAAAATCTTCAATGATGTTGTCCTCTCCACGCTTTTTGCGTTCCGCGATCTCTGCCATTCCCTGCCAATGCTCGTCTTTAATGTTTCAATATAAGCAAGCAAAGTTTACGGATGATCAATGATTGTTGGCGTAGCGTGTGGCCTCCGACTCGGATAATAGGTTGCAGGAGAGCTTGCATATAATGATCATGCTTAGGATAGAAATTGTTTTGCCCAGTTTACAGAATGTTCTTGTCTGTAAAGCCTTAAGAAGGGTTATCCCATCTATCCTTTATATGGATTAGGTATCAAATCTTATCCAGACGTTATTGGAATAGTAACCTGAATAGAGTGAAAAGTGAATTGAAAGTGAAAATTGTAATAGTTTCTATTATAGAACTCAACCGATTTTGCATCTCGGTCACATTAAGCACTATTTATTTATGCATAGACACTCGACTTGAGTCCACAACTCGTTTACATTCAACGTAATACAAATACAGCTAGTTAGGTCTTTTCCATTGCCCAACAATGGTCATATCACTGACTCATCAACACCAGCGAAGCCAAAATACAAACCCAAATAAGCTGCGCAGAGACAGCGACTTTTAGCCTCGGGGCAATCTGTCAACTGGCGTCAGACGATCTAAGACAAGAGGAAGCCAGGCAGCCTCTACCTACAACTTAACTGGCAAAAAGTTGAAGCCAACAAAGACCTAAGGCCTAAGGCGGTCTGCACCGCGTTACGCGTTGTCCGCTGGTGACGATGAACTGCGATTGGAACTGGGACTGGGAGTCGGGCTGAAACTGAGACAGAGACTTTGACTGGAACCGAGTCTGTGAGCTCGGACGAACTGTGTAGATCGAGTTAGACTGACTGTAGGGTGACTTCTGTTGGCTGCATGGCTATCAATTGCCCAAAAGCGTTGCACAAATTGAAACGTTTGACTATATTTGGGTCAGTTAAAGTGATCACATTAACAAGTCAATAGGAGTGCAACATCCTTTTAGGGCATCGCACGTCAACAGGAGTAACAGTTGGTGGTAACCGGTGCCGTTGTTGTCGTCTCCGTCTCTGTCTCCATTGCCCTTGCTCCTAGCTAGATCCAACTGGCGCTGCCTGTTGACTGCTGGCGGATGTCGCCAGCCGGGGTGTTGACACTGCCAGATTGATGTGTACTGGTTTGCACTGGTCACCAAAAGGTGATCGGACGCAGCGTGAGAACTGGTACTGGAGTCAACTCAGCTGGGTGTGTGTGCCCCAAGGGAGTTGCTCGAGTAGCTCACAATCTGGCAGGTATATCACCCCAGCTGGGTAAGGCACTGAGCTGCTTTAATTAGGATGTGCGAGCGAGTGAAGAATGACCTTACTTATACAGAGGTCAGCAGGTTCAACCAAGGATTTTATAGGACTGACAACTAGTTTATGACTACTGCAACTAGTTTTAGTAGTTAATAAATAAAAGAAAAGATTAGCTCTATAGAAGTTGGTTTAGCACATTAAGGATTCGCTTAGCCTTTTATTAATTCTTGTTGTGGTCAAGTTCATTGGATATTTATTACTGAGCATTATGTGAATTATTTCATAGCAGTTTCGTCGCACAATATGTGATCGTGACTGATTTAAACAGCAGCCATTACAGCAGACAGCTTGTGATGGTCCGGGAGGATGTGGCTGAAAGTCTCGCATGTAACCTTTAAACCGTTTAATCTGACAAAGGAAATAAATAAAAGAATTAACATTTATTTTTAAGTATGCGCTCAAGTATGTGCTTCAGCCAATTCCCGCCGCGCCCAGAACGCAGTCGACCCGAGTCGAGAGCCGAGTCGAAGTTGATGGCGACTATCAAACCCAAAAACCGCCCGATGCGGCTGCTGCAAGCCACCTAAAAACCACCAGCACCGAGACAAACAGAGGGCCATGTCTAAAGCATTTTTGAAACATGCGAATTGCTTGTACGTGACACGCAACAGCAAAAGGAACAGCCACAAGGAGTGGACGAGGATGACGACGACGACGACGACGACGGCGATGATGACGATGACGACAGCAGGGGCAGCGAGCAGTGGGGGGAGTGGAAGGCTGTGCACCTAAACACAAAAGAAATAAGATGACCATGTCCAGCCAACCACTTAGCCATGAAAGCGGTAACTACATGCAACAGATGAAGCATGCGCTGCGGCATGCAGCGCATCAGCGCTCAAAACCTAAAATGCCAAGGTAAAACTAAGCTAAACCTAAAGGTAAAGGCAAAGGTAAAGGCAAAGGCAGAGGCAACGGCAACGGCAAAGGTAAATGTAAAGCTAAAGCTAAAGGTAAAGGTAAAGTACTTGGAATGCGCTCCAGCACAAGGAGCTGCAGCTTCACAAGCGCATCGCCATGGATCACACAGAGTGCTGTTGCAACAACAGTAACTCTGCCGATGCACAGTATCCTAAAATCAAGCAAAAGTTTACTACTTTTTAAATATTAAAATTATATATAGAGTCAACATTCTTATAATATTCTAAGCTAAAATTTTCTTTAAGAACTCTAGCCCTATCTAAATCACAATTCCTATTCTAAGGCTTAGGTCCATTATTCAAGTATTAGAGCTATGCAGACCACTGTGCAGGGACGCTCAATGAAATTTATTTGGTGATGCTTGAGCGAAGCGTGAAGTTGACTGCCGCAGAAGCCTCGAACAGCAACCAAGCACAGACACACACTCACACACACAGACAGACACAGTAGGAGTCACAGTCCCTGACTCTGAAAGCCTGAAGGAGAGAGAGAGAGACCGATACCAATAAGGCAGCCGCGATCAATTTAATCGCGCAAATAATATGCCTGCGTCTGTGACTGGGTCTGGGCCTGGGTCTGGGTCTGGGCTTGGGCCCTGAGTCTGGAGCCGAGTCCTGGGAGCTGGCAATAAGTATGTACATACAATAAGTAAATATGGAATAATCGTTATGTGTGCCATATGCGCAAAGGGGTCGAGCCTTCTTATCGCCATGCCAAGATCAGAAAGTGTGTGACCGACCGGGCCCGACCAAACGGCCGACCGACACTGAATGCTTTGCATTTCCCAAGAACTGCAACCTGTGCGAGAATTCGCCTCTTTCACTTTGACACTTGTCCTGTTGAATGCTGCGTCGGCGTTGCTTGGAAATTACGCTAATTTCGTGTGCCACTTATGTAGAGTGAATACGATGGAATGCGCACTGGTGCCGCACACAGCAGCTGGGATAATCGGCAGAGTTGAAAAGGCAACTGGCCTTCTTCAATGCAATTACATGCTTCTGGTCCATAAGTCAGACAGTCGCCGCTCAGTGTTCCAATTCTCTGCCAATTTAATTGGCCTTTACACCAAACTGCTGCTGCTGCTGCTGTCCAGATCCTCGAGAGCAGCTCATGACACGTTGCGCGAATCACTCAAATGTCACCATAAATTCCGCGCATGCGCACACATTGGTATGCCTATTTTTGGGGTCTCATACACTCGCGCACTCGTCCACTCGCTCTTGTTAGCTGGAGTTGGCTTTTGTTACCATTTCCCATCTCAGCCATAACTGCTGCACTCGCACTTGTCTGCCTGCCTGCCCGCCTGTCTCCATCAGCTAACTCTGGACCTGAGCTGGTTTGCGTACGTGCGTCTCTCTCTCTCTCTCTCTCTCTCTCTATCTCTCTCTCTTCTCTGCCTGTTGGCGCTTACCAGTTGCCTATTTTGGGTGTGGCGCTTTTTCTTTGGCTCATTTACGCCACCCCAAATGTGTAAAAGTGTGAATATCCAATTAGCGTTGCCACACCAAAATGGTCAATGGAGCTGCTGGCTTAGGCCTCTGGCTAACTCTTCGTTAAATAGATTTACGATTGCCTCACTTGACTATTAACGCATGCTAACTGTCATTGTCTTTATGAACTTGTATATATAACTAGACAAAGTTCAAGCTGATATCAGACTGATATCAATATGCATATCCGCCTCTACAATAAGTGTATATACAACCTGTTTCAATTGAAATGTTATTGTAAAAGATTTCATTGTAAATGTTTGGAAAAGCTTCTACTACTATCCATAAATTTACAGCAAATGAAGTCAGCTTTAGTTTGATTACACTTATTGGTAGCCATCAAAACAAGCTACATGACTTTAATAGCATTTTAACATTTAATATGGATGCCCATCAATCAATGAAAATGGCAACTAATTTTGGTACATGGCGCGAATTGAGGGTACACGCCTCCCCAAAGCGATTATATCATACAAATTAATAGTGCGGCTGGCGCTGGAGCTGGAGCTGGAGGTGGGGCTGGTACTGGACATAAACGTGGGTCCCAGACGCACGTACCGTGTGTACCCGTTCGTGTTTTGCCATATAAATTGTGCATCGGAGCTGATATGTGATTTGTGCGCGATGGTGACGGTGATTGGAAAATCGAAAGTAAAACTAACAAATTTCCACGCAGCCGAACGCAGGTGCAAAAACTATGCAGCCTATTAATTAGATCAGAGCTACATGGTCATGCATTTATCATGTCTGACTGAGTGAATGACTGACTGAATGAGTGACTGAGTGTGTGCGTGCCACATGTTGCAACATCTCCAACTGGCCAACGTCATAATGATAATTATGATTGTACTGCCAGCCTGCCAGCCTGCCAGCTTGCCTACCTGACTGCCTACCTGGCTCTTAAAAACGTGCCTACTTTTGGCCAATTTCAAAATGACTTACTGTGAGTGCGCGCCCGCATCATCATCATCATCATCGTCTTGAACAGACTTCCACCTGCTGGCCGGCCGTGACAACAACGTTTGATCTTTGGCAGCTTGTCGCACCCAGCATGCCCCCAAAGTCGCACGCAGTGTCTCCTGGCTGGAGATGACTCCGACTCCGACTCCGACTCCGATGCCGGCTTAGATTTTGTCTGAAACATTGGCGTTAGATGGCGCCTGTCTACAAATGTTCGTTTTACCAAATGAGCTCTTGACGTGCTGTGCACCCAACTATCGACCACATGTATCCACAAATATCTCTATATATATATATATTTTAAAGACATTTTTAATTGAGTTATCTACTTTGCCGGCTGCTGTCGAACTTCTGTCTTTGAGACCAGGCTAACGGTGCGAACCAATTTCCACCTTTTTTAGACTTTTAACATTAGTGTTAATACTCTTCCCATTGATATATAATACCAAGCTTATTGTGCTTATGAACATAGTTGTTTTTAATGTCTTCATTTTCGGAAATATTTCAATTAAGCATATTTTCACATAAGAAAAACCCTTTGTTATCGCCTCAAACTGAAAACTTTCCCATTGCAGTTGCAATTGCATTTCGTCAAAATTATAATTGCAACTCGCAGAATGCCAATTACGAATAATTTTGTTGCAATTGCCTTTAAAGGGTAATAAATTAATAGCATTAAAATATTTCGGCAGAAATGTAAGCAGAATGCATGAGACATCATTTTAATGATGAGCATTTCGCTATGTATCTTGGGGATGCAATGCGATTTCCAATTGATATTTGTCTGCGCGCCAACGCAACTGGAGGGAGACAAACTGTCTGTCAGTCAGTCAGTCAGTCAGAGCCGCAGCGGTGTCGGGCTCAGGGGTTGCTTTAAGTCTGATGGTATCTGCTGCTCATCCGGACAGCATCTTCAGCGGAGTACGTGGCTCATAAATTGAAAAAATAATATTTACACAGAGTAAACGCATTGAAAACAGTTTAAACAATAATCGGTACGCGGCGATCAATAAACGTTGTTGTTGTTGTTGTTGTTGTTGTGACTGGGGCCTCTCGTTCGTTTAAGCCAATGCATAAACCAACCGCAAATGAAAAAAAAAACCAAATAACAATAACAACAAAACTCAATACTAAAACATTGACTCCGGGCTGCAACTTCAGCTCCAAGAGCCGAGTCGATGGCGGCGGCGACTTCTCACGCAGTTGTGTGGAATTTTTAACTCATTTAAGTTTTTCTTAATTTTTTCCGACCACGACGCTCTTTGTCGATATTTACTTCTGGTTTATTTCTTCTTTTTCGAAAGTTTACGTTTACAAATCTTTCAAGAAATCAGCCTGCGCCCGGCTTAGTCGTCTTTCACCTACTTGGCCCGTTCTCGAGCTCCGCTCTCCCTCCACTCGCCATGGCCGAACGGCTTGGTACAAGTTTGCGTTTTAATTACACGCAACGTTGTTGGGGCAGTCGCCGATCATCCGCCCGCTCTTTGGCCAAGGGCCCTCAGTTCGAGGCTGCAGGCCCATCAAATGCTGGGATGCATTTGCTGCTGCACTTGCAGCACAGCATTTGGCCAGCTTGGGAACCCAGCTGAGGCAGTGCCAACTGTCGTTGTCATCATCAATGTGTTGTTGTTGGTGTTGTTGTTGTTGTTGTTGTTGTTGTTGTTGTTGTTGTTGTTGTCTCTGTTTGCGTTTAGCAATTAGAGTCCAATGAAGCGTATTCCTTATTTTTATGCATTATCGAATTAATGCCATCGGCACAGAGCGTTGATGACGAGCCACGTCTCTGACTCAAATACTGAAAGAGACAAAGAGGATAAGAGTAAGAGAGATAGTATAGAACGACATACTGACTTAGGCAGTGAAAGAGAGGGTGCATGTGGGCAGGAATACACTGTAAATAAAGTGTTGCAAGATAATGAAAAATATATGTAGGCTAACTTTTCAGAATCTATTTACAAATTAATGAGTTTGGTATTTGTATGGGACTTCAAAAATGTTCATCTCTCTCTCTTTCACTCACAGAGTGCAGAGCTCTTAGCTGTATCAATTCGAAATAATATTTTGACAACATGTAATCAAAACTTGTTCTTTTCTTAAAGTGTACTTTGGGCGCTTAAATTGCAGTCGACTTTGAGTCGTTCTTTCCGGTTGCAGCAGTTGATCGCAAACATTGATCACCTGCACGCCAGCAGCAAAGCTGATCGCCAACAACTGAGGCCAGCAGGTCCATCAGCAAGCAGGACGGCAGCCGGAGGCTCAACGAGTATCCCAGAGAATCGCAGCGTAAATTTACGCAAAAACTTGTTGACATTATTGTCGATAATTTTAACTGGCGAATCGCTGCCACAAGCCGCACAGCAAAGTCTTGTAAGTCCTATAAACAAATGGAAAGGAAAACAATCCACACACTCAGACAGAGACAACACACGACAACGAGCAAGAGACAAAGGCAATCAGTCGAACTGACGAAGCGCCTGATTCAGTGCCCTGTCCCCTACTCCGATAGCAATGCTGATTCCCATCTGACTTGATGTCTGTCGGCGGGTGTTGCCCGTTCCCGAGACGCTCTCTCCTCTCAGCCAGTGCATTTGAGCAAATGTTAATTTCGTCTTTTGCCAGTTTAGCGTGTCGATTTTTTAATTAGTCGCATCGTCGTCACTGTGATTTATGGTCAGCCAGTCAGACAGCCATCCAGCCAACCAGCCAGCCAGCCAGCCAGTCAGCCAACCAGCTAGCCAGGGCCTGCACTTTGAAGTACATGCGTGTATTGGCTTAGCTAATAGGCCTCTCGAAGCCGGCTTGGGTTATGAGAATAATGTCGCATATGGAATTTCTGCATAGTTGGCTCCGTTGATATAGTCAGCCTGCTCAACAGATAAATTGTTGTTTATGGCCGCGGCTTAGCCATGGGCACCGCCACTTGTTCAAGTTAATGAGTTGGCTGTAACTTACAAGGGGTTACACAAATGTCCAGCTGGTTGGAATTTTGATGTCAGCTCGGCTAAGGCCAAAGGTCAAACATGCGTGACTGGCCCAAGCAACATTAGATTTACATTGGGATAGTCGAGAGACTAAGAGATTACCGAAGGCAAAAAATATGCAAAATATGGCTGAAGTGTGGTTACTTAGCAACGTTATTATATAATAAGAATCACAGGGAATTATTTTATAATAATACACAATATATATAATACTTATAAAGTTTACGTCCTTAACATTGTTTACAAATACTTGAATACCAAATTGGGTGATTTCTTCATTTGGAAGTGCGAAACTGCACAACTCTATAAAACAAAATAATCTATAAAGTATTTACCCACAGTCGAGAGTTAAGATATCACGTATCAAAATACCAACTATTAAAGAAAAACAAATTCTGATCAGTGTTCTAATTACGCAAACTTTGGAAAGGCATTTGAGCATTGCTTAGCGACAGGTTCTATGGCAGACACATAACTCAAATTTTGAGCTACGTTTGGTGAGCCATGTCGCCGCATAGCGACAAGCTACTAAGACCGTAACTAAGCCAAACTGTCGCTTTAACCATATTTGCCAAATTTAACGATTGCATCAGGTTTGTTTGGACTGTGTAGCTCAATTGTTAGGATTGTTTATGACAACGGCTGGGGGAATACTTTGAATGCACTCACGCAGCCTGCAGCTATTTTAATGCAGTGAAATCATTGTTGGAATGCCCAGTTGCATGTAGCTGCCAAATGAGATAGACACCTACCTGGGAGTTAGCACGTCGTAAAAATACGCTCGACCATAGACATAAATCAAAGTGGACGCTGTGTCGGCTGGCAGCCGACAACACCCGGGCGAAACCTTTACTCTCACTTTTCTCCAGCTTATACCCAAAACTTTTCCAATAAGTCGCCCAACTAGGCGAAAGGCGGAAACAAGAAGCGCGGGCGTAACACATGTTCGGCATTTATATGCAAATCGACGACAAATCATAAAACAAAATTTTTAAAGCAGATGGAAGAGTCTTCAAAAACACGCTGCGATATGTGTCAGCGTGTCAAAATGCGTGAGTGTAACTAGAAAATGGTAAAAGCAATGGGAAGTAAAGGTTAGCTAGAGATGGGTGCGTGAGCTGCAGCTTCTTAAGCACAAATTGAAAGAATACTTATTGATATGTTGATATGTTAAGGCTTACATGTAGTTTACTTCGACTAGTTTCACTTGAGGTAAACATAGAGTTTAGTCCTAAATACATTTATCCATATATTTCCTATTCACTATCTGAATTTTATATTTCAATATCATTGTATGAGGTTAAAGTGTATTTCTATTAAGAGAATACTTGATAAGAATAATTAAATTGAATCAAAATTCTCACTAACATAGATCTGCATATAACATTGCCAATGGAGTTATCTTCATCAGCCAGTAGACTTAAGAGTATCTTTGTCATCTTCATCTACAAGTAATATATGAAAATATATGCTTACCTTTAATAGAACTCTAGATAATATTGACTAGAACAGTTTAAAGTAATGGAGTTATTCGTGTAACCTTTACACAGCCAACTCACGTCGTGACTCACGTGTTTAAGTGCCCATCGTTAAGTTTGACTTTGAGACTAAAATGAGACAAAACGAAGCAGCGCAAGAGGCCCCAAACCAAGCCCCAAACTCGCCAGCCGAACTGTCCCATCAACGACAACATCTTAAGCTCATTTGTCACATAAAAATCATATATGTAATTTGCTTGACAACCAAAAGTGGACGTCACGCGCCGCTGTAGCAAACGCCTCCATATTGGTGTAGGTATCACCGACATGCACATGTTGCATGAGCCTCTCTCTCGGCTCGGATCCAGGTGCAAGCATCCAGGCATTGCTGTCGGTGCCGCTGTTGCCGTCGCCGTCGGTGTTGGAGCTGGTGATGGTGTTGCGTTGAGTAAGCATTTCCTTAAATTAGCTGCACTTCGGATGCTGCATTATGATTCGTTCAGACGGGATGAGAGCGGACTGGTGTTATGGTCTTATAGTAGTCTTCAGCATCATCATCAACATAATCATCATCGTCATCGTCATCATTGTCATCACATGGCCTTTTTTGGGTGGGCACACAACATTAAGTGCTGAGATTTTGATGGAGTGCTGATGCAGCTGAGGTCAGTTGTTAAATTTATGGCCTCTTATTGCTTGCATGATGCATGAGCCACACTTTCAGGTGGGCGCATTTCATTCAAATCCATAATCACAATTACAAGAGAAATGCCCGCTTAACTAGCCCCTTCATTTCATTTTTCTCCTTTCATGGCTCTTCTCACAATTGCTGATGATAGATATCACCAGGTATCATTTCATATCACATATCTCCGGTGTAACACCAAAGCGCGTTTAAATAAAAAGATATGTTCAAGTACTATTACTATCAAGAGATAACAATTAATTATTGCCATTTATAAATTTTGTTAAGTGCGATGTCATTGAGGTATTGTTAGCTATGTAGAGAGTTAAAGATTTGGTGCTGTCTTGAACCCAACTTGCGTTATATACCACGCAGCAAAGGCTATGTCTATCAGGACTGTGAGGTGAAGTACTTGGATATGTTACTGTAGGTATCTTACTTCATCTTAACTCTTTTAGTTCGACTTAAGCAGTAATCAGCTTATCACATACTGATCAAATGCATGGCAAGTATATTTATTCAGCTATTTCATATCAAATACATAGACTTAAAAGAGAAAACATTTTAAATGTATCCTTCATCAAAATATTCAAAAATTGTAAAAGGAATCACAATGTTTTCTCTTCTCTCACTCTGAAAAATACTCTTAAAACAATAACCATTAAGCATAATTAACAATTCAAAGCTTAAAACCATATCATACTTAAAAGAGAGAAAGAGCACATGATGTTTGTGACGAATGCATCTTGTGATTCACTCCATTAACCGTTAAGTGGGTAAACTAAACTCTCTAAACTCTCGATGCTTCCGTGGCGTTCACACCTAGCAGCGAGCTGATGGTCAAGTCGAAGGCTTTCACATCCGGTTCTCAGCATTGAAATGGTAAATATGTTCAGTAGAACCGTTTAAGAAATCCATTTAAACAACGAAACACTTCAAAGTGAACCCCACTTGCTGCAGCAGCGGTTTCACATGCGTCTCTGTTGCTTGGACAGCTCTCTGCTCTTTGGCTGACTGCCAGAAGGTCTATCTGCAAGCGAAGCCCTTTGCAGCTTAGGCAAACATTTGCAATTACAATTTTAGCATATAATTGCAAACATGATAAACACTTTTATCGCCGCTCGTTGCGCTGCAAAGCAGCGCAGAACAATGCGACAACAGATGCGCCGATGCTTGAGATGGCCAGGACGGGCAAAGGATGGAATCACTGCTGCCACTGAGACAGAAACAGAAACAAAAACAGAAACAGCAACAGCAAGAGAAACAGAAACGGAGACAGAGGCAGAGGCAGAGCTTCTGATGGCGATAGAGACTGGAGCTTTGGGGCTACAACTCACGCAGCCGCCGACAGGTTTGGCTGCCAAGAAGAAGCGTGTCGCCAATTGATCGTGAGTTTTACCTAGAAAAATGTCGCGACAATTGTTAGCAATGGAATAAAAAAAAAGACAACAAAAACAAAAAAAAGGGAACAAAAAGCAAACAAAACGTACTAAAGAACTGGTAGCCACGGCCAAGAAGACAGAGAACAGTTCAAAGACAAAGCTGATGCTGGAGCTAGTCTATCGTAGTATGCAATTGAAATTGAAGAATTACGCGAAGAATGTCAGCGAACATAGTAAATGTTGTACATAAGGCTGGCTCTTCGGGCCATGTATTATGCCAGTTTTTGTGCCGTGATGGTGCTGCAGCGGTGCAGTGGTGCAGTGGTGCACTGGTATGGTGGCTGTGCTGATACAAGAAATTGTCACATTGGCTTGTAAGCGAGGCACAGCTGATCGGCGGGCCAGAATCGTGCAGGGCCAAAACAGCCCCCGCTATGTAAGCTTTGTGGCGGCATCTAAATGAACTGCAGATCGACTTCATTTTAGTAGCCAGCGCCTCATTACGAATGGAAATGATGATGGACAATAATGACGCGACAACAGGAAGTCCAAGCGGCTGCCGACATCTTCTTACTAGTATCTTGAGCCCATCCAGTTCCAGTTCCAGTACCAGTCGAATCGAGTCGCGTCTTTCCCAGTGATAGTGAATGAACAGCCAGATTGCAATTGATGTTGATGTTGCCCAGCAAGCGGACCTGATCGGAGCCTACAGATCTGCGATTCGAACTGGGCTAGAGCATCGTTAAATTGATTTGTGTGCCTGCCGATAACTAGTTTCCAATGGCTGAGAAAGCTTCTCTGTCCCTCCCCGCATGCAACGAAATATTTCAGTTATAGCTAAATGCATCTCTTTGGCTATTCTAGAAATGTCACCTATGCCGAAAGCCACTTTGTTTGGCTCGCCTTTGATGAGCTCTGGCTTCCGTTTATGGCCTTCCAACTCTCAATTTTGGCATCATCGCTGTCATAAGAGAGTTGTAAGTATTTCACTACGTTTTGTTTGATTATTTGTTTTGTTTTTTCTTTTTCGTTGCTAACATATTTGGCTAGAGAATGTTAGTTGTATGGAACTTAGCACAAGTTATATCAATAATTATAAATATGGATTTATTATAAACTATTGAATAACTTGATTGAATAATGAATTAACTATACATGGCCATATGGTCATAGGATACTAAATTATAAAACTATGAATAGCTGACTAAAGTTCTAATCTGAAAAAAAACTTATGATCTCTAAAAAACTTAAGATATTTTTCAAATATATATCTATATTGCTGTAATATCTAAACAACTTTTTAGCTTATAATCAAATATTAAATTGTAATTTTTTCTTTAAGTATTATCTAATAATCTATATAATCTACGAGCAATATGCTCAAAGTATAAACCTAATAGACCAACAAATGGACCGCACATTCAAAGCGGTTGAAGCTGTCGAACAAGTTGACAAACAAATTTACGGCAACTCGAAATGGCAAGAGAGAACCGTTAAAGCCATTGCCAGAATTGTCATAATTTCGATTAGCTTACCAATAAAAAACAACAACAACAGCAACAACAACAAGAGAAACAGGTAGAGCTAAACATTGAATGGAAATGGCACAACGCCCGCGACTTCAGTTCGGTTCTTTGAAAAAATCATCCGCAAGCCTTTTCCAATGCGACGGCCGACAGCTCGGCCCGGCCTGTCGAAATGCAACAGAAATTAAAGTTAACAAATTTCCGACAATGTTTGGACATTTTCCAAGCCGGAGAACAACAAGCGGCGTCTAGCGGTCCCATCGACTGGCTATGATCGCATGAGAGTACGGGTACCGTAATTGTTCGATGTGTTTTCGCTTCTATTGTGCGCGCACATTCAAAGCTGTCAGAGGACCGTTCGGTTCGGGAGTTGCCCCCAGTTGGTAGGTAGATAGGTACGATCTATTGTGGATCGCTGACAATGCAGCAAGTAGCTATCCAACAGCTTCCTTCCATTAGCAGACGCCCAAAGGCTCGCAACTTGTTCAATTGTTCACATTTTCTGTGTTCTGTATTCTATGTTGGCTCCTTTTTTATTTGGGGGGCTTTGGCAATTAGAGAACTCGAGAGTGGGAGACAAGAGGGAGAAAATTGGCCTCTTCCACGCCTTTACAGCTTGGCGACTCAATGTGTGTAAAGTTAAGTTGTTGTCATTGTTCTGATCACAGTCGTTATAACGTCTTTCGTCTAGGTTTCAGCAAATCGTGATGTTCAATTGAGCTGCAGATTTTGGTGGCACTCTCTACACCTCTCTCACTGTCTAACTTTCTTTCTCTCTCCAGCTATTATAGATATCTATTGACATTCTGTCTTTAAATATGGCAATTGTGATATTCCCAATGTGAACAGCATCCATTGGAACACTATTAATTGATAATCAAGCTACAAGTTTGACAGTTAGTCGATAATAAACAATATTGACATTTCCAGTTAGAATGATAAACACTCTCACAGTCTCATCTGGCCATTTGGTGATAATTGGCGTCTTGGTGTGGCATCCACGAAGCATCAACGCCGCCAATCAGTTGGAAGCTGGATGCAAATCAGTGAACTGGCATTAGGCAAAAGATCTTCAAAGGTAAAGTTCTCACAATTTAATTAGTATGCATTTCCATTATGTATATAGTATGCCCTCAATGGCCACATCGTTAGCAGTCCACACAGTTCCACACGGCTTGGCCATTGTTTTTTCGTGCAGTGCCAGGGTAAAGGGGGAGCCAGCAACTTCAGCTCGTACGCATGTCAATCTTCTCGGATGCTCTGTAGTTGCAGGTAAGTGCCTAAACAACAGCCCGAACACACAAACTCACACAAACACCCAGACATTTAACTCATTTGGTTTGTAACTTGTGTTGGATTCCTCTGCTTTGGGCTGGTGTTCTCAGTAATGTTTTGTAGTTTTTATAGCTGCTTTTTACAGACGCGAGGCGATCCGTGTACTTCCACAAACTATTGTAATACATCAATATGATTATGAGCACTAGCGCTTCGAGGCAGGTTGCCTGTCTCTCTCTCTCTCTCTCTTCTCTCTGTTTGCCCCATGTGGCATGTGCTTGATTTATTTAAAGTTTTTCAAAGTGTGTTGCCTTTGGTTGCCTTTTCTTGCCTTTATCTGTTTGTCATAGGTAAATAAACCAAATTGAATACTGTTTTTCTTCTTCTCCTTGTATTGTATTGACACCTTTCTATTGTAACTCTTTATATATTTCTTACTTAGTATATATTGTCGTCTTTAAGATTTCTCTATGCTTAAAGCTCCAGCTTAATGTTGATGTAGTTAACATTTTATAAGACTAATTGTATTATTCTGAAAATAAAGAAAAAGTCCCTCATTTCCTAATTGATTCTTCGACTTTGAGACCCCCTCAAGACATGAAGTTCACAAAATCAGGTCACAATGCAAAAATGAAGTCTCCACCCCACAGGCAGCTTAAAGAAGATAAGTTTCCCCATATGCTTGTATATACAATATTAATGAAAGTATTCTTCATAATTAATGAAATCTTAATGGGCGCTTTACAAGGCAACAAGGCAGACAGAGCACAAACACAAATCAGCGCCGAGCCAAAGCAGCTTAGCGAACAGAAGTTCCCACATCATTAATAAAATAAAAAAAAAAACAAAAAAAAAGAAGCCCAACTAGAGATCAGAAGCAGCATCGCTCGAGAGACACACACGATGATCCCGTGCTGGCGCTGGCCAACAAAATTCAAACGAATTAAAGCGACTTCAACTTACAAATGTATCTACAAGATACAAGAACAAAAACAAAAAAAAAAAAAAAAGAGAAAAAAGAAAAACACAAGCGACGACAAATTATGCAGCGACAACGAAGACAAACTCAAAGCGCAGCAGCAGAAGCTGGAGCAGGAGAAGCATTTAGATTTGGAATTGGAAGGAAGCTGCAGGCTTATCTCGCATGGACATGTATTTAGATTGAAATTTGGCTTTTTCGTTCGCTAGCTAGCTAGCTGAAATAAATTATAACAGTCGAAATAAAGCTGAACGTTTTGTCTGCTGTCCGCTTGAATGAAATTTATTAGCCTTAAATGGCTGCGGCGCTACCTGAAGCTCGATTGCGCCCCTGCCCCAAGTTTCCACAGCGTATCAGCGCAGTTTGTATGATAATCTGATAATCTCTGGAGCTCAGTCTCTCTCTCTCTCTATCTCAACCTTTTCACACTCAATTAGCTGAGGGGAACTGCAGCGCTCTGCATCTGTTGGCATTCACTTTAATATTTTATCGATTTCATTTGCATGCGACTAGAGATAATAATATACATGTATTGTTGTTATATTTCCTCCGAGCTGGCTACTACAGTTGCCAGACTCTAGCTTCCAGCATCTATCTCTCTTTCAGCTGTTTTTAGATGTTTTGTATCCCATGGCATTGAAAGGCAGTTTGAAAATGTTCTCAGCTCATAAAATTCCATAGTGAATCATTTGGCTCTGCGCTTTTTGTCTGGCGTCTTTCCGTGCCCGTCTGTCCGTCTGTCTGTCCGTCTGTCGGTCTGACTGACTGTCGATCTGCCAGTCCGTCCAGTGCGCTCCATTGGTC
The DNA here is from genome assembly GCA_037075265.1 of Drosophila nigricruria. NCBI lineage: Eukaryota > Metazoa > Arthropoda > Insecta > Diptera > Drosophilidae > Drosophila > Drosophila nigricruria. Next base: position 13,013,727 of record JBAMCI010000035.1, read on the forward strand.
TGCATTTCATTTATTGTGTAATTCTCCCCAATGTACTTTTGGCCACGGATTTGTTGGCTTGTCTGTTGCCCCGTTTGCTGACTGCCTTGTTTTGGGTTGTCTTCGCTTTCGAATTTGATTCTTGATTTTATGTCAGTTTATTTATGATAAGATGACCTTTTTTTCTTTTTTTTTTTCTTTTCTTCGTCATCTCATTTTCGGCCTGTCGTCGTCTTCATTCGGCTGCTCTTTAATAGAATTGGAGCTGGATGTGTTTGGTTTGTCTCCGGCTCAAGCTGCACATTCGGGCATCTGAGTTGTGAATGAATGAAGCTCATTAAATTATGGGGCACTTATGGGTTAGCGGTGTGTGTTTTAAGGCACATGTTGAAATATGAGTAGCGTACACTGAGCGTAATGCAGGGCCTGCCTTAAACATACCTTTAAGAGGAGGGCTGGTTCTCAACCGGAGCAGTGTCCTGCTTCATTAAAGACTTTGTTTTTGTGAGTTTCTATATGAGTTGAGTAGCTCTTAATAAGATATATAATGATGTTCTGCTGCTTATTCTATGAAGGAATTAAACTCTTAAACTTGAAGACCAGACTAAATCTTCTATTATAAATATTATATTAGCTACTACTTTTTCTCTCAGTGTTCATAGACGGCAGCAACAATTTCCGATCACATTTAAATCCAACAAATCCGATTGCTCAGTTTACTATTTTGATTTTGTATCTGCCAGCAGCTGTTGTTGTTGTTGTTGTTGTTGCTGTTGCTGGTGCTCGTTTAGAGCAAATTTTCAAGATCAACAACGCAGTTGAGCGTCACGAAGATGAAAAGCGAGATCTTTTATAGCGATTAGGCGCGGACAATGAATGCACGATGGATTCAGAAAACAAAATCCAAACCGAAAAACGCGACTACAGAACTTTATATAGGAGACAAGCTCAAAAGAGACAAGAATGAGAACAAGAACAAGAACAGATCTTTTTGTTAATGCTGCAATGGTCTTGTTGTTGTTGTTGTTGTTGTTGTTGCTCTTTAGTATTATGAGAATTGAGCCAAACATTTTTCAACTGGTTTCGAGGCGCAGACAAAAGGCATAAAATACAAACTGAGTCTGGGATCTTTTTATTTGATCTTTTCTTCTTGTTTTTTTTTTTGCTTTTTTGGAACCGTTGACAGAGCGTGCATTATTAGTGTCAACCCTGTGCCCGTTGCTGTTGTTTGTCTAAACATAATTGAAACGCGCTTTCAATGAGTTAATTTGGAGTTGGCAATGGCACTTCATGAAGGACCGACCAAGCCAGATGGACGCCTACGTAAACACAATTAGGTGCCAAGTGACAGAGGCGTCGCACTCGGACCACACGGGCCATGAAATGACAAAATGTGGAGTAAGCCCACAGGGTAAACAAATCAAGAGTGTGCGATGCCCACGAAATCATTGAATGAGCAATGTCATGGGCCTGAGTCCACAGCCTAACACAATATTTTCATAGGTCATTTCGGATTTGGTTTAACATTCAAGAGGAGCGAGCTCGCTTACTCGCTGATGCATCTCGCCGCCATGGCGTATGCGTAATTGTTTTGTAAATGATATGTTAGCGACTAGACATACACACACACACACACACATGCACACACAGGCATTAAGTTATACTGCCCACTGTCCAAATGACTTGCCACTTTGTGTTGCCAAGTTTAAAGTTTCTTAATTAGGCGTCTGGATCCGAGTCTCGAGTCGCATCGCATCGCATCGCACCGCTGCGACTGCCGTCGGAGTCATATCTATGATATTTGCAGCCCATGTTGACAGGCAACAAAAGATATATATATAAAGCTAGTCCCCTCGATCCATACGCACTCCTCAGCAACTTCATTAACAGCCGCAGCGCCGTTTAAGATGTAAAAATAAAGTATTATTTATGATTATTGTGAGAATTTCACAATGGCATGCGAGAATTTATTGTTAATGCTTTGTTGCAGCCACCAGAGGCTGTGGCTGAGACTGCTGAGCGACAAGCCGCTGGTACGATGGGCACTATGGGGCACATTCTATGGCTGAGTTGGCAAATTGTGATGGGTATTGAAATGGACTTTCTGTTATTAATGAAGATTTCTACTCTTATAATTACAAATTATTCAAATTTATATAGTCAATTCTAATCGCAGTCTCTATGTCCTGGTACAGACAACATTCAACCTGCAGCTCATTCAAACTTTTCTGAGCAAGCTTTCGGCATTGCTCCACTGTGCGGCTCACTCAGCTTCTCCTCAAACAAACAATTTACATTGCAAGAAGACAGAACAAATGCCGTCAACAACAAATTTTGATAATTTCTGGTTTTGTACACACACATACACACATACATACATATATATATATATACATATTTACATATTTCACTTGTAGTTTTCACGTTGTCTTTTCTTCGTTGCGATTTTCCTGTCCACAATTTGATGCATTTTTGCGGCATGGAATCGCAATTAAAGTTAAATTTTGATGTTGATGCTGAGACAGGCGTCTGGCATTTGTGTATAACTCGAATGAGCCATCTATTGCACTATGTCTAACACTTTCTATACCCTGTATCCACTGAGCATGGAACTTGTGAGTGAATTACCAGCTGCTGCTTTAGTTTGAACTTGCCACATAGCTAGATTGCAAGTACTGAAGTAGCGCGATGATAGAGCTGATGTGCGTTGCCGAAGAGATGTGAGTTCAATTCCTAGTGATTGTAAAGTTCCATGTTCGAAAAATGTGTTTTTAGTGGATATTTTGTATAAGCTTACACATTTTTGGGCTTCAATACATATATATATAGATGTGCGAGTACAAAGATTTATCCATTGATGCAAACTATAGAGTAATCATTCCCAATTTGCCCATTTATCCGTTATCTGTCAATCAGTCAATCTCTCTATCAGTCAGTCAGTCAGAACATACACATTGTTATAATCATACGCAAAGTGAAAAGTGAAAAGAGTATATTGGTTTTGAGCAATGTCTCTTGCTGTCTGTGTGCGCGCAGCTAAAATAATATTATATTGTGGACCTGACCAATTTATCATTATCTAATTTATATTATATAAGTAACAAATCCGAAATTATCCATATTTAAATAAATTTTTCTGTTTCTTATCAGTTCCGTTCATCGATTATATTTATAGCGAATCGAATTGGCCTTAAACGGTACAAAATGTTAGCATTTAGTGCTGAAGAGTCGAGCTTAAGTGTAGCTATGAAAGTTGCCTTTATTTTCGGGTTTGTTCAAGTTTTTTTTATACTAAAATTCAGCTCAAATGTAAGTTTAAAAATTGTTAAATTTAAGAAGAAGTTTGAATGGTTTTTTTCTTATTTTAGAATGCAGCTCAAGTTAAGCTTACGAATGCCGTCTGCAAGTCACATAATGAATCCTGGGTCATTATGAACACGTGTCGTCTGAAAGCAATCAACCGAAACAAGACAGTTTTCAACTTTAATTCAACATTTGTACATCCTACAAACCATGTTCACATTGCATCACAGTTCTATATTAAAGCAAATGGATACAAGCCTTGGCTTTATAAGCCATCGGTTAATTTCTGTCGGTTTCTTAGGAAGCCATATAATCCAGTTGCCATATTGATGTTCAACTTGGTTAAAAACTATACTAATTTTAAAAGTTGTCCCTTACGGGTAAGTCAAATTTTGTATCTCTTTGTATTATTATTTACCATAATATTTCCTTGCAGGGTATATACTTTATTGAAGGATTTCACATGCGCTATGAGGATGTGCCTGTTGCTTGGCCATCTGGTGAATTTTTATTGGAATTTAATGTTTTATTTGAAAACAAACTTCAATTTTCTGTAAATGTTTCTTATGTTGTTCAAGAATAAGATTTTAAACAAAACAAAAAAACCTTTAAAATATATATTGAATATTAATATTTGAAAAGTGGAAATGAGATTTTATTTATTTGGACCAGATTACTGCCTAAGCCGTGGACTAAACATGCTTGAAATACGCTGAATATATAATTTAAGCTTTTCAGAGCTAAACACAGATAGTAATATATATATATATATATATATATATATTACTATCTGTGTTTATATAACATTATAATATATAATATATATAATAATAAATCTTGATTTGTTATACTCTAAGCCCATTGAAAATTGGAAATCATTTAGAATGAGGTGTAGTAGACATCATAAAGTATATATATTCTTGAACAGGACGACGTGCTGAGTCATGTCCGGCGTAGGAGATGAAAGTTCAATTCGTAGAGTTTTTTGCCTCTTACTTTGATTGTACAATTGAGAATTCGAATAATACAGGGAACATGTTTTTTAGGCTTATAATCTTTTCCTTTCATAAACTCTGGAAACCCCATTTCTGATGCCACCGACTGGTTGCCCAATTGTCCAATTGCTGAAATTCTCAATGAATAATAATAATAAGACATTGTTTTTAGAATTCATTCATACAAATTTTTATTGTTTTTTTTTTTCATATTTTTTTCTTTTTGCATTTTGTTTGTTCGTTTTTTTTGTAGCTTGGTTTTTTTTTTTTCTTGTAGTTTTTCAATTCATTTTTTTAATTACTAAAATTTCATAAAATTGTTTAGACTAAATTGTAAGTACAACACTAAATTACAATTGTATGTATGTAACTACTATTTTTTTATATTTCCTTTCATGTTGTATAAATATATGTATTTAAGGTCTTATCAACTTTATACAATCTGACGCGTGTTTGTCCTGTGTGTGAGTGTGTGTATGTGTTTTTCTTTTTCTTTTTTTTTAGGTTTTCTTCTTTTGCAATAAAAATATAAATTACTAAAAACGACTATTTAAAAAAATTAAATATTTATAAAAAATATATATATATGTTTACTATATATGTATATAGGCGATGCAAGCATATATCATATATTGTATGAGCGTAGATAACAAAATGTATTGTAGAGAGAGCTTTAAGTTAATATTTACAAAAATTAGTTGAGATAAATGTGTGGATGAGCGCTGATTTATAAAAGATATATCTATAGATATAGATATATATATATGTATGTGTAAGTATATCCAACATTGGTTTGCCGCACAGTTAGCTGATTTTTCGTTTTAGCACTTAGCACTTTTATAACTAGTTTTTCTTTTTACACTAACGAGGAACCATTTGCAATTTAACTGTAAGTTTGATGAGTTTGTTTTGTGAATATTTAATTTTGATATTTTGGAATTGCGCAAAATAGTTCTTGCGTCATAATTGCATACTAAACATTGTTTGTTTTGTTAAATGGTTTTGAGATCAAAATTAAATGTTAATAATTTGTTTTTTTTTGTTTTTGTTTTTGTTTTTTATTTTTTCTTTTTGCTTTTATACTATTAAGACTATATACTGTTCTGAAGACTTTCAAACATACGCACGTATATAATTTTTGTATTTTTTTTTTTTTTTTGTATATTTCATTCAATTTTGTTGGTTTTTTTGATTTGTTGTGAAATTTTCATTTTAGTATCAAATAAATTTACGCTTAAGACTTATAAATTCAATACATTTCGTTATTAACTATAAATATTGTTGACTTCTTTGCTATAATTGCTCCAAATTAAAAAAAAAAAAATGCCAAAAATTGTACAAAAAATTAAAAAATATTTTAGAATATGAAATAAAAGTTGTAAATAGTGTAAGAAATAAGCACTTAATATAGAATCACTAAATGTTTTGCTTGTCTTCGCTTCTTGTTTGTCTGTATGGGGGCGTTTAGATCATATATATATATATGTATATATAATTAAGCTAGAGTTAAATTTAGTTATACTTTATGCATATGTATATTTTTAGACACTAAAAGTAGAGCGCGAGATAGTCAATAATTAATATATATATACTATATTTTTTTTTGTTTGTTTTTGTTTTTTTAGTGTTTTCTTCGTATATCAGAGTTGACCTATAAAATACTATATACAAAATGCTTGCGCACTACTTTGCATAGACAAGTAGAGTCGAGCGACCGGCCATGCAGCGTCAATGAGGAATTTTTTGTATCTTCTTAGCTTCTAAATTAGTTTCTAGTTATGTGCTAGAGTTCTTTGCGTTAAGTAGTATTTACAATTTATCGCAACTAAGTGAAACTAATAATATTAATAATAATAATAATAATAATAATAATAATAGTAATAATAGTTGAAGCAGATTTTTCAGTAACATGCAAAACGTCAGTAAATGTATGTAGAGTTTTTCGTCCAGTGTAGGGTTTCGTGCGCCTTTGCCAGGGTCAAGTTAACATTAAGTTTTGAGAAAACAATTGGATTTTTGTTGAGAACAGCTTTATATAGATATAGGTATATATATGCGACATGCATATATACATTGAGAACTTTATGCTTACGTCAGTCCATGCGAAACTAAAATGTTAAATTAATAATTACAATTTAAGTTTTAAAATTGATTGACAGATGTGTGTGTGTGAGGTGTGTGGGTGGGTGTGTGTGTGTGTGTAGAGTTTAGCCTGTTACAATTTTGACGACTGCTCTGCTTCAATAAACAACAAAGCCATTTGCGGCTCATTTGGCGTCTCTCTCTCTCTCTCTCTCTCTCGCGCGATTCCTCTGTCCCTGCCCTGTCCCTGTCCCGCCAGTCTTTGCTTACATGTGCGGCGTACCGCAGACCACAGTGCGCTGCGTCGTCGCCGCACCGCTGCCCGTCGCCGAGGCGGCGGCCATCAGCTGCGAGGAGCAGGCGCCAGCCACGCCCGCCGCGGCCAGCGAGGGCCAACGCTGGCTGCAGTAGGAGCCCTCGCCCAGCACTGATATGCGCTTGCCCTTGGCCTCGCTGGCGCCCGAGCCAGCGCCCGACGCGCTGTAGTCTTTGGTTGAGCCGGCAGACGCTGCCGCCGCTGCTGCTGCCGCCGCCGCTGCCGCTCCGGCAGCTCCAGCGCCCGCTGACAGCAGCTGCGAGGCGCGATGCATGAGCGTGGGATCCGTGTTCAGCTGCTTCTGCGACTTGGCGCGCTGCAGCGGCGCCAGCTGGCCCACGCCGCAAAACTCCGAGTTGGCATTGTTGTCCGCCGCGGCGGCATAGTTGGCCAGCGCGCCGGAATACATGCGGCACTCGTCGGCGGCAGCCGCGGCTGCTGCTGCAGCAGCGGCCGAAGCGCAAATGTTGTTCACCGACTTGTCCCACGTGTTCTTGATGATGTTGGGATTGCTGTTGTCGAAGGTCAGGCCGCTGCTGCTGCCGCGCTTGACGCCCAGCGTGCCGGCGGGCAGGCCGACGCCCACACCGACGCCGACGCCGCTGCCATTGTGATGGAGCGTGGCAACCGCATTCTGTTCGTTCTGCTTGCGCGCCTCGGCGTCGTCCTTTTCCTGGGCGCGCTTGCGCTTGCGCTTCATGCAGAAGACCACGCAGGCGGCAATCACAGCGACCAGCGGCATGGCCACGGAGAAGATGGCGATGAGCACGACCTGGGCATTGGTGAGGCCATCGGCGCGCGCTTGCGTCGTGGCGCCATACTGATGGGCACCAAAGGAGACCGACTCGTACGACTCCTCGTCGCACTGCCGGCCGCGATAGCCGTTGGCGCAGACGCACTCGAAGCTGTTGACGCGATTCATGCAGGTGCCGCCGTTGTGGCAGGGCATGCTGCCGCACTCGTCAATGTCGATGGAGCAGTCCTTGCCGGTGAAGCCCGCACGACACGCGCACTGGTAGTCGTTGTTCAGGTTGGTGCAGCTGCCGCCGTTGGCGCACGGCTTGGTCAGGCAGAGATCCACGCGACTGCTGCAGCGCGGCCCATGGAAGCCGGGCACACACTGGCAGCGATACTGGTTGAGCATGTCGATGCAGGTGCCGCCGTTCTGGCACTTGTGGCCCACACAGTCGTCGATGTTCTGCTCGCACTTGGCGCCCGTGTAGCCGTCGGGGCAGATGCATTTACCGTTCGGCTGGCAGCTGCCGCCGTTCTGGCAGGGATTCGGATTGCAGTTGTCTAAGTGGAGCTCGCAGGTGGGTCCGCTGTAGCCGCTGGGGCAGTCGCACTGAAACCCCTGCTTGCTGTTGCTGCTCGTGTTGCGGCATCTGCCCTGGTGGCACGGCTTGTCCGCGCAGGTGAGCAGCTTCTCTTCGCACATGCGACCATTCCAGCCCTTGGGGCAGACGCACTTGTAGCCGCGCTGCGTTGCCTCGTCCACGCAGGTGCCGCCGTTCTGGCAGGGATTCACCTCGGCGTCGCACGAGTTGATTTCCGTCTGGCAATCGTTGCCGCTGTATCCAGGTGCACACTTGCACGTATACAGGCCCTGGCCGGTGTTGAAGCAGGTGCCGCCATTCATGCAGGGACGATGGTTCGTGCAGTAGTTCAGATCCTGATTGCAGAACAAACCGCCCCAGCCCTCGTTGCAGATGCAGTCCCAGGGCTTGTTGCATGTGCCATGCACGCAGCTCGGATACGGAGCGCACTCGTCGCACAGCGGTCCGCGCCAGCCCTTCTGACAGCTGCAAAATAAAGCAAGGATAACACTTGATTAGTTTTGAATGAAAGTCAAGAAAACGATACTCAAAAGAACTAGTTCTTAACGAATTATCTCTGATTGATAACAACTGAATTCATTGCCTGATCACTACAGAAATCTGAACGAATGCGCAGCATAAAGCAGAGACAGCAATAAACACAACAAAACAAAGGGCAACAGCACGCTCATTGCTCATCAATGAAACATGCAAAGGCAGGAGATGGAGATGGAGGAGGAGATGGATATGCAGGCGGAGGCGTAGCTAAAGCGAACGACGATTGCTGGACATGACGGACACGGTTATTGCGCTCGGGGCGCTGGTTTACTTTTGAAGTTTAAGCCAATGCGAAAGCAAGAGAGAAAAGAAGGCGCATCACCTGCTTAGCAAATCACTCACACACACATAAATCAATACATAGTCATGTGTGTGTGTGTGTGTGTGTGTTTGTAATTGCCTGTGTGGGCGCAGCAACGCTTGGCTGCATTTTGGTGCAGCTAAGAAGAAACTTGGAACGGAAAGGGCAGCGACAACTTTTGCTTGAGATTTGCTCAGACTCCTGCCCTCGAGCGGGACATGTGCTTGACAGCCGTGCCCCAGGAGAAGAGTTTAAGGAAAAGGCATGTCAACTTGAAAGTCAAAGAGCGCAACAGCAATTTGCCTTTGTATTTTGTATATGTATTTGTTCAAGTGCACATATCCGCACGAGGTCTTGCTCTGACAGACAATTTGGCATTTCTCACGATGCGCAAACACTAAATTAATTTATTTCGCTCCACTTTGCATTGCCCAACACAAAGACGCACGCATGCGCATGCGCGCTCCGCTCTCAAATGCAATTTCGATTCATATGCAAACAAAAAATCCTTCACCCACAAACTCTCAATTGGCAATAATTCAAAGCAGACGCTAGATGGGCAGAGTGAGAGAGAGAGAGAGGGAGTGTGAGTGAGAGAGAGAGACAAGTGGTAATTGATATGCGTCAATGTGTACACAAAAGCAGAAATGTCAAAAGCATTGGCGACGCGACGGTCAACAACGTTGCCAACTACCAGCTGCGCCTGTATGTGTGTGTGTGTGTGTGTGTGTGTACGTGTGTGTGTGTGTTTATTTGTATTTGTGTTTGGTCATATAGCGCGCGCGCTTAGAATTATTAAAATATTCCCACCATTACGAGGCAGCGCAGCACAAAAAGCACTTTAATTTTCAATGGCTTTGCCTTTGGCTCTGCTGTTGCTGCTTGGTGTTTGGTGTTTGGTGTTGGGATTTGGCTGAGTGGCACACGCATACTTGAGCGTAACTGCTTGCGGTTTTTTCTACGAACAATCAACACGTCGGGGCCTATTTATAAAACAAACATTTTATCCCAAATCACATCAATAACAGTGAGAGAGAGAGAGAGGGAGGGGAGGAGCGAGCGCGACAATGATTTTTGTATTTGAAATTTTTTGGTTTTTTTGGTTTTTTTTGGCACAATTATTGATTGAACGGACCACAAAATGTTTGATTTCCGTTTTCGACCGAGTGGGAACTGGCACTCACTTTATTGGCCAGCAATGCATAAATAATGAGCAACATCCTGTTTTCGCCTATCGACGAGAAGAGATCTAAGCAAACGGCGCAATTAGCTTGGGGCTCTGGCAACGCCAATGGCCAATGGCTCAACCAGCTGGCAACTCTCCTATGAGATTTGAGCTTGAAATTTCATGCATAAAATATTTGCGAGCGTCGTCAAAAGTGTTCGCTTACACCTTGCTTTGTCATTGTTGTTGTTGTTGTTGCATTTGCCCTATGAAAAATGTGGGAAAACTTTGTAATTCAATTTCGTTCGGCTCTATGTGAGTGTGAGTGTATAAGTGTGTGTGTGTGTGTGTGTGTGTATTGCTTTTACTTGATTATTTCAGCAGGCACTCAAATAATTGTAATGCAAAACCTCGACAATCAAATGACAGCCAATGCACTCCCGCCCGACCAGACAGTCCGACACTCCGACAGCCAAAAGAATTTCTTGTGGTCGCACAAAACGTGCACTAAACGGGCTAAGCAAAATGACTTTGTTGCTGTTGCCACTTTTTTGTTGTTGTTGTTGTTGTTGTTGTTGTTGTTGTTTTGTTTTCGTTTTTGCTTATGCTTTTGCCCTTTACCAAACTTGGCAGCACTCAACATACACAACAAAATAACAGCAAATAAAACACTGTAAAAGGTGTGTCCAATGACAATTGTTGTTGCTGCTGTCGTTGTCTCAGGCTCAGGCTCTAAACGTGCAGCAAACAAAAAAAAAAAACCAAAAAAAAAACAAACAGCAATAAAAAATATCGAAAGCTCATCTTAGCAAAAAACTAAAGCTTTGCCTAATTAGCAACATGTTGCGCGCAGTACGCAGCCAAATGTTGCAGTTCGTCCTTAGCAACATAGTTTTAGCACTGCCTTAGCTTGCATTGCCAATTTGATCAACTTAAGGCTATTTACTTAACTTATTTAATTGAAAATACTTACATGCATTGATTCGGCTTATCGCACTGACCATGGACACAGCCTTTGGCGCATTTGGCTGCAAGTAGATAGAGGAAATCATCGAATTAATTGATATGTTGATGAGTGTTTAAAAAAAAAGGTAAATTGACACGAGCAGCGACACTTTCCCAAACACATTTGGGTTTTAAGTGGCCAGTGCCAGCTGCCAGCTGCCACCTGCCACACTGACAATGCGTCGTTACGCCCACACGCCAGAGACGCCACAGCCCACATTGATACGAGGCCGAGAAACAAAGAAACAATCAGACAAAGCGAAGCAACATTTGAGGCAATTTAATAGAGGAAAAACAAACTTTCTTTTTCACGCGTTTGCCCAATGAAAAGCTACTAAACGGGCCAAAATAAAACATCTTCGAAACAATTCGACACTAGATAGACAACGACTTTTTGGCCAAAATCATCATCATGAATCATGGCCCAAAAACCAAAAAAAAAAAAAAAAAAAAAAAAGAGAAAAAAAACCGTCAGTGACTCTTAAACTGTGCGGCAGCAGGAATAACTTGTTTCTAATATGCGCCCGGCCAGACCCAAAAGGAAACACCACAAAATGAAATAATCCCATGGTCGCAAAGAGCTGCGCTGCAACAGCCCGAAAACCGATTCCCAAGCTCCAAAAGGTTCGACGAAAACTTCGATTGTGGATGCACGAGAGTGCGACAGAGACGGGTAGCGAGCGAGCGACAGAGAGAGGGCGAAGAAGAGCTGTTGCTGTAGCTGAAGCTGGGCCAAGAATGCGGCAAACATGTTTCTTTCGGTCTGCACTGGGGCTGGCACTGGGGCTGGGCTCTGGCAGGAAGTAGGGGAGTCGCTGACGCCCGCCACGTTGCAAGGGTCTAGCTGAAAATCGTGAACACTGCGAATAAGGCAATGAGCTCCTCTTTAAACTGCCCAGTCAGCCAGCTCAGCTCAGACACTCCGATATTCTTTCATTCAGCAGGAAAATTGCTAGAAAATCACTAAAACGTGTTCTCTCTCCCAGCTCCTGCTCCTGCTCGATCGGCTGCTGCTGCTGCTGCTGCTGCTGCTATGCGCTTTTAATTCCCCCGCACGCAGTTAATATATATAAGCCGTAATATTGGCAATTGGCAATGATTTTTATTACATGGCCACAAGCGGAGGAGCCAACCAGACCAGATCACAGCACTCCACAGACCAGACCAGACCAGACCAGAACAGAACAGGCCAGCTTGAGACACTTGAAATTGTTTTTCCACAGCGACTGAAAGTGAGTTTGTTGTTGTTGTTGTTGTTGTTGCTGATTTGCTGCTGGTTGTTGTTAGCTGGTAGTAGCCCAGTCTGAGAGGATCGTTTCGTGTCTATTTGAAACGTGCTGCAGCTTCGCTGCGTGTTCACACGCCCGCAATGGCCAAACGCAAATGTATCTTATGGATTAGAAGCGCAGAGCTAATGACTATGCTGCACTATTTACTTTCACTTGTGTGGAAAGTTATGCCAAGATACATTTGTATCTTCTAGATACATGCACTGCATGCAAACTGCAAATTTGGAAGTCTTATATAATGTACAACTCATATGTCTTCGATGACTCTGTATATCAATCATGTGAAAGATACAATTGTATCTTCTAGATACATCTTACTTGAGCAAACTGCAAATTTGTTGTACTTATCTCATAGTATCTTTTGTATATATATCTTCAATGATTCTGAAAGATATAATTGTATCTGTAAAGTACAAAGTGCAGCCACAGCTGGCAGCTCATTCAGCAACAGAGAAAAGCAAACAGCTTCGGGTTAAATAGCTCATTTCCTTGAAATTAAAATACACACTCACACACACACACACCCTCACACACGCTGCCGATTCAGAGCAATCGAAGTTTCATTCAAAAAATGGAAAAAAAAAAACAAGTTGCAGACCTTTTGGACCAATTTAATAAAGGCTAAGGCACTTCCACATGATCAACTTCTGGCGTTGTTGTTGTTGTTGTTGCTCTTCTGCTTTTTGCAGCCGCACGTTTTGCCTTTTTATTTGCTGCTGCTGCTGCTGGAAAATAATTTTCGCACATGTGTGTGTGTGTGTGTGTGTGAGTGTGTGTGCCTTAATTTAAGCTCATTTTTGCGCATTTAACTTGAAAATAAAGTATAGCAACAGCCGAAAGAGCGGAAGAGGCAGCTGCTGCTGCTGCTGCTGCTGCTGCTGCTCAACCGGCAGCAGAAGGACACCAAATTATGTGCCCGAAAAAAAGAAGAAGAAGAAGAAGAAGAGGCAGAGGCAGAGGCTGACTGGCAGGCAGACCCGGTTTGGCAGACCCCGGACCACATTTATGGTGTAATCAGCCGTGGCCAGCCCTAAAGGAAGTTCTGGCTGGTCTCGTCCTCAGCAATGCGCGGCATGCAGACGACGAAGATACTCAAAAACGACATCAACCACGACGGTACGTCATGATGATCAAGAAGCTGTAGCCTGTATTTGTTGTACGTGTGTGTGTGTGTGTGTTATGTGTGTGTGTGTGTGTGTGTCCACACCACACCTTGAATATGGAACCTGGGGCCACTTGCACTTGGCGTGGGAAGATTTTTGTGCTCTTCGTCAGTTTTGTGTGCTCTGATTCACGGTCCCTATGCGTACGTGTGTGTGTGTGTGTGTTGTGTGTTGTGTGTGTGCCCCCGAAAATGCTGCATAGGTAGCTTGTGGGCTACTACAAAGGGCCGAGTTCGAGTTCAAATTGTGTTGTTTCTGCTTTTGTTTTGGCTTTGGCTGCCTCAGTGATTTCTTTCGGTTTTCAGTTTTCAGTTCGTTAGACGTTTTGTTCTGCCCCACGCCAAATGACAAATGATTTTTCCACCAAAAAGAAAGAGATAGAAACAGAGAGAGACAGAAAGAGAGAGGCAGCTAGATCTTAACAAAAAATTCATTGATTTTTAATGTATTTGTTTGACTATTTGATTTCTTCCACTTTATGGTATTTCATCGATATTCAAATATATTTATATTTTTTTTTTGTCAAATCATTGCGTCTCTGCTACGCATTCAAAATAATTACACTTTTAATTCGTTAGCAGCTCCTTGTCTGCCCTCCCCACCCCTATGCTCCTCTTTTCCTATCTCCTCTCACATATTGTGTACAATCATCTCATTTGATTTGACAAGCAAGTGATTTTCAATAATAATGAGAGCTGCCCGTCAAGTGCGGCACAAGAAACGCGGCACGTTGTGTCCACTTGATAAAGCAGCAGCAGCAACAACAACAACAACAAACAAGATCCAAGAGCTTCAGCGAAAAGAATGTAAAAATCGTTTTTTTGAAGTAGTTGCCCCTTTGGTGCTCAATGATATATATATACATATATCATACATACATATATACAAGTATATCTGTATCTTAAGGCTAGCTTACTCATATATCTGTTAGATACTTACGTTTCTCGCAGTACGTGCCCTGCCAACCGGTCAGGCAGATAATTTCACCAGTCTCGGAGCATGTGTAGTGGCCGAATTGATCGTCCCGAGGCCGGCACAGATTCGCACAGCCCGAGCCGTAATAGTGCGGATCGCAGGTGACGCGAAAATCGTATTCGAGCGATGTATATTGTGATTCGGATTTGTTCGTCTTCCACTCGGATGAGACGTCCAGCACTTGCTGCACGGACAGACGTTGTATGAGCAGATCTGAAACAGAAGAGAGAGAGAGAGAGAGTGGAGAGATAAGTAAAGGCTGAGAAAATACGTGTGGAGATAGCCCTAATGAAGATTAATTGAATTCAGTTTACAGTTTTTAAGGGTATGAGGAGCTGAGGTGCTGGCGGCATTAACAGACGCTTGGAATTTTGTTAGATTAGAAATTCGAATAGTAAATATACCAAAAAACAAAACAAAACTTCAACTGCACAGCAATTGCGCTTGTCACACTCGTTGCGCAGGCGCACAAGTCAAGTGCCATGCCAAGGTATGCGACCAGCCAGGGGTAAGTACTTGGTATTTGCAGCAAGCAGCAGGCGGCAACAGGCAACCAGCCAGCCCAGGCAGCCCAGCCAGTCAGCCAGCCATGCAACACACGACCAACTGAGCGTCGCAGACGGACGTCAGTTGCATATTCAGCTGTTCGCTGAGCCAAGCGGACCGGTCTGAGAAACTATTGGATGGCAACTTGTTTCTGCCAGTGTGTGTGTGTGTGTGTGTGTATACATAGCTGTTTTATATAGCCACATTATGCCATGGTCTATAAAGTAAATTGCAGGTGCATGACTATTCGAATTGCATGCAGCCAAGTCGAACCTCAAGCCGCGGCTGAAGCGGGCCAAGACTTTTGTTAAGCTAAAAAAAAAAAAGAAACAAAAACAGAAACAGAAACAGACACCCATACAAATACAAATCTAGAACCTATTCGTATGTAAATGCCAGTAAATCTCTTCGAGCTTAGCCAAGAATTAAGTGAAAATCCATTTTGAAACACTCGAGCAAAAAAAGCAAAAGTAGTTAGTGAAAGTGGCAGAAGTTGTGGCCAAAAAGGGAGGCAAAAGGGGGCTAAGATTCTGTGCGAGAGTGGCAGATACGAATATGGCCAGAAATGCTGTTGGCCCCATAAATTGAAAGCTGGCATTGACAAGTGCACCAACTGGTTGCCAAAACTTTTGACTAAACTCTAACCATATTCAAAAATATCAACTAATTAATTACCAAAAGTAGGCAAAAATATTTCTCTCTCAGTGTGTGTGTGTGTTGCATAAACAAAATTCTAAGACAGTTGCAAGTTGCTGGCTTCACCTGACGTGGCAACATGGAAAAACGCTCAACTTGCGCCAACAACAACAACATTCCCCCAAAAAATCGCAAATAAGCGAAAAAGAATTGAATATTTCGTGTCTTGTGGTTTTATTTACATTTGCAACACACACACACATGTGTGTGCAACAACAGATTTGTGGCATGACAGGTTATTAGGCGACGTGCCGGCAACGCTTCAAGCGCAACGCACAATTTGACTGCACGTTTTTCTTTAATTTTTTTTCGTCTGCGTCCAGTTTGGCCAGTTGCGCGCAAACAAATCGAAATAAATGTGGAAAATCATGCACAACAATTTCTGCAAATATTTACGCAAAACGGTATTTTTTTCGTCTTTTTTTTTTTTTGGTTAATTATTTATCTACGAAAAGGATATGAGGAGCAGACATTTCGCACACTCAAAGTGAAAAGTTGCGTGCGACAACTTTCGCAGCAAATGATAAAGTCGATTTTAATGGCATGAATAATGGGAACTTTTTGTGGCGGATATTGTCAACACAAAACAAACAAAAAAAACCTAAATTTCCCAGTGGTGAAAATGTTGCCAAAAAATGTTGCACTCACAAATTTCCCAGATTGGGGTATTTATTTTATTGCCATGTTATTGCAAGAACTATTTCCCTGTGTGTGCCCAAGTAATTTCCCTAATTTCCCTGCCAATAAGCGCTATAGGCAATTTGTAAACAATTTGTTCTAAATCAAATGTTTCCATACAAATCTCTGTGCAACATTTTGTTATTCGTTTTGTCTGTTTGGCACACTGAGTGAAATTTGTGTGCAACAAATTTACAAGGGGCAGCATCTTAAACTTGACTCTGACAAGGGGCAAGGCTTAAGTGTGAGGCCTCAGCAACTGCAAATATTTAGTCGCAGTCGCAGTCGCCGTCGCCGTCGCAGTTGCTGTCGTTGCCGTTGCCATCGAATCGCGCTGACTTCTGCTAAAGGAATTTATAAAATACCATTTTATCAAGACACACGACGAAACAGACCTTGGGCAAAGGGAGCGAGAGGGAGCAACTTTAGTGTTTCTGTGGCAAAGAGACCCCGGGACTCTCGACTCGCGACTCTCGACTGTTGCTGGGCTGCTGCTGCTGCTGCTGCTGCTTGATCCAATGAGTTAAAATTAAAAGATAAGCATTTTAACAACATCGCCAGCAACAACAACGTGCAACTAACAACTTTGGCATTGGCAGAGATTAATTGGTAGGTAGGGATAGGTGAAAAAAAGACCAGAGAGAGAGAGAACGAGAGAGAGAGAGGCAGCAGAGGAACGCCAGCGAATATCTCAAGAGCATGAGTTGAAAGATTTCGACGCATCAAGCCAAGAATCACCTTGCACGACGCTCAAGCTGTGTGTGTCTCCTCCACCTCCTCCTCCTCCTCCTCCTCCTACCCAGCCAGCCAGCCAGCCAGACAGTCGGACAGACCGTTGGACAGTCGGCTGGCAGGCAAACAACTGCTGGCCTCCTGCCTGTAGGCTAACTGGCGAAAAGGTCGCAACAGTCGAAGCTGCCCCTGCCCCCCCTCCACTCTCCACTGCAGGTTTCTTGCGGCTGTCTTTTTCTCCTTTTTTGTATGTAATTTATGTTAAACGAATATAACAAAACGAAAAGAAAAAAAAACACAGAAGAAGAGCTGCTAAACTCGTTGCCGGCCATGCATGCCGGGCCCGGGCTCGACTATGCGGGAGCAGCTCTAAAGGAGTTGCAGACTTTGTAATAATGAAATTAATCCTTGACAAGCGACTAGAAAACTGCGCCAAATTGAAACTGCATAGAGACCGCCTCAGCTAGCCGATAAAGATCTATTGCCCTGAAAGATCCCAGCAGGATATCTTAGCCTGAAAAAAAAAACAATTAACATTCCTAAAGGAACTGAGGCTGAACTTGTGGTAATAGAAATTCTTTGGAAACCTACATAAATCTGTGGCTAGAGAAATGTCTAGAGAACATATATAGATACATATATATATATATATATACAGGTAACAAAAGGCAGGTAGCTCAAGCATTGTGTGGGAAAAACTAAAAGAAAAACCTGCTGCTGCTTGGATCAAAATGTGAAAGAGAACAAGACTTGATAGCGCAGAGAAAATGATGTCCTTGGATGGAGACCACACAGATTACACTAAACAATCCCCTGCAGCTGTGTGTATGTGTGTGTGTGTGTGGTCCTTATCGCGCTGCTAAATCAGGCTCTCATCTCAATGCATGTCGCATTGTTCGAAGATGAATTACACGATCACTAAATTCCACAGCAAAAAAAAAATAATCAAAGTCCTGCGCCTCGTAGACATCAGCCAGTTCGTGATTAAGAAAAAGACCAAAAGCCAGACACAAGCCAAGCTACAAAAACAACACTGCAACTGCACTGCAAGTAAATGAGACGACGGCGACCTCTGCACACACACTTCCGTTCCAAAGGGAGTGAGCAGACAACAAAGGCGACAACTTTGCGGTGCTCGCTGCGAAGTTTGCTTGGTTTATCCCTAACTTTAGGCTAAGGAGCGGGGCAGAACGGAGCTGAAGGGCTAACAAACGGTGC
Source organism: Drosophila nigricruria (assembly GCA_037075265.1). Classification (NCBI taxonomy): domain Eukaryota; kingdom Metazoa; phylum Arthropoda; class Insecta; order Diptera; family Drosophilidae; genus Drosophila; species Drosophila nigricruria. Next base: position 13,032,044 of record JBAMCI010000035.1, read on the forward strand.
TAAACCTGACGCTGGCGGCTCAATGCCTTAGCCTGGGCTGTTATTTAAAACCATTCAATGTGCCGGAAATCTTACACACACACACAGAGACACACACACACACACACACACACACACACAGAGACACACTCACACACACACTCGAACACTCACTTAGTTGCGCAGTTAGCGAAACTAGAAATTTGAGTATATCAGTATATCAGGTGTCCCTCGCAGGATCATTGATCCTCGTCAGCGCCAAAAAAAAACGAAATATGCATAAATTTTTGTGCGACAGGAAGCAGGATGCAAATTATGATTACAAACAGGATATATGCTTTGGTACTTACTGTTGGTTGGCGCATTGGCGCTGTTGTTCGTATCGTGCCAAGCCTCGACGATCAGCGTGAAGGTGCCCTGAAAATACAAGATGGTAAAAAGAAAGTTAGTCAATTGCTTAAGAGATTTGGGGCTTATCAAAACGGAAAATGGAAAACGGAAAAAACGTAATCTATTTGTTGCAGCTAAACGAAATGCTGCACTTAGTCGCATTTAACGCAGATATCATCTGGGCCATAACCAGCTTGGAGATGGCTAATGGCTCGAAAGCTCTCACACTTAAATCCCACAGCCCACAGAGCTCATTATAAACAGATTATGACAGAGCCAAAGCATGCTCCAAAGACGCCCACATGCCACAAGCTGGCCAACAGCAACACACACGCACACACACACACACACACACATATATATATATATATTTCAAATGCAAATGCACAGCAGTTGGCAACTGGCAACTGGCAGCGCCCTCAATTCACACTTGATTACAAATGCAGGAGGAGCGTGGCGGCAAGGCGGGGAGGCGTGGCAAAAACCGGCAGAGATGACACAAAATCGAATAGCCGAAATGTATATATGCACAAGCTTATATATATGTATATACATACAAATGCATATACACATATGCTTCTATGCATATGTATATATGCGTATTGGCAACATCTAAGCAGAGCTGAGCTGCAGTTTGCAGAGGTGGCAAAAAAAAAACTGTTATAAAGCTGGCAGCACTGGTTGCGTTGGGCGTGTGATTGCGTCTGGCTTGGCAGCACTTCGAATTCGAATTCGAATTCGAGTTTGTGTGCGACTATGCATTGCATGTAAATGACTAATTTTCGACAAACTTTCGATTGCTGCATCGCTGCTGCTGCCGCTGCCGCTGCTGCTGTTGCTGTTGTTGCGTGGGCGGCAGATGTAGAATTAATTTAGTTGATAAGCGCAGTGCCGTTTGATTGCATAAGCAGCCAAAGCGCTTGCCAGACATTGAAAACTGCATTCGCACATAAACATAAAGCTGATGGGCTCGACAGGAAACAAATCAGACAAACAGAAAGACACACACACACACACGCATGCAGTCACACGTATGCACATAGATCATCGACAGTTAACAATGGGAATTCATCGAATGCAGCGCAAAACATTTATTGGGAATTTTTGCAGTGCATAAGAGTTTCTAATTGGACATTTTGTTGTATGAATATATTTGTCAAAGGCGGAAAACTTGTAATATTCTAGAGAACTCTGGCGAGTAGTTTGTGAGTTATTATAAATATATAAAGACAAGACACAGTATATATATATATATAAAGTATATGAGCTCCAAAAATAAATGAGCGACACACACACACACACACACACATACACATACAGGCGAGGCGAACGTATATCGCGTGCGACGACGCTGTATATCAACGTCAATATCTGCAGCATAGGGTGAAGTGCATGCCAAATGCATAGGGCGCATGTGTAGAGTAGGAGTGGCAGCCACGTAGCAACAGAGGCAACAGACAAGACAAGACAGCAGACAGACAGACAGACAAAAGTAACAAAGTTCAATACACAAGCAACAGCAACAGCGAGAGCAACAGCTACATCTACAGGCACAGCCACAGACAACGTCTGCTAAAAATAGTCAACGATTGGCAGCAGCTGAGGAGGAGGGTCTCCGGCAACCCCCAATGCAAGAGGCACATCTATCCATCTCTCTTTCGCCCTGCCTGACTCGCTGTGGCATGCGTGCCCCGCGCCCAGCCCGTGCCGCTTCTTTGTTTTTTTTTTTTTAATTAAGTGCAACATTAAATTAGTTGCCGCTGCAACTGTGGCACGTCTAGTCGTTGACTATAATTACATTTTATAGCTTGACCTAGAAATATTTGAAGTTAACACAAAAATAGAGCATTGCCTAACCGAAATATAGTTCAATTTTCTACTATTTGGCATTTGACAAAGAAATGTCATCAATTGATTAGAAATTTCCCTATTTTACGAAATAATATTAAATTTCCCGCCAGTTGAGCACATTTGCTACGTCTAAAATTGCAATTTCTCTATTAGCTGAGTATATTTTAAGTAAATCCCCTTTTTTGTGGCTCAATTTCCTACTATTTGGCATTAGACAAAGAAATGTCATCAATGACTGCAATCAATTGATTTGAAATTTCCCTATTTTAAGCAACAATATTAAATTTCCTACTAGTTGAGAACATTTGAACATATAATTTGCTTGAAAATTGAAATTTCCCTTTTTGCTAAGTATTTTTAAAGTAAATTCCCTTTTTTTTTGGCGCGTGGCTAAAATTCACTTTGCATTGGGGAAATTCTGCACTAATTGCCTTTGGCTAATGCACTTTAGCATATTTATGCATAATTTTCACTTAGCCCGCAGCAGCTGCTCGAAATTTATGCAACTTGCAACACAACACAATTCACGTGCCGATAAGTCCGGCTAGATATATGTACGTATGGTGCACCCCAACCCATGACTTTGCCACTTTAGTCCACGCATGTGTGTAATGATAATAATAGTGACGCTGCACATGCGCGCAAGCGATTAGAGAGAGAGGAAAAGGGAGACAGAATATAAGAAAGAGAGCGAGAGAGAGAGAGAGGCTTTGGCAGGGAGTGGTGCAGCAAATCCACCCCTTAATTCAACCGCCGCACACGCTGCGGGCGCGCTGACAAGCGAAAAGTCGCTTGAAAAATACGTTACAAAATGCTAGAGGTAGAGACAGGGGCAGGGGCAGTAGCAGTAGTAGTTGTAGGGGCTATGGCAGTAAATATGGCTGTAATACTCGTTATAATTAAGAAATGCATCGCATGCTACCGCCACTGAAATATATGCGCGTATTTCTTGGCCACTGGAGCAGAAAAGAAGAAGAAGAAGCAGAAGAAGCAGAAACAAACGTGGAATTCAGCTTCGGAGTGCAAGTATTTCACATTTTGAGTAATTTATTAGGCAAACACGTGCGCATAGCAAAGGCAGAGAGGCGGGGTGTGGGGTGGTGGTGGTGGTGGTGGTGCATAAATCTGCAAAGGTGATCAAAAGTCAGTCTCTCTCCCCCCCTCTCTCTCTCTTCCTGTCTATCTGTCTAGAAAAAGTAACGTTCGTTTGCTTAGGGTTGCTCGCGTAGCGACAGCCCGTAGTCCCCTCCGCCATACAGCCCGGCCGTAGTCAGCGAGCTGGAAATTGTCGCTGGTGGTGCGCGGCGGCGCACGCGTTTCGCGGCGCACTTTTTTTAATAGCCGACAGATGTTTGCGGCAACAACCCTTGACAAGGACACAGGCTACGGGCGGAAATAAGTGCGACGCACAGTCGCTGTGCTATAAAAAGCCCCCAAACAAATTAGCAAAAGATGCCGCAAAGTAAAATGTAAAAAATATATAAAAACAAAAACAAAATGAAAAAGAGCTAAAAGAAATTACAACCGAGCCAAAGAGACAGCAATGAAAATTTTATTGACTGGCTGGCTGAGCAGGCAGGAGGAAACTGAGTCACGTTGTGGGGAAATATGTGTGCTGATCTATATATAGACGGACTCTACGTATCGGGGGATCGTATCTACATATATATGTTTTTATATACATATCTGTTCACTTACCGGCCAGGCAAAGTTGAAGGCGAACTGTATGGGATTCGTGAAGCCTCTGCTCTGCAAGCTTTGCGCATCCGTCAGATTGAAGGAGTTCTCGCCCAGAATGGGCGTAACCACATCACCGTACGTGCACTGCGATGTGGTGTCTATGGTCGCCTGGTAGTGCTTCAGGCAGACCCGAAATCTCGTCTTGCAGGTGCCAATGCACTTGCCCGTCGTCGCATCCTTTTCACCAGTGCAGCAATGGCCCTCGTTGTCCCTGCCATGCTCGTTGCTGAAGTATTTCAGCCGCAATTCAAAATTGCCGGAACTGTGAACCTGCACGAGAGAGAGAGAGAGAGAGAGAGAGAATATTGCATTAGTATAATCAAATTAAAAAGCAATTTATTTAAGTTGACGTTGCGATCGCTCGATCGCTGCAGCAGGCTTAACAAAAAACAAAAAAAAAAAAAACTCAAAAAGAATGCAGCATCCCCAGCAAGCAACACGACAATAAATCTTTCAACATGGTATTCCAAACCCAAAAAAAAAAAGCTGCACAAAAAATAAATGAAACACGCTGCGGAATTCTGCGAGGCGATCAGCACAGACCCAAACGAAAACCAAAACCAAAACCAAAACCAAAACCAAATACCAAATCGAGTAGCAATTGGCTGCAGATCGCGCAAAAGAGACCCATGCAAAGGACAAAGCGGGCTTATGAAATATTAAGAGTCAAGAACCAGGCACAGCGAGCGGTCGCCGCTTTGGCTCCTCTGACTTAGCTTCAAACTGAATCCGACTTCGCTTCGTTTTTGAAGCGCCGCCGCCGCCGTCGCTGCGGCGACTCGACGTCGCACACATTTGCATATTTGGATTTGCAAATTTGTTTGATTTGATCGCTGCGTCTGTCATAAATTTCTCAATTAATTCGCTTTTGCATTTTACGATGCTGGGTGTGAGATCGAATTTGTAAAATAGGTCAGCGCGTGTTAACAACTTAATTAATTTGTATTCTCTACAGATAAACATATATATTATTCATAGATTAGCAAAAGTTTGCCTTGATGGGAACATTTTTATAATTGGGAAATGTTTTTAGGGAAATTCTTGATCACATACATATATGGCATGGGTTGCTGCTGGCTGGTTGCACTTAAGATATATAATTATGACTTCGTTGGCATCCATAAATGGGCTCACAACTCTCGAACTCTCAATACTACGACAAGGCAATGCCCAAAAATAGGCGATCTAGAGTTATTGCTCTGATTGCTGCCCGTTTTCTATAACTGTTCGGCAATTAACATTTTAACAACAACAAGTGAAGCTTGTTAAAATGACAATTTAATTGTTAACAAGACATGAGTGAGAGAGAGAGAGAGAGAGAGAGAGAGGGAGACACAGCTAGTTCTCTAGTTGCTCCACATGCGTTGGCTTGGGAAGCTTTTATTGTTTATGTTGGCTGCGGTTACTCGTGTTGCTGTTGCTGTTGCTGTGATTGTTGTTGCTGGCTTACTTCATCTCTTTGTATGAACATGGGTGTTTAATTGCTCAATTAAGCAGAAGTGCGTCTGCCGTTGCCTCTTTTCATGTCTTCTTTCAGATGCTGTGTAAGCAATGCCCCCCTTCGAAGCACAGGTGTAATCCGTTGGGGGGCCCCGAAAGAGCTAAAGAAAAGAAAAATAAAGCGTGGCCCGCGGACCACGCACAATGCGATCACATAATAATAAAAAGGGCGACGATGAAAAACTGTAGCAAAGCTGCTTAACTAACATTTAATGGGCTTGGCAATTGAGCTCTGGCGCTAACATTTGCCGCACGCCTTTGTAATTGCAAGTGCCGTGAGCTCTCACTTGTAGTCAGGGATACAGATTGGCATAGAGACAGGGAGAGAGAAAGAGGGAGGGGGAGAGCATTCAATTGATAAGATAAATAAATTATTGATGCTCTAGCAATTGTGAATGCAGTTCGCAATAGCGCATAAGACTCGTACAAATCAAACGAGCAGAAAAAAACGCCCAAGATACACGCAAAACGAAAGACTTAAGCAACGAACGCGCAGACAAATGCAGCCAGTGGAGACTGAGACTGAGACGTCGACGGCGTCGCTGCTGCGCAACGTACAACAAAACGTGTATTAATAAGCAGCGGGCCAACAAACACAACACAACACAAAAAAAAAAAAAGAAATAATAAAAGCAAAACAACACACGGCAAAACGGACGCAAAAGAGCAGCACAAAAAGAAGCAACAGCAACAGCAGCAGCGACGGCAGCGACAGCGGCAGCACAGCAGCGACGGCAACAGGCAGCGAAGAAGAAGAAGAAAAACGTTGGAAAAAAAAATGTACAAGTAAAACCGAATTGTTTCCCACGGCATACGATTTTGCCGGTCAACATTGATGGTTAAAACGAACAAACGAAGCAGCGAACGAGCAAACGAACGACCGAGCAAAGGAACGAACGAACGATCGAACGACGAACGACGAAGCGACGGCCCGACTGCGCGTCGGTGAGTTCACTCGGAGGCGCAGCAAGAAACGAGCGAACGCCAGGTGAAGAAGCGGCCAGCAGCAGACGGCAGTGCATCTATGCACAGCCAGCCATGTTGAAAGAAAGAGCGAGAGAGAGTGGGAGAGCAAGAGCGCGCACAACACTGAGAGCCGCTCTCTGAGAGAGCGCAAAAGCCCCATGGCTATAACAGTTTAGCGTGTGTTGTTGCTGCTCTCCTCGTCGTTGTTGTTGTTGTTGTCAGCTGGTGCAGCCTGCAGCCGAAAGAGCAGCGCCAAAGCGCAAAAAGAGCAAAACGTGACTTAAAAGTGAATTGGAGTGTTGTTGTTGTTGTTGTTTTTATGATTTTTTTTTATTTTTTTTTTCTGCTGGCTTCATAAAGTGCAGCTGGCAGCTGCTGCCAACAGCCTCCGCAAGCTGCGAGAGCGAGCAAAAACCCGTTTTTGTTGAACGGCGCTTTGAAGAAGAGTAGTGCGAAAAAAATAGTAGTGTACGAATAAGAATTAATAGACGATCAGCAATGATGCGTTGCTGATGCGAGACTGAGACTGAGACTGCGCAGCTCTTACTTCAAATGAGAGAAAAAAAGCTAAGCTCTGACCGAAGAAATGTTAGAAAAAGCAATAAGCGGAAGGAAGGTTAAGTGTGCAAGTGGCAGGGCATGAAGAGATACAGCTATGGCTGTCCGACTATTTGATATGCAACACACACACACACACACACACACGCACAGCAGAGATGAAGAAGCAAACAAAAAGCGCCAAAGCGCACTCAAACAAAGGCGCAGGCGATTGTCAAAATATGTACAAAGCAAATCAATTTGCATAACAGCGAAACACACAGGGAGAGAGAGAGGGAGATAGTCACACACATACACACACAGACACGTGGCTGGTGGGAAAAGAGTCTTTAACTGATGTGCTATGACACAGAGCCAAAATAGTTTTGTACAACAATTTGACACCGTTTGAATGCTCAAATGCGGTGCACACAAGTTTCCCACACTTTTTGACAGTTGAGCAACAATTTCCCAAGCAGGGAAATTCTGCTAGCCACCACCACCACCCACATAATGCAACAGTGAATTTATAGCAAAAAAGAAAAGGTAATATAAAAAAACAATTTCTTTCTATATGCATTTCCATAGATGGAAATTTTCAAATTTCATAATTTTATACACTTGTTATAGTTCTTTTGTTTTGTTGTATTTTCTTCTTTTTGACTTGTTTTGCCTTCAACTATGAACTTTATTACGCTTGAAGACCTTTTGGGCACACATAAATAAAGAGGGGAAAACTGAGCTAGTGGAGAGAACTTGAAAGCTGAAATGCCAAGTTATGCCAAGTTATCCCAGGGCTGGGCATAGGCAGGGAGATGGAGAGGGAGACGCAGATGGAGCCGGAACGGGACAGACACTTGTTAAAAGTGTTAGAAAATAGTGCGTTGCATTGTTTACCTTTTGCTTGACTCCGTTTGCTCAGTTAGCTGTTGGTTTTTACGAGCCATGGTAAATTTATACTCTATATGAACGTGGTACTTTTTTCTGCTTCTTCTTCTGTTTTTGTTTCTGTTTCTGTTTCTCCTTTGCTATGATCACTCAGGCTTGACGAGACAACCAACCAGCAACCCGCAACCCTCGCTCCTCACCCCTCAGCACTTTTTGCCATTTCTGCTCAGTGTCTTCCACGTCAACTTACGTTGACTGCCTGACTGACTGCCTGACTGACTGACAGCTTGAATGTTGTGGGTTACAACACACACACACACACACATGCACACACACCTGCACACAGGATAGACATTAAAATGTATGAACGCACGCATTTTACTTACATTTTAATATAATTTTCTAACAGGTGTTTGTTTAGCTTTTGCTACTTACAAGCGTAAGGCAAAAAGAAGAATAGACAGAGACAGAGATAGAGAGAGAGAGAGAGAGAAAGATTGCCCTTTGGCTTCGCTACGTTGTTTATTAATCATTTAAGTTCATCATTATAATCAACCGTTAACAACGGGCTTGGGAAAGACAGTTATAAGCGCAAGTGAAACAGCTTCTGTGCGTGCGTGTGGGAGTTGCTGCTCGCAGCCCACCTCTCTCTGTCGCACTCCCCTATCTAAATTGCAATTAATTATCTCTTATGAAGCGCGCCAGACAAAGACAGCGATGATGATGAGGCAGAGCGGCGCAGCTAAGTTCAGAGTTATTCATTCATTCATTCAATCGCTCATTCAGTTGACGTCGCTGTCTCAATGTTAATATGAAAATTGCACGAAATGCAAAACAGAAGAAAGAACAGCATGTCAAGTATGTGTGTGTGTGTGTGTGTGTGTGTGTAGTATTTGTATGATAAGCAGATAGACACCAAGTACGGTTATTTGATAGTTAAGTGATATTTTAAACGCAGCATGTGAGAATATAATAAGAAATAAAGTGATAGAGAAACAGAGAGAAGAATAGTGCGAGAGAGAGGTGAAGTGGGAGCTTTTAATGCTCGATTCTAATACAAGAGCAAAAAGCTATGCTTATTATTAGTGCTGCCAGATTGTTCAAGTTCAAGCTGAACAGCAACAGCTGCATTTTCTGACATATCCCAAGCTCCAGAGCCTTGCAACGTTTCAGCTGGACGAAACGAAACTCAAGACCGCAGGAGGTTTCAAGACATTTTTTCGAGCGCTGTTAAAATTAGCAACTAAATGGGGGAAAAAAAAAACGGCAAGGAGACGCAGCGCAGAAGTGGAGCAAAGCCACATGCAATGTGCAGGGGATGCTGGCGTTAAAGATCAATGAAGGAAGCACAGGCAAAGCAGAATACAACACAGCAAGTGCCGCTGCGCATGTGTCGACGACGCTGACGCCGAAGCTGAAGCTGAAGCTGACGTTGACGTTGATGTTGACGTTGACCTACGCAAAGTGTAGCCAAAAACGCCCAAGAAGCGCATGCAAAAAACATCGACATCGGCAGATGTTACCCATTTTTACATACACACACACACACGCACAGCGCTTTCAAGTTTCATATTGAAATCGAGCAGCTTCTCGATTTTCTGTTTCGTTTTTTTTTTTTTTTGTATTATTATTTTTTTGCGTTTTCAAGGCATGCGCCGTTGGTGGTAATTTTGTTGAGGCTGCGTAGAGTTGGTTTAATTTTCGGCATGGACCTGTTTGCCCATTGAAAAGCCGAAAACTAGTTTTCATCTAGACGAGTGCGAAGGGTGTCCTTTCAGAAGCAAAAAAAAAAAAAAACAGAAAAACCAACCCCTGTTTACTCAGCTGTTTTCTGAACTAAACTCAACTGCTCGTATTACAATTTTATTTTATATTAATTATAAAAAAAATGAAATGCTTTTTTTTATATTAATTAACAATTTTAATCCATAAATTAGAATTCAACATTTCAGCACATTTAAATTTCCAGCTAAAACAAAAACAGCTAACTTTTGCTCATCTCCTGCATTGTTAACAGGCTGGCAACGCCAAAAGCTCTCAACTTTACGCACACACGCAAAGCGGCAGCTGCAAAATGCAGGCGCGCATGTGTGCATGTGTGTAGTGAGAATCGCCGAAAAAAAGGGAATAGCCAAAGAAAAACCAACAACAAGTTGCCGAACCAACGAAACTACCGATAAATACAATGGGAGGGAGGCAAGGGAGAGCGTAGAACTTACCTGCACAATGACTGTGAAGCAAATAAATGCGGTTAATAAACATTTAATCCACTGCATGTTTATTGCTGTTGTTGTTGTTGTTGCTGTTGTTGATGTAATAGACAAAATGCCGTTGTGTTGGGTTGGGTGTGTGTTGTTGTTATTAGTGTAATAATCCTTAGTGGGGCGGCCTTGCTGTTGCTGCTGTTGTTGCTGTTGTTGCTGCTTCACTTACACGCACACACACAGTGACAACATGCAAATAGTAGTTTATTGTATTTTTTGGCAATTCTCTTTTGCAGCTAACTGCGGCACATGCTTTGGCAATTCGCTGTTGTTGTTGTGTGCATTTTGTTGTTGTTGCTTTATTTTATTTTTATTTGTATTATTATTATTTTGCTTTACACGTGCACGCGCCACATTTTCATTTGCTTTGCGTTAGCTTTTCTGTTGTGAGACGAGAATTCGACGGGCGAATTTTCGGCCGTCTCCTTCGCACGCACGAGGCGGGGGCGAGAGATGGGGGCAAAAGTGCCGCTAGAAAATTTCTATATAAAAATCGCACTCAGCCGAGCCATAGAGACACACGCGTACACAAAATTGTATGCTTTTTGTTGAAAAACCATTTGGAAAATAAATTTGATATTTTATTTTTATTTATTTTATTTTATTTTTTATATTTTTTGTTCGTTCACTTTTTTTGTATTTATGCGGCTACCAAAAAATAAATGATTTGTAAATTTGTGTATTGGCAGCTTTACACACTGAACATGCTTTTGAAATTCGTATTCAAATTATTTGTTGCACGCTTGAAATTTGAAATTTGGTGCGTTTTGCATTTGCTGCTTGTGCTGTGGGCTACAAGAATTTGAAAGCGACGCGCGACACGACCGAACGATGTGCACGACGTAAGAGCCACAGAGCGAATTGGCGACAAAACAACGAAGCAGCCGCAACGAACCGCACAGCGCAAGAATCCAAGACAGAATGAAAGCAGAAAATGTTTTATTTTTTGAATTTGTTTTCAGGCGGGCAGCGTCGAGAGAGCCGAAGCGAGTGTAAAAGTGTGAGAGGGAGAGCGGCAGAGAAAGAGAGCGCGCGCGAGAGAGCAGCGTTGCAGCAGCATAAGCAGCAACAAAAATGCTGCTAGGCAGGCAGGCACAAGCAGGCACAAGCAGACACATTTTTCGTGGTCATCCCTGTTTGCTACTGCTGTACGTGAGCGGTAAGCTGGGTGCGCCTGCGCGTTAGAACGGGACAACTGCTGTGTGTGCCAGCTGCTGAGCGAAACGCGTTTTCTGTGCATATTTAGTGTGTTTCTCTCAAATGTTGCAAGGTGAGCGAAATGTTGCAGCAACATTGTTGCGCGCCCAGCCAAGTTGCTTGCACAAAGAATTTGAATTCTCTTTTTAAATTCAAATAACTTTAAGTATATATTTTAATAGAAATTTGTTTTATATACTTATGTTTAAGATTTTTATATGCATATGTGATCTTTGACTAAAAATATGTTGCCCGCGCAAATCGGCTTGAAAAAGTCAATGTACGAGTTTTTCAATCCTTTGTCTATTGAAGGGTTGTTTTTTTTTCCATAGCAGCAAAAGTACCATAGATAAGCTGCTGGAACTTCACATAAAGGGATTTTTTGTTTGTCCGTTAGGGCAAGCGATTTGCATGTGAAAGGGTTTTGGGCAGTTTTTGGCGCTCAAAAAAACAAATGTGCAAAAAGCGAGGGGAGTAATAAAAATTGGAGAAAACTAAATTTTGATGAGGCTAAAAATTTGGTAAAATTAAAAAAAAAAATTATTTAAGAGCAGCATGATATATACATAAAAAAAAAAATTTTACATAAAAATGATTTTAAAAAAATTTTGAGAATTCATAATTAGTTTTTTTTTTATTATATTTATTATTCATCAATTTATTAGTTCTTAACATATTAAAAATTAAATTTAAAAAAAAAAAAAAAATTTATAGATAAGAAAAAATTTAAAATTAAATTTTTTCACAGTAAAAATATTTAATTAATGTTTAATAGCAAAATTAAAAAAAAAAAAATCTAGATGAAGAACTGAATATTATTTATTTACTTTAAAAATATTATTAAATAAATATAATCATATTTAGTACAATAATTAGGATTAGATCTTTGTATAGTTAAGTACAATATTTAGGAGTAGATCTTCACATATTTATATATAATATTTAGGAGTAGATCTTCACAAATTTTAGTAAAATATTTAGGAGTAGATCTTCGCATATTTAGGAGTAGATCTTTGCTCGTGATCCTTTGTTCAAGCACTTTAGCTATTCGATCGAGCACATCCAGATTAATGTCTCTCAATTCACGTTAGCAAACATTGTAAATCATATAGGGGGCCTCTTGATAAATGGCCAAAGCTGTGGGCAGGGGGCAGGGCTCATCCAGCTGGAAGCTCAATAAAGTTGTTGAAATTTGTACATAAAAATCGCTCTTCATTAATTTGCAGGAAAAGATTTGCATATTGAATGAGAACGGGAATAACAACAGAAAACGAAGCAAGGTAAAAAATATCAGGAAAAAAAAACCCATCAAGTCAACACCCAATTTTACAAGGGGCAACAACAGGAGAAAAAGTTTCACCTCACTTTCAAGTGGCCGGGATGGAGCTGGGCTGGCTGTGGATGTGGATGTGGAGCTCCTGGGAAGTTTCAATATTTAAACAAAAATCTTTTCGCGCCATAAATTAGGCAGTAAAATGTGAGCGAAGAGTGAAAAGTTTTTAAATTAAACACAAATTTATGGCCGCCAAAAGCTGCGGGCTGTGGGGCAAATGCTGTTGTTTGGGGCCCCAGCATCAGTTGGCCGAAGAGTCCAGAGATCCAGTCCGATGCCCAGTTAGCACCTGTAAACCGGTTGTTGGGGCTGCTGCGCAGGTAGCCCAGCCGTTGGCCAAACAGATGTCCTGCTGCTCCAAATTGAAAGCGCAACATACATCATCCTTCCACAAAGGCTGTCCCCCGCTTGTCTGTCGTCGTCTCACCTTCAGCTCCCTTTGAGCTCCCCAACAACTGCGTTGCTGCAGGGCGCCTTTTGCCGTTTTGAATAATACGCAACAACAACAACAACAACAACAACAAATGCCAAAAACACACAGCCAAAAGAAATTGGGGTCATGCACTCCGCACGCATGCGGCGCATGCAACATCTCAGTCCCTACTCCTACCCCTCCCCCTCCCTCTCTCCCTCTCCCTCTCTCTCTCTCTTTGCCCTTCACTCACCCCCTTGCGGTCAACATCTTTCACTTTGCAAGTGCATTTCATGTTTTGTTTTCGTTTTCGTTTTTTTGTTTTTTGTACTTGGCTTAAACGAACTTTTTTTTTGTGTTTTATCAGTTTCGCTTCGTTGCCTGCCACAAGAAACTGGAAAATTAGGCGCGTGGCTGTGACATTTAGCATAAAGGGGGCGTGGCAATGCTTGGGCGTGGCGGGGCTAAGTCGCATGATACGTTGAAACTGCAAGTTGTCGAAGAGCTGCAAGTGACTTCGATGCCACCTGTTGATGCCTGAACACTGAATACTTGAAGTGGCATCAACTTGTGTCGAGCTTTTTTCAACTGAACTATATAAATTTCAATAAACGTATGGATATATAACACTTAAAAGTTCTTAAGATGTCGAAAAAGTACTAGAAAAGAGTAGATAACAATAGATAGTAGTTAGATAGAAGTAAGTAGTAGTTGATGATAGTACTAACAAGTATGAGTAAGTAGCAGTAGTAGATAATATATAAAGTAGTTCTAGAAAGTAGTACTAGAAAGTAGTAGATAGTAATAAATAGTAGTAGATAGAAGTAAGTAGTAGTAATTAACAGTAGTTGATGATAGTAGTAGTAGTAGCAGTAGTAGAATATAATACATTGTAGTTGATGGCAGTAGAAACTAGTAGATCGTAGTTGATGATGGTAGAAGATAGTAGTATATAGTAGTAGTAGAAATTAGTATGCAGAAGTAGATAGTAGTAGTAGAAATTAGTATGCAGAAGTAGATAGTAGTAGGTAGAAGTAGATATAGGTAAGAAGTAGTAGTAGAAATTAGTATATAGAAGTAGATAGTAGTAGGTATAAGTGAATATAGGTAAGAAGCAGAAGTAGGTAGTAGTAGAATGTATTAGATAAAAGTAGATAGTAGTAGATAGTAGTAGGTAGTAGTAGAAGATAGTAGATAAAAGTAGATAGTAGTAGGTAGAAGTAGATATAGGTAAGAAGAAGTAGTAGGTACTAGTAGAATATAGTAGTAGAGTGTAGAATGTAGTAGGTAGTAGTAGATAGTAGTTGATGATATTAGTAAAAAGTAGTACTAGAAAATGGTAGTAGTGGAATAAGGAGTAAGTAGTAGTAGAAGTAGCTAATGGTAGTAGCAAATAGTAGTAATAGTAAAAGTAGTAGAATAAGGAGTATATAGAATGAGGAGTTCGTAGTATTATTAGTAGTTAGCGATAGTAGCAAATAGTAGTAGTAGTAGTAGATATTATATATAAGTAGATAGTAAGTAGATAGATAGATAGATAGATAAGTAAGAAAAAAGTCTTTAATATACAACATATATTTATTATCAGTTCTCATTGACTAAGATACAAAATTCAATCATTCCTTCTCCATAAGAAATCCTTCAAAATCCGAACGTCAAAAGCTGTGCAGCTTTGGTTCCAAGAATTTGCTCGAAATATCTGCACGCCATTCAAATGATTCCAAGAATTCTGGCACATGTCGCAGAGCCAAGCCAAGCCAAGCTAAGCCAAGCTGAGCTGAGCTGAGCTGCTTATGTCCTTGCGCATTGCAGATGAGAGTTGGGTACAGCTGATGCCTGTTGGGGATACCAGTAAACATCCTGTTATGAAACTGCATAACTCGTTTGGCGTTCCATTCATTCATCTGAATTGTTGGCGAGGCGAATGCGTAAAAATTCGCGTAAACAAATGGAGAAACCGGAAGCGATCTATAGGGCCAGAGGCTAAGGTTCCAGTTCGTGGGAATTTTCTGAGCCACTTCCTTCCTTCCGCCTGTTGAGCTCTGATCGCACAGAACAAAAGCGCGGGTGGCGCAGGAGCAGCAAGGAATCAACAGATCCTTTTTCTGTTGGGTTATATCTATTAGAGCGCGAATCAAGTTACGCGTGTCCCGTCCACAGTCGCCGAGTGTCTCAGTTTATGAGTCCCTGGCACAGTCTCTCTCTCTCTCTCTGTGCATGCATCATCCACATGCTGCCGCTGCCGCTGCCGCTGCTGCTTGTTTTGCACCTTGAGCCTTGACTACTTCCGGTTTTGCGCGAAGGACATCAGCGACAACGACAACGCAGCGCCGCAGCGACGCGCCTGTAGCAGCAGGTAGTTGTTGCTGTTGTTGTTGTTGTTGTTCTGGCCAGTTTTTGCAGTTGCCTCATGGACATTTCCTGCGCATTGCCCACGCCATGCAAATAAGGATGTCGGATGTCGCCAGCCGGACATGCGTTTGCTGCCGCTGCCAAACCAAACAAGGACAACAAGTGCCCAACACTCCAGAGTCCTTTTTGCCGGATGTTTTTCTTAAATCGATTGAAAATATCCTTCGGCATTGTAGTCAAGTGCTTCAATTGCTTTAACAACATGCTGGCAGTGGCTTAATGAAAGCAAAATGTTGATATAACTCAAATATAAATATATAGAAAATCTGACTGTATAATAGGAATGGAGAGCTAAACAGCTTGAACTCATACTGTGGATATATTTGAACACAGATCTCGAGAAATAATTATATTAAAAATAAAAAAAGTAATAAAATCTTTATTTTAAGAACTAAGAACTATAAGAAATAATACATGTAAATAATCCCATGTATAATTCCAATAGTAATATATAATAAATATAGTCCAGTAAGTAGTAGTAATTGATAGTAAATACCTGTATTTTAATACCTTTAAGCTATCCTCATCTTGATAGCTTCAAAAGTATTCAAATACATATTTAAAATATCTATAAAATGGTTCTTCCTATGCAATAGCCTAACCACAATGCTAGAACCTTCTACATGGGCAGGTGTAACACACTGGATTTTCTCATGCCCCGATCGATAACTGTAATCGGTGCAACTGGAAACGTTTCCCACAGGATGCAAATGTAACAAGAAAAGAAAAAAACATAAAAATTTTATGTTTGATTTCATGCAAAGCGAAAACACAAACGAAATCGAAATCGACGAAGAGAAGAAGCTGAGAACAGCAGCGCTGCAGACATGTGTGCTTCCCACACACACATAGATGCACACACATGTTGCATGCAGCAGGTACTTTGGCTAGGATATGCGTATCTATAGAGCAGATAGAGCAATACTTCCCAGGCAGCTCAGCTCCAGCAGCTGCTGTCCCAGGCATTTGAGATTTGTTTTCTCCGCGCTGATGTTGTCTTCGACATTTACTTCCGTGTGAATTTTCATGATCTGCCCATTGGAGTCAACAGGCAACAGCAACAGGCAACAGCTGGCCAAGTGCCAACTTCTAGTCCTTAATCCTTTCCGTGCGTCTGTTAGAAACTGCACTGAATCTGTTTGGGCTTCATAATTGGCAAGCGCTGATACGACTTGTATCTGAGATCTGTCTGCGGCCTGAGAACGGAAGCGAGGGATCCGACAGCACCCTCTGCTGCCTCTGCCTCTGTCTCTGTCTCTCTGGCATTGCCAAAAACCGAATGCGAGGGTGTATATCAGGTGTATTGCATAATGCTCGTTTGTGTGGGAATCTTCTTTTGATTATTAAGGATGTGTTCCTTATGCAAACGGAAGTTGCTGCGGCGTGGGAAGTGAGGGCATCTTAGAAGAGTTCAATGGAAAATTTGATCTATTTGATCTGGTGATCAACCGAGTTATTCTTAAAGGATTCTCTTGGATGTTCTTGGATTGGTATTACTAGTTGATCGACTAGATATACAAAGTAGATATCTATAATATTATATATATATTATAGTTTATCTCGAGAGTTCATACAGCTTTTGTGCCTTTACCCACTTTCTCTCAAGAACTTGCACTTCATTTTGCCTTATCGTTAAGGCTAATGGATTTCACAGCGCATTTTCGCTTGAAATGCGAAACGTCAAGGATCTCTCACTGCAATCACAAGTGTTGGCCTGCAGCATATGGTATAGTTATTCAAGTGCATATATCTTATCGCGTCAAGGATAGTCCCATGCCTTATCCTTCCTACGTACAACACATGTCACATCATATACATATAGTGCACTTGGGGTACTGTACTCTGCAGCCTAATGAATTTTCCCAACATATTTCGGGCATTACCCAGAGACCAGCCCGAGAATGTCGGAAAACACACAAAAAGTACAAAACTCCCACTGCTACAGGCGCAGGCAGCTCAAGAAGAAGGACACGTAGTCGCATACGCCTGGCAGGCTCTAAGCACGTATTAGAAATGCTGTCTAAGGATCAGACATCGGGATCAGCTAGTCCTGCTGAGTTTCGGGCATTCAATTGCCCTGCCGACAAAGCAAATGCCGACCGGCAGATTTGTTAGTCCTAAACCATTTTGCCCACTCATTTGGGCCACGTTCTTAAACGTCTCGCATCATTGGTGGGCGTTTATGGCGCACTCCCCCGGCCTAGCCGCTACTAAAATGATTAATTTTTTAAATAGCTGCAGGTGCAGACGACTAAAAAAAAACAAATTTCATTGTGTTTACCTTCTGACTCTGACCCTGACTCGGAGTTGCTATCGTCCTGTCTAGACATCGTCGTCATATCAGCAAATTGCCCTTTGCTAATGTTGTTTACTTAAGTTCCGCTCGCTTTTTCTTTTTTTCGGCAATTAGCAGAAATAACAAAGAAGGAAATTTTCACATTTTAAATTGCTTCCTAAATAAAGTTCGCCCTTAGGGGAAGGAAATCCATTGCAATCGCTTACAAAAGATCTAAGATAATATGTATTTGAATGTGCCAAAAAGTTGTGCACTCTTAATTGAGTTCTTTATATAATGGCCACTCGATTGCAGTTGACAAAGAGACGAGAAACTATTTGTATATTAAATTTTTGGATATGTCGAAGACTATACAGTCTTGCAGAGAATCCTTTTCTATACTGAAACAGGACATTAAAACATTTGAGATTATTAATTCAACTCATTCATTCAATGGGTTCGAGGTATTAAATCAGCAATGCTCTGTAGAGAATCGTCACTTGAGTTAGATAAGGAATATCCTCTATTAGTTCAGAAAGGTTCTCTCCAAGCGTAATACACTCAATGGCAATATCTTAAAACCCTTTTCAATGCCACAAAATAAATTCCAGTAAATGAAAATGATATCTTCGAAAACATTCAAAAAGTTTAAGGATTTCGAATTAAATATGAATTTATGCTATATCTGACTGTCGAATCGCATTACTTACAGTCACAACAATTTAATCAGTGACCCAGATTCATTTGTTAATTAAAATCCTTTGGCAGCTCTTAAGGCCCTTCACCAGTGGAGCTCCCCCATTCAAGAAACTGCGCTCCCAGTAGCTTCCTGTGCATTTTGTCATTTTTAATGAATATTTAAGCGATAATGAAAATCAGATATATCTATATATATACATATGATATGTATGTATCAAACAGATTACGGGCAAGTTAATGGAAAGTTGAGAGCAATGTTGTTGATGAGAACGAAAAGGCAGCTGCCAGCTGAGCAGATTAAGCGTAATGAAAACCTTTTTTCTTTGGGGTTGGTAAACGAAGATAAGCAAACGGGTTTCCAGAGCTAATCATTTAAAAACGTTGCCAAAAATACACTTTAAACAAAGCTTTCCCACTGCCAGGCAAAAGCAACCTGTTGTGGCCAAAAAAAAAAAAAAAAACAAAACTGAAAACAAAATTAATTTGTTGCTGTTGTTTTGGTGTTGTCCTGGCAAACGTGAACAGCAGCAGGCAAGCTGCATCCGGTGTTTGTGTTGATGCCAACAAACTTCCGTTTTTCTGCCGGCAGCAGCAGCAGCAGCAGCAGCAGCTTTTGCGCATGCGCAGCCACAAGTCAGTCACAGTCACAGCCCCAGCTACAGCTACAGCCACAGCTCCAGCTCCAGCCACAGGCAGAAGCGCAGCAGCGTGCACGTCAACTGCTGCCAACAGGTGTATTTACTGTTTTTTCTTTTATTATTTATCAGCAACAAAAACAACACGAAAAAAAAAGTGCTGCCCAGTTGGGTTTTCATTTCAGTGCATACCCTGTAGGCGAGTGGTATGTGTAAGATGAGGTATGCTCGACTCAGAGTTGTATATATCTGGTTTTACATATACTTCTCGATTTATTTAGAAGTTAAACTTAGATTTGTTGAGAAATAACTATGTTGGTAGGTAAAAAAAATTAAATTTTTTTTTTTCAAAATTTTTAAAATATTTTTGGAGTGGACGACATGTATTTTCAGTGTTAGTTAAGGTCTTTAAATATTTAAAAAATGCAATATTTTAAAAATTGTATTTTTTCTCGTATAGATTATAGCAACTCAAGGGACAAATGGCTCTATTCTGTTTTCAGACTTTTAAGCAGAAGGTCAAAGCATTTATGAGACGTATGATTATTGGTTAAATTGCATAATATTCATATGTATATTTATATTATAATTGCCTTCTTTAAGAAGAACTTAATACTATTATATTGATACCCCGATATACCAAATATATTGAAATCCATCGAAGTTTATCTAATTAGAAAAAAAATGTTGTATGCTTTTTGAAACTATTTATCAACCCAGGGTATTAGCTCGTCTATATACTTTTGTTTTTTTTTTTGTATTAAATTTTGCGGATCTTCTTCTACTGGTTGGCTGCCTGGGCAACTTTTTCATTGCCATAATTACCATGATTAGCAATGAATGCTGGGCCCGACTTCGACTCCGACTCCGACTGCGACTTCGACTCCGACTTTGGCTTGGCTTTAACTTAGCTTGCGATCTCTCTGCGACTGCGACTTCAGCTCCAGCTTTGGCTGGAACTTCATCAGTTGCTTTTTTCGGTTACTTCTTCAGCAGCAGGCGGCAAACACGCGACAAATTTAATTTTTATGCTATTTCTTTCTCTTTTATTTCATTTACTATTGTTGTTGCTGTTGTTGTGGTTGCATATATTAACCGTAAGTCGCTTGCACTTTAATTTGTATTTATGCGGGCTGATTACGTACGCTTCGTGCCCGGTTTCCCTGCTCTACGCTCCAGCTCAGCCCGATGATGTTGTTGACTTCTTTACTTTTATTGGCTTTGACATTTCTTCATGTTGTTATTCGTCGTTCTACTCGTAAGCAATCTGTGTGCCCAACATAGCCCGCGTAACCGAACTGTACCTGTAATGCTACCTGTACTGCCGCCTCTACCTCTAACTGCTCCAGTGCGTGTTCCACAGAGAGTGTCATATCATATGCGGTTCAGTGATGAGGGCCAAATGTTTCGACAACATGCAAGTTCTGCTCTTATTCTTATTGCTCTTTAATATACTGGAGAGTTCTATTAGTTGAAGTTTTTGTATATATATAAATTGTATTCAATTTGAATTCAGATTGCAAGAATTTTGGAGGAAATTCGAATATTTAGCATAAAATACTTGAACTTCAAAGTATTCTATTCATCTAATCACATATAGGTTAAGCTGGCATACTATATCAAATCTTCAATCTTATCTAATTGATAAACATATATCAAATACAATGTCTATATATTATAGATATAATATACATTAGGTATTTCAGCTGCAGAGAACATTTTTCTTCCTTAAAAGTAAATCTAAATATGTGTATTCAAATAGTTCCTATATAAATTTTGTTTATATTTTTTACCCCTTTTCATCAATATAATCGAATTCCAACACAAAAATGCCGTTACATAAATCGCTACCCCAATGACAGAGCTCCAAATAATATTGACAAAGCATAAACAAAGAGAAGAATTCACTTTGTGGGTAAATTTTGTCTCTGCTCTTTTTCGTTTTTGGCGCGTGCTAAGCTTTCTGCAAATGCCCAGACAAATAATATTTCCAAGAAATAATGGGGTTAAGTTCAGTTTGAAGTCAGTCAGGTACCAAGAAGTGCACAGCGACGCCTGTATTGAACGCCGAACGAACTGATAAGTTGTCAAATGGGGCAGATAAGATAGTGGCTGAGCCGAAATCTAAGCAAATAAATGCAAAGCCAAAGATATCGAACTGTCGAAAGGTAGAGGTGAAAATCAACAGCTCGACAGAGCCAGAGAGTCTTATCGTTGCGGCAGCTGTTCGTTCCAAAGATAAACCAAACACGGCACGCGCGATTCTCTACACCGGACCGGAGCTCCATGCATATATGTTTTTATTCCATCTGTAGTGCCAGGCCGTGCTTATCGAGGCGTTCCGGAAAACGAAAACTGTTTGCTCGAAAGTGCAATAAAAGTGTTGCGTATCCTTCCGCTGTTGCATCTGTCCGGGCCGTTGCGCCTAGAGTTTTTATGGCCTGGTTTTATGACTCCGATTATCCTGCTCAATACTTTGTTGTGCCCTATTGAGTGGGCTGCGAGTTTTATTAGTTGCGCGAGCAGTTGCCTGATATGATAATTGAATTCAAATATGCTTATGACTTATATTGCGCAATGAAAACTGCTCTAATACGCCTGCTGGCGGCTATTAAAAGTCAAGACGTATCGGGCTACAAATCTATCTTTAATAGGCCACAAAGATTGCCGAGGCGAACTGTACTCGCGCAAGTAGCATATTAGATCTTCGAGTCTAGTCGAAGTCAGCAAGCAGCAGCTCAACAATGGCTCAAAGTCAAAGACAAAAGATGATCGTATACCATTTGCTTCATTGTTTAGGCCTGATCCACCCTTATGTGTGGCGAATCGAGCAGATGAGTCGTCCTTTAGCAGAATGCGTCAATAAGGCTGTCGTCAATATGAAAAGAATGGCATAGCTGCACAGTTCCTGCGTCGGCTCCTGCTCCTGCTCCTGCTCCTACTCCTGCCCCTGCCCCTGCCCTGTCCCTGCCTCTGTTCCTCGCTCTATGTAGAGCGTTATACATTTCACATTTGGCCCTTTGTGAGCTGCAATGAAGCTGTAACTGTCTGTCAAAAAAATTTTCGAACTGCGTGTTGCCCTATGTTGATTGCATTTTGTGGTCGCTCAGCGATCAGCGATCAGCGATAAGGCCTGAAAGTGGAGCACGCACTGAATATCCCTGAGGCAGTAGCTGGCAGCAGTCCATCATAGTTATAAGGATAATCGCTTGATTGGTTATCCATCATGTAATATTTCAATTCAAGCTGCTTTCTTCTGCTACTTGAGTGCATTGTTAGTTTGCATCTTGCGGCAAATAGATATCAGCGGGCAATTGCGATAGCCCAGATACTTGAAAATAGTTTGCCCGAGGTATTATCGGCGATCAGCTGCATGATATGAGAACGCTGCTGCTTGCATACTTCATATTATGTATTTGGGTCAAGTACAGCTTACTCAATAGATTGCCTCACAATGTACTCTGAAGATGGGATAGTTGATGTAAAACCTAGGGCAGAAAGGGTTTTAGAGATATTAGATATTCATATTTTAAATAAATATATTATATTATGATATAATGAAAAACCTTTTTACTAAGATTTATATAATATATAGAAGTTCTTATATGCAGTATCTTTATATATATATATTAGTATTATAACATCATTAATTTTAACTACAAACTTCTTAAATGCACAAGTTCTTCTACCTTTTATATAATCATTTGTCATTCATAGAACAGTATACTATCATGTTTAAAGTTTATCTAATTTAAGCTTGGGTGGTCTCTCTGTGTATGCAATTTATAGATAATGTTCTAGTGTCAGCTTGTCGAGATATTGAAGTGTAGCTGTGGCACTGCTGAGCAGCGAGAATGATTTAAGTTCAATTGTGTGTGTGGTCAAGCGCTTGCAGCTCATCAGTGTGGAGCTAAGGCCGTCCAAATGCTGGGCTAACTCGTTAAACTGGGCCTTCATTAATAGCTCGACTCTAGCGGCGACTTCAAAGTTCGGTTGACAAATAAAAATGAAGCTAGGTCCAGGTCAGTAGCCAAGTTAGCCAAGCCCAAAATCGTAAATGCAGTAAGTAGCTATAAACTGGCCTAAAGACTATTCGAAATTCCTTTATCATTTATGTACGAACAGACGTGACAAAAATGCTCGAGCTGCTCATTATGATAGACGAAGGGAAATGCTTAATGCTCAGGCTCTGGCTCTGACCTGGCTCTGGCTCTGGATGAATGCCTTGGCATAGTAAACATTTCCATATGATATTGCGGTTAACAGCATTTCAATCACATGGCCAAATGGAACTCAATTTCGGTCGGCCGATCAGAAAATTGTTATAAATTTGTTTCGTTTTCGCTGGCGCGCCACCTGAGCCAAATTAGTTGGCCAACTTTACTTTGGCCGTGTCGAGTAATTTCGCTCGGGCATAGCCAATCTCGCCAGCAGCAGCAGCAGCGGCAGCAGCGGCAGCAGCGGCAGCTAAACAACAACAGCTGGCGGCACTTAAGTCGCTGGAGGAAATAGTCGAGAGCTTATCTCACTCTCCCTCTCTTTCTCTCACACACTCTCTCTCTCTCTTTCTCTGTCTTTCTCTCGTTTATTACGCTCCCTCACAATGTATAAACCCTTTCTGTTGCCTTGTCGGTTTTTTGTTATAATTCGTGTTTAACTAATTTTAGCCTATTATCGCCATCATTATTATCATTAAATGTGAAATTGTTGCCCCGGTGCGCATGCGCATTGGCAATTTGAAAGCAACACACACACACACACAGTTGAACAGACACTGGCAGGTTGCTCCAACTATAAACACAATTTCAACTCCAACTCCAACTCCAACTTCAACTCATCGTCAAGTTGCTGTCAGACACCAACTGTTGTCTCTGTACCCAGTGCCAGTGCCTGTCCCAGTCATCTGACCGCTGGGGTTGGCGTCGGGGTCAGGCCAACAACACTTTGCGCCTGCTATAAGCTTTTCAGCAATATGTTCTATTTTTTCGCTCTGCTCTGGCCAATTACCACAAGTAATTTGAAAGGTATGCCGAGGGAGGAGCTAAGTGTATAAACTATCTATTAAATGGCTCTGTTTGCTAAATTGGATATTATTATACAGCTTTTAATGTTAAAATAAGAAAAGAAATAAATATATTTTTTATTTATCTTATAATAGATTAATATATGTGTGGATATGCAGAATGATGAAAGGTATCATATCACATCATATATCAATATATATAGATATTAATGATAATGACAAACAAAGCTGGCATATAAAGAGAACTAAGCCTGTAGCTAAAGTTTATAGTTTTCCTCTATAAAAAGTATTTGTATATATTTCTAAGAGATACATGAAACTGATCAGATTATGGCTGTAATAATCAATGTTCTTTATTATAAATTCAGTAATCGAGAAGATTCTTAACTTTTGCCCGCAAATGAGCAGATTTTATAAGATTTGATAGTCTTTTTCCCAAAAAGGACTCAATTACAGGCAGAGGTAGCCAAAATGTCTTGATGAACAATTGCTGGAAATTATTGTAAGTAATACGAAGACAATTTATGCGGCTGCCGTAGCCAAAGATGTGCAAAAGATGTGTTGAGCCGAACAAAAGGCAGCCGAGCAAAAACCACAAGAATGACAAATGTAAACGGCACCGCAGACGGTTCCTTTGGGTAGAGCACCAGACCCGACGCTTGGGTGGGTTGTGCCAAGCAACACCTACACACAGATGCAGTGATTCGTTTGCTCAGTGTCTGGCTGTCCCTTTAGTTTTGTGTGTCGGGACAAGGCAATGGCGACCCATGCGGCGTTGCACACGGCGCTGTCCCAGCGAGTCCTGGAAGTTGACCCAACCACTTAAAGAGCATAACGAGCACGCATCGCTTGCATTGGATGTCGTCAAATGCCAGCGATGCTTGACCAACGACTGCCAGGGATTGAGTTCCATATAGTTCTAAAGAAAATCGAAAATAGGCATTTGGCCATATGCCAGTGGACAGTTGTTTGATTTGTCTGGATGTTGCTAACAGATATCCTGGCTACCGACTGACTCCTTACGCTTGCCTTATCATTGTTAGTTTTTTTTTTTCCTGCAAATTGTCTCGTATTGTTTTTCCTGCGCATTGTCGCCTGGTGACAGCTTCTTGCAAATTGTTGTCGTCTTACGCAAATGATTTATACGCTCTTTGTTTTCACAAAGGATTTGTGCGTAATTCTGCTATTTGTACAGTTGTTGGTGAATTGCAAATTGTTGTCAAAGGAAAAGTATGGTAGTTATTTGTTAGTAAATTATGATAAATATTATTTGAAAATGTATAATTATATAGAAATAACAGTTTATTGGATATTGGAATATTCTGGAATACTTGGCACTTCAAGTTGTTCGAAAAAACTGAGCAAAGCTGTTAGTCCTTTCAGGTTGAAGTATTTCGAAGTTCCACAATTCCTTAACTTAGCTCCTTACACTTACAGACTGTGTTTGATTATATCTGAGTCCATCTGTCTGTACAATAAATTGAATGTATGTACATATATATATTAGGAAAAGGACAGCAAAAGGACCTTTGTGTCAGTTAGTCATGTCGTCTAAAGCAAGCTGCCTGCTGTTTAAACTTCAAGTTATTTTTTGGTAGGTTTCATGGATTTAATACTTTGTTAGCAACATTAACTTTGAGCCAACGAACGGCTGCAAGTTGTATGTGTTTTTTTTTTTGTTTTAATTTGGCCTGCAAGATGTCCAAGACCCTGATGCATATCTACACAAACCTGAAGCAGCAGTAACCTGCAGGACGAAATGCAAACCCTTCTAACTGCTGCAGACGGAGCAGCAGAAGGAATTCAATTTGACTTCAGCCAGCTTCAGCTCAAAATCAAAGGTGTTGTTTACAGGCGGCAGCCAGCGGCGGCGGCATCCATCGGCCAGTTGACCCTTCTACGAATGGATAAACACAAAAAAATGGAGAAGTGAACCAAGCCAAGAGCATCTGCCAGTGCATGCGTAATGACCAACTGCCAAAAAATAGTGAGGGCCAGGAGCCCGAAAAAAAAAGGACAGACTAATGAACGACGTTGTTGAAAATCTACGTGGCTAAAAAGGCACAGAGAGACAAGACAAGACTTAACACGAAAAAAAACCCTCGGTTACAGATGCCATCAAATTATAGCAGCAGACGCCAAGCAAAGAGTTGAAATTGAAACAGTTGCCGAGGGGTTCGGGCTCGACTGCGGCATCGAGTTTATGTTTGGGTTTTGGGCCTGGGTTTTCAGTTCAGTTCAAGTCAAAGCCAGTCAAACGGCGGCAGCGCATGGCGTAATTATCGAAGCGGGTTAGGGATTTACCACCTGGACGCGGACTGACCAGCAGCAGCAGCAGCAGCAGCAGCAGCAGCAGCAGCAGCAGCAGACGGCTAGAGACAGCAGCCGCAGACGATGCCGCGCTGGCCCAAAGGGTTGCTCGCAATGTGTTACCAAAATTTAATTTGACGCTCATAATTGAGCCGTTCCCATTTTGGATGTGGGATGTGGCGGCTGCAACCGATGCTTGTTTACAGTTGTACAGAGCTCTCTGCTGCCAGCAGCCATTGCATGCAAACATGTCCTTCAAGTGGCCGAGTATCGCAATCAGTCACAAGACAGCTAGAGATACCAATCCCTGGCCAGGCATCGAAACGCACAGCACGTGCTCAGTTGCATCTTGCAGCGTTTTTGCCAAACTGTACCGGTTCGTCTTGAGCCGCGTCAGCGTCTTTGCCTACGTCCTGGCTGTTGGCTGATGGCTGCTGGCTGCTGGCCGGCTTGTAAACAACAAACACCAGGTGCTGCATGCAGCAGGCGCTGCGCTGCGTTCGTCCTGCAGCCGCCTGGTCGGCGTTTCTTATTCTTATCAAGTCAGGCCAGGTCCATTGTCCACTCGAGTACTTGGCCCATTGTCTCTGCTGTCGTCGGTTTTGTGTCCTGCCGCGTGCTGCAATTGTTTCGCATTTCGTGCGTGTCCTTACATTTGCTCGCTAGTCCTGAAGCTGCTCACTGCGCTTATTGTTTTGATTCATTTTGTCAAATTTATATAAAATTTATTACAGCGCACGCATCCAAGTCCCTCGACGCCTAATGGCGGCCAATGGCATTCCATAAATGCGTATTTAATAGTGTCACAACAGGACCCAATGTAGAAATTTTGTTGGGTTATCGGGGACTCGCTTTCATATTGCATAGCCACTGTAAAATTTATTGAGTTTCGCTCAGGCAACGAAAGATAGTCGCTTTATAGTACAAAATATATCAAATTCCAGAGCATGCTTCGATGGTTCTTAACAAAGGACCTTTTGGTAAAAGGAGTTTCATGTGTAAGAAAAGGTTTCTTTGTAACTACAGAAGGTATATTCTTTATACATTAAGTAATCTCTAATATTCTGTCCATATAAAGTGTATTTAATAAATTCATTTAGTATACATTTCTTAGAATCCAATATCCTTTTGCATCTGCAGCTCTTCAATTGTTAGTTGCTAGATGAACTACTAAAGATAGGAGTGATTGCCCGTATACAAATTTGTAAAAATCTGCAGCTTATGCATTCTTTAGATAGCATCTTGCCATCCTAATTACGAGCAGCTCAAATGCTTTCCAAATCCACAACGAAACACCCACGTCGCAACGTTGACTTAGGAGAAACAATATCGCTAAGCTGGCTCAAATATCAGCACAAACGAACTCGGGTACAGACAGGTCAGTTGGGTTAGCAAAGCACGTGGCATTGTCAGGGTCAGATGCCTTGGACAGGTGATGCGTAAAAAGTAATAAAGTAGATGGCATTGTGTGGCCGAACAGACCCCGGGGTAGCAACACCCACAGTGCGTGCGCATATGCAAATATGTTTTCAAATGCGTAGCAGCTGCAAATGCGGAAACAAAAGCCGCAGAGCAAGCAACAGGCAGCAGGCTGCATGCCACAGGATCAAATAGGGTCAGTCGAGGCCAGTGCAAACTAGAAAAATAAACAAAGCCCTAACTGAACGCACAGAACCTGCTCGCCAAGGATCATTTCCCTAGTATAGCATATCTTGCACTTTTCTGGCTTAAGTTCTTCGGCTTGGCTCTCTTAAGGTATTTGGTTTATGATGAAGTAGCCAGAACAGATGTGTTTGAGCTCAGAACAATGCCCAGAGCATGGAATGGACCATTGCATAATAATCAGTCAAAGTATCGTGGAAACTAACGCATGGCTGTGAATTGCTCTTGGCTGATTTATGGTCCTTTTATAACAGCCAATGGCTATATAATAGAGATATCTTTATAGTTCCTAAGAATGCTAAGGCCAAAGGATTCGCCCATGGCACGTATAACTCTTTAAATTTCAAGAAAAGACTGAGAACAATGCCCTGCTATGCAGATGCACAGAGCTGACATCAGATTCAACTGGAATTTCACAGTTTGATTGAACAAACGTATCAGAGCCTCTATTGACATATCCATATCGAAAACTAACACAAGACAATTTCAACAATGACTTCGAAAGTCTATCGGCAGGCGCTGCTAATCAAAAAGCAGATCTGAAATCAAAATAAAAAGGATTTCAAACACAAAAGGAACCAGTTGACAAAGGCGCACACACAGACATTTCTGGGTCATGTTTACGCAAATACTCAAATGCAGGCGCAAATCTCAATCCTTCAATTGTCACAATTGGCCAAAGGATATCAACTCAACAAACACTCGCCTGTGACATCGCAAGCTGCAAAATATTGTCAAAATTGTATAAATTCTGTTGAGTATTGCATACAATTGGCAAAGGGTTTATTCATGCATTTTCATGGTTAATTTGTGTTTGGTTTTGTTTGTCTACCTCAATTGAGTTATCGAGTGCCTACGTTAGTATTGGGCAAATATTGTGGGGCTAGGCAAAAATTACAGCTGTCTAAGGATTAATGGAATATCTATTAAATGTCATAATGAATTTAATATTCATTATAAAAGAGGCTTATGTAGTGCAGTGTTGGAAACATCTGCGAAGAAATACGTTTGTCTCGTATGTTGAGCTTGATTTTAATGGTTTGGATGTAGGATATAGGATATAGTGGATATTGTATAGTATACATAATATAAGACTTAGGATATACTATAAAAGATATCCGAAATTGGATATAAGGTATATAATATATGACATGCAGGCAATGGAATATTAGATAAAGTATATTGAATATGGAATATGGGATAGTGTATTTAAGATATAACATATAAGATGTAGGATAAAGGATATTGGATATTGGATACGGAATATTGGATATAAGTGCTTTTATTTATTATTATTTAGAATATGGGATATGGAATATGAGATATAAGTACATGAGATATTAAGGTAATAGGATATGGAATATGGTATCATATGATCAAATTATATATTATATCATAAAATTATATTATAAACTATATTTATGTATATATATTTTTATATTTATATATACATATATTAGATATAGATATATAGATATCACCTAGTATATAGTGTATATATGTGACATTCAATACTCTATAAATTTCCATAATTCAATACCAATAACAACAATCATAATAACTTTTTTATTAAAGTTAATGTATACTGTTTATTTTTGCCTCACTGTTTAACTATATATTCATTATTTCATCATCATTTCTGATGATACACATGTATATCAAATTCCTGAATATAAACCATAATTTAACATTGCAGATTGCGAAATATATTTCATTAAAAAAGTTCTTTTGTCTATCCATAAAGACAAGAACATGAAATTGACCAGCATGTGCCGCGTTCCCTGAGCTGCATAGCAAATGAAGACCTTGAGTGCTCCATAAAAAAATAAAAAACTATTGAATCATCGAAATGAAGTCAGACAAGCTAAAAAAACTAGATATCTTTCAGATTGAAAAGCAACTGGAAGACAACGCAGGCACCCGCACAATGTCTATGCTCCTAAGCATGATAATGATTCCTTCCTCGCTCTCAGTGAGGCGGAAACAATAGTCAGCAGATTTACTAGAAAGAAGTTGACGGCATTGTGCGCCAGTTACTCGAACCTTCGCCGTGGAGGACAATGCTCCAAAATTTCAGTGAGACGCACTAAAAAACACAACTAAGCATAAAAAGCAGCAGGAGAGTGTGAGTAGAGAGAGAGAGACAGTGAGAGAGACAGAGAGAAGAGAGGAACTGATCATGCGTGGTGTTATTCTTGCTTGCAGCCTGCTAAGGAAACATCTGCCCCGCTCAATTTTTTGTTGTCTTCTCTTGCCATTATTGTTGTTGTTGTTGTCATACGCATGCACACGCAGGACATTTGGAACAGGATACTTAAACAGAACAAAAAAAAACACAAAAACAAGTAAAACGAAGAGCTACATAAAAAATGTAAGCAGCATGCGAAGACGCTGCTAGGTAGTCCATGTCCTTTGTACATGTGTTCGTGTCCTTAACGCTTGACTCCTCCACTAGCTGACGGCTGTGCTGACTGACTGCACGGCACATGTACAGTCCCAAAGTGCTTAGTGCGAGTCAGCCCAGGGCCTGGGCCTGGGCCTAGGAACAATGTCAAGGTCAAGCGCGTGCCGTCTGCGCACGATTTTTTAATAGAAAAAATCTCGAATTTTAAACGCAGGATATGCGTATCCTGCTTTAGCTGAAAGGCATGTGCTGTCGCCAGCAGCTGTCACTGGCGCTGATCCTGTCATTTCACTTTGGAGCGTGTGTGTCCTTATTATGCCACTTTTTCTACGTACCCAAAGATGGCCAACAAAAAATTATGACTTATTCTCTTATTTTTTCATAGAAATTTTTTGAGTATATTTCCTGCCGCATCAGCTGCTCTCCCATCAGCATATGCGACTTGACTTTTCAATGTCATATAATGTCCTGTATAGCACCCACATGATGTCGCATGGCCAGCTGCAAGCCTTTCATATTTTATATAAATGTGGCTCGTACTCTAATCCTTTCAACACCCTTTGTGCTCTGTGACAATTGGCATCGTCAAACAGCGCCTGCAATTTACGTAAACATGCTCCACAATAGCGATTTTCCTAGCATGCGAGTTGTCGCATTCAGCCTTTTATTGTTGCCTCAAATTTGCACTTCTGTTTGCTTAAGCCTTTGACAATTGGCTACTGTTCAGATTTTGTGCGCCAAGCTGATACTTTTATATAAGTGAAATATATTTGTTATATATTTGTTTAGGAACAGCTTTAGTGATTGATTTTATTTATTGCTTAGCAGACAACGTTATATTCGATTTAATTCAAAAACAAAGTTCAAGTATAAATAAACAATTGAATTGTGTAACTTAAGTTATGAAAACTTTGAAAATCTTTGTCTAACAGATGCAAAATTAAGTTAATGAATCGAAAATCAAGACTGGAGTTTGAGCTGCAGACTGCAGACTGAGCTTCAGCTTTGTTAATCAACTCTGATTTACATTCATGTCTTCAATTCTATATTCTATTCTATCTATACTTATTTAATAACTGTTAAACAATTTCATTTCATATATGTTATATACTCTATGTATGCAGTTCATCACACTGGCTAAAAATCATTTGAAACTTAGATACGATCGACAAATAGATCTTAATTTAACTTTTCTTATCACATTTTTTATATATAATACCAATTTTTTATTAAGAAACCCATTGTTTGATAATTTTTCTATAAAGGCATTTGTCTAACAGCAAGATATTCTCATTTTTAATGGAATCCTTAGCGATTATAGGGGCCGGCTGGCGGGCTGTATCTTGGCAGTTTCGTCCTTGAATATACCAACCTTGCCCTAATCTCTAATCGCGCGTCACGCTGGCAAGACAAAGTCCTCACCTTGCCGGAACGCTGGGGCCAGACTCATTTGAGACGCTTAAACCGTCGATAAGCATCGGCAGGTTCAAAACTGACAGCCAGCAGGTAGTCCAAGTTGGACACGCTATTGTCCTGCTCGATACTCGTCCTGGCCAGCCGGCGACCTCTGCTCGTACACATATAAAATGTTGCAATGTGCATTGTATAATTTATATCATAATTTCCAATGCATTGTGAATGCTTCTCTGTTTGCTCCTGCTCCGTGCTAACGCTTGTCCTCGTCACACTGCAGCTTTACCCTGTTGCTCAGCTTATCTTGATTTCAACTGTTGCCCAGTCGATTTTGTTGCTCATGTTTTTTGTTCTCTTCATGTTTTTGAATGCTTTTGCGATTGCTGAAAAAATAAAGCTATTATAAATACTATAAGGATTGATTGATAGCTGATAAGGCTATCATCTGTTGAATATAATTACAAAGTTTAGGATCAAGAACTGATGACTTGTCTTGATTTGAAATCATAATTTTCTGATAGTCCAAGTCTCAAATTTTTCCCACAAAAAACATCCAATCCCAAGATCTGCTTAAGTTGACTGATAATTATACTATGCATTGTTAAGGAACATCTCAAACAGATCGTTGGCATCACCTTTCACCCAGGGGTAAACGAAGAGAGCAACAACTTCCGGTCATGCAAATTTGGCAAAACAGGAAACCTGTTCAACCTTTGAGCTGCCAGGGAAACTGTCTGTAACTAATATTTTGGAAATTTCTCATTAACCACCCGCCATGCTGTAGTTTGCCGAAATCCGTGATCCTTGACGATTAGTTACAAAAGACATAAAAACTTCCGGTCTGCGAAAATACGCGTAGAGGAAGCAACCAATCAGCAAAGAAAGGTGCGTAGCTGTTGCACTGCTTGCTTGTGTGAGCCTCAGCCTGATCCTGTACCTGTTTCAGCGACAGATGCGAAAAATCTACAGAAGTGCAACAACAACAATGACTGAGAAGCACAAGGATGCGGAAGCAGCAGTCGCGGCTTAAGAATCAAAACAAAACCCAAAACAATACGAATGAGAGAAACAAACGGTGAACAAAGCGGAAATAATACCAGTCCCAGTCCCAGTCCCAGTCCCAGTCCCAGATCACCGATCTGTGATCTGCGAACCCAGTTCCAGTTCCAGTTTACAGCCTGTGCAACAGTTGTCCCTTAAGGCAAACACTACTCAAAATCACAACTGTTCGCAGCTCGTTTTGAATTTATTTCCATATTTTGTTCCCTCCTTTTTTGTTGTTCTGGAGGCGCATTGAATGCGCTTCGCCTTCTGTGTGTTGATCATTAAAAATGCCAGCAGCCGCGGATGCTGCGGTTTGATAATGTCAAACATGTGTCTATCCTTGTAGCTGAGCATCCCTAAATGGCATTGCTGTTCACGCTCATATTGTGCCTATGCTAAATATGCAAGGAATAACGGAAAGAAGGGCTTCTGGGCCAGGGAAATCAGCCTACTAGAGTAACATGTGAAAACAAGTTAACAGATAATGTGTTCAGATGCAGAGACATCTCAATAACTTTAACGAAATTTGAATACTTATTCAACTTGATATCAAACCTAATAATTAAAATATAATAGATTTTATGTACATCATCGTGTAGCTGATCATTGGTCAGGTATACGCCCATAGTAAGTCTATGAAATCGTTAGCGATTTCACAATTGTATTCAATTTGAAGTCAGCTCACAGCTATGTCATTTGGAATTGTTGAAACAACGAAAATGGAGCACTTCAAAACGTTTATTAAAATGCTCGATGCGAATTGATTGCGAATCGGGCAATGCAGCCTGCATGCCTGATCACAGCTGTGAGTGGGCAAAATTGAAATGTAACAGGCAGTAAGAAATAAAATGATTAAATTATGGTGCCATAATTTTTGGTTAATTTTTAAGACAATGGCGCTGGCCAAGACAACGACGCTATCCAAATGGGCGGCAGCAGGAGATGTGGGAACTGGGAATCGGATAAGTTGAGTCGAGTCGGGCGTGATGATTGCATTTTAATGGACAAATTAAAAATCAATGCCTTCTGAGTTGCACGTACTTTGTACTTAAATTAACCAAACCAAATCGTACACAACACAATACAGAATAAACAACAAAAAATCAGAAGGAATATACAAAAAAAAAAAAAACTGTCGATCGAACACCGATCGTGAGAATGGAAATGGCGACAATGTCGACGGGCGGCTGTCCGGACCCCATAAATCTTCATAAGCTTGTCACGTTTCGAGTGCAACAGCTACTCGTAAATATCTGAAGCTGAAGACGTAGCCGTAGCCGTAGACGTATCCGTAGCTGAAGTCGAAACGATGACGAAGCTCCCAAAAAGTTGCTGCTCCCTGCGGATTAACAATTATTTTGACATAAAATAGCCGCACGCCTCAGTCCCAGCTCCAGCTCAAGCCCCAGACCCACTGCCAGCCCAGTCGATAGTCCGCCTCTCTTGAGTCTTGCTTTCGGTTCTTCTTCACGGCTTCTGACATCCAACGGCCCCACACAAGAGATTTCGTGAGTGTGCCAAGACGGTGACACATACGTGCCGCGCTTTTCGGCAATGTTGATGTATTCTGGACTACCGTTGCCGCCACAACAATTGGACAACATTTGTAAGCGCAACACGTGCCGCTAAGAAGAGCTGGAGTCGCATGGGCGTACGAGCTGCTAGTGGGCTCTTAAAATTAGCTTTGCATTTGGTAAACGTTCAATGAAATTTGGTCGTAAAACTTGTTGTTAATCTTAAATTCTTTTTTATGGCCATTTGCATTTCGGAAATGTTAGCTGGAGTTCAACAACTCGTATTGGATAATGAACAAAGCGAGACGACTCTTTGCTTAATATATTATTCTAAAAAAAAGTAGAGCAAGTTAGCAGATGTATTTTGTTTTCGGTTTTTTGATTATGCATAAATATGTCAAGTTAGATAAGGTATACAGACATAACGTGCTATAGATATATTAATATTATAATTAATATTTGTATATATTTTGTTTATCTATTATGAATTCATGATTCCTTCGTCAGATTTAAAGTACAAATCTGTTGATAATTGTTTTCTGTTTGTATAAAACCAGTCGAATTTCATTAGATATTCCCCTGATGGAAACGGTATTATTAGTCTTGCATATTCGAAATAAAGATCTTTAACAATTAGCGAGCCCTAGAGAGAAAAATAATATTAGGAATTATACAAATAGATTCTGAACTTATGACTCACCACATAAGGGCAGGTATGGTTCAAGTTGGAAACTTCTCGCACCAGCCTAATTATTGTTATAGCAATTGGATTATAAGCTCTGTTCATAAATTTACAGATGTCCACAGAGGTATTATAAAGCCACGGCTTATAGCCACTTGCTTTCTTATAAAGCTGCAGCGTAGTCGTTATTTCAAGGGCAGGATAATGTATTGTGGCATTAAAGTTGAGTACAATCCGGTGTCGACTAATTGCTTTCAGTCGGCATACGTGCACTGTGACCCAGGTTTTATTATGCGATTGACAAATCAAATTTGTCATTTTGATCTCTGCCGCATTCTATTGTGATTAAAATGCAGTCAATAGTTTCTTTACGGATCTCGTTTACTCACAATGCAGCTGAATTGTAGGACCAGATAAATTGTAAATATGGCCAACATGATCAAAGCTTTCCGCATGTCTATAATTTGTGATGACTCTAGAGCACTGAATACAAGAGGCGATACAGTTTATTGATTCTGTATTGAAATAGTTGATACGCTTCATTACCCATTGCTCAATTCTATTGATAATTGTGAAATTTATACAAGTAAGAAAGTTGCAGTCGGACGCTACCGACTGCGGAATACTCATTCACACACGCAAATATCCGCTATAGCTTTTTGATCTTGTGTTGTCAACACAAGTCTACATTCCAAATTGCAACTCTCTAGCACTTCTAGAAGTAGAGTTTGTGAGATATCGGAAAATTCATTTTCCGATTTGCCACGCCCCTAGTGGGCATATCGGGAAAATCTTGACACTTTATAATTCGAGGGTATACACGAGTATATATCCCAAATTTCAGCTCTTTAGCTTCAAAACTGTGCAAATGGTTTGCGTTCATACGGACAGACGGACGGACAGCGTGACGGACATTGCACAAAACCAATATACTCATTTAAGTTTGTGAATGAGTATAATAATAGCCAAATTACTCTACTAAGTACTCTGTTTATTTTTGTTTTGGGCAGTTTTCTGATGCATATTTGATAAGTCAGAATGCAAATTTAGCACGTTTAAGATAAGCTTATACACATATAATTATTTATGAAATTAAAAATGCTTGTTGATTTGACAACAGATTCTCATAAGCCAGATATTGATTTAAAATCAATTATCATCGTTGAGATCCAATTAAAAAAGTCCACATCGTTTGTTGCCTAAGCCAAATGTGTGCCTAACTTTTTTGTGGAGTGAATTTTTCGCAGGCGAAATGGATAAGTAAATGTTTATTAGTACGCCATATATTTTGTTAATCTATTATGAATTCATGATTCCTTCGTCAGACTTGAAGTACACATCTGTTGATAATTGTTTCTTGTATGAATAAAACCAGTCAAATTTCATTAGATATTCCCCTGATGGAAACGGTATTATTATTTTGGCATATTCCAAATAAAGTTTTTCGACAGTTAGCGAGCCCTGCAAAGATAAATATTTTTACGAATTATACGAGTAGATTTTTAACTTATGGCTCACCACAAACGGGCACTTGTGCTTCAAGTTGGAAACTGTTCGCAACATCTTAATTATCGTTATAGCAATTGGATTGTAAGGTTTGTTCATAAATCTACAGATGTCCACAGAGATATTATAAAGCCAAGGCTTATAGCCATTTGCTTTCTTATACATCTGCACCTTAGCCATTATTTCAAAGGCAGGATAATGCATTGTGGCATTAAAGTTGAGTACAATCCTGTGCCGATTAATTGCCTTCAGTCGACATACGTGCACTGTGACCCAAGTTTCATTATGAGACTGACAAATAAAATTTGTCATTTTGATCTCTGCCGCATTCTATTGTAATTAAAATGCAGTCAATAGTTTCTTTACGGATCTCGTTTACTTACATTGTGGCTGAATTGTAGTATCATACAAATTGTAAATATAGCCAACATGATCAAAGCTTTCCCCATGTCTACAATATGTGATGACTCTGAAGGCACTGAATACACATTGCATTGAAATATTCGACACTCTTTACTCTTTGCTTGATTTCATTCAATTGCCCAATTCATATAATTCATATAATTGGCTTATTAACATTTTTCTAAATACAATTTTTATTTTTTTTATATTTTTAAGCAGCTTTCTGGTGTGATTTTTGATATTTCAGAATGCAAATGAACCAAGTTTAGGATAAGGTTATACATACATATGTAGCTGTTTATAGAATGAAAAACGTTTGCTGACTTGATAAGAGATTCTCATGAGCTAGATATTGATTCAAATTCAATTATCAGCTTTGAGATCCAATTAAAAAAGTCAACATCGTTTGTTGCCTAAGCAAAATGTATGCATAACTTTATTGTGAAGTGAATTTTTCGCAGGCCTGAAGGCGAAATGGATAAATATTATTTAAGTACTATTATGAATTCATGATTCCTTCATCAGATGTAAAGTACAAATCTGTTGACAGTTGTTTTTTCTTGGAATAAAACCAGTCTACTTTACCTAAATATTCTCCAGATGGAATTGGTAGCTTTGTAAATTCACAATAAAGATTTTTAACAATTAGTGAGTCCTGGAGAGAAAAATAATATAATGAATTATACGAATAGATTCTTCGATTGTGACTCACCACATAAGGGCACGAATGGTTCAAGTTGGAAAATGGGCGCACTAGCTTAACTATCAGTATAGCTATTGGATTATAAGGTTTATTCACGAACTTGCAGATGTCCACAGAGGTATTATAAAGCCACGGCTTATAGCCATTTGCTTTCTTATAAAGCTGCAGCTTAGCCGTTATTTCAAAGGCAGGATAATGCATTGTTGCATTAAAGTTGAGTACAATCCTGTGCCGATTAATTGCCTTCAGTCGGCATACGTGCACTGTGACCCAAGTTTCATTATGAGACTGACAAATGAAATTTGTCATTACGATCTCACCGGCATTCTATTGTGATTAAAACTAAGTCGATAGCTTCTTCGCGGACTTCGTTTACTTACATTGTAGCTGAATTGTAGCACCATACAAATTGTCAATACGCCGAAAATGATCAAAGCTTTCTCCATGTCTACAATATGTGATGACTCTGAAGGCACTGAATATGCGAGGCGACACTGCATTGAAATATTCGACACTCTTTACTCTTTGCTTAATTTCATTAAATTGCCCAATTCATATAATTCTTATAATTCATATAATTGGCTTATTAACATTTTTCTAAATACAATTTTTATTTATATTTTTAAGCAGCTTTCTGATGTATTTTTCATATTTCAGAATGCAAATGAACCACGTTTAAGATAAGGCTATACATACATATGTAGCTGTTTATAGAATGAAAAATGTTTGCTGACTTGGGATAAGAGATTCTCATGAGCCAGATATTGATTTAAAATCAATTATCAGCCTTGAGATCCAATTAAAAAAGTCAACATCGTTTGTTGCCTAAGCCAAATGTGTGCCTAACTTTTTTGTGGAGTGAACTTTTCCCAGGCCTGAAGGCGAAATGGAAAACTCGTCTGTGACAGTGACACTGACAGCCACCTCCGAGCAGTAGGCAGTCAGCAGCTAGCAGCCAGCAGCCAGCAGCCAACAAAGTGGACCAGGCAGGCAATTGGAAAAACAAACACATGCCGACAGAGGCAATAGGCCGCCAGATTGACATCTTCATCATAAATAAAAGTGAAAAACTTGTTGGGCAGCGAAGAAAAGCCGGACAAACGCAAAGTCCAAGCTAGCCAAACGTAACGAAAAATGCTGCCACAGTTTTCTACGATTTGTAACAGCAGCAATATCTGATGATCTGCTGTGTGGCAATGTGGCAAGTGAATGCCAATCGAAATGGCAAACAAATAAACTAACAAGCATCCAGGCTAATAACCATAACAATAACAATGCCATTGCCCGCCAGTTACAAACGGGTTAATGAAGACATGTTGTCAGGTTCCTTATGGAAGGAGTTGGTTACCATTTAGTCGATGTCATAATTATACTTAAATATCGCATATAGTCGCTAATGGAGCGATCAAACAAGGCGGGAGTTTGATAGTGGGCGGGGCGGGGGTGGGGGTGGCGGTATTTTTGAATGCCTACTGTAACGCCAACGTGACGCATGCTTAATTATCGGTCCATGTTGGTAACACGCCCTCTCGTCGCTAGGTGTTAACAAACTCATTTCACTCAATAATTTTCTCAACGACCTGTAACTGGTTTAGCCAGCACGTAGACCAGGCCCCAACCGCAGTCAGCGCTGGCCAGCTATCACAGCTACATGGCTCTTTAATCTTCTTGCAGAGGCGGCAACATTATTTGCATGCTGATTAGCCTTCAACGCAGACAGGTTGCTACACATTTTGCACCTCACTTTCCATCTCTCAGACGTAGCTCGATCTCGTTCTGTCTTTGTGGCCCGTCTTCAACTCCAACTCCAGCGCCAACTCCAACTCCAACTCCGACACCCGGTTAATCTATTAACAGCCAGCCGCCTTGCACTTGCCCGTCGCGACGGCTTGGTCCAATTTTCAACACTTTTGACGTGCTGTTAATTGATTTAGAGTGCAGTTTGTGTCCACGTTTGGCCATTGAGTCTCTGGCTAACTGGCTGACTGGCTATCTGTCCGGTGCGGACGTGGACGTGGATGTGGACGTTTCTGACGGCGTCTATGATTATATAGCGCCACTCGCTTGTTATGGCCAGCTTTTGTTGCCACTGTAATGACTGCTGTTGGTAATTGTTGCCTCCTCATTGCCGGTTCGCTGTACGTGCCGCCAGTGGGAAAATGTTTGCCTAACTGCTCAATCGTGCTGAAATGACAACTTTATTAGCTTTCGAATACACAGATGTGGGCGCGGCAATTGCTTTATATACATACGTTGTGTGGGTGGTTAACACAAAACAGAGGCAGTTTATTCGGCTACTAATTGGCTCGGCAACTGTACCCACAAATCCAAATACCACTTCGCTACTCGAAATTTCTACACGCTCTGCTGTTCTGCGAAAACAAAGGGCATTCGAAATGCATATGGACCAAATGTTGTTTACCAATTCTGTTTTCCCTAGCCTGGCAGCGCAGCAAACAGGGTCAGTGGAACACCTTGCGTGGGCATCAAATTCTGTACCGAATCAAAACACCAGAATCAGTGACATGTGCACAGCGAGCAACAGATTGCCGGCGAGAGGGTCCTGTACCCAAGCGAAGCCAAAGGGAATGCAACAAACGAAACGAATGCTGGAAACATTTGCCAGTTGGTGGTCACAGCAGGTACTTTTTAAGGATAATGCAGATGTAGGCTCCGTTGCATCCCCGTGCATCCTGTGCGCGCAACAGGCTGCAGTTGTTAGTCCAAATGGATTTCTTTCTTTTTTTTACCATGCCAAAGAGATTTACTTTTGTTGTTTAATTTTTTTCGTTTTCGTTGTTCTTGTGGCAGCTGCTGCTGCAGTTGCTGCGCTGATTATCAGCAAAATGGCAGCAATCACAGCAGACGCATTGGCATTGAGCTGGCCGTAGGCCCAACTGTTGCTTTCCGTGGAAAATTTCATGGATACTCTTTAAGTTGGGTGTGTTGGCTTTTGCTATGTCGGTCGCCCAGACGCCTCCAGACGTGCATGCCAATAATATTCTTCATCAAATGAATATTTTTTTTTGCCACCAATCTAATTGTTATGCGTGGGCGTTGTCCAGCAGACGTTTTAAAGGCGTTCGAATTCATTTGTTATTTCCAGCGAATTTACGACCATCTACATTCCTGATGTCCAACACGAGTTGGATTACATATCTTCTGCTACGACCTTAACAATTGACGTAACTCAACAGGAATGTTTTATAGCAAAATAATTAACTTGATTATTATTGCTTAAGAGAAAACAATAATATTAATTCATTATTCGTTTTTGGAATAGTAAATTCAGATCTACGACTAACAAACTGGTCTGGATAAGAAAGTATGAATCGAAATGTAAACTGTATTCTTTGCTTGAGCTAGTGTGCGCTCTTCACATTTGCTAAGCCTTTCACTTCAGGCAAAGGTAATAGATAGTTTAATACATTTTTCTAATTTATCGAATGAACTCCTTATAAATTGAATTGATTGCTGAAGCTATATCAAGTTCTGTATTTGCGGCTTGCCACTGCTACACACGAGTCAAAAAATACAAAAAAAATTTAATTACAAATCTGGACAAGAAAACGTAGCTTAAAGTAAGCCTGATGCTCGGGCGACAGTTGTTGCTGCGCCGGCTGCCAGGATATTATTTATATTCGTTTTTTTTTCAATCTGTTTTTTAAAAGTGACATTCAAGGGGCCGCCGCGAAGCCAACCAAAAACTGGCGCAAGGGCAGCAGCTTGGAGCTCAAATTTTTTCGTGGATGCATTTTTATAAATGTTAAGCGTGTGGTTTTTAATTACAGTTAGTCTGGCTGGCTGCCTGGCAGGAGTATTTGGTGTTTTTATATTCGAGTTTGGGCTTGACATATGGCACGCGTTGTGCTTAGAGATTGGTGCACAGTTTGTTGACTTCTTGGCAGCTGCTGGACCGTCATCTTGTCTTCCCTGCTCAACTTAAAGTTTGCACAGCGCTGTTAACATTACGCAAACACGCCACAAAGAGCCTCGACAGCGTCCCATGTTTTCTATTGCAACATGAGTTTTGTGTTTCATTGTCGCTGCTTAAGAATGGAAATGTGGAATAGAAAGAAATCATTTGATGCCTGCAGAGTCTACCCACCCTAAGGCGACTACTGTGTCCCTCATGTCCTTTGCTTGATATATTTTCTACAATTTATTTTACGATTTGGCTGCTTTGCGCTTTGTTGATTTTCCATGGCTGTTAAATTGATGGATTGCTGTGCGACTTCTGACACCACATACAATTGCATTTCCCTCCAGGCATCAAAAAGTCAACTAAGAAGCAACGAAATCTTAGCTGCCAAATCTTGAGCTAGCATGAATAATGCGACTTACAACTGACCCAGCTCCCAAGGGATATCCTTCTGGCTTCCTACAACTATTGAATATGTGTGTTTGCTTAGCCAAATTCTAACTGATATTTACTGCTGGACTTAACGAGCGTTTTTATTGACAACTCGTAAATTTAGCTATGGCTAATGAGTAAGGAATGTCAGCTAAAAGGAAATGAAATCTGTCAATCAATGTTTGTCAAATAATTTAATTAAAATTGCGTATCAAACAAGGAATAAATGAGATGAATTTTGACTTATATGTAAAATGTTAAGAGGTAATTTATAGTCTCTTAAATTCTAACTGAAATAACAGTCATTAAAGCAGGATATACCAATAGACTACTCTCAGCTAAAACAGTTTTTGTCTACCAAACTTGTTTGGGTCAGTTTTAGTGCTAAGGCACTTGTTCCACTTCAAATAACGCAAGTACTAATGTATCTATGTCTGGCTTCAATGTTGCCTACACACACACACACACACATATACACATGCATACTATGTATATATCTTCATATTTATATGCAGATACTTGTACAAAGTCAGAAGAGAACGGACGCAGCCACTTGAGAAATCCACCTGCACAAGAGCGACGTTTCGCCGGCAACTGCCAACGATCTGCATCTGCGATCTGTTGTGGTTGTCCCTCTGTTCGTTCCCCCAGTTTCAATCCCCATCCGCTATACCCGCTCACTGCTCAAGTTCCAAGTGCTGCGTCTCCTTAATGTTTATAAACCTTACGCACACTTATGTTTTAATTTCGCTGGCCCAGTCTCGGTGCCGGTCTTGGTGTTGTGTTGTCGCTGCTGTTTCTACTTGAACAAACTGCAGATTACCCAAGTTAAGCCCTTAAGTGTGTTCCATATCAGGTTTATCAATACGAGCCTTTTTGTTGTATCGCGTTATATCGCATCGAAGACGAGCATTCGCTTCACTGCCCATATGAGCGAACGGCCAGCCGAACGGATTAAATATATCATTTTTGCCTGTCTAATGAAAGGGTTGTCCCGGCCGGCCACTCGGCTAACACCTGAAAATTGCAGTTGTCGGTCCTGTTCACAACAACCTGCTCGCAACGGCAACTTTTTTTTTTGTTTTTTTTGTCGTATTTGGGGCTACATAAATGCTTTATGAAGAAAGTTGTATATGGGGGTAGGAAATATAGCAGGCGTAATGATTGATATTGAGGAAGTTGTCTTGCGGTTGTATTACATTTTCATACTCCGTGTACACTGAAACAAATTAAGAGGCTTATTTCTTATGAATAGCTCGTAAATATTTATTTAATATATATATAATATTATATAATAACTAATATTATATATAATATAATATAACAATACATTAATTTCAATATTTTCTTTGCAAATATCTTTCTTCTATAATTTATTTCTCAGTGTACTTAAATGCTGCTGCTTTGTATCGCTTACGATACAATGCCGATAATAAAGTCCTTAGTATGAAATTAATGATTAAACAGGGGCGAAATATACAGGGTGCTTCGAGTTTATATTCTGTTTGTTGTGTTGTGTATGTATATATATTTTTCTAGTTATATTTTGCATTTACAAATTGTTTGTAAAAACATGAAAATTCAATGGCAAACGTTTCCAAAGCTGATTGTGGTTTTGCCACTATTGCACTATGTGCTTTCAATGTTTATGCATGCTGAATCCGAGGAGCACAAGCGGAAAAAGGAGCTGGGTATGTGGAAAGTAGATTTCTATCAATTCGATATCTATAAGCTGAACTTTAAACTCAAAAGCTGAACAGGCTAATTCAAAGGCACCAATTGTATTAGAAATATAAGCCTAGATGTTTTATCATGAGACACCCTGTATAAAGGATGGTAAAATGTGTGTGTTTTTTTGTTGTGTGTGTGGTAAGGAAGTAAATGCACACAAATTACCCTCAGCCGAAAAGCTATCGACAAGGCTCG
Source organism: Drosophila nigricruria (assembly GCA_037075265.1). Taxonomy (NCBI): domain Eukaryota; kingdom Metazoa; phylum Arthropoda; class Insecta; order Diptera; family Drosophilidae; genus Drosophila; species Drosophila nigricruria. Next base: position 13,076,065 of record JBAMCI010000035.1, read on the forward strand.
ACGACGGCGACAACGACAACAACTCGAAACGGAAGCAGCAGTCAAGGTGCAAAGCAAAATCATTACACCTGTTCTCCCACAGAGCGAGTGAGTGTAGAAAGCGTAGGAATCGAACTCCACGAGCAGGACAATGATGAGGACACGGATGAGCATGGGGCAGCCAAACGAAACGCTAACAAAATTTAACGCTCGCCGTATTTTTGGTTAATTTCGAATGCATTTCGATATGCTCAAGGGTTGAGCAGCGCGTGCATCGCGCAGATATACTGCCCCTAGCCGAAAGTTCAATTTTTGGGCATTGGTCACGCTGCACTTGCCACGCGGCTCTGCTGCATCTTGCATGTTGCATGTTGCAGGCGACACAAAAACGAATACGAATACGAATACGAATACGAATACATTCAATTCGCTATTAAAATTAATAAAAGTAAATACGCTTCGCTCTGCTGCGCTGCCGTTAATGAGCAACCAGCCAAATTGTGATAGGCATCTGCAACAGGTCGCGTTGCAGGTGCAACGAGTCACATTTACAGTTATACAGTTGCGTCAAGGATTTGCACGAAATTGCATTTTAATTGTGGCATATTTTGACCAGTCCAACAATTTCGTTTATGACTTCGCCTCCGGATCATTTTATTTACATTTTATTGATATCATTAGCAGACTGTTTAACCTGGTGCACGCTGCACGCTGCACGCTGCTCGCTGCACCTGCTAGTCGTAATGGCTGAAAGGTTTCGTTAGAATTAATGGGTCAAAAGGGTTAGTTAGTTTTGTTCAGCCCTCTCATGCTTTCTATTTAATTGCAGTTCGTCTGCATTTTGGTAATTTATTATCTATTCATCGAAGCCAGTGCACGAGAGGGTTGCACTTTGAATTATGTTGCATGTGTAGGAAAGTATGAATTCATTATAAGATGAGTTGACGGTAAGAGCGGCCAAAATATTATCAAAGAGGAAGATAATTTTTGTATATTTTTAAGATAGTGAATCTGCGGTCATATTTGAAATGCGCATACGAAATAATATATGGAAAAGCTAACACAATGAAAAACTATTTTATTAATCTTTAATTAGACTATGCATTATGGAAAACATTTCTCTATAATCCACAATTAGCCATATTAAGATCCAATTCATAAATAATTGATGAAATGCTTTCTGTTTCACAATATATACAGTAAAATATATATATATCAAGATTTTATTTACTACAAATATCTAATCAGCATCTATAAAGTTAGGGAGTGTGTTTCGTCAGTCTTGCAGATATAGACGTTCAGCTCAATTTTCTTTGTTAGTGTTGCAACTCATGCAATAATGTCACCAAAGTTATGATGCAACGTTTGCAATTATTAAGTTGATAATTTGGGTAGCCGTTAACAGTTTGCCCTACCACAAAACAAAAGACTTAAGCCACAAACTTCCGTTCGACTCAATACTGCCCGTACAGAAATTATAGCTAAAGGGTTGCCCCAAGCATTGCATATTATTTAATCATTCATGTCTGTTGGCGAAGAAGTGGTTCAACAACTGGATAAGAGTACTGGTTCCTAAGGAGTGACAAGGCAGGAGAAAGACAGAAAGAGAGAGAGATGGAGACAGGGAGACTGGCTAGCGCACCTTGCGCTGTTTATTTGGCAGCATGAAAAATTGAAATGACAGTCGAGCTTATCTCAAGACGGCAAGACGCGATGCAGGCAACGAGGCAGGAAGACAGGATATGCGCCAGTGGCTTGAATGTATATATTTTTGGCAATGCGTCAGTTGCAATTAAGGTGACAGCAAAGCGGCGCACTGCGATGACAACCTGCAACTGTCAAAATGTCGCTGCGGCGACGGCAGTGGCAAAAACTGTCAGCGTTCAGTGTCGAGAGACAGACAAAGAGACAAATGTGACGCCATATAAAATCAATAAATTATGAAAGCCCGGGCCAAGGCGCACTTCTGCTGCTGGCCGTCGCCGGCCAGTTGCATAATGCATATTCTAAGTGCGCCCCAGGATGCGTAAGGACAGGCGACTTCAAACCGGTTGCTTGGCCACGGCGCGCTTGGCCACTTCCCACGTCCTTAGGGAAAAGGCGCGTCTCTACATGTATTTGGCGTTGATTGATTTACCTGCAGAAGGTGTGCTTTGCCGTTGCTTTTGTCGTCGTCGAGTTCTGTTGTTGTTGCTGTTTCCTTAATGAATTAATTGAGTTGGTCCATAATTAAATTTGCACGTTTCGTTTTTGCTGCAATTCGCTAATTTATGAGCTTTTAATTATTTTTGCAATTAAAGCTGCAGCGTTCACACGTTCACGGAGCCATATAATTATTTCCTTACAACAGGATCAACAGGATATGCTGTTCATTTGTCAGTAGTGAAGCGTTAAATCGAAAGGAGATGAAACAGAGCCAGGCTACCAAGTTGTGTTAGCCTAAATAATCAACAAAACAAAAACTTGACGAGCGCCCCGGTGCAAAACAAAAGACTCAGGCAACAAACTTGTTTTACTTTTTTTTTTTGTATTATTTTCTGTTTTTTTGGCAGCTGCTTTCTTAAGCCCCTGTCATTGGCATAGCATGCTGGTAAAGCAGACTTTTTTTTAATTATATAAAGCATTATTTTCTCCCAGCCACACAATAGACGTGATCTTTCACTAGCTCAGGTGCATTGCCTGGCAACGGCTTTGTTCTATTTCTGCTCTCAGGCAGTTCACACAGAAAAATTGTCATTTTAAAAACTCGATTGTTTGGAAACGCTTTGCTCTACTCGTATATACGAAATTACCTGCTGAACAAAATGAAAGCAACAACAACAACAACAACAAAAAACTGAAAGAAAAAAAAAACGATTTCGTGCGTAGTTGTTCTGTGAGGCTCGCACGCAGCTGGGACTAGCAGATACATATACAGCGTACGGGATTGCAACAACAGATCTTCTTTCCTCTTCAATTTTAGTTTTGGTTTTTGCAGGTGGACATCACGAAATATTCTCAGGGCCAGACCTATGTGTCTGGTTACGGTTATAAAACTGGGAATACAGTTTGGCAAACGTGGGAACAGAGTTTCTTTTCTTTTCTTTTCTTTTTTTTTTGGCAACAACTGAATATTTGCTAAAATAGATTATGATTGAAATGGCAAGTTTTATTAGAAAGTATTGAAATGCTTCTATATAGATAAGCTATGCAGTTTAGGAAACCTTTTCTAACATTGATGTCACTATTTCATATATTTTAATATATATGATCCAGTTCTGAATATGCGTGTTTATAATAGTAATACTAAATCTTTTTCACTCATGCCTATTCTATGTTTCTTTCTATCTGAAGCTAGTAAAAGTTCACCTTAAAGAATGAATTTACTATACTAAAAACAGAGCTTTAAGCAAGGGACTTTTACTAGGATATTGTCTCTTGTTAGTTAGGCACTTGCTTTGCACTCCATCGCTTACAGCATAAGCTTTCTTTCCGTTTCGCACGTTTGCTATGCAAACAATTCACTTTCCAAGCAATTTCACCTTTTGTACGCATATTTTCCGCCATGAGTTGGCTTTAGTCCCTCGCGTCTATCGGCAATCAAATGAGTTGGCAACTTTGTAGCTGCCACTGGCTGTAATAAAATGAACGCATCAAGGCAACGCGGGCTCTGACTTTAATTGTTTGCAAATTAGCTAATTAAGAGCATAAACAAAAATATTATTATTACATCTTTAATTGGAGTCGAAATATTTCGCATAGACGCGTCGCAAAATGTCAGGTGAGTAACCCTCAGCCCACGGCATTCTGTGTGTTGGGGGCATTTGAACACATTTATGAGCCCATTTAAATTGTATTGCCGCACGGCCAGCGAATTTCCGCAATTTGGGCAGCTGGGGCCGATCTGCGATGAGATAAGCGTAAATAAAACAACAACAAACTAGCCACATAACCATCAGAAAATTAAGAAAAAATTCAAAAACAATGAGCTTAAACAACATAATTGAGATGTTCAAGCGCCCTGCGGAGCCGCTTCTGGCTTTGCGCCCGTGTTGTCATCGTTAAAGACTTAATTTATTTATTAGCCACAGATTTAAACTGCTCCATTGTTCAAGAAGACTCACGTTCAGAGGGCTATGAGGCTGAGTGCATTTGCCACAAAAAAGAAGAAAAACAACAAAAACAGTATAATAATAAAATATATACTAAAAATATTGAAGCTCAGTCGCCCTCAATTGTAAAGCAGTCGGCCAGCTAATTAGGAAGTATCTTTAGGCCCCCAACCCCCCTGTCTGTCTCTCCTCTCTCACGTTGGGGCCAGAACTTAAAAGGGGCGTTTCTGTCTGCTCTGGCGGCTGTGGCTTTTACGACTTTGTTTCTGTCGGCTCTCGGGTTCATTTCTGTGCATGTTTTCGGTTGTTTCGTCTTTTATGATGATATCCAAAGATTTTGCACCTTATGAGAAAATCTGGAGATTGGCCACGACCGGCTCGTTGTCGGTGTCTCATCTGCCGCCGACATGAACGTCGACGACGTCGCTGCCAATCTTGTTAAAGCTGCCGCTCGGCGCATTGACACATTGTTGCGCCTGCGCATTCAGCTTGCCACAACTTGTGGCTAGTTGGCTGCTTGCGTTGCTCTTTGGACATTTGAAAGTCCGTTTGGCTGTCAAAAGCGTTAATTTTTAAGTGCCTAGTGAGAGTTTTTTTTAGCCTCGTGCAGCTGCTGCCATAGACACGACTGTAGTAACCAACATGTGTGTGTGTGTGTGTGTGTGTGTCTATCTTAAGCTGAGTATGTATGTTTTATGAGTGCACGGGTTCAAGTGGCAAGTGTCTTGACTATTTTTTATTTGCCACATACTTTTGAGATGTTGAACCCATTAATTTGTAGCTTGTCATTAGCAGCGAAATTGGACTTAAAGCCGACTTTTCTTTGGACCCAGAATCCCTCATTTGGCAAATTTACAGTTGGTTTCACTGTAACGGCTCACAGCTTGTCAACTGAACTAAGTCAGGCTCTAATTACAGTTAGTAAAATTAATGAGAAAGACTCAAAAAGAAGTTTGTTTATTCATTTTGCAGTGATATCTGTTGAACATGCTCTTAAAGTTAAGTCTATAGATTATACTAGATATATTCATATTTTTTGGTTATAAATAATTTTAATTTTGTTTAGAGTTAATCAATTACTTGTAACGATATTTTTACTTATGCCAAAAAGTCATTTAGTCAAAAAACATTTTTTTTTCAATTTTTGTTCCTCTTCAGACTTTTTGCTGCATAAAACATTATTGAAATGTATCGCAATTTCCACGCTTGTAATTTTCTCTATAAACATTTGAGTCAATTACCTTTTTTTGGGTCGTAGGAAATGCATTTATAGTACATTTACAACCATTAACAAATTTACATAATTAAACTTTTGTGTTGCGGCTAATTGCAAATAAAATTGAGCTGAAATTCACCGGGCTGCAGAACATGGAACCCAAAATATGTTGGCCTTCATATTTAATTATTTCAAAATTGCATTTCATTTCGTAGCACTGCGAGTCACACACACGAGACTGCGGTGAGTGTCGTTAATTTGAGAGGAGGAGGAGGAGGAGGAGGCCAAGCATGACATGCCGAAAGAAGGTGGAATGGAGGCCCGACTCCAGATCGGGCCAGCAGGAACAGCCGTTGATTGCCGCCGAGATGTAAGCAAAAATTTGGATGTTACCGTTATTTTTGCTTTATATAAATACGTGCAGTGGCACGTTTGTGAATTCATATATTTTTATTTTCTCAAGCGCATGTCAGCGGCAATTTCTTCATTTTTTTGCAACATGCCCCGAGAAGGTTGTTTGGCGGCCGAGCGGGCTAATCAACTCAATTAAGCGGACGGAGTGCGCGTGTCCGACAGCCAAGTTGGATATTTTCGGCAAGTGCTGATGATTGTTGTCCCAGTACAAGGCATTTAATTGAGCGGACGGCAAACGCTTGGTGTCGGTCGGTTGGTTGGTTGCGTTGCTGCGTTTGCCATGGCTTCAAATGCAATGCAAATGCAAATTTCTGCGCCTGAAGTAGCAAAAGATTCATGCATAGAGAGTGCATGGAGCCACGGCATGGATCTGGCACGGAGCGCGAATGGCACTCATGTCACACATAAACAAACGCATTATCATCTCCATAATTCAAATGCTGGCTTACACATTGCATGACTCAACAGGATCAGATAAATTCCAGCGAAAAATTGTTGTTTGTCCGCAGAAATATGAAGAAATGCAAAAAGTCGTACGTAGAACGGTAGCTGCTGCCGTTGACACTTTACAGCCATCCCATGGCTCGACCGGGCCAAGCCAATGCAAGCCTCAGACTGGCTCGCACAATGCCTCATCGTGGTTGTTGATAGCCCCATGGCTGGCGTAAATGAAAAATAAAGCATGCAAAAGCCGAATTCATATCCAAATCCTAAAACCAATCGCAGTCGCCACAGCAGCAGCAGCAGCAGCAGCAGCAGCAGCCGCTGCCAAACAAAAGCAACGCAATATTGTCCATGACTATGACTATGTGGAAAATACTTGGATAGATATGTCTGTACAATTCACAGCATGCGCCAATTTCTCAAGAAACCAACCCATGGCGTTCGAGCCGAGGGCTCAGCCTGTAAACAACGACCAAATATTGCCACTGTTTGGTGTTGGATGTTTGCCAATGCCAGCGTCTGTATGTGTGTGTGTGTGTGTGTTACTATATGCTGGTTTCTTTGTTCTCTTGACTTTTGTGCTGACAATATTTGTATACACACACGGGAGCAGATGTGGGTGCCGAAGGGAGCTACAGAATTATTTATTGTATGTCAACCAAATGCTAAGAAAGTTGCAAGAAATGGAAAAAGTCTAAGGAATCAAAACATTATAAAACAAATTTATATATACTCTTTAAGTAAACAAGGCCTTATAATAACTATCTGGATATTTATATATTTGAAATCAATATGAATATGAATTTCAGCTATTTTGCTGAAGTCTTTCACTATTGTTACTTATGTAAGCAATATCATACAGTTATCTTACAACCAGAATTATAAAGTTTATCTTAGTAAATCACAATTTTGATCACTGAATATAATGAACCAACAATTTATCAATGCCTGAAGTCAGTTGGGCGTTGCTCTCACATTATCGCTGCTGCCTCGACTCCACTTGGAAGCTGTGCAATCGATTTCATGGCACTATCTCTCCCGTTGGATTTCTTGAGCGATTCTCTATGCTGCTTATAAGTTAGGGAAGGGGGGGTTGACAATGCGCTTCATGTTTTGGTGTGACCATTGGGTCGGCTGCCTAACTTATGACCAATTGTCAACAGGACAACGCCTTGGCAAAAGGCAAAACAAATAATCAATAAGACAAACGCAACAATAGCTGGCATGACAACAATGTGCGTTTCGTTGCCTTATGTTTGAGTATCTATGGCCCATAGTCCATAGAGCGCATACAGTGGTCCAATAGCGTGAAATGCCGTAACAATGGCAACATATATTTCCCAAAACTCCTTCATTCATAAGACTTATGTCTTATGGGTCTGATGATGCATGAGCTATGCGACTAACGGAATGTGTTTAGGACTTCCTTATAATATGTTTGTATATGAGTTTGCTAGAAGTCGCACAGCTAAACAAAAGACTCAGGAAACAAACTTGTGAGCTGAAATTTATTGAAAGGAATCTTAGTGAAAACTGTTGTGCTTACGGAGCAGATCCAAACTTTGACACACTTTTTTCTTAGACATTCAAAGCTCAACTAATTTTCGAAAGAAATTTTCTCAAATTTGAAACACTTAACGATTCGACTAGCACTTTTACAGGCTGTCGACCCTTTCACTTCACGCCACTCAAGCTGAACTCGTACGTGTCTGACCACACAAAACTTGGCTTAAGCGACCAACAAATTGAAAAAAAATAAAAAAATAATAATAATAAACGACCACAATAAAATACAGATTTATTAAATGCACGCATTTAGCGCCATTTAAGATGCCACCGTGTAGCCGGAGAGCAGGAAGTCAACATAATTCTCATAAATATCAATAATGCTTTTTTGTTCGGCTTTCATTTTTATTTTGCTGCAGCTCTCTGGCGCTGTTGCTTGTAATGAGTTTTATGTTTATATTTTCGTAGGGAACGCCGTGAGAGCAAGTCGCTACTGCAGGAGCCTGCGCCAAACTTCAAATGACATACAGCAACAAAAAAAAACAACAACAACAGCAACTGCAATAATAACCATAATAATAACAACAAGCAATTTCATAAAATGCTACACGTTTGCTGCACCACAAATCGAATGTCCAACGTTGAAGCCAGCCAGCTATTGCGATGACAGCGCCTCAGCGACAAAGTCCACGAGGCGAACGACAACGGCCACAACGGCGACAACAAGTGAAGTCAATAACAACAACCATGACAATTACAACAACAATAACAACAACAGCGATGACAACAGCTACAAATGCAACAACAATAACAGGCTCTAAAATAATTATTTTAAGAACTTGTAGAAATGCTCTAGTCAACTAGATGAGTTACTTCAGCTAACAGCTTGAATAAGGATGGAAACTTATAAGTTTGATTGATGCATATACAAATTTATTGAAACTAGTGCATAAAGTTATATAACCATAATACCGATCGGTAATAAGTTTAGATTTGTTGAAGATTTCTTAAGAGGTAAGAATGCTCTAAAGAAATGATTCTTAAGAAAAGAAAGATTGTTTTCATAATACAAATCTATATAGAAATACTTAGATCTACATATGAAATCTTTCTTGAGTTAAAATCGAAAGTCTTTAGATCACAAAAATCGTATTGCATATAGACTTTTAGCCTTGTGCCTTGCAAACCCCGTAATATCTGTTTCTCACACTAATATTGGAAGTTAATAAGTGCACTGCATCTTAATGAATGTATTACAACTGTTGCGATTCGATTCGATGCTGGTGATGCTGATTGGAGGTCTGTGAAAACCAGAACTAAATTAATAACTGTGTCAGCATTTTCCATGGTCAGCCCTTTCAGTAGCTTCCAATTGCAGTCGCACGCATTTCCCTTTCATGGGGCGTTTTCAATTATATAGCAACGCGATCTTATGAGCAGTCAATGCCTTTCACAAGCTTTGGTCGTGCGACTTTTAGCACACATTTTCAGGCACTTTAACGCCATGGATGTGGTTGGTTGCATGGGACGTGTTTTGTGGTCGTGGCAACGTCGACCGCATTGACATAACACCTCATAATTTGCGCTGCAACATTGCCACGCCCACAGGCGTGCACACGCCCCAATGTGCCGGGACAATGATGGCGCACGCACTTCACATGCACTTTCGCCTTGAGAATTCTAAAATTGCCCGCGGCCACTGTTCGTCCGTTGTTCCGTCCATCGAAGGTGGAAAAGAAAGTGTCGTCACCATCGGCGTCAACACTTGATATTGAAGTGTCCAAGCGGCTGGCAAGTTGCTTGGCTTGGCTGCTGGCTTCGTGATCGAAGCATTGGCATTGTCATTGCTACCAGTTGGCCAACGTCAGCTAGCGGCGCTGAGGTCTCGGCACACCTCACACAGTTTTACATGTCCTCGGGGCAGCTGCGGCGCTCGCACTTTCTTTTGCGCGTGTCCAGCTACCGCCTGGACCTGGGTCTACCTACAGCCCGCTAGTCGACGCATCGTCGACTGGCTGATGTTCACACTTTAGGAAAGTTGGTTTTCAGGGCCGTCGCTATCTGGCCGCGAGGTGCGAAAACAGTTTGCAACGTTGTCGCCCAAAGTGTGGCCATCGTCACCGACACGAATCTGTCCTGGTATTGAGCGCAATAGCCCTTTGTTGTGGTCAATATATATTGTGCGCATAAGTGTATATAATTTGCATGGAAATTGCCATGTATACATTGGCCGTGATCCGTGTTGTTGTGCATTTAATGCTTAATTTATACAGATTTTTACCGCCAGCAATTTACAGTTTTATTGTCGAAGCAAAAAGGGAATGTGACCGCTGCGGTCACAACAAAAGACTTAAGCAACAAACTGACATTTTCTAGACCAAAGTTCGAGAAGAGCCCAGCTGGAGTAGTACGAAATATTATTTGAAATATCTAATTGCTCATACATATTTTATCATATAAATTATTAATCATGTTGATGGCATGCCTGACAGTAGTTTTTCGGATTAAACTTATCACAATGACTGTCGAAAGTTGTGAGCTGGTGGCGCTTTAATAAGCGCGTGGTAAGCACACTGTCTAAGGTTAGGTAAATGTATTACAATTATGGAAGCTAGAAGTAATAGAGGTAGAGATCTTTGATCTTTGAAAAAAGACATCCGATTTGAAGTTCGCACCAAGCCATATACTATTTATATAAGAAGAGCCTGAAGTTTACCAAAACCTGGTATCATGAATCTACATAAACGAGTTCACAAGCCAAATCTGAAGGTTGGGAAATGTTTCGAATCCTACATCGATCCAGCGATAACTTTTGACTGGATAAACAGCGCTGTCACATATGTAATTAATCTTAAGCGAAGTTTAGAGTTAACTCGTTTATCTGAACCAGTTGGACACAATTTGCTTGCCTCCAATAAGTTTCGTCCCAGTGTGCTACATCTAAATGACTAAATGAGAAAATATACAACGATTTCATGCCCGAAAATGTTAATAAATTTATTATTGTCTACATAATTAGACCATCAGCTAGTTGGCCCTATTGGGACACGCGAACTTTTTCTGCTCAACTCTTGAGGCTGGCTCTGGCTGCGGTTCAACGTCTAAATTGAATGCTCAAATTTCGTACGGCGAACTTGTCGGTAAGATTATTTATGATTTTAATTATTTCTGCAGAAAAATGGAAAAAAAATTGCATTGCATGTGGCCCAAGTGGCGCCAAGTTGACGGCGCAGCTTGGATGACTTTGACAGTTCTTTTGTACGTGCTTAACATAAATGTTTTCAGCTGTAATTAATAATAAAAAATAAAAACCTGCTCCGTTGAGTCTCTCTTGAATGGATCGAATGAAGGAATTTAAAAATAAAATTGATTCCCCAGCTTAGCACTGCATTCAATACAATGCAAGCTCGACGACTGCGATTACTATAAATCAGACTAATTGGGAGGTCTATGCTGTAAAAGTGAATAATAGTATTGTGTAAAGCAACTGAATGAGCATAAACATTGTGACAGGCCAGTCATAGCCATAGTCGTAGTCGCTGTGATAATTTGTTGTCATTTCTCTGGTCGCAACAAATTTGTTGTTTTTATGCTAATCTAAAGTTTTTAAAGTCGCAGCTTTTATGGGCCAGCAAGATGAACAACGCTGATAGTAGCGGGCCTCCAAACGAGCGAGCTTAATTGAAATGTTTCTAAGAGAAACTCAGACCTCAAAAAATTTCTTTTCACTTTTGTTCATTTGCATAGCTCGTAGAGGAACGTTGAGGCAGATATTTTTTTGCAAATACCAACAATACGAGTAGCTGCGTTCACACGCAAAAGTCCCCAAAAAATACAAAAGGTTATAAAAAATTTTAATAAAATTTAATTTGCTACCTTTTTATTGATGTTCAGTTGACATTCACATTTTCATTCCGCGTAATTATATAGAGTCGTTTGCGTACGTGTCCGAAAGGGTTGGCCGCAAATTGGAATTGGGGTCACTTTGCCTCGGTCAGCGTCTCCAACATTGTTGTTGCCGCTGATCGTCTTGTCCTGACTACTTGGCTGCCTGGCTGCCAGCCTGCCAGCCTGCCTGCCTGCTCGAGTGAGCATGCGCATGCGCATGCGGTTCGCTCTTTGGTGTATAATTAGACCTGAAAGCATATTTGTCAAGTTGCATGCGGCTGCAGTTAAAATACTGTTCGCATTGTTCGCATTGGTCCCAGATCCACAGGATGCGATATGTTAATGATAAAGAGCGTTTCACTGGGGCGCACTTAAATTGAGTAATTGTTTACTTTTTGGTGAATTCACATATTATACCCGCTGCATTTACGTAACAATGTGTGCAAAATACAAAGTACAAAAAAAAATGGTTGCACACAAGTGACAGCAAATTAAAAAGTTAATATTTTATTACACTTTGGAGAAAGAAGATAAAAAGGTTATACAATAAGCAAATGAATGCCAACTTGACTGTCAGTTATCCTTGTATATAATCCTAATACATTTGTTCCTTGTCGTTTCCTAATTTGTATATTAAACTAACTAAGAGGAGATTAGCTCAATTTTTAGTCAAATTAAACTCTTTAATTAACAGAAGAGCAAAGGCAAAGATGATGTATGTCTTCATAGCATAAAGTTGAATTAGTCAATACTATGAATACGAAAACATCTGATAGATTCCTATTTTAAGTATTTGCATTATGTTTTATTGAGCCAAGTTAGGTACATCTTCAAGTTCGTTGTCTAAGTCATTTGTTTTTACCTTATACGAATGCCAGCCGAGCAGACTTGAAAAAAGAAACGCCGCCATCCATCATCCATCATCCATCATCAAAATCAAAATTACATTCCTCGAACAACATCACAGCCAAAGCAAACAATTTTAATGTAAATATTTTAAACGACTCGCACTGTATGTAAAGGCCAAGTTACTGCGCTGGCGGCCACATAATGAGCTCTTTAACTTGGTTAACGATACCTCGGGTCCCGGGTCCTGTCAGCCAGTTAAAAATAGTGTGGTGCTATGTACTGACTGAAGCTTGACTCAAGTCAGTTTTTTTTTTCTAGCCTGTCCTCTTGTAATTTGTACGGGCGCCAAGAGGCTGGGTAAGCCAGCAAGAAAAGCAAAAAGCACAAAGTTGCAGTCGGGCAACAGGCAACTGGCAACTGGCAACAGGCAACAAGCAAAACTTGTTGCCTGCTTTAATGCATCAATTAAATTTTTTAATTATTTTTGCTATGGCTTTTTGTTCCTGCTCCTGTCAGCTACATGCTGCGCTTTTTGCACAATTGCCCGGCCGAGCCATCTTTTCGAGCCGCTCGTACGAGTCGAGTCGAGTCGAGTCGAGTATTTTTGAAAGCCGTCACTTGCCGTCACCGAAGCGACGCGATGCGATGCGGCGGCAGCGGCAGCGGCGTGTGTTTATTGATATGTTTTCATTATTGAATTAGTTTTAACAAAAAGTGAAGTCAATTAAGTTAACAAGTTAACAACAGAGATCAGCTCTGTCCTGCTCTATGGGAATAATCGCAATTATGTTTTCCATAATTTTTTTGAGCAACAGACAGTCTACAGTCAAATCAAATAGGGCATCTCAATGATTTGACTAATCTAAGTGAATCACCTTAAAAAGAATAAAAAGTAATACTAATGAATGCCTTCAAAATATACAAACTGCGTAGCACATTAACGTCATTTCTGTTTCTAATTAGATTTTATAACATTTTTGATATACTAGGCGAACTTTTATGATCGGGCATAAATTAATAAACTTGTAAAACTGTTAAAACATTTCCCCTGGGCAAGTTCGTTGCCTAAGTCATTTGTATTTGACGAGAGCAAACAAAATGCTTGAGCCTGAGCCACGCAACGACGCATTTGACCCATTCACGCATCGTCTGGCAAAATAATTGTACAACAACAAATGTGCGCTGTAATAAAAATAAAATTTGCTTTTGCTCGCATCAAACACAAACATAATTTCCTTTCTGTTATTGTGTTTGTTTGTTGTAATCAACACCCGCCGCGCGTTGAGTTCAAGAAGCGCAGCCATTAAGTGTGCATGACATTAAATTAGCGCAGCAATCAAGCACTATGGGCAACAACAACAACAACAAACGAAAGCCCCTGAGATGGGGTACAAAATATTATAAAACCTGTAATCAAATTAAGAGAACAACAGAAGCAACAAGTTGGCCCAAAAACTCTTAGAAGGTAGAAGTCAAGCTTGGCCATTAGTTACAGCGCATGATTCTTATAATTCGTTTTTAGACATCAAACTGTAACAGCCAAAAATAATTATGGAAATTCGGACAAGACAAAAACAAAACAAAAATGAATGCTAAACGGTAAAAATAATAATAAGTTAAGGCATCCACTTAATAAAATAAACAGGACACGCTCCTGTGACAGACAATAACTCACAAGCAACAAAACCTGACAACTTGTTATGCAACATTTGTGTGCGCTGTGCTTTATACGCTCTCTGTCTCTCTCTCTCTCTCTCTCTCTGCGGGTACATTAACTTTGTGATTTAGTATCTATAAATCAGGCATATATATATAATCCGTCATATATTTTCTCTTTAAGTACAACATATAGTATATATGGTGCTTAAAAGAGGAAATATACAAAATTGATTGATTTTTACAACTTGCTTATTTCCAACTTTGATTGTTAGCTAATCAAAAAAAATAATATAATTTCTATAAAATTTTAATAGATTTTTATTATATATTATGTAAAAGAGTAAAAGCTAAAGTGTATGCAGGTAAGCAGTTAAAGTTTACGCTCTCTTTTATCTGCAACAGATGTGGCTCTTGGCATTGACTGTTGGCATCTTGGTCTTTTCAATATGACAATTCTTAATATTCTGATGCCGACTGCAAGTGGTTGCGGCAACTTTTTCTGCCAGTTGTCCAGTTGGAGACTACGCCAAAGACGGCAGACACTGTGAGTCCGACTGTCATAAAGCAGCACGTTTTAGCCTACAGTTGGAGAATCTCAACAATTTTAAAAGTGTGCATTTATGCCAAGTGGCATCTGCGACGGCGTCGGGCATCGGGCATCGGGCGTCCACGGCCTCGTCGCCAGTTGTTGTTGACCAGTTTCCTCCCTGCCGGCAGTGCGTTTATTAATTAGCAGCCATCCCCATTCCGACATACACACAGCGGCAAAAGCTGAGATTTAACTGCAAGTGCAGCTGACAGCACAGCACACAAGTGCAAGACGAACGCACACTTGTGCATTATTATTTCTTCAATTAAAAATCACAAACAGCATTTCAATCGCAAACAGTTGCTGCTTCCAGCCAGGAAAAAGAAATTTTTTAGAGGCCGTCAACAGGTTCGGCTCCTTGGCGACAGTTGTTGCTGCTGTTGTGGCTTGTTTTCGATTTATGTCCGGCCAGTGGCTGTTGTCGATCGCCAGTAAAGCAGTGAAAAGTTTATTATCTAATGTCAGCCTGCATTTGACTAGCAGATGGAAATGGAACACTCTCGCCTTGGACAACCCAGTTCTCAGTAGGAGTAAATATCTTAGACAGTTGCTCAACATTTAACCGTAATTCCTTCTTTGCAGTTAATACTTCTTATAAAGGCAGCTGCTTCCGTGCTAGCAGACGCTCCCATTCTTGTGATTTAATCCAGCGAAACTAATAAGCCACAAAATGCGGACTTAAATCCTTTTTTTTTTTTGTTGTTCGGCCTTTGCTGGAAGCTGCTACCTTAATTTGAAGCCAAGATGCTTGCTCGATAAATCAGGACAATAACGCAGGCTACGCCCCGTGCGCACACATTATGTGGCCACACCTTGAAAAAATAAGCAAAAGGATTAAATTTTCCTTTACAGCTACAAAGCCGAGATCTAAGAGCGTGCATACTCCTTCTTAATTGTCTTCAGGATCAACTCCTTTCCGCTGCCTACACACACACACACACACACACATGGCCACAAACAACAACTGACAAGACAGTCTGCGCTAAGGCAACAGCAAATCTTGAAGGTGTGTGCGTTGGCATGCAGCATCTTTCATTTCTCATCCCTTTACTTATTTCTCTTTTCTAAAAAACACACAGTATGCTCTAATTCAGCTAACCCCAGCTCGACATAGGCTCGGAATTCACGCGCGCATGCGCTACAACAATGTCATGGGACTATCATCATCTTCGCTGGGGCACTTAAGCCCAAAGCCAGAGAAGACAAACCAGCAGGAACCCTCAAGGAACCCGCCTGCGCAGGCCTTCAGCTGGCAGCTAGCTCTCGATCTATTTTCGTAGCAGCTATTTTTCGGAAATTAAAATGTCTACTCCTACTATTTGTCTGCGCGCGTACCTACTGCTGCATTTTTTAGAGCCGAACTAAGACTATCTATCATGGGCTGCTGTCCCCGTCTCTGACTCTGACTCTGGTGCGATGATGAATGTGCGCGTTCGGCGTCTCTAATTCAATTTATTTCAGAAAAGACAAAGTCACCATTGGCGCATGGCTCTTAATGGATATAATGCTACTCACTCAGCGCATAGCCAACTTCATAGAAGCTGAGCGCCAGCTGTCCTGCGAGGTTTTCTTTTGATACGTCAGATGTCCTTGTCAGCGCATAAACAGCGTGCAATGATGCAGAAGAGGATTGAGCTAAGTCTGATTTCAGTTTTAAAAAACTAAAAACTTTTGTGAACCTCTAAAAGTTTCATTCTTTCATATCCCAAATTAAGATTTCAGATTTTCTTATTTATAAGAAAAAACTCAGTATTTGTAAATTATATTAGATTTATCAATTTTATTCTTTAAATTTGTCATGCATTTTCAACACTTTTCAAACTATTTTGAGGACTGTAAATGCCATTAACAACGACTGCAAGGGCTTTGCTCCTTTCTTATGTTTTCGCACTGGAATTGTTAGAGTTAATCGCCGCGCTCGCCGTGCGTCGTTGGACTAGGCGCACGGCTTGTGGCCGGACTGTTGCCAGGGGGTGTGGCATCTGGGCTGCGCCCCAATGGCACAAGCAGCGGGCCCATGGGCCGGCGTGCCCGTGGTGCACCCCGTGAGCCACGACTAACAGGCGTTGCGGTCTTGGAGCGGGGACGTCCTGGTCCTCGTTTGACCAACGAGGCAGTTGGTGTGCCCATTGTGCCTGGCAGACCACTTAAAGTGGGATTTTTTTCTGCAAATAAAAAGAAACAACAACAATATTTTATGAGTGGTGACTTAACACGAGTTCGACGCGTAGCATTTGAATAATCATTATTATGTAAATGAGAGTGACGGTTGTGCTTTCCATTAGCTGGCGCAGGCAATGAAATGCAGAAGAGGACGAACGGCAACATTGTCACTAATGCGCCTGGCGCTTGAGCCTGCACGTTCCGTGCTGGCTGCATCCTGCCACATCCTCATTTATGTTTCTCCCTACAATGTTGCATACTTTTAAGCGGTGTATTTTCATTGCCGCCATAAGACCAAGCCCTGGCTGGCAACAATGTCCTGCAACGAGCACACTTCATCATGGTTAAGTCGTGTTTGAATGCAATGTTGCATTTAAATGCCCTCGAATATTAACTAAAAGAGGGTTCATACGACACTAGGTTAAGATAAATCAACTAATTAAAGGAATCTGTACTATGATTAACATAGTTTACATAACTTTATTATAATATACTTCAGATTTTAATATTAATTTCAAATAAAGAAATATTTTTCCAAGTATACTTAAAAATTTTGAGGCCCTTGTTACTTTTAACTATTTTTAAACCTATTTTCCAATCTCTATTTGATATAGAGAATACTCTCATCGCTTGATTGACATTATAGGGCATCTCAAGTCGATCAAATCATTTCATTTCATTGTAATTTGAGTTTCGGATTTTAAATCCATTTTGCAGAAAGAGAGTTATTTTATATCACGTGCTGTCTGGCGCAGCATACACACATTAACACACATTAACACACATTAACACACACACACACGCACACACAATACAGCAACATTTTGGCTGTGCATCTGAACGTTTAAGCCGATTTATGCAATTATCATTTGTCGTGTAAATTTGACATGTGCGCCAACCAACGTGTTTTAAACAGAAAATTTGCAAAGAAGTTGCAAAAATGTAGACAAATTCCCATTCCAAATGTCTGCTCGTTGCATAATTTTGCAGACTTAAAGTTGAGCAGCTGTTTGCATAATTTGAAAGCCGCTTCTAATTGCTGTGAATGACTATGAATATCGATTGAAATGTGGAGAAGTTAATCAGAATTTGACAAACAATTAAAACGTGACTAGAAATCAATCGGAAGCATTACAAACTAGCTAATTGAATTGTTTTCTGCATAACTAGCAGAGAAATATTTTATACAAAAATAAGCCAGATATAAAACGGTAATGCCACCTTAATACTTCATAATTTAGAAGATATATGAACGTTCATAAATTGTTTAAATAAACAAAAGTAATTTTTTACTTAGTAAACAGGAAGCTAGCTAGATCGAAGACTCAAAAGACCCCCAAAACTACTTGAGAGCAACGTTTCAATTATGAGGGGCACTTAGGAAGTGCTCGGCACGTTGAGTATGGCACAGTATCAACTGCGCCGGGGCTGTTTCTGTTTGTCCATCAGCGATAATGCAGCCAGATGCAAATCTTTGAACAAATATTTGGTCTGACTGTGTGAAGGGGCGACAGGCAGTAAAGTAAAAGGGCGAGCAGCAAATGCCATTGAATCGGATGATGATATAATGGAAATGGTTTGGGTTGCGCCAAAATTGTCACGTACTACAAGTGAAGTTTGTGCCCCTTTGCCGAATAATGCGGGCAGCCAAAAAACCAAAGAGGAGAATTGAGGGGCAACAACCACAAAGCGCCACTCAAGTGTGCCCGATTGTTACCAGAGATGCAGCACACACACACACGTGTAAGAGTGTGTCTGTGCGTATGTCAAGAGGCAACACTAAACGTGATTATGTCGGCGATTAGCGACAAGTGACACTCGAATCTACGTAAACAGGGTAGAATAGCAGGAAGCTGATCAATAAAAAAGCCGCAGGCTGCACTTACCTTCCTCGTGAGCTGACACGGTCGAGCCACTTGCAGCCTCGCCACCGATATTGCCTGCTTCCTGCTGTGGCAGTGGCGAGCTGGTCGTTCCAGTTGCCATCAATGCTCCAACCACTGGCGAGGTCGGCGTTGGCACGCGCTGTAGCGATCCATGGCCACCGCCGCGTCTCGTGCTGCCACGTGGTCGTCCGCGCTTCGTGCCACGCGGGTGGTGCCGCCGCCGCATCGACGACACGCCGCCAAAGTCGCCCAGGAAGTCTGCAACGAGAATTATGGGTTTCATTGATTAATTGGGGTATTTTCTTTACCTTGCCTTAATTTATTTAGTTTCTTCCTCATTTTATTTTTTGCGCGCGCGCGGTTCCGGCTTAACAGCTGGCACACAATAACCACCAGTAAAACAAACAAAAAAGGGAGTAAAACAAAAAAGAAAACGAATTGCCGAAAATTTGTTACATTTTAATGGCATTATCAAAATTTATGCCACAAAAATGCATTTCGGCGGCAATAATTATTTGGCCTCTACCAATTTATACGACGGAACCATTTATTTACGTGAACAGTTGTTGCTCTTACGAGTATGAGAACTTTTTATATCATCATAATAAAACACATTGAGCCATAGCTCGATTAAAGTTGTTTAACGATCTAATATAGATAAACAATTTTATAATCTACTATTATCATAGTAATATGAATTTCTATATCATATTGTATAGATCCTATGTCAGCCAAAACTCAATGCTAGTCTCTTCAAAATAAAGTTAGCTCTTCAGCTTGTGGTCTGCTTCGACTTGTGCACATCACTTTCTCCTGCCCAGTCACCCACTCAGTAGTCTCCAGAGAGGCGATAGCTGCCCACACGTATTGTATGCCCTGACCATATTTGTATTAACGTGTTACATTTCCTAGCCAAACGACAATCACAAATCTAAGCCAAAGAGCTCAAATCAAAGCATTGGCATCGTACAGAGTTCAAGAACAACAGGACAAGCAATGCGAATGCGAATGGGTATATGAATTCGTATTCAAACGTGAATGTGAATGTGAAACTTGCATATATTATTTGTCTATTCCAGCTGAAAGAGCTTGAAGTGTGCATCCATATATATATGTTTTTATACTCGTTTAGATTGTAAACAAAGTATATTCGTTTTCACGTTGCTATATATTTATATACTTTATAATATTCAAAGAGTTATTTAAAGTTTAAGTCATACATTAGATCATTCGAATCTTGATATCTCAGCCATTCGACAAACTTGTTTCTTATATCTTTATCTTCTTCCAAGTCCACCACATATGCTGTGAACGAGTATTATGCAGTCGGTCGCATTCAAATGCAACATACTTGCGATTTATTTGATTTTTGCTGTTTTTAATTTTATTTTTATTTTTGTTTTGGCATATCTCCCTTTTACTTTGCTTAACTTAAGCTAACTGTATATTGAATAAATAAAACAAAGTCAACAGAAGAATCCGAGAGACGGGACTTTGGTAGGCAACTCTCAGCCACAACTGATGATGACAACAATGTGCTTGGTTGTTGATTCTGTTGTTGTAACTGATGTTGTTGTCGCAATGGCGACATTGCCTGGCGGTAGCTATTTTGGTATGCACCGCAAGTGCAGCAACATCATCGCATTTCGCAATTCCCAATCAACTTCATCATCATCGTTGGCGTCTCGTCGTGGCCCAGTCCTGATCGACATAGACTCGTCAGTTGTGCGATCATCATAATCAACAACAACAACAACAACATGGCCTGCAGACAACAAGAACAACAACAGTTGGAGCCGCTAGTCGTTTGGCCCCTTTGCGCGGAATTGTCGACAACTCAGTGGCAGTTGCAACTTGCAGCAATTCTTAATAAGATACTCTAGCCCGATGCTTGTTGTTGTTACACTTGCCACGAAAATCGAGAACGAGTGCCAAATTATTGAATCGCCTGCTTGCCTACTGTCTGTCTGTCCATCTGTCTGTCTGTCTGCCTTGTGCCATAAGTTTTATCAATAATATTCAATACAATAGACAATCCTTTGCCATACACAACTCATGCCATGAATTGGTTATATTATTTGGGCAATTCGTTATGTTGATTGCCGTAGCTGTTGCTGATTCTTTTGCTTTCGCCACGTATTTCGGCCAAATGTCGTTTCGAGTCCCGGCATTGCAGTGAAAGACCGAAATTGTCTAAAGTTTCGCTTTTTAGCATATTTAACGACCTGGCGCGGAAAATTGTAATGAAAAATGTTGGCTTTTGCGTGAAATTGGTAGTAGCTAAGCGGGCTCTTCAGCAAGTACTTAACATATTATATATGCTGAATACTTTGAATATGGAAGATATATTACAGCTATACACCAAAAACACAGTTCCAAAGGAATTTTCTGAAAGCATTAATAGCAGCCCAATGCTTTAAAGATCAACAAGGGCTTATATTATATATAGGGGAATAGAACTATACATAACTATAGACATATATACATGACTAGATCGAAGTACCTTGATTAGCTGTTATATTATGCACTACATACATTAGCTAAGCTTCGTTTATCAGAGTGGCTTCAAGCCCAACAATTTATAAAGCAATATATAAAGAAATAAAACTTCTTTAGCTAGAATATCGTAAGCTTAAGTTGATTCCCTCTTTGTTGAAGTTTATTTTAGCTGCTAATAAACGTTTCTTTTTCTTTTCTAATTGGATATAATATGCAATTGTTTGCTTTTTACACAAGTTGATGCATTCATAATGCATATTCAGCAAGAAAGGGCAAGACAAGCCATTCAAAATGAAGCTACACACACGTAACCATTCATTTATATAAGTATAAGTATGTGTGTGTGTGTGAGTGTGCGTGTGAGGAACAGCGCACATAATCGGATTTTACAAATCATTCATTCAATTATCTAATTGATTTGACTGATGATCATTTGTGAACCTTGATCCTAGCCGGGCCAGCCAAAGTCAATGTGACGCATGTTTGTTACGCTTGATAAACAGCAATTTGGAGCTGGCAGCCAGACGGCGCAGAGGAGGCGAAGGTAGGCGAAGGAAGGAAGGCCCATGAAGCTGAGGAGGCACAGAGGCGATTGCAGCACAATGCCATTCTTTGCGGCAGCTCACCTTTGACTGGAAGACTCTAATGCGCCTGCCATGACTAAGTGCAGCTTGGTCCCAGGCAGATCTCGGCGCTTGGATTACGTTCGTGGCCCCGGCAAGCTGCGTGCGTCTGTGGCTACTGTTTAAGCCGTTAAGGATACAAATTGAAATTTTTATCAGCGTGAAATTGTTAATTTTTTAGCGACTTTGCTTTGCCAATTTCGTGAAATTGAAGATTGCAAATTGCATTCGTAAATAATGAAGAGTCGTGTCGGGGACTTCACTATAATATTTTTAATGCGAGCCAGGACTAAGTACATATAATTTACAACACTAAAATGAGCCTAATTGATTCACATATAGAAATATTCGAACTCTGGTCTAGACACTGGCTTTGATAGGTAGATCAACCGTATTTGATGCAAGCGCCATCCTTGTGGTGTGAATTTCTTGCGCTTCGGTGGTGGCACCTCCAGTGGTAAAGGTGTCTTCTTCGGAATGGGACAGTGTGGCGGAGTCTGGGGTTTCACCTGTGGTTTGGCCAAGCTAAGTATCCGTGGTGATGGGCGCGCTTTGAGCGCAGCCGGACGCACTGGAAAACGTAGCTCGGCCCAGAAGTCATCTTCGAGTTCATCATTTGAAAAGAAGCACGGTACGAAGGGTCCAGGAAAAGGTCGACCTTTATCGTGCTGTGCCGGCTTGCCCCACACAATGACTGGCGAGTAAGGGTAGAATGGCCGTTCCGATTCGTACTTGGGTGTCATTTTGCGTTCCAGTGGCTTGGAAAGCTGTTCCATTTTCTCCATTAGAGCCTCCATTTCCAATTTTCTTTTCTCACGGCCACATGGCAAATATTTTGGAGAGCAGGGTATTGGCACCTCGACTAGCGGAGGCTCTTTTGGCATCGCTTTTTCCAACGCCCACTCAAAGAATCTTTTCCATTCCTTCTTTTTCATGGGTCCCGGCTTCTGCCAACGCGTCAGATATCGCACCTCTCTGGGTAAGTTCCGCTTTAATGGTTGAGCATTGCGTTCGCACCACGCAACCCATGACGGTTCCGGTTTCTCCTCCTCCTCCAATCCACGCTTATCTGATGGCTCCCCATCGTCTTCGTTAAAGCTCATTTTGAAAAATAGGAGTCTTCAATTCAATAATGAATCAACGAGTACGTTACACTTTGATTTTGATTTTAAAATTTTTTTTTTTTTACACTGGCCAGCCGATGTTTTTTTGAAATAAGTAAATATGAATAAAGTTGCCCTACATCAAAAACAAGGCACGGCATGCTAAACAATTATGAATGAAGTTTTTATACTCATTTAGAAAAGTGAAAATTTGACATATATATATTCTTGGGTACCCGGATATACCTATTTTACTGTTGAGCTCCTTTATTGATTTGCTAAAAGATATATATATATATGTATATATCAAGATCAAGACACAACTTTGACTAAAGCACTTTCCAATTGAGTTCGCTCGTATTCAAAAATGCGTTTTAGGACGAGATAATTTGTCTTATTTATTGTTTTCATACGAATGAAATAGAGTTTTACCATCGAATATCATAAGTTGTGTGAACTTTCAACATTTAATTTGAACAAGTAAGTGGCTGCAAAACGTGCAGTGATCAATGGAAAAGCGATTTGATAGCGCATTGAACGTTACCAGTTGTAGTTCATTGCGCTACCAAATCGTTTTTCTTTGGCTTACGCATTAGACAGCCACACAATTTACATAGACAGCCAAAATGCATACAATTACATCTGGTAGCCAGGTCCTCCAGGACACGGGCATTTGGCAAGGATAGGCTATGGAGGCGCACCAGATGCTCGCGCCATTGCCTCGCGGACATCTTCGTGCGCTTGGGTGCACGCTCTATCGCGTTTGCCGGCAGCGGGCAATGTGGTTTACGTGGATACGTGCGCGGCTTGGCCAACTCGACAATTTTCTTTGATGCCTTGGCCTTTAGGGCATTTGGCGAAATTCTATAATTTATTTTCGACCAGAAATCAAGTTTCAGATTTTCGTGCTGGAAGCAGCACGGCACTTTGGGCTTCTCAAACGGTCGCCCACGTTCGGGTTTGGGTGGTGCGCGGTTGCAGAACCGCGGCCGATACGGATGCTCCTTTTTAGGTGGCTTCACATACTTTTTGCGTTTATTTTTTGGCTGACTTAGCTTTTCCAATGATTCCTGCACTCGTTCCTCCTTATGCCTGTTGGCGTGCATTTCGGATGCGATGCACATGTAAAGCAGTGGCGAATACGGATTAAAATGGCCCGTCTTCGGTTGTTGTATCTGTATCGGCGATTGCCTTGGCTGTGGCGTGAGGTCAGCTTTCTTAGGTGGTGCTGGACACGCATTTGTCGCGGCCCATTGGTGGAAATTAATCCATTGTTGTCGATTCATTGGACCAGGCCTTTGCCAGCGAGTCGGTGGTTGACGCACGGATGGAGCTATAAACGTATTCTTGGGCCTTGCATTTTGATCCACCCATTGCTGCCAACGTGCCCAGCGGCTACTCATTTTGCGGAACAAATTTTGTGTGTCGTAGTGGGCCGAAAACAACAAACCAAAATAATAATTATCCAAATAAAAACGACAAATTCAAACAGTTTTAGAAATTCTTTTCCAGCTACGCTCTGAACTCTATTTCATGTTGTTAAAAAAAAAAAAAAATATATCTATTTTCAAATCAGATTTTCATGCTAAAGCAATTAACGCAAGGATATAGCTATAATGCTATAGATTTTGACGGAACTAATTAAAAAGCAACCCGATCCATTGCAGAATATATATAGGCTAAACACTTCCTGAATATATCAGTGGGCAACTATATATCGAAATATCTATCGAGTATATCTTTGCTTAGCAAAGATCTTTAAGAAGATATATAATTTTTGTTGTATTTTGAGTTGTTGGCGTGTTGCTGCAGCAATTCTTTTTACAGCTCCAAAAAATGGTAAGGAACATCTGCCGTTTCGTATCGAGGGTTGTATCATTAAGCTAATGTAGCGTAAAATTGCTTTTGTTTCCGCCGCCAGGGCTAGCTGATGGCATATGTGGTGTCAATTTCACACATGTTATGAGCACTCTGCGGTCGAGGAGTACGAGTTACGGCCGCACTCAGATTGATGACTTTGACTTTAAACTGGGCAAGTTTGTCCTTACAGGGACAGTGAGTTCCGGCAGTGGGCAAGCAAGCAACAACAGGAAATGCTCAAGAAGGCAAACAAAAAAATGTGTTGAAAAACCTTAGGAATTATTAAGATTCTTTAAGCATAGACTGGCTACTGCCACGAAAGCAAAAGCAATTCAAGCAAGCCTGGCAGGGAAAGAAATGCAGACAAAAATCGTGGTATGACCAGGTTAGAAACTGGCGACAACAAATCATGACAACGGTAACCAACAAACAGCCGACGACAACAAGAACAACAACAACGACAACGCCGATGGCGACATGAAGGCAACGTTTGTTTGTTGCATTCTGCCAGTGGCGGCGGCGGCGGCGGCGGCGGCGGCGGCGATGCACATCATCAAATGCAACACGCGGCAGCATGGATGATAATGAAGATGGGCGACAATGCCAGCAGGCCAGAAGACGAGCAGACAAACCAACCAGGCAGCAGACAACAAACAACGAACAACGAACAAGAACTACGACAGCGACAACGACAACGACAACGTTAGAAAGGTACTCGCTCGCACAATCACAAGGCAAAAAGTGCGATCGATTGCAATGCGCGCCGAATTTCAATTGGGCACCGAGCGACCACCAAAGCGTCCAACGTAGACTAGTCGAACCAACGGGCCAGAGCATCTGTAATGGATGGCCATGGCATTCGGTTAATACGTACAGCTGCTATTGATGATCAAACGGCAGCTAGTATGAGTGTACTACCGGTATCAGTGGCAGACCAGTTCGTTGACAGCCAGTCGGAGAATCGACGACAAAAGGAATTGGGTTATGACCTCGAATGCGTGTCGCCAACATGGATCCATGCTGCTGCTCCTCCGATCCGATGCCGTGCGTCGTGATTAAGCCGTTTACATTGTGTTTGAATGTGGGCGCATAACAGCCGAGTGGACTGGGCTCAAAGATTTATATATGTCAGCTGCGATTGTTTACTTTTACATAAATTCCAAACTATAGTAAGAAATCGGCTATTCACCTCATCTAACAGGAAACGATCTATAACATTTCTATAACTCTTTTCAAGCTGCTTTATAGGTTTTATACAATTTGATTGAGCCAAAATATGAGTTGAAGAAAGTGATTCGATTTGTTTGTAGCGTAATATCTCCATCAAAAGTATCTACTTAATGACTCAGATTAAGCTTTTCCTAAGTCTCAATTCAAGTCAAATGTTAAAGCATTTACACACTCATTATACAGCAAAGATTATTTCACAGAATGACAAAATTCTCGAATTGAAATTAAATTTGCTCGCATATTCACAGCCCACCAATTCCAAATCCAAATTCTTCTCAATTCGCAATTCATTTAAGCTCGATTTATTCATTAATTTATTTTTTTGTGTGCGTTTGTTTGGCTCTTGGAATACTTCACATATAAATATGATTAACCAATTTAAGTCAAAACCACTTTAATTATAAAGTTTTAAATCAAATAGACAAGTGGCAACTGCGACTGCCAACCTGATCCGTGATCCATCTACAAACACACACACACACACAATCATATACTCCCAGGTATTTATATAAACAAGTCTTAAAAAGCCTATGCTGCGACTGGGGCTGGGGCTGAGTCTGGCCGGGCACGTACTCGCTCTGGGCGCTATGGGGGCCAATAAGGTGTAAATTTATGCGCCAGCGTCAGTTAAGACAATCAACCAACAACAATAACAAATTTAGCAAGCATACCGAACAGCCATTAGACAACGAGCCTATGCAATTTATTGTTAATTCTTATAAAAGCTCAACGAAACGCACATTTTTCGTATGCCTTCTGATTGGCATTTCAGTTGTTCGTCTTTATATACACTAGGAAAAATGATTTTAGTTCTGTCATTAAATATGTAACGGATAGAAGGAAATGCTTCCAATCTCAAAATGATTTTGTATTATAAAGTAGCTGAAGCGATATCATCATAAAATGGTGTAAAGCTTCTACTTTTTGATTAAGGTAGTTTACATACCAGAGAAACAAATCTTATAGATAAAAATAAAATTTAATTTTAAATTAGTTTCTAAAGATTTTTTGAGCTAACTCAGCATTGAACATCCAAATTTTTTCTATGGAGTAGCTGGGTATCCATCCCATCTTCCTTATGTATAATGAAGATCCTAAGATCTTTCTATATATAATATAACAGTATTCTTAATAATGAGCTACTCTATTGGATGAATCAGTTAGAGAACCAGTATTTGTAATAAAAGTTAATCTAATTTCTCTTAAGATATCTCTTCGATAATATAAACGAGTACAAATGTGATTATAGAAACACTTTGACAAGTGTATTTCAACTTCGGCTTGACGATCTTTCTAGCTTTGATTTATTTTGATTCATTTTTTCACATGCAATCGAAGCGCATTTTGTAATTATTTGTAAGCTGTGTGAATTTTTGTGGCCAATCAGCGTTTTTGTTCGCAGTTTTGATTTGCTGACAAGATTTCAGCGTAATTGTATCTCATGGCTAACGTGTATTCTATGAGATACTTTTTTTTTGTGATTTCTGTTGTATTTGTTCTTGTAGTTGTTGTTGTTGTTGCTGTTGATATTATTGTTGGTGTTGTCATGTTCTTTGGGAGTTTTGCACCTTGTTTACAACTGTTTCTTTAATTATTTATATGTATCACAAGCAGCGCTGACAAAGTGGACAAGGATCTATGATAAATCTAATGAATAATGAATACGGGCTGCGGCACATTTTTCGAATGGGCGTAGCTCGACGCCAACAACTAAAGTATTTGTATTTGTATTTGTATTTGTATCTGTGTATCTGTGCGTTAACCGTTAACTTTATGAGAAAGTATCTTGCGCCACTGAATCAAGCAAAATTGGCACGCGTCCATTTGTTAAACGAAATGTACTTAAATGAAAAGCAATTAAAAAATGTTTTCCCAACTTCATTATGCAACAGAAACATTAAAGTGGAATTGCAATTTGAATGCCTCGCACGATACAGCGCCTGAAGCTAACTAACTAGCCGACCGGATGATTTGTGGACTGCCTACTGTATTGTAAAATTAACCCACATTTCTAGCGCTGTTGCCGGAAAAATAGAAAAAATTGTTTACAACCAACAACAAACAGCCAACGAGCAACGGCAGCAAATGGCATAAAAAATCCTGCTGCATAAAATTAAATGCGCTAAGATATGCCGTGGACAGAGGAAAGCGAAACGCTGATGAATCCGTTGTTATGGCTCGCATCAAGTGCTGACCATGGAATGCTGTTGAGTAAAACATACTCGTAAAGCAAATGTTTCAACTTTTAAGTAGTGTTGAGTGCGTGAGGCACGCGTAATTGACGGAACTCGTGCTTAAGGTTGGGCACCAGGCAAAAGGAAGTCGTTTAATTATATAAATGCTCCAATAATTAGTAAACAGAGTCTCGACAGTTGAATTAAAAATAATTGCAAGAAATACTTCATTTATTATAAATTGGCCATGTCAATTGTAATTAGCAAAACAAAGTAAGGATTTAGCTTAGCTTTCCGGTCAGCTTTTAGTCAGTCAGCTTTTAAAGTTAAATTGAAAATAATAAGTATTCAAAAACCAATATATAATAAAGCTGTTAATTAAAATATAAATAATAGTCGAACCAAATATATTTGTTAAAATATCATTTACATTTTCCGACCATATTCAGCCTATATAAATTAAATTGGCTTAAAGCAGATCTTAAAGTATATATTTTTTGAAAATAAGTCATTTTTCAATTAATTATTGAGCAAAACCAAACGTGTTTGAATAGATTAGCCCCCTGCTCTGCCAATGCTTTCTCAATCAAGTAAAAGAAAATGGTTTTTCCCAGCAAAGACGATTCGTTCACAAACTAATCAATCAATATATAGGTGATAGGTTGTATTTTTTGTTTTGTTTTGTTTTGTTATTTTATAAGTTGTCATCGAGTCGTTCAAAAACGATTTAGTTGCTCACAATATTTAAATTTAAATAACGACAAATTCGTTCGTTGATTTCAGCTCTCATGTCAGTTTCTCATTATGGCCCCATAATAAACAGCAAATAAACGTCTAGAAAAAATTACGAAATCGAAAAATAGCTTGAAACTGCAAATGTGGCTACAATTTATGTAGCCACAACACGTGAATCCATTGATTAAATTAGATGTTTTCATTTGCCAAGCCCTGCAGAGCCGCAAGCAAAAACCAAAGAAATGGCATATAAAAAATATTTATGAGCGCCTCGTTTTTTTGTGGCATTTTAATGCATAACCCAAGTCAAACAGCCAACTGTCAAATCAATAGGCCGAAAAACACAAACAGCCAACAACTTTGCGACTGCCTAACTCACTTATTGACTAACTGACTGGCTGGCTGGTTGGCTGGCTGCTTGGTTGGCTGTCTGACTGACAAGCGAGCTCCATTGGGGAACATAATCAACTGGCAGTAACAATTTCCAGGCAACGAGTGATATTAAATTGGGTTGCGTACGTGGCCAACAAACGGTGGCCAATACAAATGACAACGTTATCAACGACAGTTAGTAAAAAAAAAATAAAACAAAAGTAACAAGAAAGCTTATGGTCTAAGACTGTTCGAATAGGGTATACTCTGTCCTCAGGTACAGAGTGTGCTTAGGGTATGGAAGGGTTGTTCTAATATCTTATATATATTTTTAATATATCAATATTATCTATAAAATATCAAGCTTGAAACAAAGTTTATCTAGGCTCTCTTGTATTGTTGAATCTACCCAAACTAAAAACTTTTATTTCTAAACTTCTGATAATGTTTTCAATACAAATTCCATCATTACAAGAGTTCCCAGCAGTACCACTCTTTGAAGCTTACTAAAAATACTAAATCTTTTTTATAACATTCCTAACTCCTAAATAGTTGATCATGCCCCACACTCCAACTCTAACTGCAGGGAATAACAATGATGCCAATAGGCCAACCAAGTTACGTTTGCTGCACCAACTTCGGCCCATCTGTGAGACAGTTAACCAACCAAATAGTTAGCCAAGCCTGGCAAATGGCTAAGCTGCCACCATACAGGTTACATTTGGCATGTTGTGGTTGCTGCTGTTGTTGTTGCTGTTGTTGTTGCTGTTGTTGAGCAAATTTGACTTTAACAACGGGTTGAAACTGTTGGCGTTGCACTTGTCGCGATTGAGCATCAGTTTGTTGTCTGTCGCGCATCGTGTTGCCTACTTTTCAACGTCTTGTACTTTCGATTTGTTAATTGTTAAGCAAATTTCAAATTAAGCAACATTTTCTGCGCATGCAAATCGAATGCATGCGTTTTAGTTGTTAAGCTTTTCAGTTTTTAGGCCGGCTAACAAGCTGCAATCATGGATTTATGTTGTTGCCGCTGTTGCACATCCCACATATAAAATGCTACTCATAACAACAAACAAACAGGCCAAGTGGCTTAGGCCAACTTGTTCAGCTGGTAGACCGCATTCTACGATGCATATGTCTCGCTCTATGCGCCTTGCCAATCGCTCGTTATTGCCAAATAATTTGAATTATTAATTATAAAGTGATTGGAGTATTTTAAGAATTTGAGCATATGATGCAACAAATATAGACAGCAAAAATAATATGAGGGCGTTCAACACAAGGCCTTGGTACGAAAATTGTGGCTTATGGGCAAAAGGTTTATAGGTATATAGATGGGGCAAGCACGTCTCACTTAGTCTAATGTCTGATTATGGGTATTTATGTAACTAGAACCAGATATGTGGAAGACTTCATTCAATCATTTATCGCCAGCTTCAAAGCTCATTTAGTGAATATATTAGGGGTATAAGTCTCACATTATAATAAAAAGTATAGAGTATTGATTGTACTTACTCATGGGATCTGTTTGAGACATCGCTGATGGACAATCACCATCCACTATCAGAGCCTCATTATCGGAGTCGTTGGCAGGTTGTAACTGCTGGTGTTTCTTTTGTTGTTGGTTCCGCACACGTGTCGCACCGGGAACATAAGTCTCTTGGCCGAGTATTTGGTTGTTGCTATCTGTGCCGCCACTGGATGTGGAAGAAGCCATGCCCACATCAATGGAACTGTCGTCTAAATCCTGTTTAAAGCGCTTGGCAGCTGTGCTGCATTGCGCGCCATCAACTTCATTTGCCGGAATCGTAATGCCGCCCATATTAGCCTCCTAAAACAAATACAATAAAAATGTGTTTAATTCTTGATGTAACAATAAAAACGATTAGCATTTTTATGAGCAACGGAAATAAGATAACAACGAATATCGTCTCGTTATCTATTCGTTTCGTTGCGGTCTACCCTAACTAACCGATCTACAAAATGTTTCACTTATAATTTATGCCAGTCCCCGTTCTTGTTGTTCTTCTTCTTTTCGTTCTTCATGTTTTCGTTTCAGTTGTTGTAGCATTAAAATAATTCATGCCAAACTGAGACTTGAGTTATTGCTTAGCATTTTGAGGGCCGGTCAGCTCCAAAGTAGGACGCCTTTACCAACTGTATGAAAGACCTAAGCAGCCATGCTTCAGGAACTGGCCACTATGTAGGGTAGCAGTCAAGTAATTTGCATAGAATTTGCAAAGATTTCGACGGTCATTAAATAGATAGGCAGCACAGTAGCAGATTTTATTCAAATTAGGATTCAAAAAGTTTGAAGAGAACTGGTCTCATTTTCTGTATGTTATCATATCATAGATCCTTGGACGACTACTGGTGCATGACAAGTCTATTGAGGACATTTCTGTGTTTAAGCTTCAGTCTTTTATATATTCAATAAGAGCTACAAGGCCTCAACTTACTATTTGTTTTTTCCAGTTGGTTTCCCAAATAGGTCGACGACATTTAATAACAACCCTTTTAAGCCAATGGAGCATGTAGTAGTACCTACTAAGCAGAGTAAATGTCAGACCCAAATACCGTTGCAAACTTAATAAATAATCAGACACAAATGTGCTGCAATCTGTTCCAAATGAATCGCTTGGCTTTACTCTATGTCTCAATGAGACCTAACCTCAGACTTGAACATTTTCAATACTAGAAACTGAAACTTGAACTTCCCCATTGACAGCGCAAACGATGTAGTTGCAGAAGAACGAAGAAGCAAACGAAAAAGATGGCTGTGTGCCATTAAAAGTGCTTATATGCCAAGTGTATGCGCTATGGTGGTATATGAACTTGAGTGCACGCCGCCGTCCCCCACACTATCGGAGCAAGCAGCGAGACTTTAAGTAGGAGAGCTACGAGTAGAACTAACCAAAAACGGAGAGAGCAATGAAAAGACAAAGAGGCAACAGACCATAATCAGTGTTCCATTGAACGCACAAAATCATTTAGCGAAACCAAAACGAAAAGAGTCGAACAGCACCCCACAAGCCCACCGAAGCCCACAAGGCAACAAGGCACAAGGCACTTGAAACTGTTTTTCAAGACTTCGAAGACAGCCAGACCCAAGTTGGTTAAAGCAAAGTGTTTGCTTTATATGTATATATGGTCGTAGGGAACACAACACTTGGATGAATGAATATAGGCAGCAGCAGCAGCAGCAACAGCGGCAGCAGATCCACTACGTATATGCCCAAAGCTGGCAGCAAGTTCAAAGCACGCTACGTAACAGACCAAGACAAGCTCAACGATGAGTTGAGTCTTGTAGCAAATTGAATTGTCGTTGTTGCTGCTGCTGCGGCTGCTGTTGTTGTTTTTGTTATTGTTGTTGTTGCATGAATCACGTGACCATGACCACCGTGCAGTGCCCAAGTAAGAACAACAAAAGAGCCAGACTTAAAGCTGTCTCACTTAACCCCTTCCCTTCCATCACTGTTGCAGCTGTATATGGCCGAGACGCAATTTGAACTTCACTTAAAAGATCATTTACTTTCATTGAGACTGGGAGACTTGTCGCTGCGTGTAACAAGTGTAAATTTGGTCTAATAACTGGCCATTAACAGCAAAGTTGGATCATGCGTAAAAGAACAATTCAAGTACACGATTTCCGAATTAGATAGAAGAGAAAGCCTGAATTTCCAGCTGAAGTCTTTCGATCCACGCATGTCGATCTGCATAGCGTTTTTTTCTCTTACTACCAATTTTGTTCTTTTAATTAAGCAATTAGCGGTTGTTCGCTTTTGGTGTGTTCACTCACCTTATTTGGCCTGCGTCGTTTACGTTCATTTGCAGTTGCAGCTGCTGCTGTTGTTGTTGTTGTTGTTGTTGTAGCTTTTGTTGTTGTGATAGGTGAGGAGGAGGAGGGAATCTCTTCTTTAACCTGCAGCGTGACTTCTTGGCGATCTGTATTTAAGAAATATATGGTAAAGTGATAGTTGAATAATGGTTTATACTGTGCATTTCTTCTTAAAATGTATGCATAAACTAAATATGTTTATGGTTGAAAGTTCAATCTTTTGAAAACCATTAACGGAATCTATAAAGTCTTAGACTTAATTTCTTCTGTAAATCGATTACTTCCCTCATTCAACATAATTGAATTTACTTAATATAAACTCCATTGAATCTACCCACGCGCTTACTTACATTTCATTTCGATTTCCTCATCATCCAAGAGCAATGAGACGACTTCTTTGGGCTTGAGAGTGTCGGGTTTGAAATTGCCGCCACTTATAACCATACGTTGTATCTGAAAAATAATTAAATATAATTATATAGAAATAATATGCATAAATATGCCGAAAATATAGAAAGAGCAGCGCCTCAGGAAATGAAATGAAACACGTAGAATTGAGTAGCGCCTGGGGCTGCGCTGAGACTTACTTAGCTTCCGTTCTGGCGGCCTAAGCACTTTAATATGATAATCAGGAGTGGAGCAATTAAACTAATAAATGCAGAGCTCAAGAAAAGAAGAAGAGAAATAAAGAAAAACATACCCTGAATGGGTTACTTCTATAGAGAACTTAAAGGCGTAACCGAAATGTCGCCTAACCAATTGTATAATTAATTTCCGGTATCGGTTTACCCGACCCTTTATAGCTGCCCCAACAATGCACATCGTGTACAAGTGTTTCATGCGTGCGGCTCGAGTTTCATTCAAACATTTTGAATGAGGCGCAACAATGCCCCATGCAACATCAAATCAGGCAGGGGGAAGTCCACGCACGTGCCTAATATATGACAGACGAAAGCAGAAACTCCAAGCGGCTTGTTTTTGTTCGGATTTCTGAATAGGGTTTTGCGGTTTCCTGGGCCCTAGTGGTTTTCTTACCTCGCTCTTTTCGCGTGCCCGTTGCAGAATTCGTTCCTCGATGGTGCCTTTGCAGATGAGGCGATAGACTGTCACCTGTTTGGTCTGGCCCAGACGATGTGCTCGATCCATGGCCTGTTGGTCAACGGTGGGATTCCAATCTGAATCGTAGAAGATAACCTGGAAGAGCAATTCAAAAGAATTAAGTGATATTGAGTCAATAGGACAAGAGTTCAAAGGGTTTGGAACATAACTACTACATTTTTTAGCATTATTTTAACACTAATTCAGAACTGTTTAGAAAGAAAGCCTTCTTTTAAAATCAATAGGTATCGATATTTATCTAATGAATATTCTAATGAGTAATCAACACGCACATCCTTTCGCTATCCTTTTGATATGTCGCATTTGTCTGTGTTGCATATTAATTTCGTCGATGTCTATTCAATAATCCACGAGCTCTAAGCCTTTGCTGTTTTCGGCTCTCAACTAAGAGGAAGGCACTACGTACTTTACTTTGGACGTGTGCAGAGTGCAAGTGTGCTGCACCTCGATAAGAGGGTTGCTTTTCAAATCCAACATCCGGCAGTGAAGAAACTAATTATATTGAGCTGAATTTGGAACACGTGTAGTATGCTCTTAAATTTCATATATATCCCCCTTTTGCTTTACAAAAATCTATTTCCGCTTTATAGACAGTGTCTGGATATGATTTAAATAGAAGAAAAGAAGAAGTTTTTAAAATATCTGAATAACTATCACTTCAACCAGTTTTTTTAAGAACTGCAGAGAATATGTAAACTGAATCCAACTTGTTTAGAAATGCCCTGATTTGCTGAACTGATAAGGCACCACACGATATTTAGCTTGGCATTCTTAAGCCAACGATTAGAAAATAATGTGTTAGTATTATTTACAACTTCTTGTGCGATTTATTTTACGTAGATAATAGCTTAATTACGTACGCGATAAGAATTGCCGTTGAACAGGTATTAATAGTGCTCGCATTATGCCTTCGATTCAGTAGAAATTTAGTCTACAACGATGGCACACTACGTAGTCGGAGTAGCTCTTGTGCTACTAGCATTGGGTCTAACCCAAGCTAATGGTAACATATTCGAACGGACATTCAAGAAACTTCACGAGGAACCTTTTGTTCCGACAAACCAGAATAGAGCAGATGTGGTGCAAACATTGTGGATCGAACAGAAGTTGGATCACTTTGATGAGTCCGAGACTCGAACATGGCAAATGGTATGAGTCAACTATTATATAACTTTCAATTGAGTACTCATATATTATGCCGTTTAGCGATACATGTTGAACGATGTGTTTTTCAAAGCTGGAGGCCCAATGTTTATATTCCTGGGTGGAGAATGGGCAATTAGCAAGGGCCGCATTACAGAGGGTCACATGTACGACATGGCCAAGGAGCACAATGGACTTCTAGTCTATACTGAACATCGATACTACGGCGAAAGTCATCCGTTACCGTAAGTCGTAATTGAATAGAGTTTTTAGTTGATTTGTATTTAAATCTCAATATCTTCTAGAGACTTGTCCAACGAGAACATCAAATTTCTGCATGTGAAACAAGCCTTGGCCGATGTGGCGCACTTTATAACCACACAGAAGGCGTCGTATGAGGGCTTGAATGATTCAAAAGTCATAATTGTGGGTGGCTCCTACTCTGCTACGATGGTTACTTGGTTCAAGAAAACATATCCCGATCTGGTTGCTGGTGGATGGGCATCCAGTGCGCCACTCGTTGCCAAAGTCAACTTTGTTGGTATGCGTGGACCTGCTGTTGCTCTTATATAGCTTACATACAATATTTTTTATTTTATTCGGTCAGAGTACAAAGAGATTACTGGACAGTCCATAGCTCTAATGGGTGGTTCTGCCTGTTACAACCGTATTCAGAACGGTATTGCAGAGATGGAAGCAATGTTTGCCAACAAACGTGGTGGCGAGGTCAAGGCTCTGTTAAAGCTTTGCGAACCGTTTGATGTGCACAGCGATTTGGACGTTTGGAGTCTTTTCAGTGAGATCTCCGATATTTTTGCCGGCGTCGTGCAGACACATAAGTAAGCAACGGTATAATAGTTGTGAAAATAATACTTTGACTATAATCCTTGTAATAGTTCGGGAAACATTGAGGGCGCCTGCCAGAAGATCATGGCCGAAAGTTCGGATCTTGTTGGAGTTAGCAAGTACTTATTAAGTGAATTCGGAGACAGCAAGTGCAACGACATCAGCTATAATGCTGTGATTGGAATTCTTACAGACACAAGATATACGGGCTCAATCAGTAAGGGTTTCTAAGTTTCACAATTGAAATGTATTTTCTAACATGGGCCTAACACATTACAGTGCGTCAATGGATATATCAGACATGTAACGAGTACGGCTGGTATCAGACCTCAGGCTCCGCCGATCAACCGTTCGGCACCAAATTTCCGGTAGCATTTTACACGACCATGTGCGCTGATCTCTTTGGCTCCCAGTTTAGCAATTCGTTTATTCAAAGCCGTGTGGCTGAAACAAATGAAAACTTTGGTGGCCTTACGCCGAAAGTGGAGAACGTATATTTGACTCATGGCCAGTTGGATCCTTGGCGTGCAATGGGCATACAGGATGCACAACAGGCAACCATTATACCAGGTGAGCTAACTAATAAAGCTCATAATAATGTAATTTTTGATAAACTTTGTTATTCACAGAGCATGCGCATTGCAAGGATTTCGGTTCGATCCGTGAAACGGATACCGCCGAAATGCGAGCCTCAAAAGAACGAGTTGCTGAACTGGTTCGCGAATGGCTTAAATAAAATTTGTGATAAATTTGATTCTTCAAAACTATAAATTTGAGCAATACATGAAACCAATCTTTTATAATTAATAAATTACTGAAATAACAATATTTTCAGAAATGCTTTAAATAATATTAGTAATATTTCTTAAACAATATTATTAACTTACTATCGATTCTTATCAAATGATTGTGATGTCAATAATAATTAATACGAGCGTACAACATACTTAGGCTTATCGACAACAATTATATTATTACTTATAAGGTAGCAAAATCGTCACATGAACAGAGAAGAAACAAAACAAGCTTGACATCGACTGAAAATGTATTGACTTGTACGAGCTGATAAGGTTCAGTTGGTATTCAGTCCAATATGGCTTTAAACCAACGATTAATAACTAGTTGTGTTAGTATTTTCTATGATTTTTCGTAGATAATGCCCTAATTAA
The DNA here is from genome assembly GCA_037075265.1 of Drosophila nigricruria. Taxonomy (NCBI): domain Eukaryota; kingdom Metazoa; phylum Arthropoda; class Insecta; order Diptera; family Drosophilidae; genus Drosophila; species Drosophila nigricruria. The sequence goes on from JBAMCI010000035.1 coordinate 13,113,460, forward strand.
GTGCTCGATAAGAATTGTTGATTAGCTAAGCAACAGGCATTAGTAGTATGCGAATGGTGCCTTCGCCTCAGTAGAAGTCAAATCTACAACGATGACAGACTACCTAGCCGGATTAACTCTTGCGCTGCTAGCATTGGGCTTTGCCCAGGCTAATGGAAGTATATTTGAACGGAATTTTAAGCAGCTGCACAGTCAACCTCCTGTTCCGATAAACCAAAACAGAGCGGATGTGGTGCAAACGTTGTGGATCGAACAGAAGTTGGATCACTTTGATGAGTCCGAGACTCGAACATGGCAAATGGTATGAGTCAACTATTATATAATTTTCAATTGATTACTTTTATACATATATTATGTTATTCAGCGATATATGTTGAACGATGTGTTTTTCAAAGCCGGAGGCCCAATGTTTATATTCCTAGGTGGAGAGTGGGAAATAGACAAGGGATTCATAACAGCGGGTCACATGTACGACATGGCCAAGGAGCACAATGGACTTTTAGTCTATACTGAACATCGATACTATGGCGAAAGCCATCCGTTACCGTAAGTCACAATCGAATAGAGTTGCAGATGATTTATATGTGTATCTCAATATCTTTTAGAGACTTGTCCAACGAGAACATCAAATTTTTGCATGTGAAACAAGCCTTGGCCGATGTGGCGCACTTTATAACTACACAGAAGGCGTCGTATGAGGGTTTGAGTGAATCCAAAGTCATAATTGTGGGTGGCTCCTACTCTGCTACGATGGTTACTTGGTTCAAGAAAACATATCCCGATCTGGTCGCTGGTGGCTGGGCTTCCAGTGCGCCACTCATTGCTAAAGTCAACTTTTTCGGTAAGTTGAACTCTCTGACGGTGCTTTAGACGGCCACTTTGAAATTTTTTTTTCACTGTTCTCTTAGAATACAAAGAGGTTATGGGCCAATCTATAACTTTAATGGGTGGTTCTGCCTGTTACAACCGTATTGAGAACGGTATTGCTGAGATGGAAGCGATGTTTGCCAACAAACGCGGCGGCGAAGTCAAAGCTCTGCTGAAGCTTTGCGAGCCTTTCGACGTATTCAGTGATCTGGACATATGGACACTGTTTAACGAGATTTCTGAAATATTTGCCAATGTTGTACAGGGACACTAGTAGGTCCATGTCAGATTTACAATGAAAGAATTGCATTAATGGTTATCAATGTTATAGTGCTGGACGTATTGAAGGTGTCTGCCAGAAAATAATGGCTGAAAACTATGATCTAATTGGAGTGAGCAAATATATTCTCAGTGAATTCGAAAAAGCCAGTGGCAAAGCTTGTAACGATTTAAGCTACGATGCCATCATGAGTGTGCTTTTGGAGTCAAGGTACACTGGCAATATGAGTAAGTGTTTCTATTCAATGAGGCTTATATGATCTATTTACTTTTGGTTTACATGCTTCAGTGCGTCAGTGGATATATCAGACATGTAACGAGTACGGTTGGTATCAGACCTCAACCTCCGCCAATCAACCATTTGGCAATAAGTTTCCATTAGCACTGTTTACAACCATGTGCGCTGATCTCTATGGCTCCCAGTTTAGTAATTCATTTATCGGCAACCGTGTGGCCGAAACAAATGAAAACTTTGGTGGCCTTACCCCAAAAGTGGAGAATGTATATTTCAGCCATGGGCAGGATGAAAAGCAGGCAACCATCATACCAGGTGAGCTAAAACTAAACTGATTAAAATTTTCAGAACATGCGCACTGCAAAGACTTTGGATCGATTAGTACCGATGATACCGCTGAAATGCGTGCTTCAAAAGAACGAGTTGCTGAACTGGTTCGGGAGTGGCTAAAATAAAATTGTTGATTCACTCTAACGACAACAACAGTAAAGATAATACGTTAACTAGAAATGCATGAAATAATTGCAATAAATTATAGTCTACAATTACAGCTCGAACAAATGTTATTTTACTAGATGGGATTAGTTAAGATCTTGTCATGGTTAAGTATACACGAACAACTATCTACACTGTATACACGAACATGAAATCTATGTAAAAACTGAGAAACATTTATAGAAATCAATGGACATCATAAATTTGTGATAAGATTCAGGTTGCTGAAAATCCCGTCTTATCACAATGCTCTTTTGAAATACCACTTCGAACTCTTATCAGTTGTATACTGCTATCTTGATCGCAAATTAATAATAAAAACTAAACTACAATTGGATTGCATAAAAGCAGACTGTTGGTCATTGGGGAATGTCATTTGACAACATGTTGCTCTTACAATTCGTCAGCCTTGCGCTAGTGGCTCTGGCTTGTCAGGCGAATAGCCTCGAGTGGAAAAAGGATGTGCCCGTATTCGTAAAAACTCTAAGGAACATGAATCGTAGTCCACCCCTGAGGATGACCAAGCGAGAATTGAAAGGGGAGGAAAAATGGATTACACAACCACTTGATCAGTTTGATGAATCCAATAAGGAAACTTTCAAAATGGTATGACTATCAGTGGAAAATATAATATATATTCGCATATCTATTATTAGTCATTTATCATTGGTTCAGCGTTATTTTATCAATGACGAATTCCAAACGGAAGGCAGCCCAATTTTTATATTTTTGGGCGGCGAATGGGAGGCCTCCCTGGGCATGATAAACGAGGGTCATTGGTATGACATGGCTAAGGAGCACAAAGGTGTCCTCATCTATACTGAGCATCGTTACTATGGAGCAAGTGTGCCCACTGAGTAAATATAATATCAATATATTGCATAATCGGAATAATTTATGTATCAAATCAACGGCCAACAGGACAATGTCGCTTGAAAACCTAAAGTATTTGCATGTCAAGCAAGCGCTTGCTGATGTTGCCAATTTCATTCAAACTTTCAAGTCGGAGAATCAACAGCTAAGCAAGTCGAAGGTAGTACTAGCCGGCGGCTCCTACTCAGCCACGATGGCAGTTTGGTTCAAGCGACTCTATCCCGATTTGGTGGTAAGCTGCTGGGCCTCCAGTGCGCCGCTGCTCGCCAAAGTGGACTTTTACGAGTACAAGGAGGTGACCGGCAGAGCGTTTCGTGAGCTGGGCGGAGATAAATGCTACAATCGTATACAGAAGGGCATAGCCGAACTGGAGTCCATGTTTGAGAACAAACGCGCGGCTGAAGCACGTGCCATGCTGCGTGTGTGTAGCAATTTTGATCATGAAAACGATCTGGACTTATGGAACTTGTTCGGCAGCATTTCCAACGTCTTCGCTAGCTTAGCTCAGTATCAAAGGTGGGTGAAGCATGTATTCATAAGTATTCGGAACTTATTGATATATCATTTAATGTAGCACGGGAGACATTGAGTACTATTGCGACTATATTTTGAGTTTTAACGATGATGCCACAGCCATTGCCAATTTTGTTTATTGGGCCTGGGATTATCCAACCTGCGTTGATGTACGCTACCAAGAAACCGTTGACTACTATCTGGACGCAATTACCAACTTCGGCGCGGGTAAGTTATTTAGCACCTAATCGATATGCCTTGTCTGATAAGATCACTTTGTGTTTGATAGCTCGACCCTGGTATTTTCAGACCTGTAACGAGTACGGCTGGTATCAGTCGTCGCGTTCGGTTAATCAGCCATTCGGTAGCAAGTTTCCTGCTACTTTCTACATTGAACTGTGCAAAGATGTCTTTGGCACCAAGTTCGGAAACGACCAGCTCCAAGCAAATACCGCCCAGACCAATGCGGATTTTGGCGGCATGGAACCCAACGTTGAGAACGTCTACATGACACACGGCGAGCTGGATCCATGGAGTGCCATTGGTCATGGTGTGTCAGAGGGTGCTACTGTTATTTCCAAGGAATCCCACTGTCCTGACTTCAGTTCAATCAGTTCCTTCGACAGCGCCGAAATGCGCGCGTCCAAGGAGCGTATTGCTGAACTAATGCGCCAATGGTTGGCATAACTTAAAATTATATAATATTTACAAATATATATTACTAATGCAAATTAATTGAATATATTATTTAAATAAACTAGTAAAAAGCTAGTTGTATATCAAAGAGTAAACACACGAAAGGATAGGGAAACTAAAGCTAAATAGGAAAGCAAAGTAAATGTAGTCTTTTTCCACTGCATACTTTCAGGCTCGTCTTTAGTTTAATTGAATCAGCTCTGTCAATTGATAGCCTAATACTAATAACTGCACAAATAATATGCTATAAAATTTGTACCATTCTTAAATTGCACCTTTTGCCCTTTACAGTAATCATGTTATTGATAATGAAGATGTGCTGAGAATATACAGTCACGTCTAATCAAATTGGTTTGGTTAAATAATTTTCTAAATTCCCCTTGGATTCAAAGCTTATGACCTCTTTAAATAATATGTAAGCAAATTAAGTATATTATAAAGTAAATGATATGGTTAGTTAGATGACTAAATGTGTGCAAATCTTAACTATATATAGGCCATGTATTGTTGTACTACTTAGAACCCGTAAGTCAATGAATAGCATTATGCCAAACTACAATTATTAATAATATAACTTTTAGGTTACAAATCATATATTTGAAATTGTGAAAATGTTGTTCCAGGCAATGCATTGGAATGTGCTATGAGCAATGTTTAGGCATTTTGAATTTTAGCTTTAATTAAAACATTCACTTTGTAAATGAATCCACAAAGGTTCAGAGAGACAACTATTAGACAAGAATTTGCCTCAAATCGTTAGTCAAACGAGTGTGGTTAGCCCACACACTACATTGGGGTATTAAATAGGGCAAACCACACTTCATGGTAAAATTGTTTAGTATTGCGGAAACAGATATCCAAATCGACTACGCTTCTACTAGATGACTCCTTTCAACTGTTATATTTATACATAAATAAATGAAATTATGCCAATTAATGCCAAATATCTTTTCACGAAAATACTATATTAGTAAGCAACACGATGCAGATCATTTTTGCAGTATAAAAACAAAATTATAGTAATATACAATTACCACTGTGAGCTATATATATCATAGCAATGAATAAATCAATCAACTGCAAATCCTCATAATCCATTACAATAAAGATACGAAGCTTCAAGGATAAGACAACTATTGCATTTTCGGTAACGTTGTCTAACGTCACCTACACACCACCTAAACTTATCAGTTATATAAAAATGGAGCTTAAGATTAAGTTATGTGCAAATATTTGCTTTTTAATTTACACATATCTTTAGTAGTACCCTATTAGAAATTTTTTTTTTGAATAAATAGGCCATGTATTGGGGTAGGAAACCATTCGCAAACTTGCGACCTATCCAACAAGATGATGTACTTCCCAATAGTTCTGGCACTGCTCGTGCCCCTAGCATCGGCTGCAACTCTCAAGGACTCTCCGGGCGTAGATGAAATAGCAATTCCTGTGTTTATTCAAACGCTCAACCAACTTCACCGTGGGCCACCATTGCCCGTAAGCACCAAGCGTGCAAATGTGGAGACTCGCTGGTTCAACCAGAGTCTGGACAACTTTGACGATACTAACGAGAATCTGTGGAAACAAGTAAGTTCTCTAGTTCCTTAAAGGAATTCAACTAATCCTGTCTAACTTATCCTGCTCAGCGTGTTTTGATTAACGAAGACAACTTTGTAGATGGTTCCCCCATCTTCATATACCTAGGCGGTGAATGGGAAATTGATCCGAGCGCCATTACATCAGGACTGTGGGTTGACATAGCAAAGGAGCACAACGGGTCACTGGTCTACACTGAACATCGATTCTTCGGACAAAGCATTCCGATCAAGTAAGCTCCTACGCTGATAGCTTTTCTACTTCCAGTACATCAATTCATTTATTCAACCATCAGACCTCTGTCAACTAAGAACCTCAAATATCAAAGTATGGAACAAGCTTTGGCCGATGTGGTGAACGTTATCAATCTTCTGAAAGAAGAGGACAAGTACAAGGACTCCAAAGTCGTCATATCAGGCTGCTCGTACTCTGCGTCCATGGCAGTCTGGTTTAAGCTCTTGTACCCTGATCTAATCGTGGGCAGCTGGGCCTCCAGTGCTCCGTTAGAGGCCAAAGTGGACTTTTCAGATTTCATGGAAGTTGCTGGTAGAGCTTACAGGGAACTGGGAGGCGACTATTGCTACAACCTCATCGATAATGCCACTTCCTACTATGAAGATTTGTTCCAGTCTGGCCAAGGCGCTAAAGCCAAGAAACTCCTCAATCTCTGCGACAATTTTGACGAGAATGATGAACGGGATCAATGGCAAATATTTAGCTCGATTGCAAACATTTTTGCAGGCCTGGCTCAGTACCAAAAGTAAGTATAGAAGAAGCCAAGTCCGTAGCTTCTACATGATTTTGTTTCCTTGTAGACCAGAAAACTATGACCTGGCTCAATATTGCTCCGTTCTGCGAAGCTTTGATGATGATGATGCTTCAGCACTATCTCAATTCGTACAGTGGCGTCTCGGCAAACCAGACTGTGTTAATACCAAATATCAGGGTACTGTTGATTATTACAAATGGTCCAAGAACAACTACGATGGTTGTAAGTAGAGCCTTATACCTTAATACAAACCCCAAATCATATATAAGTCTTTCTTTCTTTCTCTCTTAGCTGGCCTAGGTTGGTTCTATCAAACATGCAGAGAATTTGGTTGGTTCCAATCCTCTGCGAGCACCAACCACCCATTCGGATCCACTTTTCCGGCAACTCTGTATACTGACACATGTCACGACGTGTTCGGCTCACGATATACCTCAGCGAGAATTGAAAAATATATCCAGGCCACAAATGAGAACTATGGTGGAAAGAATCCAGCTGTGGAGAATGTTTATATGACTCAAGGTGGATTGGATGGATGGAGCAAAGTTGGCGCTGGCCTTGCACAGGGCGCTACAATAATTCCCCAAGCCTCTCACTGCTCCGACGCGGACTCAATCAGTGCCAGAGACAGTGCTGCATTGCGTGCAGCCAAGCAAAGATTGGTTGAACTAGTTCGCGAGTGGCTAGCATAGACTATAGCCGAGTTGAAGCTTTAGTTACATTTATTTGCTTTTTTTTTTATATATGTAAATATTATTTAAAAATGCATTTAATGTTTGTGTAATAAAACACATGTGTATTCCAATTGTTACGATATTATTTGTTATGAATAGGTGTTGGCAACATCATTTCTATCGAGTTTATGAGGGTCTGAAAGACATTGATCTTCGCTTTGTATAGGATTTCCTACGGAAAACCCTTTTCAATAAAGCTCATGTTATCTAGAACTAGTAAATATTTCTTTATAAAAACATTTAAATAGCATAGAAGTTATTGATGGGACTAAGCTTCATTTCTATATATTTATGTATTCAGATTGAGAATCGTAGCTACAAATAATACTGTATGGGGAATAGTACTATATGGTGTCAAAGACACCTCCATTTATGATTGCACGCTTCGATAGTAAATTATAGCACTATCTACAAGACAATAAGCAATTTTTCGCAATTTAGAAAAAGTTCACTGTACTTGATAAGAATCTTTGATAATTTCGTTACGTTTGTTAAGGTGGTTCGATTAGGAGACAACAACCTAACTTCTTCAAAGTGAAGTGTAATTGATTAGGGCCAATAAAATTGGATTAAATGGTTAATACCAAGTCATTAGTAAGACACTACTCAACGAATACCGGTAAGAGTGCTCGAGTCGGGAGTAGACGATTAGCATATACCCTGAATGTCAATATGAGAACTGAGTTTGCTCTATCCACTAGCCCAGAATGAGTCCAATGTGTGGAATGAGAGATTTATTCAATGAGTAAAGTATTTTAAAATATATATTTAACACACCTACATATGAATTAAATTGCTATCAATGTTAAGCTTCAATAGACAGCTATATAACAAGGCAGAAAGTGTTCATAAATTATAAAATGATCGAACAAAGGTGAGCCAATACGATCTAAAAGCTAATGTATGAGTCACGTGTAAGCACTTGAACTTATCAGCACCATATAATCAAGGGTTAAAACTGAACTATTTGTAAATATTTAGTTTTAAATTAACACCACCTATCTTCGTTAGTTGCTTGGCAGAACATTCTTTTAAATAAAAAAAAAATTTTAGTTTTATAATTTTATTTCTTTGGATGAGGCTTACAATATAAAATATGTTAAGCTTCATCTCCGTTAAAATATTTTGTATAGTTTTTAACAATTGGATAGTTTATCTAGTTTACTTCCCATATAAAAACTGAATGTATAACAGACATCGCGACATTAAGGCAACATATGTATACACCCAATGAATTGCACTAAATTCAGATACGTGTGGGACATACCAAATATGATGGACGATCAAAAGATGACGATAGGCTGTGGCTATTGCTGCGATTTCGAAAATGTCATAAATCTAAATGCCAACCAGAAAGCAAGACGCGCATGACAATGACCACCGAAAAGCAACGCAGCGCTACACTCGAACTCAATTTGTTTATAAATGGCATAAAAAACAATTAACAAGCTGATCCCATATCATATTAAATGTAACTGGTACAAGTTTGTGGGCCCTCAACGATTTCCGTTAGTGTAAAGTGAAATGCCAGAGAGTTGAGTTGCTTTCTGGTCAAATTACGTTGGTATGCGCCAGCGACATGAACGGCAAATACTTTTGGGCCAGAAGCTTTGTTTCTCACACACTGCATTGGGCATTTAGCAATTCAATTGAAAGTAAGACAAAAATGCCAAGAATTTCAGTCTGTATAGAGGATTACGATTGAATCAAATTTTTTTAAATATTTATGAATATCTTTAACTATATAATTTTGTAACGAAATATTTAGAATTTATTAATATTCAGTATAAAATCCTCTTGCTCCGCTTCACTTAAGTCAGTCATTAAGTTTAAGTAATGCAACTTTCGCCTTTGCTTCAGGTGGTATATATAAAGAAATCGATCACATTGATGCTAATTTCTATCGAAGAAATTTTGACTTGATTGCAATTTCAGAATTTCATCCTACATAGTTCACTAGCTCGAACTACTATATGCCAGCACATCCATTTGAAACTCAGCTTCTATATAGGAATATCTCTAATAGTAACAAGCTCTTATATAAGAGCCTGTCTATAAGAGTATAGGAAATCCGGCTATTGTTCTCTTCAAATGCCAAACCTGGGCAGGCTAATACAAAAGCTTATTCGTCTTCGATAAGCCGCTCAAAGAGCCGATAAAAAGACCATGGCATGCCAAAATGCCAGGGAATTAGTCAACAACGAGTTGGGAGAACAATTTCGAGCCTGAGAACCCAACAATAAAATGGACGAGAAGACAAACACCAAATTACTTGACGGCCAGCGCAAATAACAAATCAAAATCAGTGACAAAATGATTTAGGAACCAAGCGAAAAAGTTCACACGAAGCCCAGCAGCCCACAGTCACAGTCGAAGATATCACAGCAAATACACACACACACACACACACACATTTGCTTAGTGTTGCATCCTTTTGGCTGAGAATTTGCGGTGGCTGCCTTGGCAGTGTCATTGTTGCGATAAAGATCACAATGTGTAAATCATGGCGAAAAGTGCTCGATCGATGCCAATGGCAATGGCAATGCCGACGCCGATGCCGACGCTGACGCCGACGACCGCGCATTGCATAAACAAGTAGTCGAGCAAATGGATACAAGTCGCGGCAACAAGGAGCTGCCCTTTTATTCATCGCCCACACATAAATTTGCTAGCTGCCAATTCAGCTGGTCTACATGGATGGCAGCACAGAGTTTTGCACATTGTCATAGACCTTCACAACATCTGCGTCTGCTTGTATGTGGTTAAGGAACTCTGAGTAGCGTTTCAACTGTGGTGATTTCAGCTTAACCAATGGCCCGATTGGGCAATAGCCAAGTTCTGTGAGGAGGGGCTTGTAGCCGAACAGCTTCAGATTGCAGGCCACTTCCGCTATACGGTCTGGATGGCATCTAAAACTTAACGCGCCCATTTGAATGCTAACAATTCTGCAGCCTTCTGCCTGGCAGGACAGTGCCACCTGATGGAGCTGCTCTTCCAAGTTGCCAAAGTCCATTGCAGTCTGACATGTCATCAGCACATGGATGAAGCCCTTTTGCTTAAATAGTCTTTTCTCGCTGTGGACAGCACGAAAGCGGGAGTTATAATCCTGCAGTACTGAAGCCAAACGTTGCTTCAGTGCACTGAAATTAGACGAGCGCACCTGACACACCAATGCCGCCTCACCGCCATTGTAGTTCACATGCAGTACGCAATTATCTACTTTACTTGCAGACTCTTTCTGTTCTCGCAGTATCAGCTGTTTGGATGATTTGCTGGGAAGATTAGTAGTCTGGCTCTTAGTTTTTCGATGTTTCGGTGTGATTTTTGTTGTTGAGTCGATCTCGCCATCCAATCCATTGCACTTGTCCGATATATTTTCGCTGATCGGCTTCTTACTAACTATTCGTTTCCTTTTCAAAGTGGATGGCACTAGACTAGCTTCAAGGTGGGTTAAATTAAGTGAGTCGACATATTTTTTTCGCAAGAATTCCATTTCAATTGGATATAAAATAACAAATAATTTTGTATGACTATAAGAAAAAGTAGTGATGCTGTCCTTTTTAGAAGTAAACTCAATCTGAACTGGGATACTTTTCAGCAAAGCATCTCTGATTGACATATAATACAAAGCTAAGATGCTTGAGAAATTTAGGCACTAAATATTCCCACATGAAGCCGAACTCAATAGAACTTAACTCAGCTCCTTCTTCTGTTCTTTTTTCTTGCTATTCAGTGAATTGCACCATTCAAGGCTCAACCTTCAGATTAGCTAAGCTGTGTCGCATCTTATGTTAACAAAACTATCTCAGCTTCTGTTTAACTAATGCATAACTTACCGTATCAGCTGCAGTCAAATTAATACCCAATCCGCCAGCTCGTGTTGAGAGGAGAAAGACAAAGATATCGGCGCGTGTTTGAAAATCAGCGACCATGTCGCGACGAGCTGAAATTTTGCTAGAGCCGTCGAGACGCATATAGCGATGCTTGCGGTGCCACATATACTCCTGTAAATTATGCCTGGCATTAGAATTAGATCTTAGAAATGTTCAGTTATCAGACCCACCTCGAGCAGATCAATCATTTTGGTCATTTGCGAGTAAATGAGGACACGATGACCTTCGGCCTTGAGGCGTGTGAGTAGGCTGTCCAGCACAAATAGTTTGCCCGCATCCGTTATGAGTGTCTCCTTATCAGGCACCACAATCGATGACCAGCCGTTGCGCGGCTTGCACAGCGCCAAGCCGGTGCCCACAAGCTCTCTGCCCAAAACATTCTCGCACTGCATGTGGCGTATGTGCGCCCAGGCAGCGGCGCGACTTTCACAGCTAACAAAAAAATAGATACCAGGTATTAGTATATTGTACATACTTTAAAGCCTAAGCATCGCTACTCACTATAAATGACGATCGACGGCCTGCACCCGTAGACCCAGCCCGTAGAGGAAGCGCGGCATTTGCAGCGGTTCGCATTGATAGCATTGCGGCTTGCGCAGCCGATGCGGGAACTCGGGCAACAAATGTAGCGTAGTCATCTTGATGTCGCTCTTGGTATTCGATTTGGTCTGCACTTCCACAGATTCCATCTCTAGCTCCTGTTTTATACGCGGCTCAGTCTTCACCTGCGCTTGCCCATCGCCATCAACGAGCTCCTCAATCAGTGCAGTCTTTTGCTTAAGTATTTTGGAACGAGTCACACGATGCTCTATCGTTTCCTGCATGTTGACAGTGATATAATCGCCAAAAGCATACACGCTACTCTCACTAGATGTCTACAAAGCAATAAAGCAATTCAATACGTTAGATACACAATGATAGATACAGCTGATAAAGTGATATCATTCAAATCGATGGTTGATGGCCTAAGCTTAGACCACTTTAAGAGTAAAGAGTAAAGATAAATGTTATTCAATTCAAATAAATACCATTGCGGTAAAGATGAAATTCCTGAGCACACTGTTTGTAACTAAATATTCCGGCACAAGCTTGCGTTCCAAAGCCGGCTCTAAGAGCTGATAACGCGAAGCCCTTTGATGTGGCCACCAGTGACGACGATAGGCCAACAAAGGTTGCTTGGTAAGTACGCGACGATAGTGCAACAAGCTGTAAAGCAATTCAGAACTAAATACTTAAAAAAAAACAATTAGAAATAAATTGCTTACAAGTCAATCAGGCCATGCCACGTGACATCCTCCATGTCGGTCAAGGACAGATCAGACAGACGGGTAAAAGCGAAGCAGCTATCAACGTGTACATCATCGAACAGAGAGCCATGCATATGGGCCGATTTGAAGATGTTGAAGCTGTAGAACAGGAGAAAAAGTCTCATATATTCAAATCAAATTCAATTCTAAACAGAGCAACTACTAACCGATTATATAGGAGATGCCTGCGGCTGGGTAGGGCGCTGTGAAGTAGTCCATCATCAAAGACTAGTCGGGGTATAACATACTCCGCACATCGCATGCTGAAGGGACTCTTTGCATCGCGCCGTTCAAAGAGCTCCGGATGATTGCAGACTTTGCGGAATTGCATGACCAAATTCATGAGATTCGAGGTAAAGTTCCGATCCAAAATAGAGCCATCTCCGGACGCAGAGGTTGTGGACCCACCGTTTGCCACATGCAGCAGATCCTCGATGCGAATTTTTTGTTTTAGCGCCCTATACAACAGCTTCTGACGTATGGTTAACGGGCAATAGACCATGATCTCAATCTTATCGGACAGCTCGTTCTCCACATCTTTCTTGATGCGCCGCAACATGAAGGGTTTTAATATCATATGCAGACGAGAGATTTGGCGCGCATCAATGCCTGTCTTGTTCTCCGCATGCGATTCGATGTCCTTCGAAAACCACTCGTTAAACTCATCATGCGAATCAAACAATGTGGGCATTATAAAGTGCAGCAACGCCCACAGCTCCGCCATGCTATTCTGTATGGGCGTGCCGCTTAGCAGCAAGCGATTGCGACAGTTGAAGCCCAAGAGGAGCTTCCAGCGCTGCGAGGCGGCGCTTTTGATGGCTTGAGCCTCATCCAGAACCATGTACTGCCACTTGATCCGATTAAAATACTTATAATCACTGACAATAAGCTGGTACGAGGTAATCACCACATGGAAACTGGCCTCACGTGTGTGCAGGTGCTTCTGCTCCCAGAATTGCCGCAAGATTTTACGCTCATTGGGCGAGCCCCAGTAGGGCACCACATTGAAGTCGGGCACAAAGCGCGCCATCTCCTGCTGCCAGTTGTGCAGCGTTGAAGCAGGCGAAATGACCAGGAACGGACCCCACACACCATAATGCTCCGCAATGTGGCACAGAAATGCTATCGACTGCACTGTCTTGCCCAGGCCCATCTCATCGGCGAGAATGCCACTGATTCCTTGGTTGTATATATTAGCCAGCCAAGTCATGCCCTTGATCTGATAGCCCTTGAGTGTGCCCTTAAACATATTGGGCTGTGGCAAATCCTTCATTTGTTCACTCTCTGGCTGCGGCTGATCCAGCTCTTGCAACTGCTCCAATATTTGCTCCTTCTTGAAGGGCACATCGAAGGCGCGTGTTTTGTCCAAATCACGCTGCATTGCAGCCTCTGCATTCGCTTGTGCCAGCTGCTTCATTTCGCCTGCATCGTAATCATCTTGGGCAGCCAGACGCGCATTGTGCTCCTCGTCCAATTGGCTGAGTATCCGCAGCTGATCCTCCTCGGTGCCCTGACCAAGTTTCTTGGACATGAAATGAGCATACAGTTCCGTCTGGGTAATTAAGAAGTTAAGTTTACGCTGTTGACGTTTCACTTCAATAAGTTCCACATCCTGTTTGCGTTGCTCCTCGGCCTCACGCTCCTGTTTGCGACGCTGGTCGCGCTCAACGCGCTCATAGCGCTTCCAGTAGTTGAGCATCTCTCGTGTCAGACGCTTCGCACGCCAAACGGTCTCTTTCATGGTGCGCTGCGAATTGAGTGCTCGCTGGCGCACAACCTTCGCACACATGCCAGCAACGCGCTTGCAATTGGCCAGCATTTCCTTGTGATTGTTGCTCTTGATGCGCTGCAGGCGGCCGGTCTCCTTTTTGGACATTATCTGCCAGATGCGCCGACGTCGAGCAGCCAATACTTCGGGGTTCTTGCGACGGCGACGCACACGCGTAACTTGTCCGTCGGCAGCACCCACCACGTCCACTTCCTCCTCAATTTCCTCCTCCTCGTCGGGATAGTCCAAAGCGAAATTGGCCAGTTCGCGCTTATAGTCCACTTCGCCATTATCCTCATCGTCGTCGTCGTTGGCAGGCATCGTGTCAGCAAAGCTGTACTTGCCCAGCTCTGACGGCGGCACTTCCCCAGACTCCGGCGAGCCCAATGTTGTGCGCTTCTTACGCCCGCGGCGACGCTGCTTGGCCGGTTTGGGACCCGCCTGCGCCTCAGCCAAACGTGCCAAAAGTATCTCCTGTTTGGTGCGACGTCGACGTTTGCGCACGCCAACTGTCGCCTGCTGGCGCTCAGCATAAATGTCATGATTCGACAGCAATCCACTGCCGTAGTAAGCGTATTGAGCGTTCTGCAATTCATATAGCTTAATACGGGCCAATCAGCTAGCTGCTCAACTACTTACTGTGGCCTTTTTGTAGTAGTTCTTTCGCTGGCGTTGCTCTTGCAGATGCTCGCGCAGCATTTGATTGATGTATTCATCCTCGTCGCTCACCTGTGGCTCGCTGTCCGTGTCGCTCAGTAAGATTTCGTATAGCCACTCCCGATCACTGGTTAGATCATTAAAGTTGTAGAGTTGCGCTTTCACGCTCTGTCGCTCTATAAATGTGAATAGCGAAAATCAATTCAAATTTCTCATTTATATTTGTATTTTGATTTACCCTCTTTGCTGCCCAGGAGACGCTTGCGGCGTCGCTTTTTGGGTTTCATTTTGACCAAGCCCACCCTGGTCGACGAATCGTCCGAGTCAATGCATTGCTCCTGCCCCGTCTCCGGCTCAGTGGCGCTGCCCTCGCCGCTGCCGCTGCTCAGCGGCTGCTTGAGAGCCTCGCGAGCCATCGCCATGAAGGGGCGCATGTTTAGTGCTGCCTCGAGTCGCTGTATGTGCAGTGGTTCCGCCATGAGGCGTGGCTTCACTTCGTTGGCCTTTGCCATGTTGCGTGTGCTGCTTTTCGGCTTCGATTTTAGTTTTCTTTGCGTAATCTTTTAGGCCAATTTAGATGGGAAGAGTTTCGATTTCCAGATGCAAATTTCCGTTAGGTTGGCGGTGCACTGGATGCCTCAAATGAAATTTGAATGATTTTCAATTAAAAAGTGTCACGTAATTGTGAAAATTTTGCATGCGTTGCGTAAAAAATGAACGGCTGTTTTTCTATGTTGCGGTACACACTTTTTTTACTTGCCCACACGCTGCACACAAGCACATTTAGGCAGCCAAACAAATAATATTCTTCTCGGCTCTTGTAGTTCATTGTTGTTGTTAGCAGGGTTGCGTGCAGGGCTGCATGTATATTGCGAGTAGTGTTGAGTAATTATATTAAAATCTATAAATCAGTTAAGTGAGTACAAAGTATTATAACGATTTTGTGCATATATTGTACATTTTTATCCAATTTTAACCTTAAGTTAAATAAATATGTAAAATCTGTACAAATCTCATATCTAACATTGTGCACATGACTGCAACGCGCAGCATAACGCGTGCGACGCACGCATCATTGTGTTCACAGCTGCGCTGAGCAACACTGACTGACACAAATCTGCACATTTACCAACACAGCAAATCACCGACAGCCGGTCGAAACAGCTGTTCAAAATGTCTTGGCAAACGGGACTAATCAAAACAATTTTAGAAGAAACTAATTTAATTATATCAACGGACATTGCTGTTGTCATTGCTGACAAATATCCAAAAGCACGACATCACTATCTTGTGCTGCCCAAAGAAGACATCGCCAGCATATTTCAGGTAATAGTTCGTAAGGCAACCGAAAACAGATTCTGAAATATATTTCTTTTCGCTTTGCAGTTGAATAGAAAGCATTTGCCATTGTTGGAGGAGCTTCATCTGCTGGCACGCAACATCATTGAGGTGCGCGGCGAGTGCTTTGACAGATTTCGCATTGGCTTCCATGCGCAGCCGAGCATGCAGCGGCTGCATTTACACGTAATATCAAAGGACTTTGTCTCCAGTTGGCTGAAGACGAAAAAACACTGGAATAGCTTCAATACGTCGCTATTCATGCCATACGAAAGTGAGTTGAGGGGCAAATATAGCCGAAGAATATCACTTCATTCTTCAATATTTTCAGCACTCTGTGATAAACTAAGCAAAGACGACCAAATACAGCGCTTGCCCAAAGGAAAAGTGGATGAGCTGCTAGCCCAGCCATTGGCGTGCAATCAGTGTGAATTCGTTGCCAAAAACATGCCTTCGCTCAAGGAGCACCTGCTGCAGCACTGATTGATTGATTCATTTGAACAAGTTTGCAGGCGAACAAGCAGTGCTGCCAACTCTAGACACAAAAAAGCCAGAAACAGCTAGAAGAAAGGCTGATTACAATACTCTCCCGCTCTCTTTGTTTGTGAACCGCCTGAGCTGCGGGAAAATAGCTAAATTGACAGCACTGTCGATCATATGTTTTTAAAGCGTATGTAACAATTGCAGTTTTTTACAGCACTGTCTTCCAGTATTCACTATCAATTGTTGTGCCGATTCCACACGTCTCATTTCTACACTCAGCTGTGCAAGTTCTCAGTAGGCGCTCTATGTTCGCTGATTTAATGAAAAAAATAATTAATTCGAAATGAGTAACCATAACGAAATAGCTAAACAACGCTTGGCGCAAAAAGTGATATCGGAGAAAGCTCTAATTGAAACTGATCAAGCGATAGTCATCAAGGACGCCTATCCCAAGGCCCAAAATCACTTTTTAGTTGTGTGCAAGGAGGATATACCCAATCTGTGTGCGGCAAGTATTTGAATACTTATTTTCATGTTTTTCTTTTGTGCTCATCTGCTTACCGCCCTGCAGCTGACGCGAGAGCATTTGCCGCTCTTGGATCATATGAAGGAGTTGGCAAATCAAATCATTGAACAGCAGCAACGGGTCTTATCCAAAGACTTTTTGATTGGCTTCAAAATCGATCCATTCATAAACCGCTTGAACATGCATGTCATATCAAATGATTTCTATTCAGCGTCCATGCGTCGAGTAACCCACTGGAACAGCTTCAATACGGACTTGTTCTTAACTTATCAGGCGGTTTATGCTCTGATTCGTGTTCAGGGCCGCATAGAGCCCTTGCCGGATGAAAAGGCTAATGAATTGCGCAATGCTTTGCCCCTGCGCTGTAATCAATGCGATTTCGAAACTGAATTGTTGCTTGGGTTGAAAGGGCACCTGTTTGAGCACTGGAAAAAGCGAGAAGAGAACTTCAAAACTAAAGAGCAAGTGGAGAAGGTAACTCGCATGCTGGACGAAACAAAGCTGACGACAAAACTGCCCAATCAAGGCCTAAATGAAGCAGCTGTACCACAAAATCAGCCAAAGTCGAATCAGGCAATGGGCGCACGTAATCATGTTCAGGCTCCAACCAATCCATTTAAAAGGGAAATCCAAGCAACTAACCAAAAGCCAGAAAACTGGCGTCTGAACATGGGCAACCAACCGACGGAGACCAATAAAACTCAACATCCCAATGCCTCTGATAAACGCATTCAGAAGACACCTAATAGACAAGGGGGCTGTCCGCAGCAGGGTTACCCGTACTTTTTACCTGGCCCGCATGCAAATCCTTTTTCCCGCCACTTCAATCAACAGCCCTTCAATGGGCCACATCCACCCAATATGCTAGCTCCTCAATTCAATAACTGTGGACCAAATTACCCTATGGGTAATATGAATACAAATTTACAGCCAATGCCTAATTGGCAGCATTGCCAGACGCCTTCTCAGCCCCATGTGTTTCAACAATATTCAAGAAGTCGTAGTTCTGCACCCGATTCGCAAAGAAAGCACAGTGAAGACATCTCGGGACCAAATTCGTATCCCAATTTCAATCCCAAGCCCCAAATTGATGCATCCAAGACTAACAATTTCCGTAAGCCAGCAAACTTGGATAGTCAAAATGCAGCTATAAATAGCTCAAAGCCGAAATTTACGAAAAATCAAAGAAATCAATCTTATAATGCTTCTTCCAAGGCTCCGAAGCAAGATCAAGGCAAAGAGCGGACGGGAAACCTAAACAAAACAAACGGGAGGATTTCTAGACACTTTCTGGACTACTAAAAAGTGCCTTATGTATCTATAATTAGATATACAAATTTTGTTATTTTCTAATAAAAATAAAGAATTTCAAGAAAATTTAGTAATTATATAAATATGTCAGTCGGAAATAGCTGTAAGCCGATATGTTTTGACAGACAGACAGATGGGCAGATGGCCAATTTAGTTATTTTCCCGTCATGCGGGAGAGAATTGTAGTCTAACTGTATTTCGATGCGACTTGAATACGGATTAAGAAACAAAAAACTGACTAATTTCGGTGTATTTTATGAATGTCGATAACAAAATTCATAAAAAAAATTTTCCTTAAAACCATAGAAAGCCTTATATTTTAGAATTTCCTATACTTTTCTAGTTATTTTTGGCTTTTTTGACTAGTGAATCTGGCTTGTCGAAGCACTGAGGAATTGGCAGCACTGCTTGACCGCCTCGAATCGTTGTGGCAGCCAGGCCACGTCAGCTAATGCAACGGAATCGAACATTTATATAGACCAAGAAGGTAGCTCTTTAAGGGCGCAGCACTGTGACGTCACGTGCGATCAATCGCATTTGTGCATTTGTGACGCAGTGAAAGTGAAACACTTGCAATCTTTTCTGTTTCGTTGTTCGTTTGAGCGGCTCTTTCCAACACTGTTGAAGCATATTTACAATCAGATGTGCCGATTCCAACAGTTCAGTGTAAATTGTTGTTTTGCTGCTGCTTGACTTATTGAATTTGGGTGAATCACACATAAAGTCTTGAGCGGCCATGCAGGAGGAGAGTGAGATTGACGTGGAATTTCAACGTGGTGAGTTGACTCGCAAACTGGACGCGGGAGAGGATATTGTTGTTCAGAGCGATCGGGCAGCGGTGCTGCGTAATGTGGCCTGCCCCAAGGCGCAATATCATTTTACCGTTCTGCCCAAAGAGGAGATTGCCAATGTGATTGCGGTACGTAAAACTAAACTAAATGTTAAAAAATATATATGCAATACAATACAATGATATGCAGCTGAAGCGGGAGCATTTGCCTCTCTTGGAGCACATGATGGATCTGGCGAATGATGTTATTGAGCAGCAGCAATTGCCGCCAAGTAATTTTCGTATTGGATTTAAGATAAATGCGTTTATGAATCGCCTCAATATGCACGTCATCTCGAATGACTTCTGCTCAAGTTCGATGCGTCGCATTCAGCACTGGAACACCTTCAACACAGATTTATTCATCACATTTCAAGCTGTTTACGCGCTGCTGCGCGTCAAGGGATCCGTTGAGCCGATGCCCGCCGATAAGGTGGAGGAATTACTCCTAGCCACGCCCGTGCACTGCAATCAGTGTAGTTTCTGTACTCACAACTTTGGGAAATTCAGGAATCATTTGGCTCTCCATTGGAGGGATCGGGAAAACGAACGTCTTTGGAAAATGGGCGGGGGCAACATAACGCAAATGATGGGACAAATGGGTATGAATGGAAGTGAAGGCGCTGGTTGGCGTCCGCCATTTAATCCATTTCGTAGTCAAATGATGCCCCAGCTCAATAATCAGTTTGCCAGACCGATGGGACCACAACCCCGTCCGACATACCAGCATCGCAACCCAAACAACAGTCAGCTCAACTACAGGCAACCGGCGCCGCCGAAGCATCAGACAAAAACTGAAGCTGCAGCCAATGCAGATCCTGACAAAGGCTCCGAACATCAGCCAGGCGATGCAAAGCCGCCCGCTAAAAAGAAATGGTATGTAAAGAAAAATAAGAAGCCAAAAACGCAGACTTCCAGTGGCAATGCCAATTGAGTTGGCGTTGCTAAACAGGCGAGAGATATGTCTCCGATATAAACCATAAAATGAGTATTTTATCATGAGCTTTTACTCGAATAATTTCAAAATACAAATTGGCGTAAAACCAAAGGCAGGCAAATGTGATCTATATTTAATATTATAACCAGAAGAGGACATATTTATTCCAACTATATTCAGAGCCACACAAATTTTTACTAACAGCAATACCAAAACAATCATTCAGATTTACATATATATACTTTTTACTAAAATTATATCTTTTTGATCTTTAAAAGGTTTTATAAAAACCCTTAAATGTATTGTATAATGCATAATAAAAATTGTTTATTAATATTACTCTTTGAGTAAAAAATATTGAATGATTTTTTTTACATTTTATTTAAAATATTTAAGTATAAGTTTAAAGCTAAATTAATAATATTTAGTAAGTGTTAAGTCAGATCTTAAATACTTTAAATCATAAATGCATTTATGAAAAGAAGTTCATCCCAAGACTGTTAAATATGTCTTCCAATTTGGAGCATATGTTTAGCCAGCCATCTGTTTCTGTTCCTGTTTCAAAAGGCAACTAATATCACGCTCATTCTCGCCTATACAAAATTCCACAAATCTGTATTTATCGTAGCAATAATTAATATATTTACTTTCGCCAAATTCTAATTTGGCTGGCTTTAACTTTGTTTAGAGCTAATTGAATACAAACTTCGTCTTATTATCTTACTATCTATATCTATATCTATATCTATATCTTATATCTTATATCTTATATCTTATATCTTATATCTTATATCTTATATCTTATATCTTATATCTTATATCTTATATCTTATTTCTTATATCACATTATATGATAGCCTCAGAGCAATAAAACTGTTGACTTTTGATTAAAACGAGTCGAATTCCTTATCGAAAGCATCAAGTGCTGCATTGATGGCCATTTTATTCAAACATGAAATGTATTCAAATTGTAAATTCACTGCAATTATATTTGAAAATTGATTAAAAATCTTAAGTTAGTCTCTAGCTATGATAGTCTACCAACAAGGCTAAATTGATTCGGCTATTCCTCCACACCAAGATTAATTCTGCATTAATCCATTCCCTAATGCAAATTTTCAGAACTGAAAACTAAAATATTCTTACTCTGCATATTCTCGATAGACACAACTGATAATAATAATAGAATAAATAATAAATTTATAATAATAATAATAAGAACAACAAGATATAGCATAAATGTATATAACTAGTAAGGGTAGGCTAACCCCACTTCTACCTATTATATTCACATATTTATACACCTCTCCACATTCAATATGACCTTTAAAACATTTACAGAGTATAGAAAAAGCAAAACTAAAGTTCAACAATTGATAATTATGAAATGCCGCTGGGCTAATTCAAATCTAAGGTTAAATAAACGGCAGGTGGGCTACAAGTCCGCCAACACAAACATTTACACGTTCGCTTTAAAGTTCGCCAGCCAAGTAGCTGAAATCAGGAAAATTATTGGCCCATGGCTAATTAAGCGCACCAAGGGCAACTGAGCTACCTCCCCCAAGAGTGCTGCAGAGGCAAGGTTAATTCGCACGAGGATTCCAAAAAATTAAATTATAATCCTGTTTGGCGGGTAAGTGGGCAAAGTTTTCCGATCGTTTTGACGCCGGGGAGACGTTCAGCTCTAATAGACTCCATTCGAGCAGCTCTTTTTGAACACATTTAAATTATAAAATATTTACACCTAACCCACCTGGGTGCAAAGTTCAAAGCTATTTTTAGCTACTAGATATGAGTTTGCAGCTGCTTTCAGGTAGAGAGAGAAATTTACTCTTACTTGGCACAAATTGTTGATGATATGGATAGTGCAGGTATAGATAAGGTATGTTTAAAAGATATATAATATATATATCCCATAGTTGAAATCTATAAGTGTTTAACTTGGCTATATTGCAAAGAAGGTAACAGCATGTATATGGGTAAGGGTATATAGTGTAGCCATGCAATGGCGTCTATTCAAGATAAGACAGAGGTTTTATAACTGATAAGGCTAAGAATATTTTTGCCATATTTCAGTTCAGTCATTGACCCATCTTAAACTCCAAAGGACAAAGGACAAACTAAATGTAATTTTTGCTGAAATTTAGACTTGAATTAAAACACACAGCTTATAGCGCAGGCCTTGATTGCATATTATTTTTAAGTTAGAGTCGGCTTAGGGCCATTACTCCTCAGTTGAAGTTCATTTGACTTGATAATTCAGCAGTTAGTCAGCAGTTTGTTAGCAATTTGTTGGCCACCTTTTGCACATTCAATTAAGTTTTTACTTTATAAACTTGCTGGCAAGCTAATCCACTTGACGCTGTTGTTTTAGCTCTTCTTGGTGGTAAGTAAGCTCTTAGCCCTGCCCTCTTAGCCGACACAATAATGTACTTTGCTGGCCGAATTGAGAGATGTTTGCGCGATTAACAAATTTCAAGGCAACAATGCTGAACGAAGGCTATGCAAACGGAACTCTAAGGAATTTTCTGCTGCTGTTGGCATTGCTACTATTGTAATATAAACTTGACGCCGACACCTGCACTCATGTTTGTGTGTCACAGTGTCAAGGTGTCAGCAGAAAGCCCTCAAACTTTACTCTCAAACACGTCGGTTTCCGCTCATTTTTGGCTTTTTTTTTCCTTTTTTTGAAGGAGGAGAGATCGGAGGTTGGCTGCCATTGTTAAAGTAGCTTCCATTTACCACTTGGCCATTAAAGCTGTCTCCCAAACGCATTGAGCGCTATCATAGCCTTGCCACCTGTTACGAGTTTGCTCAAGCAACAGGATGCCATTCATAATGAAATTTTATTTCAGAGCCAGCTTTCGCTGAGCAGCGCTCACTGAGTGGGCGAGTGCCTGGCCAAGCGCATGCTCCAGCTTTCTTTACCCGAGCACAAAAAGCTTTTGTACTATGAGTTCGTTCAGCGAAAAGTTTACCTCAAATGGAATTTTTCGCGCGTTTTTGCAATGTTTTCTAAGAAGTTTTCCCGCTAGTTGCACTTTAGTGTAGCACTTTATTGTATTATGCGTCTCTTAAGGATGCAAATGCAATTCTCGAGAGTGTCAGGCACTTGAGCTACCTTAACAAGCATCGAAGTCAAAAATGGCTAAAACATTTTTGGCTATAAACAAAAAACTAAATCTGATTCTTCTTCTATTCCAGAACTTAAATATATAAATAAATAAAAAGATTATTCACTTGAAAAAGAAATTTTATGTATTGCATTTTAAAACAAAAGGTTTTGTAGAATAATATAAGGAAGTCATAAATTTAGTAAATATATGCAGCATTTACTTTACGTTAGTTCAAATAAAAAAATTCATAATTAATAAAGTTCATATACGAAGCATTAGCTTTAAAATATTTCGAGTTCGTTTCCACAGGCAATGTCTAAAAAAACTTAATTGTCTTCGTCGTCCTCAAGCCATTCGCGAACCAGTTCAATCAATCGTTCCTTGGCTGCACGCAATGCAGGACTATCGGTGGAACTGATTGAGTCCGCGTCGGAGCAGTGAGAGGCTTGGGGAATTATTGTAGCGCCCTCTGCAATGCCAGCGCCAACTTTGCTCCATCCATCCAATCCACCATGAGTCATATAAACATTCTCCACAGCTGGATTCTTTCCACCATAGTTCTCATTTGTGGCCTGGATATATTTTTCGATTCTCTCTGAGGTATATCGTGAGCCGAACACGTCGTGACATGTGTCAGTATACAGAGTTGCCGGAAAAGTGGATCCGAATGGGTGGTTGGTGCTCGCAGAGGATTGGAACCAACCGAATTCTCTGCATGTTTGATAGAACCAACCTAGGCCAGCTAAGAAAGACATAAAGAAAGAGTCGTATGTGATTTATAGTTTGTATTAAGGTATAATGTTCTACTTACAACCATCGTAGTTGTTCTTGGACCATTTGTAGTAATCAACAGTACCCTGATATTTGGTATTAACACAGTCTGGTTTGCCGAGGCGCCACTGCACGAACTGAGATAGTGCTGAAGCATCATCATCATCAAAGCTTCGCAGAACGGAGCAATATTTGGCCAGATCATAGTTTTCCGGTCTACCAAGAAAAAGATCATACAGTAGTTATAGACATATGATGGCCCATACTTACTTTTGGTACTGAGCAAGGCCTGCAAAAATGTTTGCAATCGAGCTGAATATTTGCCATTGATCCTGTTCATCATTCTCGTCAAAATTGTCGCACAGATTGAGGAGTTTCTTGGCTTTAGCGCCCTGGCCAGACTGGAACAAATCTTCATAGTAGGATGTGGCATTATCGATGAGGTTGTAGCAATAGTCGCCTCCCAGTTCCCTGTAGGCTCTACCAGCAACTTCCATGAAATCTGAAAAGTCTACTTTGGCCTCTATCGGAGCGCTGGAAGCCCAACTGCCCACGGCTATGTCAGGGTACAAGAGCTTAAACCAAACTGCCATGGACGCAGAGTACGAGCAGCCTGATATGACGACCTTGGAGTCCTTGTACTTATCCTCTTCTTTCAGAAGATTGATAACGTTCACCACATCGGCCAAAGCTTGTTCCATACTTTGATATTTGAGGTTCTTGGTTGACAGAGGTCTGATGGTTGAATAAAGGAATTGATCTAGTTGAAGTAGAAAAGCTATCAGCGTAGGAGCTTACTTAATCGGAATGCTTTGTCCGAAGAATCGATGTTCAGTGTAGACCAGTGACCCGTTGTGCTCCTTTGCTATGTCAACCCACAGTCCTGATGTTATGGCGCTCGGATCAATTTCCCATTCACCGCCGAGGTATATGAAGATGGGGGAACCATCAACAAAGTTGTCTTCGTTGATCAAAACACGCTGAGCAGGATAAGTTACACGTGATTAGTTCTATTTCTAAAAGGAAGCTCTCTAGTGACTTACTTGGTCCCACAAACTCTCATTGTCTTCGTCAAAGTTGTCCAGACTCTGGCTGATCCAGCGAGTCTCCACATTTGCACGAGTTGTGCTTGGCCGCAATGGTGGCCCACGGTGAAGTTGTTTGAGCGTTTGAACAAATGCCGGAATTGCAAAGTTATCTGGACCTGGAGAGTCCTTCAGAGTTGCCGCCGATGCTAGAGGCACGAGCAGTGCCAGAACTAGTGGGAAGTACTTCATATTGTTTGATAGATCGCAAGTTAGCGAGTGGTTTCCTACCCCAATACATGGCCTATTTATTCAAACAGTGCTTGTGCCAGGGCTCGGCCGAAGATAAGTTTTAATTAAAAAACAAATGTTGACACATAATTTAGTCTTAAGCTTCGTTCATATAACACTGATAAGAACATTGGGTTACACGTGCTTTATTGCATTGACTAGTAGAATAGCTGTTAAATCACATTTTAGATTTATGGACAGGTTCTATCATGTAATATCAGTAGCTTTTCAAATTCGCTATAATTGGAAAGTTGATTATTGGCTAACGGCTGCAACTGTAAACTGAATATTTTAGCACAAGATATTTAGTGTTGCGCTGATTGAGTTGGTCTGCATGGTTACGTAATATTGAGATATAAATATTTCAGTTAAAAATAATTTAAAATGGAAAGAGTATTCAAATTGCAAAATAACAAATAATAATAATTGTATAATTTGGTTTTACTTGGGGCCATGTTGTGCTCTAATACCATTTTATTGCAGTTTATTGCGTCTAATAAATTTTACTGCACATGGAACAAAAGCCAAATATGATGTAAGTTTTTGTTGTTTTGTAAGTGAACTACCTTAACAAAACGTAACTCAATTATCAGAAATCTTTATCAAGCAGAGTGAGCTGCAATGAGCTCCAATTTGATTCGCAGCAAGCGCTGCATGTTAGCCAAGTTACTATCTGCCTAGCCCAATTTAGTAACTTCAAATGCTGTCAGAAGTCATCTGTTAAGACACTCCTCTCCACCAGCATCATTTTATTTGGTTTTGCCAGCGATTGATAGCACAGAGTTTGTGAATTTGAGCTAAAATTTATTGAATTGACATTGATTATGCATTTCTTTTACTGTGAGAGCTCTGCTCTGTACTGTAGTCAGCATGGGAAATATTGCTGCTATTGCTGGATGCTCAGAGATTTGGATCAACTGAAGTTTGATCATCGAAACGAATGTTAATTTTGAGGGCCTTGAGAAAAAATTTTATTAGAAAAGAATAATCTGGCCCAAATGCTATCAGTCAAAAGCGATTTAAGGACTAAACGCAGATACTCCAAAAAATATTGCTTTTAATCAAGAAATACTTGAAATATCAAATAATCATAAATATTTAATTCCATATCTATAATCTTAAATCAAAATTGTGTATTTGCTATTAAACTTAACTAAGTTGTATTATATGTAAATGTGATTTATGCAAAATAAAATCTTATTTCCATGTTGAGATACTCGAAGTATGATAATCCTTAGCATAATATATAAACTGAAATAAGAACAGCAAAAGTCATTGAGGCTTAACATCAACTGTGCTGTGATTTAACCAATTTGCAATTTTCGCATAAGGAAAACATTTGAAATGGCAATGGGCGATGTGCGATGGGCGATGGGGTAACAACAACAGCGACAACGTGATCCAATAATAATAACTTTTCATAGCGCCACATTTGCCGTTAAGCGGCCCCCCTCAGCGCTGGGTGGGGTCGTATGCATATGGTTCAGGCCCATTTCACACTCGTTGTATGCGATGTACCTATTTGGGCTTCAATAATTTAATATAAACTCGCAGTTTATACACAATCCTTTTGAAATGTGTATTCGTCTGACATATTGGTTTAGCTTTTGGATTATGAAACCCAATGCGCTTTTGTTATTTAATTTAGTGTTTTTTTTTTTTTATTATTTATACAAATCTTATTGTTTGGCAATGTAGTGAAAATGTTTTATACGCCGTTCCTTGTGTTGTTTTGTACAGACATGATATTGCGTATACGCCCAGCTGGTATCAAGCATAAGCCACTGACATTTGTGTGGCATGTTTCAGGTTCAGTTACAAAACATTTATAAGAAAGCGCTTATATATATGTTTATATTTTATATATATGACTATATATACACTCTTGCATATTATCTAATTTGAAATGGAGCAATAGCTCAACTAACGAAAACTATTTAAAGTCTTAAGAATCTAATAACAACTAGTTGCGTTGTACTAATTGATTATTGAACAAGAGCTAAAGCAAACATGTTGTAAGTGCATTTTGCTAATCAACAGAAATGGCTTTCTTGGTCGCTCGAGCTTAGCAAACAATCCACCCACTTACACCTACACCTACGTGAATGTATTATAACATATATGGATGTGCTTATATGTACACACACGAGAGGTCGAAACACTTATCTCACTTACGTCCAAGTGTCACTCAATTTGTCTCTGTTTGCCCAGGACCAATGAGGCGTACAAAGAAATGCCGCAACGCCTGAGAGAGAGGAATTTACAAAGTGTCTCCCACGTGGACAACAAGTTATTTATTTAATAATGAATAAAGACGTTTCATGCCATCTAAATGGCTTTAGTGTGACGACGCAGAAAAGACATGACACGCAGCTTGGCCAGATTCATGGCCACACTATCCTGCACATTGATGCTGCCGAGATCCTCTACGTGTGAGTAGCCTGCTCGGGGAAGAAGACTAATTAACGCACTATTTATCCAGCTAATTGCTAGATGCTTGCCTGCTATAACCAGCGCCTGCCGGCTATGTTGGCAGCCCAGCGCACGCCATGGATCCAGTTCACCATGAGTGAACAGCACTTGACGATACCGCAGACTGTGGTTGAACGCGTGCCCACCAAATTCAGAATTCATCTGTGCAATGCCCAAGGCGAGTGCGGCCGGACTCTGCTCCGGCCCAAATGCATCACGACACAGCTGCTCATAATACCACAACGGCACTTCGCTGCCAAAGGACGAATTGCTTGATGTGGCGTTAATGGTGGTGCTGCTGCTGGTGGTTGTATACCACCCAAATTGGCTGCACGTCTGATAGAACCATGCGCGTGCTGAAAGCAACTTTAGATTTGTTAACAAGTGAACCAAGTTTGATAGTCAAAAACCTATTTTGAGTATACCAAATTTGTTATACTCTTCTCGACTGACAGTTCTCTTCTCTTCCGATTTGATAGGATATTGCAAATAAGCTATATGAAATATAAACCTTAAAGTATTCGAGAAGCCTGCTCAAAGTATCTGAATAAAGTATGAACGTTGCATTCGGGGTCAATTGAAGTATACATACAGATAGGCACTGTATGTGCCTCTTAATATAAATCAGAATATAAATAATAATCAGAATAAAATATAATAATTAATATAAATCAAAATTATATAACTCTAAAAAGTGGTAAGTACAAAATGCGACTTACTTCCCGAGTTGTGATCTGAGGATTCGCTAAATAGCTGCAGCATTGACTTGTAGCTAAAGTCCTGACAGTTGTATCCATTCCAACGTTGATCAACCGTGTAGAGCACCTCAAGAAAAGTTTGCAAGGCCTCTGCGTCGCTTGATTGCTGTAAGAGAAGCGTTTCGCAAAGAACTGGCAAGTAGGCACTGAGAAACACTTTAGAACATAAAAACAAATAAATTCGCGCATAAATCTCACCTGTAACTCTGCGTGACCCAGGCAAAGTAGTTGTTAATGCCACTGAAGAAGGTCATGCGATCGAGTATATCACTGGCATTATAATTTGGACAGGCATTCAGTCTCCTCAGTAATTCACTTGCCTTATTCTCATTGAAGAGCTTTACCAAGTGCTTAAAGCCCCGCTCTAGCCGTCGTGTACAGTTCTGACCATAGCTTAGAGTTAAAGAGTTTTCGACCATTTGCATATATTCTAAAAAACAAAGCTCTTATTGTAAACTAGCTGCAAAAAGGCTTGTTAACTTACCATAAAAATCCGCCTTGGCCAGCAGCGGCGCACTGGAGGCCCAGGCAGCAGTGACGAGTTCTGGATAGAGATGCGTCATCCAAGTTGCCATGCTGCCCGAGTACGAGCCACCGATGAGAATAACTTTGGAATATTTTAGATTGGCTGAGTGCGATTTTTGGTATCGTATAAAGTGCGCCACATCAGCCAAGGCTTGCTGTAGGCTTAAATACTTTAAATTCGTCACAGACAGGCTGTTATTTCTAAAAGAATTAAATATTATTTCTATAAACATTTCTATATAGCATTTCATTCGACTCACTCGTACGGCCAGCTTTGGCCATAGTATCGATGCTCTGTGTAGAACAAAATGCCCGCATTTTCCACAGCCATATCATGGGTTAGACCCGTGCTGAGCAGACCTGGTGTTATGGTCCATTCGCCGCCCAAAAATATATAAATGGGCCCGTGGGGTCTATGATATTTGGCATTGCGCAAATAACGCTGTATGTCAAGAAATCTTAATAATGTGAAACTTATGATTTAATAATTAACTATTGTTAAATTGCTTACCATTTGCCAGGTTTCATTGTTGAGGCCATCGAAGTGATCTAGTTTTTGGCTTAGCCAAAGTTCTTGCACTGGAGCAGCATCCTCTTTTGTGTAGGCTCCCGAGCTGGGCTCCTGCAGCAGCAGCTCCCAATTGTGACGATACGGATTGAGAGCTTTCAGCTTGGCAGACACAAAAAGAGGGAATAGGAATGTGAGTAAAAAGACGAGATAAGTGTAATTCATGTCGATGTAAGCAATTCTATACTGAAGTTTTTCCAGTAGTCTGCTCAACGTTTTATAGCGAGCATATCGTAAATTACTGCCCCTATCATAAATAGTAGTTTATGTTAATTACTTGTTTATCATACATGTAAATGAATTATGAATTGCCATTGCTTTGGGTTTGCAGAATTGTTTGAAAGATAAACAATAAATTTTAAATAAATTAATTAATGAAATATTCAGAGAAAATACGCTGCTCAAAGAGCGTCAAAAGAGAAAAGAATCTTCAAAACAGTTTTTGAAGTAGCTAAACACTCTGATATCTTACCTTTAGTTGATAGATTTAATATAGAATTCTATGACAAAAAACAACAAAACATTTATTTTTTGATAAAAATATTTATAAAATATTAAATTTGAAAATTACGTTGATTATTGCACAGAATGAACTTCATATGCTCTAAAAGTCTTATAGCCGAGGCTAAAATATTATAGAATACTTTTCAGTGTCAACATAAAAGCAAGCAAAAGCTAAAATATAAAAGCTTTGCCGGCTTACAAAAAATATGCTAAGATTTATTCTTTGCAAACGATGACAAATATAAGTCAGTTTCAAACTCAAACTCTAATTGCCAGTTTATAGCTCACATCAAATTTTATAATTTACAATAAAATGAAAATAAAACTTAAGTCGAGTTTTGAAAATTTTTTATAAAAATGCTGAATGCTCACTCAACAATTAGATGACTCCCAGCAGAACTCTTAAGAATATTGCCGTTCAAAGTGCTAGAACCCAAAAGACAAGCAAATCGAGACAACGTTAAGGCTCTCTCTTTGGCTTGCTCTTCGGCTCAATCTACTCTCACTCAGATTTGAGTGAAACGCCAACGCACTTTGGTAAAGACATCTTCCAACCCCCGCATGCCGCTTGAGCTTTTTTAGCGGAGCGAATCAGAGCTACCCTTGAAACCGTGGGCGCTCATTTGCGGTACCCGGTTGGTAACCTATTGGACATCTGTCCCAGCTAGTTGAGTCCAAGCTTGCTCTGCGTGGGCAGTGTGAATGGGGCGGGGCGGGTAATGAGTCATTTCGTGTTTAGCTTTCCACTCGGCGAATTGTTCTAAGCTGCTGGCTAGCATTATAAGATAACATTGGGCTATATTTATTTTATTATCACCAGGAAGTAGGCGCTGAACTCTAAGTACAGACAAGCCACAAGCCTCTGGGCACTAATTAATATTTGTTGTTTTAATTAAAAGCATATTTAGTGGTTGCTTATGCTAAAGTTGAGTACATTGATGATTGGGCCATGATATGCATGCCAAGGACTTTTTTTCTTGGCTCCATTAAAACTGAATACAATCTTAACCTTGAACATTGTGAACATATATATTTGGTCTAATACTAATTATTATGCCAAGTTATATATATCATATATACATATGCTTGATGCTTGAAAGAATTTTGAATTCAAGCTACAGGGAATACGATATTAACTTGAGATTTTGGTATTATGTTATTGCTCTTCATTTGTATAAATATTTATATATTTTTTGATAAAGTTCTCCCTTCGAAAATCAACTGGAATGAATTGAAAACTCGCAATTTCCATTTCCATTCTCCTCTGAGCAGTTGCCGAACAACTTTTGAGTAAAATTTAAAAGGAATTCATAAAAATTTTCCATTAAAATTATTGAAATATGAGTAAGTATTAGTACAACTATAAACTTAAATTTTCACCTCAAATCATTTGTGCATATATTTTAAAATATATTAAACAACACAATTTACTACGCACCCAGTAAGAACAACACTCTAATCCTTAATTTTTCAACAGACAATTACATACTCAGAAAAATTCACTTCTCAGTAACATAAATTTAGCATATAAACTTCTATTGTTTATCATAAAAATTTAGTAATATTTTTCTTTAGCAATATTCCTAATTACTATGATAGGCTCATAAATACCTGAAAGTTTCAGCAACTTTCAGCAACTTGTTGTAATATATGCTCATGAGCACTCACTCGTAACACCTTTCACACACACTCACACAAAAAAGCAACAAGAGAAAAAGTGTCAAAGAGCACATTGCTCGAGGCAAAAGTCACTCACGTTTCACTCAGAACAGAATTTACGTAGGCGCTTGAGTTGTCACTCGGCTTTGGTGGCCTTTTGAGTGGAAAGCAGCGCATAAAAGCCGCACACAGAGCGCTCAATGCTTCAGTCGAGTTTGAAACTTACACTCAAGCGGAGTTGTAAATAGTTGTTCGAGTTTTTTGGCTCGTACTCAAACGTACTGTAACCAAATATTTGCCAAATCCACATACACATATACACTGTGCTGAAATAACGAATAATAAAAAGAAAAAAAAAATGCAATAAAAAAATAAATTATTTACATAATTTGTTATATAAATTTACAAAATTGTTTTTTGTCTTGGCGCGACTTTTCCAACTGACGCGTTATTATTTTTATATATTTGTGCGTTTGTGTGTGTATCTGTGTATGTGCGTGTGCCTGTATGTGTGTGTGTGTGTTGCCTTTGTAATAAAATATAGAACATAAATGTTGTGCCTTTTTTGTAGCGACATTGCGAACGTAAACTTTGGCGCAACAAACTAAATCAAGCGACAAAAATTGACAACAAAAAAATATCAAATAGCCAGGTTTATGTGTTCTGTGTGCTGGTTGTGTGTGTGTGTGTGTGAGTGTGTGTGTGTGTGTGTGTGTGAGTGTGTGTTAAGGAATTGAATTGAAGAACATTCGCTTTACACATTATTTACCTCAGCCTTAGAGTCAGCCTCTGTTCTAGCCTCGTTAGTGTTCAGCTTATTCATCTGCTCTGTACGCCATTTGTGAATGAGTTTGTGTGTGCTGGTGTGTGTGTGCTCGTGTGTGCGTGTGTGTGTGTGTGTGTGTGTTGTTTGTGCTTTGAATAACAACACGCAGTTGCTGATTGTTGCCTGCTTTTGTGCGCGCTTACTGTTGCTATGCCTCTCATCTGACCCGCCCCCTCGCTAAGGGCACCTGTTAAATTATGCATTAAGAAGACGTAAAAGCAGACTCGCAAAACCTCTATACCAACGCGTTCCAAATTATATGAAAAGAGATGGAAAAAATGCTGCGGAAATAAAGCTCAAATTTTCTCTGTCTCTGGTTGTTGTTGTTGTTGTTGTTGTTCTTACTGTTGTTGTTGTTGTTGTGGGCAGTCACTGCCTTGGTTGCTCGTATTTTATACTTACATATTATGCAAATGAACGCTTGCTTGTGATTTCAGCAGCTGACTCTGCTGCTATTTTTATACATTTTTCACGTTAGAAGGTAACCAAGAGTTATGACCCCAAAAAAAGGAAGAAAATAACCCAAGCTGGCGCCTTACTTTAAGTTTGTTTTCATTTAATACCATTTGACATATTTCGCCTAAAAGAAAAAAATCAATTTTAAGTTTAGATTTGTGATTCGCTTTGACTGAATTGTGTATAAAGATTCGTGAATAGACTTCACAGTCCACCTAGGCACTCAAGCCAAGAGTACTTAAAGCTCGAAGGTTTCTACAATTTTCGCCACAGCCTTTTTGACTTTACTTCTAAAATATATCTCGTAAATTTTGTTTCGGGTTGAACGTCTTGATCTCTTAGCTTTAAATATTCTCGGCTAGCTGATGAAGTTCGACTCGCTATTTATAAAAAACAATTTGTGCCGCTTTATTTGGCAACAGTTGGCCCAGCTTACATAACTCACTTAGTTTGCTGCTTTATGGCCCGTCTGCTTGTGCGTTGCTATGCCCCTGTGGCCTATCTTACTATTTAGCCGTGTGGTTTCCGTTAGAGTTTCGTGTTGGCAACTTAGCTAACGGCAAAATACGTCTTAAAATATTTGGCTTTTTTGCGCCTCTGGTGTATTTAATTTGGTCGCAAATTGTGTTTCCCCCAGACGTTAAATGTCTTTTATTAGACTTGGAATGGTTTATCAAATCGTTTGCACAAAACTTTCATTAGAGTATATTAAAGTATTCCACTAAAGCCAGATTGTGCCTTCTGTTTGTTTAGAAGGAATTGCGAGAATTTTACGACTTTATATTCCTAGGAGTGCGCCTTGAAGGCATTTTCGTTGTCTTGAAATTATATTGCGGGGGACTAACATTCTTATTTACTTTACGCATTTGGCTGCAATAAAAAGTGTGGAGTGTTTGAGTGAAGGAAATGATTCATGCTTGAATATTTGAATGAAAAAGAAAGTTGTTAAAATTATAATTAGGCAGTGACTGAATACCTAAGTGGGTTATATATATATTATATTCAAATATTTTTCAAGGATATATGTTTCGCAAGAGTAAAGTTGAACAATAGAGATTAATTTCTTTTCAAATGCTTGAGCTAATTATTAAAGCATATAATTGCACTCTCAATTGGCATAGCAAATTTTTGGATTCTCTGTGAAGCAAAGTGCTGACAAAGCAAGGCAAGCGCAATCTGTGTGGCCTACATTCCACCACATTAATTTTCATTAGAAGCTGTGTTAGACCACGGCCCCTTCTCTGAGGATTTGTCAACTTCAATTAGAACTCAACATTGGCAGTAAGAATGCCTGTGGTCCAAGGACAACCTAAATATATATATTTTTTTGTATTTCTTTTCTTTTTTCGCCCATTCAAAAAGTCAACAAAAATGTCTGCACGCCCAAACAAAAAAAACAAAAAAATAAGCATTAAGCCAGCAAGTTTTGGTGCCTAAAAAAGGGAAACCGACTAATTAAAATGCTGCAGCTTGATTCTTGTTTTTTTTTTTTTATATAAAATTTTTGGTACAAGCTGTAAAAGTCTGTGGGACCGTAAAGCTTCTGAAAACTTTGTCTCCTTGTTTAAATAAAGTGAGCAAAAATTTCGCTACATTTTTGATTGCCCCAAAAAGTATGCTAGCTTTGGGTTTGACTTTTGTGTAAAGTTGGTTGCCCGCTCGCCTTAGCTTGGCAGCAAAACTCAAAGCAAAAACAAAAAAAATGGGGTTTAACTTGGCTATAATTAAAGGTCGACCTTTTATTACTTACTTGCCTTTAACACCATTTCCTTTGGCTGCTGCTTCGCATGTGTTTTGGATGCTCCAGAGAGCCATAAAAAGGCGTTCAAGTGTGGAGAGAGATATATATATACATGCGTATATATGAAAAGGATTGTTCAGCTTTTGGTACCATCAAAAAATTGTTGAACTTTGTTAAGCTGATTAGACGACTCTCTAGCATGTAAATGTCCCAGCCCAGCACTCACATGAACTTGTTTCGTGTTGTGGCTATATGAAAATTAAATGATGTCTATATCGTATGTTTACTTTAATGGGCTCGAGCATTATGTGCAAATTTGTTGTGAAGGTTTAAGGGTGGAATAAATAAATTCTCTTGTTTGTTTTGGAATATATATATATATATATATATATATATATATTTATATTGTCTCTAAATTTATTTAATAAATTCCTAAAAAAAGGAAAATGTTTGTATTTATTTTCGGTATTTGTTAGTCTTTGCTTTTGTGCAACTTTTTGTTTTTTATCCCAACTTTTTGATCAGATTTACCAACAGTTCCACATATGTAAATTTATTATATTATTTATTATTTATTCTTTTTAATGTGAGTTGAATACATATATTTACCTGACTGCTCCATGTAAAATAAATTCGACTAATGATTCTTTTGATTGCTATAAATTTCTACGAACTTTCCGCAGAGTTATCGTATGTCAAAAAAGACGTATTTTTAATTGAGCTGCAGCTGATGGTATTATGTGTAGCTGCCAAATATTTTAGCTCGCGAAAAAGTTAAAATAATAAATGAAACAACATTTTAATTCCACTGAATTTCATTTAAAACTTTATTTTGATTCAAATTTTACACTTTGTGTGGCAGTTTGAAAATACTCGTGCCGAGCAGAAACCCAAAACCAATTAAAAAATTTAAATTGCATGCTAAATCAATCTCTGGCAGACACGTGTTTCAATTGACTAATGCGAATTGTATTTTGCTCTTCTCGTTACAGTGTAGAAAAATGTAAAAAGTCGACTTAAACATAATATTTGTTTGCCTGCAAATTCTTTTCGATTTTAAGTTTAAGCGAAAACGAAACTGAAATATTTTAGAAAACGAAAACGAAAATAAAAACGCTAAATCAATTCAACGGCTTATAGATTGCTATATTATAGGAAAAATCGTACTTAATATCGAAACAACGTAACGAAAGTAAGTTTAGGAATAAAGCTAATTTCGGGTGCGTATAACTCCATTAGCAGACGATTAGCATAGCATTGTAGTGAAAGTAGAGCGACAGTAGAAAGCAAAAGTCCCAGCACTAATTCAATCAGAGCCATCTGAAGACAAAAAAAAAAAACACGTTCAACGAGAGTCCAAGCGAGAGTGACAGCCGTGACACGGAACCAAACAGAAGCAAAATCGTTCCGCTGCTGGGGCTACCCACTCAGCTAAGCTAAAGTAAAGGACGCGGCGGCCCAAACGCAAACTAACTAGAAAACTTTGTCAAACACTCGAGTAAAGCAGCAGCAAACGTGCGCGTGTGAAAGTTTTTCTCGTTCTACAATTTGTGAGATCTCAGAACTCAAATATAGATACGGCAACAGAGACACTCAGACGGACAGAGTGAAAGAGAAAGAGAGAGAGAGAGAGAGCAAGTGCTTTAATTTGAACACGTTCACAGCAAAAGAAGCGCCGCAAGGAAAGAAAACCAGCTGCAAGATGTCCTCCTCCATGCCACTGACCATGGACCAGCGACGCTTGAATTGGCCAACATTTCTGCTCTCGCTCCTATTGCTTCAAGCAACTGCGAATGCCATCGACTTGAGTCGATTGTACGGGCACATGGCTAACCCCATACAGAAGCGTAGCGGTAAGCACACTCACTCTTTCTATTATATTTATATGCATAATGCAAATAATTGCGTGATTAATTATTGAAGCAGAAAGTTACCCAAGTCATTTCTGAATAAAATTAAATCTTAATTTTATATTATTCTGGGTATATAAATATTATATAAGCAGGCTTCAGTTTGTGAATTTATTGATTATTATTTGTCCAGAATTCAAGAAGGCAGAAACACTCAGAAATTGAGCAGGTCGTCTGTATAACTATTCCAAGAAACTCTGAGTTTTATCATCAGCAACTTTTGGTCCTTTATCGACTTCTGACTGAAGCCACTTTCGCTTTCTCTGTGTTTGCTTTGATGTTATATAAAACTTTGAAATCCTTAAATTTCTTTATATTCATTTTTAAAGCCAAAAAGGTTCCTAAGGCAGCATTCTTTCATTATACTCTCCACATAAGGCTAAAGTCAATATAACTTCAATACACCAGTTTGGGACACCAATGCATGCGTTTTACACTTCAGTTTATTTCCTTTTATTGCCAACTGAACCTATTGTAACTGAAGCAGTTGAAGCCCATACAAAAACCTATAGCAAAACAATTTGAAATAATTCAGCAATTCTTGTGGAAAAGGCTATAAAGCCTAAACAAACTTGCATTTAAACCATTGTGCTTATCGAAATGTAAACTAACTACTATAACAAAATAATCGTTAAGCCAAAGCCTGAGTTTAAAACTATGCAAAAACCAATCCTTTTGGCAGCAATTTGTTTTCGACATATATACTGAAAACTGGTGTCAATGGCATCTAAAAGTGCCTGCCTACCACAATACAGGGTATCTTCAAGTCTTCTGTATCATTTAACTAAGCTTTATTCTCAACGATGTTAAATGCACTTTATGCCTGGCCAACGAAATGTGCAAATGGGTTTACATTTGCGTGTTCAAAACTCAGTTTGCAATTACAAAAGCTTGCCTAGTTTTTCTCCTGAAATGCTCGTTTGCCTCCATTTAAATTCTTTTTGAATATTTTTAATTGCCATCGTTAAGCATTGTTCGTGTTTATAGGTTGGAATTTCCCCATATATGCGTTTTATCATATATGCGGAATTTTTGTTATTATATAATTAAATTAACACCAGTCGCTCGGTTTTTAATAGTAATTTGAACCAAAGAAGAGAAGTCGAATGACATGGCAGC
Source organism: Drosophila nigricruria (assembly GCA_037075265.1). Lineage (NCBI taxonomy): Eukaryota > Metazoa > Arthropoda > Insecta > Diptera > Drosophilidae > Drosophila > Drosophila nigricruria. The sequence continues at coordinate 13,151,304 of JBAMCI010000035.1, forward strand.
GTTATATAAGTACTTCATACATAATATATATTATATTGCTTTAAAGACTTTATTATGTAGTTGAATAGCAGCCCAGCTTCATTTAAAAATTGTATTGAAACAAAAAAACACGAATATTTTTTACTTAATTAACTGTATGTGAAACTTATTTAATTATCATGGAGTTAATCAGTAGCAGCTGTCCCGTCATGTTTTATTCAGTATTTCTTTTCCAAGTAATTCCATAAATTTTTTGCTGTAAATGTCAAGTCAAAGGTTAAATGCTGAATGGCTTAACAGCAGCTGCGATTGCAGCGCAGCATCTCACTTCATTTTTTTTTTATAGTTCACATTTCCGGCATGTCTCTTGCAGTTACCGTAAATGTTATTTTATTGAGAGTCAGTGACAGTAAAATACCCGAATATATTCTTTGCACAGGTAAAAGAATTTCAGAATTTTAGTTCTGTATACGCAGGATTATGGTAGAATGAATATCGTCTTGTTCTAGTCGTTCTTTCTATATCTAGTCGTGCTAGATCCACTGCTAGTTTAGGAGTATATATATTCTTTTTAGCATCAGCTATGCCTTCTACTGTCTATTACAAACTCTATAACAAAAACAAACTCTGACTACTCAATTTCTATAGGAAATATACATTAATAACTGATGAGCTCAATGAAAAAAACAAATTATTAAAATCTGCTTCAAATTAGTTTTATTTTTTCATTAATTATTCAGCTTAATTTCTATCAAATAATTTTTGAAATAAATTAGGCTTTAGACAGTTGCTGACATGAAAATTTGAAACTTGTATTATTTATTATTATTATTTATATAAATCAATGCAGTATTACTATAGAAAAAGTTAATTAAAGCTGTCAACAAATGATTTTGAATAATATGCCTGATGGCTGAATAAATATTTAATGTGTTAATATTTATAATTATTTTTCTTTTTTCTGCTAAATTTAATTTAGTTTTAAACTAACAATAAGATAAATTTCAATTTGCACAAGTCGCAAAGTTTTGCTCTCTGCAGTTATTATTTATATTTAAATATTAAGTTTATAATTCCCTAAGCTGATTTGTCTGCATTCAGTGAAAGTTTTCTGTTGAATTTCGGTTGAGCTTCAAGTGGCTGGCTTCTGTGCAACAACTGCTGAGTCAACAACAAACAAAGTGCAACTTCTAAGCTTGTTGGACAGGCAACGGTGAAAAGGACTTGCTGTTCTTTTCTTTTCTTTCCATTTTATTTTCCGGCTCCATGTTTTTCTCAAAGGTGTCCATCACGCGGTAGATCCGCCATTCATTGTCGGTCGCTTTTGTGCTTTTGGCATTTGGCTTTGGCAGCCTTTATGACCGCCGTCGACTCGCCCATAATTTTTTGCCCGTGAACGCTGGCAGTTAATAATTGTGCACCGGGTCGGAGCTTGTTGCAACAAAAGCGCAGGACATTACAAAGCACCGTCTGTCACTTAAAAAGGTTTTCTTTTTTTTTTTCTTTTATCCCTGACTGCTTTCATTCCTCGCTCGTTGAGCAGTGGAGACTACGATTTAAGTGGTTGTGGCATAAGCTGTGTGTGTATTTGTTGCGGCTGAGTGTGGTTATGTGTGTGTGTGTGTGTTTGTAATTTAAGTGCGCTTGATTGAAAAGAGCTTAAAAGAGTTATTAAGTGGCACTTGAGCTGCAAGGGCAAACCATTTGAATTTGATTTTCAGCATGATACTCAATAAAAATAAGCTAATGTTACGGGTATATCGATTTCTAATATAAGCTAGCTCAAAACACTGTTTGAGATTATTTAAATCGAGTTCAATCGTCGTTTATGCAGGGTATGCAAATCAGGGAAAGGCCACTAATGCTTGAACCCCCTAACAGACAAAATAGAAACAAATGAACAAAGTTCTAATGGCGACTCAATCCTTCAACGCCTCTCACCTATGAGAAGTCCATTAAAAGTTGTGCTGCACGAACTCCGTTTACGGATTCGCTTATTTATACTTAATGAGCCACGTAGCGAACAGCTTGGCGAACAGAACGCAAAAGACAAGAAAACCTCAAAATACAAAAAAAATGAACAAAAAAGTGGCCGGCGAGGAAAATTAATTTCGTAGCATTAGCACGAAAAGCTGACAGCAGTGAAAGTTTCAGCTGGTCAGGGTCTGTGCCATCCCTCGAAGCACACGAATACGCAACCGAAAGTTTTTAATAAAATTAGAAGCTCAGTGTACAAGTGCGACGCCGAAACAGCAGCAACAAGAAAACTAATAAAGTTGATGGTTATTACGAGGCAGGCAGGCAGAGGCAGGCAGGCAGAGGCACGCAGGCAGGCAGGAAATTGCAGCTCAGCTTCTGCTCGCATTGCAAAATGGTTGCCATAATGCGAACGTAATCACGATTTTGGCTTCTTTTTTTTCGGGCATTCTGTTGTTTTTTGGTGGCCATCCATAGAGAATATGGTCGTGCATGCATGCAGCTCCAGCTGCTGCTGCAGCTGCGCTTGCCAACAATCACGTATATGGCCAAATGAGCTTGAATGGCAGCACGAAATGTTGCAAGCCAATAATTCTCTCAACGGGATGGCAGTGGCAGGTCGCGTTTGAAAATGTTTTATTTGCATTCGCTTATGCATTTGCATGTGTGGCACGCTCCAGCGAACGCCTCTGAGTATGCTACGTTTTGTTTGCCATTTGTTGCCGCTTTGGTTCGCCAAGTGCACTCGACTGGCAATACACGCACCCACACACACACACAATCACACACCCACACACGCATTCACTGAATCACATGCTCAAGTTACAATCATACTAAGCGTACTGCCTACCTCTGTTCTTTGTCCACTTTGTGCCCTCAATGGGAGTAAATTAAACCCTGCATAATTAAAAACGTAATTTCCACGCAATTTGTGAGGCGACCCCTTGAAAAGCTGCCATAGACGATGTACCATTAACTGAATTAGACAGTAAATATTTTTGTGAGCATTTTTTTTTTCTGTGCTACGAGTGCGTGAATAATCGAGCAGTCCTAAAAGAGCAAAGGAAATTGGCCAACCTGAATGCAAACTGTTGGCTCAGCGAGCATTTCATATGAATTCTTATACCTAAGCAAAGTTGTTTCTTTTGCTAATACAAAAGAAATGTAGAAAAGTCTATAGTATTTGCATAAAATATTTAAGGTATAACAAATTTATTAGGGGTAGTAGTGAAAGGTCAAGGAAATTCCATGAAAGTAATTGTAATGGACAAATCTGAAGATTGCGAACTAAAAGCAATTTTAAAAGCAATATTGAAATAAAAATATTGTAAATAAATATTATTGATTCAATGCAACTTTTATTTGTTTTTTTTTTTTTATTGAAAATTAAAATATTAATATGTTTTGATTTTGTTTTTCTACCAAGTACCAAGTGCAAGAATTGGAATCAAAGCTAAGCCTTAAAGAGAAAAATCTTGTTAAATGATATTGAGATATGATATGCAAAACAGTAAATGGATAGAGTTCAAGTTTGAGTTAGTCATATACACAAGTCCACTTAAGAAAACATTAATTTACAATTCAAAACGATATATAATCTAATATTTTCCTCAATAACTTATACAAAACTTAATAGAAACCTTCAATTTTACAGCTTAAATGCTGATACAAATAAAGAAACAAGCACAACAAATACGTATATTGCAATCAATGCAATAGTATTTTATTCTTGCATCCATTCGGCACAAAATGCACAACTTTACTGCATAAATATTCTTTTATTGCCAAAGAAACTTTTGCCGCAAACAGCTCTACAAGCTATGCAACATGTGTGTGTGTGTGTACACACAGTCTGTCATAAATACGTATACAATATAAATTGTAGTCTAAACGATATAAAATACCTAGTAAACATTCAAGATATATGACAGCCATTTGTAAGCAATTTACCAATGCCATAAAATTGCCACAAAGTTGGAAATATATCAAAAGTGCGATAAATTTAATTATGTCGACAGTTTAATTATAGGAGTCGGGTCGAGTCGTGATTTGTGATTTGCATGGCAACTCTGTGTGTAAACTGGGCCATTCATATGCAAATCTATGAATTTATTAGATATGTATTCGGAAAATGGCCCTCGCATGGGCTCCAGCTCAACGCTGGCGGTCAGTTTCATTACGCATACGCCGCGTGAACGCAGCCACGCAGAGAACACTTTAAAACAAGGTCATGGAGTTTTTGGCCCATGCCAATTAAGCTCATACGACTGTCGGCAGTGCCAATTAACGGCACGAACATAGTTATTAATTGATAGCACTTCTGTGAGCTTCACTTTTATATCATTCATAAAATCCTTTTAAAGTGTTTTGAATTGAAACAAAAATTATGATTAGTCCGGCATTAGCCACGAAGCTCCCACTTTATATATGTATTAATCGAAGCATTAGAGCCACTTGACTGATTGACTTCACTGTAGCTCAGCTGGAGCATGGCGAAAGCTATTCAAAAGCTTACAAACTTGAGGCTTTGATAACTTTTCCTCTCGATTAAGTTATTAAAACGTCTTTTCACCGCAAATTGATTCCTGGAAGCGTAATTCAGTCAGCTGAAAGCTTTAGGGCAAGTTTTTTTAAGAGCTATATACTATTACAAATTGAAGTTTATTTTTAATTATATTAAATAGAATTTTATTTGATACTTTCGTTAGATAAAGTATCAAGTTTTTCTTCATTTCTATTTGAATGTTTCACAGTTTTAAAGTTGCAGCCCTGAGCTGGCTTAGCGAAGTTCACATGTTAGCTTATCTTGCCTTAAATCACAGTTTGTAAGCCACAATGTCAATAGCTGGCTCAGTTCCCAAGAATTTTCTAGTCGCAGAAACTTTCTTTGTTATCAATCTGTGAATCGCACATTGCGCACTCGATTGCATGTGACTGCGACGTTCTTATATCACAGATACTTATACGTTTATATGCATCCATTTTTCCTCACCTTTTGTGTCAGGTATGTGTTGCTTAGTAATACAAGGACTGACACTGCGGTTATCTCAGACTTTTTTGCTGAAAAAAAGTTACTTTCAAATTGTGAGAGGGAAAAACTGTATTCGCACTTGTCAAGATTATCTAGCAGGAAAAATAGGAAAACAGAAATTCTAAGAGACTTTGAATAAATGCCAACTGAGATGACCTTGACAATGTGTTTAGCTGCTTGCATATATACATATTTATGAATTCCTACGACAACAGATTCTACCGCAGTCAAAAAAATAAGCATAAGAGTGCACTAAACGAGAGTGTTCGACTAGGAGATACCATAGTAACTAATACAGTGTCCTTTTATACGGAGTGTTTTCTTTTTGAAGATTCAGGAACATATTTACAAATTGAATTTGGCTGTGTGTATCTCATAAAACGTACGAGATGTAATGTTTCATGTCAGTTTTTTATCAATTTTATAAATCTTGAAAGAATTCTTGATGAATATCTACATATTTTCTTTTCAAGTAAATAGTTCATTGGTTCGGAGATAGATGCATCTATAAGGGACAACAACAGACGGACAGATAGATAGGAGAACAGATAGACCGGTTGACTGTACATCTTTATCAAAATTATATAAGCATTATGGGGTATGTAAGGCCTGCTGCTGCCTGCAGCATATTTTACACCCTTCAATCACATTCTCAATTGCTTCAGGGTATGAAAACAAACAAAACTTTGCAAATTGCATATGAATTAGTTTTCGATTTACTATTGTATATCGGAATTAATTGATTTAAACTAGTTTCAAAGCGAATTTTGACAATTCTAAAGTTGTCCTAATCATTATTGCAATTAAAAAATAAAAGTTTTTTACACAACATTCTACTATTTTACAGATACTTTATATTTAAAACAATAAATTCCAAATTTCAACTTTGATGCTAAAGGTCAATTTAATCGATCGATCGATTTCTTTTGGCGCTGCTGAAATCGATGCGTATTTTCAGCATTACTCACGGTGTATTTTTAAATGTCCTGACGCAGCAAAGTCTGAGGTCCTTTCTTCCTATTTAAGTATTCACATTATGCATACTTTTATGGCTGGTATAACAGTAATGAGCGCGAGACGCAGACCGTGAGCAAAGGCAGCCAGCCAGCTATAACTAAGTAAATGCCTGAAATATATATATATATATATATATATATATATTCAGCTTACTTTGCACAATGCCCCGCTTTTATGGCGTAATATTGTTTGACGTTGGTCTATGGGTCATCAAAGAGCAAAGTTGCTGCTCTACATGCATTCAACCATTCGACAAATAGCATGGGTGCGTTATACGTATATTTTTTACGGCTTGTCAATTTTACGGGCTGCCGACAGCGACTCGAGTAAAAGTGTTTTTCCGCTTCGCGTTGCCTTTACATATATATATATATATATATACATATATATATATATACATTTTTTTCTTTCTGCTTTTCCTGCCCTGCTACCCATTCATTATTTGTGGGTACTTACAGTGCGCACTAGAGCTATAAATGTTTTGCCAAGCGCACAAAATAAGGAGAAAAAAAAAAACTAACGTATTGAATATGTAAAAACAACTATGGCAACAGTCAGGAAGTCAGTTTGGCTGAGAAGGTCAGCCATTGCGGACCTTCATGCATTGCTCATACGCCACGTTGGGCAGACGAACCGAACACTATGTAGAACATCACTTTTTCATTAAGCCAAAGCGACTTGAATGTGAAAAGGTAATCCTGGCAGACAAACAACTGTCACGTGGGAAGGCGTGGCTTATTGATTTGTAGTCGCGTCTAGCTTTAAAGAGTAACGTACTCTAATATAATGGATATTTAAGTTGTTTGCGTCAACTACAATTTGAAGATGTTATTTTATATATCATAATTTGCAGTTTGTTAAGCGAAACAATTTATTTAAATAAATATATAATATCTCTAGTAATATTTTGTACATTCACCACTCGACTGTTGACTTTTGGCATTTTATAATAGCTTAGCTATGTGTGCGGCATCTTTTTATATAAGTCTCTTAGCTGAGTACAGCACAGCTTTCATCGTTATCCACATCCACACTATAATACACAACTGCTGCTATTTTTGTATATGTTATTTGAGTGCTGCATACTTTTGGGCAGTTGACAAAAAAACATTTTTAGAATGCCAGCGACCACATATAAAATCCAATTTCAAAGCTGAGTCGTATATGGAGATAGTTCGTAAACAGGCTGGCTATAGAAGGCAATCCAAGCCCAGCCTAGCCATGGCAGTAATGCCCTGCCAACGACATAACGAATAAAGGAAGCTTTTGCTTATGGCCCTCGATACAGTTGCAGATGCGCATTCGCATTCGTTGAGCAAATTTGCATTTACACTAAAAATCCACTTGTGACTTCTGTGCAGTTCCCAGAGGCTGAGGCTATCCTTGGCCAACATCTTAAGTTGTCTATTGTTGTTGTGGTGGTGGCTTTGTGGCTGCGACTGACTGCATCTGGCTTTGAGTATCCAATTTTGGTTGCGAGCATTAAAATCAATTCAATATATATATATGTATATCGCTCGTGTTGAAATGCCATAATATTCAATATTCTATAGCTCAGGTGCTGTAGTTGTGAGGCAAATCTCTTTACTTACATATACATGCAGCACTGGATTTATATATATATATCTATAAATTGATTTGCCTAGCCTGAAATGGTAAGCCAGCTCACATGGGCACATGCAATAAAAATTGTTTTGACAACTTTTAGTTTAATGAATTTTCTGTAGCCCCAGGCTAACTCCTTGAAACTTTTCAGCTTATACATACATATATAAATGTATAAGCTGCAGGCTTATCATTACAAAAAGCTTTAAAGTTAGTTTTTATATCTTCAAATTAAACTCAAGTCCACACTTAACAATTCAAACAATATCAATTAAGTTTGCATAAAGATATTCAATTAACCTTACAATAATTAATATGCAAATTTATGTGCTTTTGTTACGTTACTATCCTATATACGATATGAATAAGTTAAATGGACTGACATTCGGCAGTACAACATATTTGCATATTTAATTATCCATTTGCATTGTAAATGGCCAATAAATAAATGATCCGTTATAACATTTGCATTTCAACAAACAATAAACTTTCGAGCGACAATATTGAGTTTTGTGGTTTCTGTGGCTTATCAAAAATACCAAAAATAAATTAGCATGCTTTCTGGCAATTATACACAGCATGCATATTTGAGTAGAGTGAGGATTCAACCGCAAAGCTCATTTCAATTGCCAGCCTATCAGTTGACAGGTGCAAGGACAGCTGCAGGTTGGCCTTGAACTTGAATACGTAGCTTTTGCAACCACAGACTTGGCTGGCATTGGGTTTTCTGAGTGAAAGGCAATGATAAATTATATGAATCGTTGTGGCTCTCCATGTCTGACTCTAATTATGCGTCACACCTGGTTTCGTTTCGATTTGCCGGAAATCATAAATACCGCAACTATAATGATAATGTGAATAGCCATGGCTTGAATTGTTGGGTAGCAAATGCGAATATGTTTAAGTAAACCACATTTTATGTACGAGCTTATCATGTGTTGCTTATTATGTTTGCTTATAGTGAGCGTAGAATGATTGGAATATGAGCGAAGAGTTCAGGGTATCTGCTAGTCAGCCAGTCCCAACTAGAACAATTTTACTTGTTTTACTTTGGCTTTCTTGAGGTATTGAAATATTTAAAGCACACAGTTTGCCTGTCATTTCTCCAAGTTATTTATATGCATACCAAGCAGCTATTATTATAATAACCTTAGAAAAGAACACAAGAATACTTTAAAGCTATAATTACCTGAGACATTGCTGACAACTTCTAGATGAACTCACGAACTTGCTGCAATTAGTTCACAGAAAAGTAATTTATGGATACACTTTTGGAGCAGGGCTCATCATGTTCCATTTAAAATCTGAATAATCCAGGATCAAAGAACTGTTGAGTAGTTGGATTTCGTACTCGAGGTAAATGACTGTAGTTTGCAAATCCAGGTACTCGCGCGGCGAGGGCAACCTTGTGTGTAGCTACGAGCTACTGTTGAAAGGCAACACTCGAGCTGGGGCCCTAGTCACATCAGCAGCATCAGCAGCAACAGCTGTTGAGCAGTTTGTGGCTTTGATGAAGTGTGCTTGGACGTGTGCATAGTTGAGCAGAGCAACACGTCTAACTTGTATACCATAATGGCCTGTTGCAAATACAATTGCAGTGAGATGGCAAAAAGATGTTCAAGCCATAAGCCAGAAAATGCCAGAAATACGTATGAGTTACATTTCTTTATAAACTGGATTATATATAGTCTAACGTTTGCAACTGAAATTTACTCCTAAAAGTTAATCTATTTAGAAGAGATCTTTCTGACTCTCAGCCAGTGTCTGTCCCCACAATTTCCTAGTTCAAGTTAATCTTTAGGCCAATTAAAGTTACCGCAAAGAAAAACCCCATTTCAATTAAAAAGTACATAGAATTTTTAATGAGACTGGATGATTTCGAAATTAAATCCTTTTTCGTAAAAATCAGTTCGTACTTCGTTGACAGCTTATTAGTCCTCTTCCTTGGCTGGTTCAGGTGCGGCTTCGGGCTCAGCTGCCGGTGGGGCCTCTCCCGCCTCCTCTTCGTCATCTTTGGGTAGTAAGCCTACGTTTTTGCCGCCCAAAGCCAGTTGTGCCTCTGGTGAGTATTCGTCCTCTTCCTCTTCCTCTTCGCCATCGCCACCATCGGCACCTATTGGCTCTGGTGGCAGCCAGCAAGAGCCCTTGACCAAACGCTGTTCGATCTCGGCGATTTCGTTCTTGTAATACTGATTGAAATCGGGACGATCCCAGATACTCTTGACCCATTGCAGATTGAAGTCCATCTTGGTGCAGCAGCAGAACTTGCGTGACTTGTGGCACTTGGGACACTTGGTCGGCTGGCGAGCAGGATGAGTATACTGTTGCTTCTGCTTCTTCTTGCAGCAATAGGGGCATACGTGCTTCGGCTTGCGTTTCGTGCTGCATGGGGCCGGCTCCTTAGCATAGACAAGATGTCCGCGCTTCTTCGCACAGAAACAACAGTTGCAATCATCACCCTCCGGCTGGTTCTTGCGTGTCTGCATGCGATCGTAGTATTTCTTATAGACGATCTTAATCTTCGCCTCGTACGCCATCTGCTCATTGCAGGATAGACCGTCAAAACGTGCAAAGCTCTCGGCTGTCTTGCGTGACGCGTGCACCCATACGCACTCGTCATTATAGCTGGGCCGGCCCTGATCATCGTAGGTCAGCTCTTGTTTGGGCTCGTAGTAGAAGGCCTTGAAGCCGCGCTTAATAATGCTGTATGCAAGGTGCGCCTCCACCTTGTTCATCAGTGACTTTTTGCCCAGCTCGTGGAATATGTCCTCCTTGCGTAGCCGTTTCTTGGGTACCGTATCAATGCAGTAGCACACTTGATCATAGTGCAGAAAGGCGTATGTAATAATGTCAACCGTGGACTTGGCCTTGCATTCGTGCAGGCCGCAAATTATCATTATTTGGGCCAATGAATTGGCCAAGTCGAGCACGTTCTCCAGAAATATCGATGAGGCATTAACCTCACCCAAACACTTGCATTGTGTGTGCTGATCAATGATACCCAGCGGGGCATGCCGCTGGCACTCCTTGTGCTGGCAATTATTCCGGCACCGGAAATCAGGCATCGCATGATGGGCCTGCATCGAGATTGACTGCGAAATTTCAGAAATCTATGGAAAAAAAAAACTTTTTTTTATATTTTTTTTTATTTGATTTTTAAGTTTTTAAGTTTCGAGACTGGCCTAACAAGAGTAACACATTTTACTACATATTCTACACACAAATGCTTCAATGTGCAAATGACAGTTAAAACACAAATTGCTTTGTTAAGTTGACGAGATATTCGATGAGTTTATTTGTGCTAAGTATTTTAGGAATGTAACTTTAAGTATATAATATATATATATAAATAGATAATATATGCAGTTAGTCGAATACTTAATTTAGGTTCTTCTTGGTAAGACTCAACTCATCTGCGATATTGTCATCAATAACTATTAAAATTGAAACTAGATATAAAATATTAAATATTGATGATGATATGATATTGAGGATGAATAGACTCATAAATATCAAAGAGTAAAAGGTTTTCTTTAAATATAAAATGCATTTCGAGTAGTCTCTTTGAACCTCAAAGAGAGTATCTTCTAGTCAACCACTCAATAAGATTTTGACTGTTCCTTTTTAACATTATAAATTCTTTTGGAACGGATTCTAGAATATTGTATGATTTGGCTTGAAAATTGTGCTTTCATATACAATAATCAAATTTGTAAGCGAAAAGACAAATGTGAAGTAGATTGGACATTTGGACCACTCTCTCTCTCTCTCTTGGATTGATGACCCTCACGTTGCGAGCATTTGTTAATGCTAATGACGCCGTTGAGTCAAGCTTGTTTGGTTTGGGGCGTAGCAACCCATTTGCTGTCTGGCGAGTAACCTTTTTGCATAATAGATGAAATATTATGAAAAATAAGGGCACAATATTCATAATCCATGAGCTGCTGCTCCCGAGGCAAGTCGTATTCGAGTGACTTCACGCAGCTTTTTAGGTAATCTTGAATTCTTTCGTCAAGGGAATATCAACAAGCAATAGAATATCCATATCCGTTAGCACAAGACAAACAGCACAAATATTGACGCAACTTTTCTGAACAGAGAAAAAACAATATAATCAAATATGCTTCTAAAACAGAAACGCTGACAAGTGTTACCGACCCCCCACCGACAAATCCGAAGGGACACACAAACCAAACAGATGAGCGATAAAGTTGTCATTACTCATGTCGTGTGCTTTGTATACTTAGCCTGCCATAAGCCGTAGCTGAGGATGACCCTGACTATGGCCCAGGACGCATTAGATGGCAAAAAACGAAAGACCACATGAAAATGTAAAAAATTATTACGTCAAATTTCATGGCTACATCAAACAAGTAAAGCAAATATATGTGTGTCTCTTTACATATACAATCAGATGACATTGGCTTTTGTTTTATATTCAAAATGTATCCTGGGAGATCTTTGTTTGTACCTTCTATGCCCATGATTGTGTATGTATATGTGTCTAGGTATACCAAAGGGAAGAGAGCTCTTGAGTTAACCACGAGGTTTGTTCAAACCTAGATTTCAATTAGAGATATGTTTTCTTTCGATTGTTGAGCTAATAACAATCAAGCCTTTCACTTGACTGATCCAAATATTGAAGCAGACATAAACAGTAAACACTGTACTCTACTTAGACTGAACTAGAAGGTCTAATTCTTATATGACATGCATTGAAAAGTTATAGTTATTAATCTTTCATTAAGATTGCCAATTAAATGACTTACCTTCAACTTAGTTGGCATTCTAAATCCAATATAAATTTATATAAAGCGTGTAAATGTCAAATACAAATACCAGCCTATATCAAAATTTATTCATTTATGTTCATCTTGGCCATAAAACTGTGCACACTCGCTTAATGTATGCAAATCTGCGCTGACTTATAGAATATAGCACCCACACACACACCTACACACACAGACACCCACACAAAGACCAGCAGCAATAATAACAACAATAACGGGATTCAAAGTTCGAACAAATGCTAAGAGACCAGCAAAAAAGTTTTTCGATTTCGTGGGTAAATTATTCGGCTGCGTAGGTATTATAAACAACATTTGACAGAAATTATAAGAAGTTTGCCCAGAAGTTTTCAAACACAAAAAGACGCAGCAAGCTCATGGGCGGACAGTAGCATTAAAATATGCAAAATAATGCTAATGAGACTAAGTCAAATGCCAATGCGTATGAAAAGTGTAAGGACAACTTCCACACCTGTCGCTGTGTGAATCAAATTAATGTGTTCGCTCATGTACATTGCTGCACACTGACATACATTTCTCTATATAGATACAGAAGTGAACTGAAAGCAATTTACGCACACGGGGCGTATGCGTAATGAGCGCAAATGTCTGCGCAATTTATGAATAATTGAGAGCGGAAAGGCAGCAACAGCAGCAGCTGGCATACTGCGAAACTCCATAGAACAGACCTTCAACAAGCCACTCTCAACTGGCATTTGACAATTTTACCTAATGTGCCGGGTAAATTTGCATACGATACGCACCGACGAGCCGCGGCACATGCTGCTCATCATCATTATTTAAAATAAACATTAAGCTACGCTTTACAGCCATTTATCACATTTGCAGATTTATGCGCTGCCGTTGGCTGTTTGCATGTTGTAAAGCTGTTTGATTTCAACCAGCGGCACGCAACTGCACGCCAATACCCTAGAAAAAGACTGTAGCGTGTTTGACTAGGTGTTAAACGATAGGTGAGTATGTTAATCGAAGGCCTTTACGATACAGATAACTTACCAGAAGTATGAAAGAAGAGTAGCAAAGGAACTCTGATGAGTTTATTCTATAGTAAAACTAAAGTATAGATGGCTATATGTTCAATTGATTGAATATAAAAATTGAATTTTAAGACTTTCAGAAGGAGGCGCATATAGAGTATGATTCGCAGGGTATTTATCATTTCATATATATACAAGGTAATATTTAAAAAAACATCCATGATTCATGGACCTGTCAGCATTATGTTATTTCAATCACAGATGCCTCACAAAAATTTCGTTTACTTATTTTTAATGCCAATTATTTAGCCTTTTTACTGATATTTGTGGTCTGAGCATATGCATTAAATGTTTTTGTGCGATAAATATAGAAGGATTAAGCAATTGTTGAATAGTTAATTTATCTAATAAAACTGAAGGCTTTCAGATTTCAGAAATGAGTCATGTATGCTTTATATAGATACTTCTGGAATACAGAATATCATAAACTTTCCATTAAGAAAAACAATTTGATAAATATATCATATATCAACTGAATCTTAAATGCTAAAAATCTTGTTTAATGTTCATAGTGCCTCGAATACTTTACAATAACTTCACATAAACTCATATTACCTACTATGCATAGTCTCTTCTAGTCGATTACACTCTGTTTTCTTAGCAAAATATTTGAATATTTCCCGTTTCATTCATTTCATTGTAAAATTAAATATCTAATCACAGCAAATAATAAGAAATCTGTTTCTGAATCTATGATTTGTCTTCTCGGAATTGATTTTGGTTTCTTAATATTAAATGGCGCCTGTCCAGCACCTGTGCAATACAATATAATTCACACACCTGGCGCCCACACAACTGCTGGCTGTATCGCCCACGTTCTTTCCACACGATTGACTTTTATTGCTAGCGAAAGCCAATACACCCGCTACGAATGCAAAGCTTTAGCCTCCGCCAACAGACAACTGCAGTTGGCCATTTTGTCTGTGGAAGATTTATGCGCAATTGCTAAAGTTTTATGTGCGTCGCAGCATTGCGCTGGCCGTGCTTTAAGAATGACTACTTGCATACATATCTACTATATCAGCTCACTATGCACGTCCATTCCCCTTCCTTGCCTTTCTACTGCCTTGGGTGTGTATGGGTATTTCATGATTAGTGCGGACAATGATTTAAGTTTCTACGTGCGGGCGGCAATTCTTTTATGACTTTTGCTATGGCAACACGTCGCCGACAGCTTAAGCGGTTTTATGCCAAGGGATGAAATGGGATTTAGCCGGGTTCTGTAACGCACTTGGCTCCGGGTGCTCTAAGTATGCAGCTAAGGTTAAAGCGTTATACTTTTTTATTTTTATTAGATTTTGTTGCACTCGTGGCGGATTTTCCTCCTACACTTTGGCTGCATATTTGCATAAACATTCTCGCTAGGAAGCAACAGAGTAGCAGGGCTCTTGTGTGCTCATAACCCATGGAGTAGTATGCTCATATATACATATATGTACAAGGTTTCAAATTATTAAACGCAAAGCCAAAAGCTCTGCATAAGTTTTGTTTCACTTGGCAAAGTCTGATACCTTAATTAACCCTCAGCTAGCATTTACTGTGAAATGGCCTTTAAAACTTGCACGCACAAATCTGACTTTTATTGATTTTTAATTAGCTCCCAGTTCGCTCGCTTGACTCAAGCCCGCAGGAACCACCCGGCTTTAATGTCAAATCAATACAACTTTGTTGGCTAACCTTAATAATCCTCAATGACAAATGGCGAAACATTGACATTGGCAATTGTGGGCCTGCGGGCAACGCGGCCAATCGAGTCGTGACAACCTTCGACCTATCAAGGCATTGAGGGCAGCTTATTTTAGTGGAGGACTCCATTACAAACCCATCAAATAGGCCAATTAAATGCATGCAAAAACGTATTTTCAACCAGAGTCTAATCTAATTCAATCACATCAAAGTCCAAGTCAGATTCAATTCAGGCAATGATTGACAGATGAGCCTAAACCATAAATGAAGCGATTCGGTAATTGTCTGCTAAATGTTAACTAATCGGAACATTAAGCGCGAAATTTCGATCCATTCGACACAAGAGGAATGATGTGCAAAATAGCTAATGCTTCGATTGATATGATAAATATACGAGTCGAAAATCTGCTAGGAGTCTCTCTGCATGGCACGTGGCACGCAACTCACTCCGATGCCCCACGGCCATGTTGGGCGTTTCGTTTGTCGATAATGTGGGCGTGTCTGCATAGCCGCTGTTGTAACGCTGTTGGGCAGCCCTTCTCAATTGATTGATCGATTTGCTTATGGCTAAATGAATTCGTCATAAATAATTGAATGTGTCCCAAGAAGCAATATATTATGAGAGCAAAGCCCAAAAAGTGGCCATTCCAGCAGCTGTGCCTAAATGATTGAAATATTTGATTGAAAATAACAACATTGAGGACATCTGGGACAATTCAGTGACTTTTCTGCAAATAATGCTTTAAAAGTAATCCAAAGACAGTTTACTTAAGAGTTCTATTAAGTTTAATTTATCCATAATATTCATTTAAGTTTTTATTTATTATTTGATACTTTTTTAAAGCCTGAATTATTGTTTATAAAACGTATTTAGTTTATGTTTTAAGATTATTATTTGGAAACTTATAGGTTGCCTCTGTTTTTGCTTTTGTCTTCCTTTACTTTATCAATATTTTCAAGCGAGGGTGGACAGTTCAGTATCTTAAAGACATGACATAGCGGCTAAGTTAGAGAATGTTATATTTAACTTATAAATAAGTGTATATATTATAATATATTCCTTTCCGTAATGATTCCTTATGAAATATAAAATCATTTATACATTTTGTCAGGCATAAAAAAGTAAGCTTTTCAATCAACACTCAACTTGAATTGGTTTATTCAAGGCTAGAATCAACTTTAAGTTATTTCTTTTTCTTAAATTAAAACATATCCTTTTGCAAAATATATAACTTTACATATGATGAAGCGCAACTTGTACACTAGAAGAAGAAAGAAAAGAGTTTTTTTCCAAATCAGCACACAAATCTCCACCCAAGTCGGAAATTTTAAACCCAAAGCAGGCTTACAAAAAATACTGTATCATACTAATCATGTCTCTTTTAAAACTCAGACTGAAAGGCTTCACAAATGCTTGATTACTTAAGCAATATATGAATTATTTATGATATATTATCATATTCTGTATTTAATTATCCAAATGTATTGTCTGTGTGTATAATTTATATAATATAGGAACCACCTTCGCAGTTCAAATACCCATTGTATCCTTTCTTTTTTCTTCTTTTGCCATCGTCGATTAGATGTGTTGGTGTTTGGCATCCACACGCAGCTGGTGCTTAGCTTTGGGCTGCCGCATGCAAACAACTTTTCTGTGCCTTAATCCAGTATCTCAGCTGTTGATGGTTGGGGCAAATTGGAGTCGTTATCAGCACCCAATGCATTCGCACGCGCACATACGATTTAAAATAAATAATTTATCAACTGGTGTTTGTTCTATTGCCCGGCACCAACTGTTCCACCTGTTCGCGGCGACTGGTTGTTGCTTGTTTATGCTTAGCTTTAATTTACATATTCACATCCGGCCCTTTTTTTCGCTCTTCTTGTTGTTGTTGTTCCAACCTGCTGCTGGTACGCACCTAGTGGCATGTGGCAACAGCCCGAGTATTAGCTTTATCATGAGACTGGGAAAATTGCGACGCGTTAAGCTGCCAAAGCGAAAGTGCCGAGTTTTATCGTTATGTGTCTGTGTCTCTGCGATGGAATGGGCTTGACTGTTGGGCTTATGATTCGGCTGCGTAAAAAAACAAGAGAAGAGGAAGAGGAAGAAGCTTTTTAAAATAACAACCAGGGATTGTAGGCAGATTGATGTGAGCAATAACAAATTGCCGGCATGTTGCCTACTTCTTGTTTACCATCAATGACAAGAACAAACATTTCGTATGGGGAAAAATTTAATGCGAACAATATAAAAATTGATTAAAAAAGAAGATATTCAAAGAACTTTTTCAATTGCATTTTAATTTTCACTAAAGTTTGCTTCGTTAAACAACAAACATGAAACTTTTCCAAAACTAAACATTTTGATGATGTGTTTATACTTTTCGCATGCCAACTAAAAGCTAGTAGCTTCATTATCACCATCATTATCTGCTATTAAATGTCAAAGAGTCAGAGCTTTTCATTATTGTGCTTGAAATGCGAAATGACAAACTAAGCTCCTGGCAAATAGCAAACTGACAATCTCACAGGACATTTGTAATTTGGTTATTGGAGCGTGTGATTACGCGCAGCTGCCTGTGAAAAAGTTGAACAACTTTTCCAGCATTTTTGCCCTAATGTAAAGTGTACTGCGAAACGTTAAACTTCGACTAGGTGCTTTGGGGACTCCTGCCTGGCTCTAAGTACAGTTTATGGAAAACATGGCGTATACATAATATTTTATGCACTTTAATCAATTTACTCTTGACAGACCCATCCCAATTTGACTAGACTTAAGAATTGCAAGTGGATAGTGACAGCTGCGCTAATCGAAACGTATGTTTCATCAATTACAACAAACGACAGCAACAACAAGAACAACAAGGACAACACCAAGGACTCGACGTGCTTTCAATTAAATGCCTAACCTAACAAATGCGTCTCAATTGTTGTGCGTGTGCGTGTGTGTGTGTGTGTGTGGGTGCACAGCTATGTTTGCGTTGCTTTTACTTAGTTGGAAAACCAAACATTTTTCATGATTACAGCTCATTAATTTCTGGTCTTCTGTTAATGTCTTGTCATTTGAAACGCTCGGGAATTCTCTGCTGTTCATGGAAGCAACAAAGAATGCAATATAATTAGGGCTATATATGTGGTCATATCTAAAGAAAATTGGCAGTTAAGCACGACAACGACCGACTAATAGATACCCTTTAATATAATTAATGATATATTAAATTAAGGTGTGACAATGCAATAACGAATCAATAGTTTGATGATTGATTGGACTGCTGATAACACTAGAAATTGCCTGTTGTCTGTTAACAAACAACAATTTTAGCCTTTAGCAACAGCTGCCTAAGATGAAAAGCAGATTTATATGATTGGAATTTTAAATTTAAGCTGTGGCAAATGCAGGATTTATGTTGCAAATTCTGTATAAAATGTCTAAATCTTATTTGCTTGTTTATTATATTTTATTTATAAATCTTATTTGCTTATTTATTATATTTTATTCGACATTTTACTTGTGAGAATCTTGCTTTGAACATATGTCATCAATTGCAATTTAATTTATATTTTATATTAAATATTTAAATCTTTTCTTGGTGATTTAGATGAGCTCAAATGTTTGCACTTCAACAATTAATATTTATATTATTTATTTAGTTTAATATTCTCTCTTAAATGAATTCAAATTGCTCTTAACATGAAATTATACAAACAAGTTAAATGTAATTGAATACGAAAATGCTTTGCCAAAGTATAAATCTATATGTATATAAAAACATATTAATTATTTAAAGCAATCAAGTTTTATTGTCAATTCATTTGTATGGAAATTGAAAGTCCGCCCAGCTTAGGTTTCGACTCCTGTCTTACATTTTAATTGTCGCCACTTAAATTAAGACATTATGATAGCAATGAAAGGAGAGGACATTAGCGACACGGCGACCAGCTTAAATGTCTTTCTGGGATGTGGACCGTGCTGCGACTGTGCTGCGTCTTGGCATCGCAGTTAGTTTCATTCTAAAAGTACCCCAAGCATTTATTATTATCATTTTGCACGTCTTTGGTCGTGTCGTGGCCACGTCCTGGTCTCGCTTAATTGTCATATTTTGCACGGCAGCAGCTCAAGTGGTAATTATTTAAGAGTTTTTTTTTTTCTTTTCCTTTTCTTCCGACGTCAAGTGCAAGGTCACTTGGCAAGTGACGCAAGTGAATGCAGCCGCTGGCAATTAAGTTGGCCAACAAATGTGTCACTTGGACAAGGACCTTGATGAGTTGTCGGGTCGACCGCAGAATAGCTTTGACATTTGCATACAAATGCCAGGCCGCGCTACACTTTGAATGGAATTATTTTCTTTAGCTGTAATTTTCAAGTCGGTCAAGGTGCGACGCCGGGGAAAGACAGGCTGACACAGCGTGAAGGCTGACACACGGTTTATGGCTTTCTAATGACACTCGAGGCAATTAATTGTTGTCATTTGCCGTTAACACACATCGCAGCTGTTAACAAGTCAATAAAATCGAACAACAAAAGAATGAGCCATCAATTCGAGTCGCGTTCATTTGTCATAAAGCTCGAAACATTTATTGGCTCAGTATAAACGAGTGTATTAATGCTCTCCCGCAGCAATTTAAGATCTGACTTTGGCGCGTCATTAAGTTGCTTAGCTCTGACGAAATATACAAAAGCGAATACAAGGGTATTAGTTTACTTTCATGTTCTTATTATTTATTTGGTTACAAATGACAAACCGACAAAGCGACAAGCAACATGATATTGAAGTAAAAGCAGGAAACGGAAATTCCACCAATTTGACGACTTCCTTATGCTTTTATCCAATGGATACGGACACGAACACGAACACGGACACGAACACGGACACGGACACGGACACGAATACTCAGCAACGACATCGTCATCGACACGCTTGCT
The DNA here is from genome assembly GCA_037075265.1 of Drosophila nigricruria. Taxonomy (NCBI): domain Eukaryota; kingdom Metazoa; phylum Arthropoda; class Insecta; order Diptera; family Drosophilidae; genus Drosophila; species Drosophila nigricruria. The sequence goes on from JBAMCI010000035.1 coordinate 13,171,368, forward strand.
CTTTACTTTCTAGCTTGATATACTGCTAGGTGTCCATACATTTAGAGTCCTGCACAGCACTCATTTGTGGGGCATATACTTAATTATGTGTGGCACGCTGTTGCATGCATAAGTGGGTGAAAAGTTTTTGTTGTCACACAGCAAATTGCACTGACAACATGGCATGCCAAGCCATGCCAATTTAAAGCAATCTATTAACACTTTTGTGATATAATAAAAGTTTTAAACTATGAGGCGTGGCTCGAATAGTTTGGCTTTGGCTTTGCTTTCCATAGCTTTATAGTTCATATGGTAGATTAAGCCTTATAAATGCTCTTTGTAGTTAGCGCTCTTTTGGTTTATAGAGACTTATAGGAAGAGTTAGTTAAAGAAACAATTGCTAAGCTATGCATCTACATGTATATAAAACTATTTGTAGAATATGATAATGAGCTGAATTCATTTTGAAAAGTTTTTTTATAACTATCGCAAGTATTTAACTAAGACATAATCTGCAGCCCTAGCCATGCTATATTCGAAGTTAAGTAAGATATCTAGAAAGTCTACCTAGAGGTAAACTCTATATACCAATTTTCTTAGCAGCTCTATCATCATAGATATACTTAAATCTTAAAAGTTTTATAAGACATTGTAAAAAACAAGTCAGGTGCTCGTTTCGAGATCAACTTATTGTCATATACAGGCAGACGGATAGATGGATAAGACAAGATATATAAAGCACTTCATGCTGATCAAGAATATACATATATGCATGCTATATTTATTTGATTTACATAATATCGAACACCCTTTATATACACAAAATTCCCATTTTTATATCAAACTTCATTATTCGCTAGTTCATCATGTTAGTAAAGTGTTAGGTGAATGGTTTTTCCCAGCTAGTTACAACAACTGTTAGATAATCACATAAACTTGATTGAATATAGAATCAGATATTTTGGCCAATTCTATAGCGTAAACTTGACGAGCAAACTGACATTAAAGTGCCATAAGGGATCATGTGAATGTTTGCCGTGTTATGGTTTTGTTTGCTGCAATTTGTTGCACAGACGAGCGCAACTCGATATAGTTTTTGTGTTTTTCGCTTCTATTTGCTCACCAAATTATTTTCATTTTCGACTAATGGGAACTTTGACTGCACAAATAGTAAACACAAACACACACACACACAAATATATATACTAAATATTATCATATAGCGTGTAGGTTGTTGTTAGCATATGGTTGCGCTGCCTTTCGCCGACCAACCAAACAAAACTGAAACAAGAGAATGACAATGTGAATTGTGAATGGAGCTGGCAGTTTGGATGATGATTGCAGCCAGTGGCAGACATTTTGCGAGACGAGAAGGCACAGCGATGCACAGAGTGTAGCCAGACTCGGGTCGGGTGTTTACTCGCTTTCGCTTATTTTCCTTTAATGACATTGTTTTGTCTGTTGCGTGTTGAACAGGCAAATAGCAATAGCAGCTAAAAACCAAAAAACCAACAGCAGGCGAAATGTGGCTACAAATTTGTGGTCGAGTGGCAAGTGGCAAGTGGCAGAAACTATTTTTGGGAATTCAGTCAACCGAGTTTGCTTGACATTGCGGTTGTTTGTTTGCGCCATGAACCAAAAGTGAACAATTGGATTTATTTCATTTAAATTTATTTTATTTCAGCGTTATTCTCTTTATTGCAGCCGAAAGCTGAAGCCACTTTAATTAAGGCTGCCAGTGAATATGCTTTTTGCTGCCATGCCACTTGAGCTCGTCTATGGGGCATAGTGCACGGTGATAATATCCATAAAAAAGCTTTATGCCACTAAAAGGTTAAAGGTGCATGCAAAAGTCGCTTTTGCACCTTAACGATGGCCGCATTTCCGGTTCATTTCCTGTCGACGGATTGGCTGCGATAAAACAAAATGCCAGCAAAATATGGCTAAAAGGCCACCAGAGCTATATGTTGCTACATTATAATTGACATATTCCTTTCATGCATTGCCTGAGAGCACAGTGCTCTCAACTTAAATCATTTCTCAAGCCAAGTTTATATGATTTTCCTTAAGCTAACATTGGTTGGACAGATGTGAGGCTTAACATAATTTCCTTTTCCGTTTTCTTATGTGCAATTTATCTTGCATCCTTTTCAGCAAATTGCATTAGTTGTGCACACTTCCCGCTTAACCAGTAGAAATTGTTTTTCATGTTCATATATTCACAGTTTTTCACACAGACACACACATGGAAAATGTGTGTGCTTAGAATTTTAAGTGGCAATCGCAATGCATTATTTCCGTTGGAGCAATGCACTTTTAAAGTGCACCAATAAAAGTGAGAAATTTATAGAGAATTTTACCAGATTTAAATCCAAATCAAGCAAAGTCTGGCATTTAAAAACTTTTAGTATTGTATGGTGTTTGTGTAAGATAGATAATAAAGGACTAAATAAAAGTCAAAACAAACATTTGTCAATGTCAGCCTACGCCTAGCGAATAAATTTCTTCTTTCAAGTTGTAGACATTCCATTTCCATTCATATTTGCATGAGCCAAAGTATAACTTGGCTAAGCACGTACTCAAGTTTTTATTTTTTTTTTGTTTTGCCAAGTTTTATTTATCGAATTTGAGCCATTGATCAAAAGTAAATAAAATTATAAGCTTGTCTTAAGCGCAGCCACTTACTCATCTGACTTGAAATATATATTTATATATTAGGTAAAGAAAGAAAATATAAATTTCAGTATCAATTCAAGTTGTTTAAACAATAATTGGAATAGCTGCAAAGTATGTTTTACTTGAATTATAAAACTGAATTATATAAAATTTAGTAATAACCCTTTAAGTAACTACAGTTCAGGCGAATTTATCTATACACAAATCGATTTATACAAACTCAAGAAATAATTAACCTTTGCCTATTGCATTTAATTAGGCATTAAGACATTGTCCACATAATTGTCTAAATAAATTCCTATTTAATTATTGAATTCATTACCCAGCACGTGTTTGACATTAAGAAACCTTTTTATTACATCGATTTAACAATATCTGTAGATTTAGAAAGTATACTAATTAAATGCATTCGATATGTGTTGATTAAATTCCAATTAGTAATAATTGGAGGGGGGGCTAACAAATATTGTTTCCAACCCCGCATATGCACTAAAGCTAATTAAATTCGATAATATTTGTATGTCAAGGACGTACAAGTTGGCGTAGACACAATGTATGAATTTACTCTGGCCCGTCCTTTAAAAATATTTACTTAGGCAAAATGTAAAATGAAAGTCAATTAATTATATGAAATCTATGGAAATGCGACGAGTTGGGCTTGGAAAATTCAGCGAAATTTCACTCTGAGTGGGTTGTTTGGTAAAACAGTGAAACTTTCTTACCAAAAATGTAATAGAATATGTGAGAAATTCATAATCTCCTTGTGATAACCTAAGACACGAATACATAATCGTATAATATTGTTATTCTGTTATTGAAAATAGAAAAGTAGAATGGAGTCTTACTTGATGAGCTGTGAAATGCATAGATCTATGCAACTGTACTATGCTTGTTATGCCATGCCAAACTCAATTTGAGAGACGTCATAAGCAGCAATTGAAGTAGTCCATGTAAGTTAGTAGTCCATGTCTAGTTGGCCAACTTGTGCTAGCCACCTTCCATATTCCCAGTTCGTGCCAGTCGCACACTCCTCTTTGGCTTGGCCAATTGATTTACTCAGTTGCCTTGTCTAGGATGCATGTCTCGGGGTGCTATAATAAATTACGTCAGCATTGTCGTCTCGAACGTGGCACTGCATACAAATGTGCTAATTTATAAGCAAAACAATTAGTTATATGCAATCAAACTGGTTGAGTAAAGGCAGCGTAGCACTAAAGCAAATACAACACACATGCGAGCTGCTCTGACAAAGAGAGGAAAGTAATTTTCATTAGTGTGCTTCTGCTTTGGGTGTGTGTAATTATTTTGTATATATTGCGTATACGTCATGTGGTGCGAACGCATTGTTTGTCTTCACTAGAATATAGTTCTAGCTGCACGAAGATAAACAATGGGTTTGTCTTCCTATAAATTCGTTGAGTCATGTTTGTTTTTATACAAGTTTGTTGATTATTTTAAGTAAATTTAACATCTTTGTTTTGTCCACATATATATATTATTTCAACTACAATTTTCAGTTAGTCAACTTGTACTTTTACGAAATCTAATATATATTTATGGTCGTTAGTCTTTCTGTTGAGTGCATGAAATGAAATAAACTCAATGTCAAGGCAGGCTTTTCTCTCTGAAACGTGCTTTTATCATTGTAAGCTCTGAGCACATATTATAATAGAGACCGACAGGACACAGCGGACACACCTAGGCAATTGCGTGAGTGGGGTTAACTGCAATTGACAGTCTGTGGCCAGAGCAAATGTGTATGACACATATTGCGTATTTGGCTCGTGCGTCAACACTTTTCTTGCCTCACAAGTCGCTGCCAGCTGACCCCGAGCGGGTGAGAAGGGGTGACAACAGCACCGGAACATGTTGCTGATGAGACAGCTTCCTGTTTTCTTTTCGCCTTTCAGCCATTTGCAGTGCTTAGCACAAAATGCTGTTATTGCTTTTATTTCTACTTGTTGTTGGGCGTATGCGTGCAGTAGGCTTAATATTCGTTACATCATGACACAGCTGACAGGCAGGCACAGGTGCGTGTCAGATATTTTCATAGCCGGCGACATTTATGCAACATTCATTAAGTGTGTCACACACACGACACTCACTACCTTACTACCACTGAGCCTTATCACCACTTCCATTACGCTCAGCTCTTTAGCCACCGTGCCTGCCTGGTGTGCCTTGCGAAAATTAACACATGCCCTGGCTAACCGCAGTCGATTTAGTCAGTCTTAGGAGCTCTTGTCGAGTGTGTGTTTACTCAGTGACAACCACCAGAAATGTATATGTGGCGGGCGGCCTTAGTCGAAAGGCCCACAACAAACAGCAACCAGCAACTGCAGCATGTATAAAGCGTACTATGTTTATGTTGCCTACTTTTGTGCGCACTCGTTGTCAATTAAAAGAACTGCAAACTTGGAAATAGCTTTGAGGACTCTTAACTAAACACAGCATGTGAAAGGCAATAGAAAAACAACTAAATAAACTTTGTTACGCTGTTTCTGCAGCCCAAACATTTAAGAGCTATTGAACGTTTTGCGAAGATGATTTAAGCTTGTGCTAAAGGGCTTAGAAGTCAGTGAAGTGTGGATACAGTCTGTCTTAGCTATTGAGTAAGTGGGAAAAATAAGTTATAATGTGTTCTTAAAAGAATTGGGTAGTTAGAAAAGTTGCTTAAGTCAAACTCCAATTTGCTTGAAAAATTTATGAAAAAGTTGAAAAGAAAAGTTAATTAAATATTTAAATATATATATATATTCAGTCATCAGAATCAGGTAGAGTACAAGCAATGCTTCTTCCTATGGCTTTGTACTTTTCTATTTAATAAACAAAATAATCTATAAGGCAAACTCCATTAACTCGACTGCCTAGCCAGCCGATTCATAGCGCTTAATCTAGCCGACTAAGTCTATAATTTCATGCTCGTCAAGGCTTGAGTAGCGTGAATATCACACATACGCCACGCTGCACGTGCCAGACTACTTAATTTAGTTGCGCTGTCATTGTGCGTAAATTTCCAAAAATACGAAAATAAAAAAACACTTTGTAAGCCAGCCGCGGGCAATTCATTACTATTTGATGTTGGAACAATTGGAATTTATGTGCCCAGCAGGGCTAGGATAATTGACAAGCTACAGAGCAAGAAGTAGAGTACAGGGCGCAGGCTGCAGGGTGCAGGGTGCAGACCCATAATTCACTCAACTCCCTGGCTGGCTGAAGACGGCAACTTTTGGCCGTGTGCGTCACAAAACACACGCCAAGTCAGAGATATTTGGTTTAGTGTCCGCGCTGTGTGTGTGTGTGTGTGTGTGTGTGTGGTAAAATCGCAGCTAAATTGTGCACAGCCAATGGCTGGCACAAAAGGTCAAAAGTTGCTGGCCAAATTGGCCAAAGGGTTGGCCACAATATAAAATTTCTAGCCACTGTCAAGCTGTCAAATCGTTTTATGCTCTCACTTCACGTCTCCTTAATGTCAATTCTCTGAAACATATTTGTACACTGTTGCACTATTTAACCAGGCTTCAGGACTTGCCTTATTATTTTTGCTCCTCTTCATATTTTTATCTGCTAAGAATGACCTTTATGGTTTATATACAGTTTTGTATGACATTCATTGTCACTTCTATCATACATCGATAGCGCTTACCTAAGTGAGTTGCAATTAATATAAATTATGCTCATGGAAATATTACAACTGTTCTAATAATGGCTTTATTATGTCGTTTATTATGAAAAGGATATAAACATCAACTGTATTCTTTTGTTGTTATCCATAATTGGATCACAATATTGAAAGAAAAATTTCTGATATTCTATCAAACTTATCTATGCATTGCTCATACACATGAAAGACTAATATATCATTTATAAATACTTACACTTAGTTTATATGAGTATATTTAGCAGAATAACTTGAGCAAAATACTATATAAAACAGTTTTTTAATAAATTATATTAAATATTAAATACAATATTAAATACAGTTGAGCTCAGTGTTCACTGATATGCCATGGTTATGCTTATTAAACGTATGTAAATTAATTTTGCTAATTAAATCTTTATTAAATACGTGTCAATAAAAATATAATTAAATATCCATAGTTAAGAATTTGTACATATTTTGCGGTAATAAATTGAATAAAATATTATATGCAATTTAAATTATTTTACACGAAAATATTTAAAAAGAAAAAAATACTATTCTAGCTAGACTTGCTGATATCCTGTAAAAAAAAAGTTGAATTTACTTTAATCATTATAGAAGAAATTTATCTATATATAAAGATATATATAAAAAATTTTCTATATGAAGATAGTTATAGATGGAGAAATAGATAGACCTTATGTTATTTTATGTACTCGATAGAGACTTGGAAGCCTGATCCACTAGACCAACTAGGACTCTTCCAAAAGGGTATAATCAGTTTGGTTTTTTGTTAAAAGCTGCAAATGGATTTTAAATTTACATTTAATATGCAGCAAAAAGCAAAATAAATATTTAAAAAAAAAACCATTAGCTGACAATCAGCGAAATTAATTAATTTTCATTTTAAAAATTATATTTGTTTTTTGTTGCTGTTTTTTTTTGTCCGAGCACTAATTTGCAGTGCTCATAAAATCCTGTTAAGTGAGCATTAGAGGCTGCTGCGTGGGCTGACGCCATTTTGAACGGCGTCGGGGGAGAAAGAAATCAAAATGAAACCCAAACAAGGCGAGAGTTAATTGAATTTATTGTTGTTCTGCTGTTATTTTGCTCTTTTTTCTTGTTCTTGTTGTTGTTCTTGTTTTTGTTGTTTCACTGCTTTCAGGGCCAATATGCTGCGCCATTTTTTAACATGCGCCGCACATGCCGCACAGAATTTGGTATTTTAATTTGCGCTTGTTTTTGTTTTCTTTTGTTGTTGCTAAATTTTTTATTTCATCTTTTTTTTTTTTTTTGGCTCCTTCTTTTTGTGTTATGAGTGTAAATTTTCAGTATATCTTCTTTTTTTAGCACCATAAATTGGTTTTCCTTTTAGCAGGCACGTGGAACGCTGGTCGTATGTTAGGGCTTGGCATAAAGCTTGCCATGGCTTTTAGGAACAATTTTCACTTCCAGCACCATTTCGCCATTTTGCTGGCTGTTTGTGTGTGTGTGTGAGTGCGTGTTTATGTAGCTGCCGTCTGGCTTAGCTAAGTCTTTGTTTTTTTTCCATTTGTCTGCATTTAATGTGCGGCCGCACACCAAAAGAGGTTTACTTTTCGACATTTGGCTGCCGTGGCTCTCTCTGCATTTGTTTTACGATTATTTGCGGTTTGCTTTTTTGAAAGGCTGCTTTATGTAGCTTTGAATTACCTGTGGCAATAACGCATGGCGCACTCTTTGCGCCCAAATTAATCTAATTCAATTTGGCAAAAGCTGTACAACTTTCTTCAAAGTTTTCCATCTGCCTGGCACTTGACAGTTTTCTATTTCAATTTTAAGCTAAACACTTTTGCAATATCACAATATTTGCATGCCACTTATAAGGGCAGTTTTTGGCCATGTTGTCTATGGATTTATATATATATATATATTTATATAAAGAGATATGAAAGAGCGAAAAATTCAGTTTTTCTACTTTGTTAACTTTCTCTCTTTCAGTTACGGTATTCAGCTCACACCATTTTATAAACTTTTCTGTTGTTTTTTCTTCTGTTTACCTCTTTGTTTTGCCAAAGAAGAGTTTTTTTCTTTCTTTTATTACAGCTCAACACTTTTAAATTGCTTTTGCAATTCAAATTTGTGCAGCCAAAGGTTGCTCAAGCACTGCAGATAGAGCCAAGAAATGCCAGCTGTAAAAGAAGAGTAATTACTATCTATATGTATAATATTTATGAACATCAAAATTGATTTTTTTTATTTATTTAATTAATAATATGAAGGATTTTTATAGATTACTATATAAAATAAAGTCGTATTTATGTAATTCTCTGTATAAAACGCTTTTTCCGCAAAAAGTAAATAAATAAAATACAATTTCGGATAAGCAGCTTAAAGGCGATTACAATGCAAGCATACTTTATGAGCATCATTTAAATTTTACATATGTAAGCGGGCAAATGTGGTTTAATATGCTTACATATTTGATACATAATAAATATGAACACATAATATATCCAAATATGTTGCTATAGAGCAATGCTTGTGCGTGCTTCTAATGCACAGTTTTTGATGGAGAAATAATTGAATACAAATTTTAACATTGTCAAAAGTTTATATAAAATGTTTAAATATATAAAAAATAAATCATAATATTCTTAAAGCTTATAGCAGTTTTATATCTCAACAAACTAAAAACTACCTAAAGTTGATCTATTTCAAACAAATTTCTATAAGTTAAAAATTACTTTAAGCTAAATATAGCCAAGTAGCAAACATTGATATTATATTTTGATTTATTTGACTAACATTTCAAGCTGTTTTTCATACTTTCTACCCCTTTGGTCTTTTCCTGCAGATGCCTGTCATCCTTACGAGCCTTTCAAGTGCCCCGGCGATGGTAATTGCATTTCCATACAATATTTATGCGACGGTGCACCCGATTGCTCTGATGGCTACGATGAGGACATGCGCCTTTGCACTGCGGGTAAGTCCCAGGCATACAGAATCGAAATTACTTTTGGTTTTCAGTTGTTGTTGAAGCTGCTTGCAACGACCAATTGTCCAGCAGTTGTTGGCTTTAATTCTATGCAAACTGTTGGCCAACTGGTGGACCATAAATAATTCGCTTAGTCCCATTCATGTTCTAGCTGAATCAAAGCGAGCAAATTAAGCAATTTTGATTTGTGGCTGCCAGCAACAAGCTCCAATCAAATTTTGTGAAGAGCACATCCGAAGGCTGTGTGTTCTTCACTCATGGCTGCCCAGGCAGCTCCCAGCGGGCATACGACAGAAACTGTCAAATTGATCTCTCAAGAAGCCAGCAGGAAATTAAAGGCCGTATTTCAATTAGGCTGTCCGGCGTGTGTATGTCTATGTGTCATGTCAAGGGCAACTGTGCATCATGTGTCAAGGCCCTAAGTAACATACAGCATACATACAAAGCCGCAAAACGCACTCGACTCTGGCTGGCCTCTGGCAACTAGTTTTAAACTTCCAACACGTTATTCCAATTTTCAAGATTTGCTCGCTTGAATCTAATCAAATTAGCCACAGAGTTGCAAACTTGAGCAGCAAATCAAAAAGTTTTCATTCAACCTGTCCATTTTCACGGTCCGAGAAGTTGCAAAAATTTTTAAAGAATTTTATGTTCGAGACATGCCAAAGAACTTCGATAAAATTCGAAAGTTGGATATACAAAATTGCTTGAAAGTTGAAAATACAACAGAAACTCTTGGATTTCGCTCTCCTGAAGGTGAATACTTGTTGTCAGTCTGTTTCATGTTTTGCTTTCCAAACAGAAATGGATATACAGGATAAGTTTGCTTAGTTGAAATGAGTGTAAATGGCAGAAGAGGGCGTTAATATATTCTCTACTTAACAGTCGAAGCGAACTAGTCCTCTCTGTCTGTCTTTCTATCTATATATATATGTCTCCCTCAATGAAATATAGAAAGTTTTGCTTTGACTCATATACACACTTTGATATTCAGCAGCTCGGCAGGATATAGCCTTCCGACTAGAGTTTTCTATACAATTTAAATAATAATATGATACTAGGCAACCTTGTATCAATTCGAAACAATTAATAAATGCATAAAAAATTTAAAAAAATAATAAAAAATTCTATTGATCCAAGTTGAGAACTCTTACGCTGCTTATCCCTAAGTCAAGTCAATCAATCCACTTGAAACATCGATTTAGACAATATTTCCGTTTTTGAATGACAGTTGATTTATGTGGCAGTGAAGGGCCAAATGATGGCGTACAATCAGCAAAATAATTAAACAAATTGCACGATAATTAAGGCAAAAATAATTAACTTTGGCATTGTAGCTGGCGATGAAAATCTTGTAATAAATATTGGGGAACGCGCGGCAATTTATTGTGGCTGGCTCATAAAGATATATATTTCTTGGCACATAAACTAGCTGAAAAGACAGAAGATATGTACTCGTAGTTTATTTTCGGAGTTACGCACTGATGGCGAGCAAACAATGGGAAATTCATTTATGGGGAAAGACAACAGGACAGCTGGGCAAAGCAACGGCAACGGGCGAAACTTTAAGCAAACAGAAAATTGCTGCCACTAATTGCCCCAATTCACTTGACTAAAGCCTGAAAGTTGGCAGCAGGCGGGGCCGACGCCTACACGTGCGTCCTTCGGCCCCTCTAGACTCTGCTGCCAGGACACGCAGAGGCCACAGGGCACAGCCGAGCGCACTGAGGCGTTCGTTTTACGTGTACACCATTGTTGTACTATAACAAAACCAAAATGAGCAAACCCCAACCCATAGAAAAAAAATCAACTATTTTCGACAATGAAATCATTTAGGAAGTGTCGGTCTCGGTCTAGGTCTCGGTCTCGCACTGGGTCTAGTTATAGCGCCTGGCTCAAATGTCTTTGATAAATTATGCGCCACACTCTATCTAGTTGCCCTAAGCCCGCTGTTGAATGTGGGGCTAAATGCCAGACTAAATTTTGCTGCTCCACAACTGTAGCCTGGCAACAGAGCTGCTGCTACATTAAACTTGCTGCAAGGTTTCCATTTCAGGCAATTTTTTTCTAAATTGAGCACGAGCATTAAATTCCATAGAAACTAGATATTCATCAGGTGGGGCCAAGACAAGGGAATACGTTTTTAATAAACATTAATTAGCACGTTGCCACAGCTCTTGGTGGTTTCTAGAGCTTAGTAAGTGACTGCTGGGTCAGAAATCATGGCCAACTCTATACACTTTACGGCGCAGAAATTATAAAGGGTAGAGAATGCAGAGCATGCTTTAAATACACATAAATAAACAACAATATAAGAGAATATATATTTTTTTATAGAAAAATAATACAGAGTCCGTTAACCAATAGCCCAATGGCAGTGGCATAAAAAAAATAAAGAAATAAAAAACAAATATTAAATGCGCTGCACTCGAATACCCAGGGGAAATTAACATATATTTGCATACATTTTAACAACAGCCAAAAAGTTAACTTTGGAGCTTGCCATGAGCTGAACAAAGTGTATTGCCACTGACTGCTACAGGGCTGCAGGGCCAGCGAGCAAAGAGCCTGCAAATGCTAGGTGGCCTTATCTAAACGGCTGATACACATCGCTTGAATATGTAACAAGTTAAAGGCAAACAGGCGACACCAACTCACCAACACACACAGTCGCCCACACACACACCATGGTCGGGGCATGTAAAACTGTGCCAGACCCCGACGATATGTCCTGGCCATACATGCAGTGCAGCCCACATAGATGCCAACAACAAAAGAAAACAGCTTGCAAAAAGGGGGTAAAAAGTAGAGTTCTCTAGTTGGAAATGCGCAGCTAGAATATACCCTAGACTCTGTGAGAAACTTACAATAAAAGTTGGTAGATTATGCCTTATAAATGCAGTTCTTTATGGCCTAAGTATAAGCTAAAGGAAATACTTGACATCTCCCTATAGTACTTCACACAAAGATCGTCTAGTCTAAAGAGATATTTGAGAAATCGAAGAGAGAGAGAGAGAGAGAGAGAGAGAGAAGATGTACAGAAGTGTATACGAGAATATGAGAACATTACTTAAGCTATATTCAAATTTCTTATATGATATATGAACTGAGAGATCTTTTGTTTTAACAGTTACATTCATACGTATAAACACAAAATACCCTCTTAGCTATACAGAACATATTAACAACTGGGCAAATGCGCCATTTGCATAACAAATACAGTCAGTAACTGAATCAACCTACATATACACATACACATACACACACACCACCCACACATGCTACAGATCCATCGAGTACCGTGTCCTTGCAACCATTAAAAATGCCAACATTCGTCAGCATATGTACATGAGGGACGTTGAGCGGGTCTCGAAAGTGCAGCCAGTTGGGTTAAAGGCCGAGAAGAGTCGCACAAAATGTTAAAAAGAAATAAAATTGCAATAAAATGAAATAGTTTGGGCAAAAGGTTTTATTTTCATTCAATATATATAAATAGATCAATTTAAAATAAATTGTTTCGAAAGTGCTCTACGGCCGCAAATTAACATTTAAGTCAATCTAAATAATGAAAGGAATATAAAAGAGAGAGAGGCAGACAGGGAGAGAGAGAGAGAGAGAGAAAGACAGAAAGAGAGAGTGACTGAGTGAGAGAGAGCAAGAGAGAGAAAGAGAGAGTGAGAGAGTGAGTGTGTGAGTGGAGAGAGAGAGAGAGAGAGAGAGAGAGAGAGAGAGAGAGAGAGAGAGAGAGAGAGAGAGAAATAGAAAGAGAGAGAGAGAGAAAGAGAGGGAGCAAGAGAAAGAGAGAGAGAGAGAAAGAGAGGGAGCAAGAGAGAGAGAAAAAGAGAGAGAAAGAGAGAGAGAGAGAGAGAGAGAGAGAGAGAGAGAGAGAGAGAGTGAGGGGAGTCGAGTGTGGGAGAGAAAGTGGACAAGAGAGAAAGAGAGGCACACAAAGCGAGAGCGAGACAGTGAAGGGGGGGGGGGAGTGTGGGAGAGAAAGCGGGCAAGAGAGAAAGAGAGGCACACAAAGCGAGAGAGTGAGAGAGAGAGAGAGAGCAATAAAGTCATTGGGAGGTACACAGCGAGAGATGCAAAGACACAGAGAGATATTGAAGAAATGTGTAAAATGATGATTAATACATAGATATATATATAAGTATATAAAATATATACTGAATATAGAAAATATGAAAAATCTATGAGTTGTATTGTTATTTATGATAATTTCAAATTAAGTTTCGCTTTTATTTAATTTTTATTTTTCAGTTACTTTCAGTAACTTTTTTCTCGGTCTTAGATTCTAATTCTGTACGTCTCTTAGTCGAATCCACTTCTGTGTCATCAATCAGAATAATTTATTTTATATTTCAATCTTAATTGTATATGACGAGCTTTTATTATGCAAGTCATTTCTTCATCAAATATTTACTCAAATATCACTTATTATTTATGCTAGAACTATATGTAATTAATTCACAAGTAATTGGTATCCAATTATGACACACTAATGGATTCTATGTTGCCAAGCAACATATCTCACTCAACTCTTGACCCTTCGTTGTGCTAATTGAAGCACGTGTCGAACGGATGCAACTTGTCTAGTGAAACAGAAGTGTCATATCCTGCCTTTAGTTAGAGCAATCCCTTCAAGTGCCTTGGATTATTTATTAGCAATTTGTAACATTTTCTTGGTTTTACCTGTGCTTGCAGCCAAACGACCACCCGTCGAGGAGACTGCATCCTTTTTGCAGAGCCTAATCGCCTCTCATGGACCTAATTACCTGGAGAAACTCTTTGGCAGCAAGGCACGTGACGCGCTCTCCCCGTTGGGCGGTGTGGAGAAGGTGGCCATCGCCTTGAGCGAGTCGCAAACTATTGAGGACTTTGGAGCCGCATTGCACCTAATGAGGTAAGGTCAGCATATATAAGCCAAACTGAAAGCCCGAAGGGCTCACTCACTATATATATGCGCTTAAAACTAAAACCGTTTGTTATCTCAGACCCTTTTCACCATGAAGTAGAATTTTAATTTAGTGCCTCGAGTAACATATCCTCCCGAAAATAGTATAAATAATGAAAGCTCTTAAATAAACTTAACATACCCCAAAGCCATTTGTACTTTTGCCACATTCCCCCTTTACTTGCTGGCCTCTTCTCCTTTTTTCACACCAGAGTCCTGCCTCACTGGCCAGGAGCTCTCTGTTGCTGTACAGCATCCAGCAGCGTCCTTGGCGAGTTTCTTGAATTATGCGTGCGTCCTCAACCCGATGCTGCTCGGCAACCAACCACAAACAAGTTATAAAATTTTAAAATATGGCATACGTACCCTTTGTTTGCTTTTTGTCTGTGGCTGCGTCTGTTCTTTATTTGAATACATTTTTGGCTGTTTTTTTTTGTTGGTGTAGTTGACAGTTTGCAAACTAGTTTTCAGGATGACAACCCCATATTATATGCTTTGCCCATGAAGATGCGTATGAAGGGTGTAGCAAAGTCGTTGTGGTTTCGGAACGAATGACATTTATTAAGCCACATAAACTATAAGACTTAATATGCTCTAGCCAGCCCGAGTCTTTATTGTTTGTCAGGTATAAGGAAAAATATGATTCAATTTCCAATTTTTGCTTAAAGATATCCTGAAAATCGAATTTGATGGTTCATATTACAGATACATGATATAGTATACCGAGCTGTATGAGTCTACTCTAGTTGGATATAGATAAATATATAATTTATATATGAATATAAACGATATATATCTATATAAGAGAATTTCTTCTTTGCCACACTACTTAGGCGAGTTCTTTCACCTCGTTAGAGTAATTCAAGTTGAAAGGAACACAAAGCCGAAATTGTGACAAAAAGTAAACAGACTGTTGGCAGCGCTCATAACAGAAAACCTTCATTAAATTAGAACAATAAAAACGAACCACAAAACCGGCGGCAATAGTAATGAGATTTGCTCCCAAAAATGACTCTCGCACGTAGGCCCAATTAACTGGAGTGTACCTAATTATGAGCCACGGCTAGACACATAAGACCGACGAACCCGACCAGCCCGACGAACGGCATGATAAATTAGCAAAAATCCTTCGCAGGGCTGTTTACCTTCGCCACTGCGTCTGTCTCTGGCTCTGGCTCTGCGGTTGTCCTGCCTCTCGTTCCAGCATTTTGGGGCACTTACAAAATTTCATCAACGCAATTAATCGTTGAAGCGAAAGTTTGAAGTGCCTGCGAGAGCACTTTAAGGGACGCATCCGAACTTCAATGGCTACACGTAAAGTATATATTATGCTGGCCTGAAACAAGGCAAAGTTATCAGCTACAATTTGGTATCGCTGATAAAAACAAGTAAGAAAGCTCTAGTCGGCGGTACCCGACTAGGAGATCCCCTGAACCCTGCGAGAGCCGATACTCCAAACATTCTATGCTTATTTAACATATATATATACAAGCAATACATGCACATACATACACACATACACATACGCACGCACGCATAAGCGAGCGCTCTGCTGACTGCGCAGTTAACGCAGCGACTGAGTGTGGGCTGCGCTCATAGGCTTTACTATGGGAAATTAAATGTTTAATAACTTCTGTTGTATATGGACTTTCTTAATCAAACTTTCAGAGCGTGATTCTGTCATTTATATGTGTATATTTGCCAAAGCACAAGTCTCTAGTATTTGAAATACGGATTTTACAAGTTTGGGGGGAAAGGGAAAGAAAGGGGGGTGGTATCAAAAATTTGACAAAAATCAAAATTGTATAAACTCTACATTATACTGAATACAAAATTTGGAGACTCTAGCTCTAAAGATGCGGGAGATATAAACTTATAACTGCGTTTCGATAACGTTTTAAATCGATAACATTAAAACGATAAAAGTTATCGAATTTTTGAAACAAACTCGATCTGCGCGTGCTATACACGGACCTACATAAAAAATTTCAAGTCTCTAGCTCTTATAGATTCTGAGATCGACGCGTTCAAACATACGGACAGACGGACAGACGGACAGACGGACAGACGGACAGACGGACAGACGGACGGACGGACAGACGGACAGGGCTAAATCAACTCAGCTCGTCGCCCTGATCAAGAATATATATACTTTATGGGGTCTGCCACGCCTCCTTCTGCCTGTTACATACATTTTAACAAAACCATTATACCCTGTTTTCCCATTTTCAATGGGTTCAGGGTATAAAAAGTCAAAGAAATGCCTACAATCATGTATCTATTTATATTTATTTATAGAACCCTCTCAGCCAAACTTTTTGTTTTTTTTTTTATGCCTTGAGCATGACTTGGAAAGTGCTTTTCCAATGAGCTCAACTGAGTGTTTATTTATGATTTGTTAGAGCTGGATTAGGGCTTGCCTTCTAATGTCACATGTCAGGATCAGATCAAATAGCGTTTCAGTAGTAAAAACAACCTATCGAACTATCAGGGCAAAGCTTTAGCCATAAGAATAACATATTTGTAAGCAACAAATCATATTAACCCTAGGAGGGGAAAGATAGAAAGCATCAGAATTGTACCTAGGGTATTTCCTAGTCTGGCATATCCCAGTTTGGAGAAGCACTCATGCTTGTTTCAATTTGTGACGCGGTGTACACAATGAGTTGTGGTTGCTCTGTCGCTCATGCTTTCATGCTTCTGCTAATAATAAAGTTTTCCTTTTTAAACAACAACAAAAACAAGGACGTCACCTGAAAGAATTAATTAAGAAAAGCGTAATATAAACCTGACCACAAAAAGGCATTAAACAATAGAGCGATTTCTCTGCTATATATTTATACCCTGAACCCATTGAAAATGGGAAAACAGGGTATAATGGTTTTGTTAAAATGTATGTAACAGGCAGAAGGAGGCGTGGCAGACCCCATAAAGTATATATATTCCTGATCAGGCCGACGAGCTGAGTTGATTTAGCCCTGTCCGTCTGTCCGTCCGTCCGTCCGTCCGTCTGTCCGTCTGTCCGTCTGTCCGTCTGTCCGTATGTTTGAACGCGTCGATCTCAGAATCTATAAGAGCTAGAGACTTGAAATTTTTTATGTAGGTTCGTGTATAGCACGCGCAGATCGAGTTTGTTTCAAAAATTCGATAACTTTTATCGTTTTAATGTTATCGATTAAAAACGAAATCGAAAACCAGTTATAAAATTATGGCTTGCACATCTTTCAAGCTAGAGACTCTTTATTTTGAATATAGTTGCATGTGTATTTTATACAATTTTGGCTTTTATTATATTTTGGATGCCACGCCCCCTTCGCCCCCAAGTTTCAAAAAACGTATTTCAAGTACTAGAGACTTGTGCTTCGGCAGATACATACTTATGATTAACATAATCACACTGTGAAAGTTTGATTCAAAAAGTCCATCTACAAAGAAACTTATTAAACAATTAAGTTTTCATAATATAGCTCTTCTGCAGCCCAAGCGCAGTCGCTGCGTAAACTGCGCAGTCAGCAGAGCGCTCGCTTATGCGTGCGTGCGTATGTGTGTGTGTATGTGTGTATGCATGTGTTGCTTGTATATATATATGTTAAATAAGTATAAGACGTTTGGAATATCGGCTCATCGCAGGGTTCAGGGGATCTCCTAGTCGGGTACCACCGACTAGAGCTTTCTTACTTGTTTAATTAAAATTGGCTGAAAGAAAATATATTAAAGCTTTAGCAATATGTCTATGCTTAAGTCTAGTCTTTTATATAAGTTTAACATTTTCAAACTTTCCTTTTCAGATCTGACTTGGAGCACTTGCGTTCCGTTTTCATGGCCGTGGAGAATGGAGATCTTGGCATGTTGAAGTCGCTGGGCATTAAGGACTCTGAGTTGGGCGATGTGAAGTTCTTCTTGGAGAAATTGGTTAATACCGGTTTCCTCGACTGAGTAGCGCCGGATCCGGCTTCTGGATTTTATTATGCACACGCACAGCCCATTAATCCTAATTTCTATTCATATTTGGGCACGCCCTACGACAATTACAACTATTAGACGGGGCGTTGCAGCCAATGTGTATTACAACAAATACACTCTCACTTCCATACACACACACACACACACACATAAATATCAAATATTTTCTCAAAAACTTTCGCAGTTTTATTGAGTTTCTAATGAAAATTTTTTATGTTTTGTGCTTTTCCTAACCAACTAAACATTGATTTGCTTTCAATTTTCAAACATCTTTTTTAGAAAGAAAAAAAAACGAAAATTACAAAAAAAAATGCAAAATGTCATAAAACTAAAAAAAAAAAAACTATCGCTACACTGCAAAAAATATATATCGATCAAAGACAAATATATATATACCAAAACGAGGATAAATCGGCTTCTCTATACTAAATACTTTCTGCAAATTCTTCTACTGCGCTCCTTAAATCGATCTGCAATCGTTCTCTCTTGGTTTCGTTTGTGTTCAAAGACTCTTTCAAATTTTGAGAAAATTAACGCGCATCTTTCAGTAAATAACCAAAAAGTTTCGTTGACTAACGAAAACATCAAAAAGAATTCACGAAAAATGCAAAATATGGAAGCAGGATCGTTCGGCAAAAGAAAACAAAGAAGAAAAAAAATAAAAATAAAAATATAAAAGCAAAAAAAATAAATATAAAACTACTTAAATATTTATAATATGAAATCTTTTTCTTATATGTGTATAACGACTTTATAAATGTATTCGCGTAAGTGTTTGAAGATGCCGCAAATCGAATCTAGTTTCAATCCCCCAAAAAGACATGCACTCCAAGGTATTCACTGTAGCAGAAGCTCTACGTTTCAGCAATAAAGCAACCGAGGCTATCAGTACAGAACCTTCCAAGAAATATGCTTAGAACTCAATTACAAAAGTACTTTTAACTTTTTGAAAATTCTTTTCTATATACACACACACACACACACACTTACTTACGTCTATGTAGAGTTTGTATTTCTATTTACATATATATATATATATATACCGATATATATGTATATATATATTGGGACATATCGTCTAGAGCTTAGAGTTCAACCCACAAGTAAGCCCTGCAGCTATTGTTGTTTAATTGGAGCTCAGTAGTCACTCCACTTTTCAATTAGCAGTCATGCGAAATATATACATTTATATAATTAATATATATACTTATACACATACATATTAGAATAAAAACAAAAAAAAAGTCGAAAATGTCGGGCTACTGTACACAATTCAATACCTGAAAATACAATTGTCGAGTTGCATAATTTATGAGATATAAATGCACAGCTATTGAAAAAGCAAATCAAACAAAAAATTATGGTTAAATAAATTAACCTTTTTATTACATACATATAATAATACTAACTTAAAAATCAATGTAAGTCTATTCAACTTTTTAACATAAAACATTTCAAAAACAAAAACAAATATATATCAAAAAAACAGTAACCAAAATGAAGCTCTTGAGATAGAAAGTTTTAGCAGCCAGTTTTGCTTATGATACTCAACTGACCCTTTCAACTACTATATATACATATAGAAGATATCTTGTTTATATATAGTAAAGAATATAAAAAAATAATAAAATTGGCTACTAAAACTCTTTGCTTTATGCTTTTATCTACTTTGTAAAGAATTGAACAAATATTAAAGGAAATGAAATCTACCCACATAAATTATGTTCACACTCCTTGGGGAGTTCAGATGATACGAAAGAGCACGGAATTGTTAAAAGCGAAGGTAACTAAAACTATATTCCATTAGGAATGTACGCTATGAGGTATTCACAATTAACAGAAAGTAACGAACCCAACGTTCTAATGGCAGATTCAGATACCAAAAAGGCAAAACCGAAAACTAAAACAAAAAAATATTCAGAATTAAAACAAAATATTAATGGAGTTATAAGTACCTTGAATTAGCTGGTAGAAACTTAACCAAAACAAAGTATTGTTGCTAGAAAAAATTATTAAAAAAAAGAAAAAAAATCAACTTTTTATTTTAAATTTAATCTTAATAATAATTGTCTATTTAAATGTTAAAAAAAATTACTTAAGTGTGAACAAAATATATTGAAATTTGTTTAAATTTAAAATGAATTAAGAGTGGTATTGAAATAAAATAAATGAAAAAAGATCCATTGAACTATATATATATATATATATATATACATATATACTATATATAAATGTCTAAGTAAATAACAATATAAATATATATATATATATATACACATATAATTATGATAACTAACAATGTATGTATGTATACATGTGTATATGCCCCGTGTAAATAAAGAGACAAGCTACATATTTCATATGAATGCAAATGAACGTTGAACGCGAACAAGAAATAATATTAATAATAATAATATTGATTGAAACATAAAACAAAAAACTAACAAGTGATAATTTGTTTATTTTTTTCTAATGTACAACAATTTTAAACAATTTTTCATATACCGTTTCCACACTTTTTATATCGTTTACTCGAAATCCTAACTAAATTCTTAACAACAAAAAAACAAAACATATCTTTGCAATTTTGCAACAATTAGACGTTTCTTTGAGCATATTTTTGAAAGTTTTAACATTTATTATACAAAACTTAGTACTATATATATATATATACTATATACATATATACGATATTATACGTAAGCCACAAAACTGTATCACAAACATATCAGCGTATAGAAACTATAAATGTTATAAAACGCAAATGCAAACTAACTGCATATAGAGATCAGATAAGCAAAATATTAATCTATATAATCTATATATGTAGACAAATATGCAACATATCAATTTACAAAAAAAAAAAAAAAAAAAACATATCAAATATGCAAACAAATGGAAAATAGTAAAAATTAAAAAAATAGTTAATTGTGAAAGAGATTTAAATAACATTTACAGTAACAACTTTTTCAAACATTTTTTTTTTTTATCTTTTTTATTTAAAACTTTTAAGCTTTGCAACTTGTTTCAGCATTTTAAGCCCAAAACTGACCCAAAATTAATTAAAATGCTGAAACAATTGTGCAAAACTTTACACAAAAACTATTTAATAAAAAACTTGAACAAAAATCAATTTGATTTTCTCTTCAGTTTTTATATAAATTTTTTTTTAGATTTTCAATTTGCTATAACATAAATAGTTGCAACCATGCATGTATGTGTGCGTATTTCTATATTAAAATATCAATAAACATATCTGAAAATGTTATAGAAAAAATCAAATAAGTATTGCAGCAAACAAGAGTCAAATACTCTTCAAAAATCACACAAAAAAAAAAAAAAATGACAAGAAAAAAACCAAAAATAAAAAACTTGAATTCAATTGCAAAAGAACAAAAACTTAAAACGTATTTTGAAAACCAAAAAAAAAAAAAAAATACAACAAAATTATTAAAAATTCTAAGTGTATATGAATATAGATTGAAATGCAGAAACCTAAATACAATTTTAAGCATTCCAATGAAGCTATTTCTTTGGTGTGCCGTTTTAAAAACAATCCAAATGTGTTTTATTTGGGCAATTGTGAACTAGTTTCAGAAGTCGAGTTCTACTAAATACGTAATGCTCGTTTATGGAGCGAAAAAAAACTTACTTTAAAGAGTTCCCAATGAGTCGGACTGTCTATCCTCAAAAAATCCAGTTCAGTTTCGCTTGAAAGCTTTAAAGCATAGCTGTTTAATAGGTCAACATCCATGACACCTACAAGACTTGGTAGTTCTAGCTCTAAAACTGAGGAAGTTTTCTCTTCATTGAAATATAATTTGTCAATTTGTAGTACTAAACGGCTTTTTAAGTTTTGGAATTCTCGCTCTATATCTATATTTCTGTATATTTCTTTTCGCATGAAATATTCCCAAGATTCATATTTATCTTGAAGGTAACCAATCGGTAATCGGACTCAAATTACTTTTAAAATTATTATGATGTATGTAATAAAGTCTTATTTGAGAATATCCATATTTTTCCCATACCATATCATCAAGTGAGAAATAAAAAATATTTTCTAAACCAAGTTCGAAAATTAAGAACTCTAATACTACTCAAGTTATCTATTCTAAATTTCACTTAGTAATCATAATAATGTCGTTTGATTTCATTAATTAATTGAAATCGTTAGCTATTTATAGGCTTTACTTCTTTCAATATGAGCACAAAGCAAGTTTGAATTCAACAAGTGCGATAAGATATAGCATTCCGGCCGTACGGATTCCTACACAGCCCACACACTCACACATACACTTCCACCTTTACTTTCGCCCAAAACAAGTGAAAAGAGAATGAGAGTTGTTGAAACACACTTTGATAGCATCACAGTTAACAGAACAGCTGAGAGCTGGCTAACCGAGCGATCTCTTTGCAAATAGAACATTTCGTATCGCTCTATTACTTTTCATTTTATAAGTTTTCTAATCAGTTGGGAGACGTTTGCATTGGGTTTCTCAGCTCTCATTTGTGCTTATGATAGCCTTCGGTAGTATTTGTATTTGCTCGCTGTTGATTAGAGGCGCTCAAATGTTGTTGCCTTAGTCGTACTTTACATTTTAACGCACTCGGTCAGCGCTTTAGGTGCGTCTATCGCGGGTATACCTATAACTTGATCATGCAGTGCGCGAAGTAATTAATCTATCAGCTTGATGATTGATTGAAAAGCCATTGACTCTATAAGGAATATCAAGTTATTGCTGTCTGTGGTAATGTTAGACAGCCTCATAGTGGCTGTAGGTTCAATTTGTTAAGCTGCCTAAAAGTATGTGACAGTGTTGAACAACGATAGAAAATTTAACAAACAAAATCAAAGAATATCATATGAATAGTTCTTTAAATTACAATGGATGAAATTCTCTAAAAAACAAGTGTTTTTATAATATATATATTTGAAAAATGCACGATCCCAGCGATTATGATTCAGTCTATAGCGACGAGGATTTCATGAATGTTATACAGGGCGCCGAAACGCCCCCCTTGATGAACTATGATGAGTTTATGGTAAAGACCATGGGTAAGTATTTCTACTTTAAGTGCATATATATACTTATCATATGTATAGATATCTATATATATGCAGGTATATGTCAGTCCACATTAGAGCTGTCAACAGCTGTAGCTCTTATCTAGTGTTTGTCATGGCTTTAAATTTTGATAAAATGCCGTTGTGTACAAGCCTTTGCATATGATGATGTGAAAAGTCTGGCCGTAATACTCGTATATGCATAATAGGCTAGATAAATTATTCTCAAACTACCTGGTTATATTAGTATAGCTTTCTATATATACAAAAACTAAAAAGTGTACTTATTATATATTATACATATTATACAAACACAACTGAAAAGTATAAATTGTAAATATTGACTGAGTACAAACCATTTTCCAATTTGACTCTCCCATGCCTATCAATTAATTCCAATTCGATTTAAATTGATTGCCTTCTCCGCCTAGCGCCCTGATCCATTTCCATTCCCATTTCAATGCACCAAAATGAAATTGGAACTTTTGAGCTGCTGTGCGCTCAGCGCTCAGCTCCCAATGCAATCTGCTCTCAGAGCGTATGCTGTTAGTTAACAGTTGGGCAAGCAGCTTCAATGTCGAAGTCGTAGGTTTTTAGTTTTAGTTTCAATAATATTATATTACTTGAAATCCAGCATTAGAGGCTATTTACTATATCATGACATATTTGTTTATTTATTCATACGAAGAACAGAAACAAAAATCATGTTTTGGTAGGTCAAATCATAGCCGTGAGTAATGGTAGTGAATAATGGAATCACCACTGTTAACAGAACCTTCTTCTGTAGTTTGCCCGCTGTGTCCGCTCTTTCGTCGCTCAACAGTGCTGACTGTTTAATTTAGCTATTTTTTTCTATACCGTTTAATATGGTATTATATTGAATACATTAAAATGGTTTAATGAAACGAAAGGAAAAAACATGAAAACTATCAGCTATAACCATCATATAGTGTCATAGCAGCTGAAATCTCTCGCTCATAAATTGAGCCAAAAGTTTTGGCTTGCGTTTCGTTGTCTCTCACAAACAGCCAGCACTGTCGCTCGCTCTAAAGATCGGTTTGCTCCAATCAGACAGTCACGACAGCGCAGTCGCGCGAGAAACTTCGCTTTAAGTGCGCGGAAGGTTTTTACGTTTTTTTATGGCCGAGGTAAAAAGAAACAGAAACAACAATCAAAAGAATAGCAATAAAGAGCGTGATATTTGCCATTAAAGTGGCTTTAAATGTTTAATTAAAAGTGTGCAATCAAAATGTGGAATTTGCCTGTTGCTTTGGCTCAAAGGCAGTGCAAAAAAAAAAATAAAAAAATTCAATTAAATGCGGACGCCGATGATGGCGTCAACAAGTTCAAGTGCAGAGTGTTCGTGTTGTTGCTTTTACAGTTATATGAAAAATATATAATTAAAGTGATATTTAAATATAAATATTTGTTGTACCTGTTCGTGTGTCTAGTTCCAGCGCAAAAAACAACAAATTTTCTGTGGCATTTTCTGTCTTTAACTCTTTTTCTTGTTCCCACACACACACACACACACAATCATGCACATCATACTGACGCACACGAGCACACAAAATTGTAGTTGTTGTTGCCTGACTGCCTGATTCTTTGACTCACAAATTACCCGAGACGGCAACAGCGACGTCAGCAGAGTTAGCGGCAGTGAAACTGTTGTCTGTTCCACGGTTACCATTGTTTCATATCTGGTTTTCCCTTTCCATGCGCGTGCTTATTGGAATGTGAGCGGCAAATGCTCACTTCGTGTTTCATTTGCCAGCCATACCGCCTCAGCCTCAACCCGGTGTTTGTTTTTTTCTGATCAAGCAGCAGAACGGAAGAGCGCAAGCGAAACAACCACCTGTGCTGCTCTCTCTCTCTTTCTTACTCTCTCATCTGCTGCGATAAGATATACACACATTGATAAAATGAAAAGAAAAAAGAAGCGGGCTGCACTATCAAAATAAGTAAACAACAAACTAAAAGGCGTGTTAAATTAACCAAGCAACAACAAATGGCATGCAAACAAACAAGAAACTCATTAAGGCAATAGGTCTGTGCCGCTTAACGGTACTTTCTTCTTCTCTCCCACTCGCTCGCATTGCATTTGTATTTATTTAAGTGTTTGTGTTTTTTTTATGCTGAGCTTGTTTTTTTTTATTTTTTTATTTTTATTTTTTCACTCTCTTTGTTTATTTTGCTTTTGCAAACATCAATTTCAAGGCAGGTACGCTGCAGGTGTCAGTTCTTATTTCTTGTTTCCCATCAAATTTTGCACCTCATATTTGTAAAAAAAAATTTTATTTATTCAGAAACCCACGAACCCGCCTTTATTTTCAATAATTTCCGCGAAATATTACGAAATACAAGAAAAAAAGTGAAGAAAAAAACAAGTGAGAAAGTGAAAAGAATGTCAATGAAAAATATCACAAATAGAGTCTTACGAGTATAAAAAGTGCAGAGGAATAAAGGCTATGTGATTCAGCAGTTTTATACAATTTGGAATAAATCGAAATACGTGTTTTCAACCCAACGAAATTCTGGAACTAACCCAATTTTTATTAAGAACGACTTACGAAAATGGAACCGGCGATTTTAATTGGTAAGCGAGGGATTATTATTCACTTTCCTGAAAAATTAAAAATAAATATAGTTTATAAAACTTTTATAATAATATTGTGAAAAATATTTGCGGGAATTATTCATAAATTATTATTAATAAAAATAATTTTTTTTATCATCATTTCGATATTAATAAAGAAATTTTAAAGTAAAAATAAATAACATTATTATGAAACTTTTCTAATATTATGCATAATATTCGCGGGCATTATTCATAAATTACTATTTATTTTTTAATTTTTTTTGATTAATCGCGACCAAATTATTATTTTCTTGGAAGTTTATTTATGATATATGGTATTTATGATATATCTATAGCAATATAAATATGATGATGATTGGATTAAAACTTAAAAGTTGAGCCATAAAGCCAATTTCTACAATTGCGAAAAACGAATTTGTTTAAGGAACACTCGACTAAAAAATACTCTGCATAGGAAAATAATAAAATTGAAAATAAAAAAAAAATTTAAGTATTTACTGAATATAATCTGTATAAATGAGCAAAATAAGTTTTTGGCCCCAACAATGATGAGTGTTATTATCTAAGAATAATACGATATTAATATCAAATTCAAGTTAAGATCGGGCAATAAACCATCCATCAGCTCATAGTCATCACAAATGAGTTTTCTATATGCTTCCATACCACTCAAAGTCATTTATTATTGTTGAGCCGTAAGTGTTCACGGCTTCGATATTATCAATACTCATGATCACATCGCCAGAGAATTTCAATTAATGATCCAGTAGCTGAAAATGCAATCGCTAGCAAATTACGGCCTGCACTTAGGAAGCCCCCACTCCAAATGGAAAACCATTAAAAAAGTTGCACTAACAAATTGCAAAGTTGTAATCTTGAGTTACACAGACATATGCATATATATATATGTATATATATGTATATACTCATATATTTTATGAGACACAAGCGTTTCTCACTCACATGTGCTGCTGGCTGCTCCACATTCAATTGACGACAGACGGACAGGCGGGCAGGCGGACAGACGGGCCGGCAGTCATAGACACATGTGGCCAAAATGCAAATGCGCATTCGCATTCCGCAGCAGTCAAAGCCAGCAGCAGCAGCAGAGGCAGGAGCAGCTGGTTGTGGCAGACAAAACAGAGACAGAGATGGAGACACAAGGCCCAAAGTAAAACCCACACACGAATTGTAGCAAATGGCAAAAACAAATTGCTGCGGCTCGATACCAAATCGAGTCTCAATTACCGATAGACCCAAACACTCTGCCCACAAGCCTCACAGCGGTTGGATCTCATTAGTGCGCGGGTTACGCAACGGGCAGAGGGGAACACACACACACAAACACACATACACATGGGTTTGTTTATGTATATATATGTATATATTTGAATATTATTGTTGTCGTGCTTATAGAGCGAAACCGCCAGCGCCGGCAATTGGACCACGCCCGCTAGTTGTCTGATCATTAAATGCTCAGTCAAACGAGCTATGCGAGAGATGCAGATGCTCACACTGCCTGCGTGTGTGTGTGTGCGTGTGTGTGAATGGGGTGTGTGCCCGTGCCGGGCGTGTGCAACATGTGGTCGCAATTGCTGGCTCGATGCGAGAGCTGACAATTGTCAGGGGCTGGTGCAAAGAAATTGTTTCATTTCGAAGAAATTAAACTCAAATGGGGGCACGAGCTTTGAGCTGTTTTCAACTTCTTCATATTCTTCATATTCTTCTGTTTCTTTTTCTTCTTCTTCTTCATTTTCCTTGTCAATGGGGTTAATTTAATCGGGGTCTGAGTGCTTGTTAGGCAAAGGTCCCAGAGATAAACTAAATGATGCTGAAACGCTATTTAAGCAAAAGTACTGTTCAAGTTGACTGTGAATATATGGATAGATACACTTATATGTATACATATTTGACTCTCTCTCTTATTTTAAAAAATGTTTCCAAGAAATGCATGTAAATTACAATCGATATATATTTCAAAGAGAGAATAATTAAAAGCGGATATACTCGACTAAAGAATTCTCCTTAACATCATTCAATAAAGTCTCTTATATTTAGCCACAATTCATTTAACATACCACAAAGTTTACATACTTATCTTTACAGAAGGTTAACAGTGAGCAAACAACATAATTTGTATTTTCCTACTCTAAAACTGCGAAAGATATACATTTTCTAGTAACTCCTGATTTGCAACGCTTCGATTTATGCCAAATTTCAAGTCAAGCGCCAATACGGACAAAATCAATATACCCTTTTCATCTCGTGAAAGAGTATAATTAAGAGCAATTCAACGATTGCATTTTTATACATATTTTGTAAATAAAAATGAAGAAGAGGAATTGTCTTTCATTACATTATGTTAATGCCATTTGGTAAATGACAAAATATGAAATGAGAAATGAATTAAAACTGCATTAAATTATGGAAATATAAACTCAACGTCAAGAGATACTTACTCAACTTTTTCTGGAAATATATATCACATTTAATGTGTATTCCATATGAGAAAAGCAATAAATATGCACCTCTAGCGGCATTTATGATAATCCCAGGTATCTCTCGCTCTCTGAAAAACTAATATTTTAATATTCACTTGGTCCACTGTAAAGTAGACTCTTATCGTTAACAAACTTGTTTTACTAATTGTATTCGAACGTGACTACTTATTGTCCTACGAATGCCTATATATATATATATAAATATATGTATATATATGTACGTGTATGTATATGTATACACAAACAAATACACAGCTGTGTATTGTATAAGCACTTATAAGTTTGTTGTAGCCGTTGTACAAATGCTGCTCGTAACTAAAGGTAAACATTGAACCGACTGTCAACAGGCATTAGTAATAATAATAATAATAATTAACGCTGGCTGGCAGCGAATGTTCTGTTGAGAGAGACGAGCCATGTCTAATTAGAAAGTTTGACTGGCCAATAAGGCAAATTGAATGGCCAAATGGAGTGGCCAAGATATCAAGATATCAAGGTAAAAGCAAAAGCTGTGCGCACATCTCAAAGTGAGTAAAATGTTTGCAATACTCACTTGACCATAAAAGTTAGGATCCATTGACTTTGACTCGCAGTTTTGCCTTTTAACGCCAAGACAGGCACGAGAAACCGCATTGAAGCGTCACAAATCATGGAACTCGGATCGCATCTCTCTATATATATGCGTGTGAATGCATGTGTGTCTGTATGTATTTGTATGCAGCTAAGGAAAAGATCACAGTTTAAAGTTCCCTTTCTCTTTTATGATCCCATATATATATTTATATAGAAATACATATACATTTACTTCATTGCATTTGCCTCGATGCACGCAACATCAATCAATGTGACTGATAAGACGGTTTGAGTTATGAATTGAATTAATATTGAGGGTACTACCCAAACGTAACTGGCTGCCCATACAAATCGATTGGCTACACACTGCGAGAATGATTGAGCTTGAGATGGCGGGCGGACGGGCTATTTCAGTTGCCTGACCACAGCTGGAATGGGCTGGGCACAGCTGAAACCTGAAGATCGCATTCGCTTTGAAGTTGATAATAGATAAATTGATAGATCAATTACTTGCTGAGTTTGCGGCTTATTGTGTATTTGCTCAATTCATTCAGTTTATTATATAAATGCGAAATTCTACACAGTCAAGTTGACGGCAGTAGATTGTTATTGAGATCGTCTTCCATTTGCTGTACGTTAACAATCGTTTGTTAGGTATATTATGTCACCTGTCTTCTACTTTTACTACTACATTAAAAATATATATTCTTATCTTTTTATTTTAGTAGAAAACCAAACATTTAATTGGGGTCTGACATTGTATATATGTATGTAGTTATGACGGCATAGACTCAATTATTTATTGGCTTTCAAGTTATGGCTATAACATTAATATTTCCTTTTTTAATATAACTATATTTATATATATATTTATAATTCATATGCAAAATATATTAAGTTAACTTTTGTATATTTTATGGTATTTCCTACACCACATTGAATGTATTCATATTAATCGCGTGCAGCTGATGACCAAGCTAATTAGTTAACAAAAAATTTTGATTATGCTTTTAACAATAGATTCAAAATAGTAAAAAGTTATTATTAGGTTTTTCTATTTCTTTTTTGTTTGCATACTCTTTTCTTTTAAGTTTGACCTTATGAATGCATTATTAAATAACTTTTCAAGTATATGTGAAAAAGTAACATGATGTCCGACTATAAGATAGCATGACCACACCGTCGAACAGCTGTCAGAAATATATAAGATTATTTCCATACTTAGGGGAAGCATCTCAAGAGAGGAATATCTAAATATACTTTAAAAGAATCTAAATACATAATTTGTTGAATGTTACTCAAAAAACTTAAGATCAAGTAAAACTAAAACTTAAACAAAACTTAAGCTCAACTAATTGAAGTTTAATTTATATTTTTAATTCATTTATTGAAAACGGAATAATTACAGATTGTTTCAAAAGAAACTGCATTTTATTATAGAATTACATAAGTATAAGACTTCCAGTCTCTAGCTTGTATTTTAGATATATTTGCAGACAAGTGGACAGAGCTAGATCGGTTCAATTGTTATGCCTTATCCAGTACATCTTAATAAATTTATTATACTCTTAATTCTAATATTGGATGGGTGCACATCACATCCATGACCAGAGTCAACATATCTCTTCATGCAATTATGTAGCTGCTGCTCCTTTAAAACTGGAAATACAAACGCTTAATTGTTTTAATTTTTATGAGACAGAGAAATATATTGAGAGACAGAAGAGACAGAGTGAGAGAGAGAGAGAGAGAGAGAGAGAGAGCTTGTACATCTATACATATATATTTATATTCATACAGCTGCAAATTTATTTGCCCAATAATTTGCCAGCGATCTATCAGAGCATAAATTAATAACACATGACTGGAGATCATTCTCACGCTTCAATGGGAAATGTTACGGCAATGTCCTATCAATTTAATTGCGGCACTGGGAATAAAAAGCTGACGGACACAAACAAAAGTTAATATATATATTTTGTATTTTAGCTTATGTTTGTATGTCAGCTGTTTATTCCCATATATCTATATGACAGTGTTTATATCTCAGCGAATTGCTCGCTTGACTAACCACCCAAGAAACTCTCTGGCACTTAACAGTCACCCGACTTAAGTGGGCTTTAATAAGTCCTAAGAGAACCGACGCATTGCCAACTGAATGGAAAATATTTATAACTGCAAATATTTCAACGCCTATATAAAGGAGTTGGTATTAAAGAGAAGCTAAAACAAACAAGTAAGAGTGCTCTAGTCGAGACGGCTCGACTACGAGATACCCTGAACCCTGCGAAGAGCCAATCTTCCCAACATTCTATGCTTATTTCACACATACAAATATTGCGAGCAACGCACACACACACACACACATGCATACGCATGCACGCATAAGCACGCGCTCTGCTGACTGCGCAGTCAGCGCGGCGACTGCGCTCGGGCTGCAATGTGCCTATGTTATGGGAAATTAAATGTTTAATAACTTTTTTTGTGGATGGACTTTCTTAATCAAACTTTCACATCGTAATTATGTCATTCATATGTGTGTATTTGCAAAAGCACAAGTCTCTAGTATTTGAAATACGAATTTTTCAAATGGGGGGCGAAGGGGGCGTGGCATCCAAAATCAAAAAATTACAAATTGTCCGCATTCATTACACGGATCTACACAGTGAATTTGGAGTCTCTAGCTCTTACGGTATGCTTAATAGAAGAAAAGTTATCGATTTTTATCGATAATAAGGAAACGGGATGAGTTATCGAAAATCTAAAAAAAACTCGTACTGCGTAGGCTATAGACGCGTATTCTCTGAAAATTTCAGATCTCTAGCTTTTGTGGTTTACGAGATCGCTGCGTTCACACGGACGGACGGACGGACGGACGGACGGACGGACGGACGGACGGACGGACGGACGGACGGACGGACGGACGGACGGACGGACGGACGGACGGACGGACGGACAGACGGACAGGGCTATTTCAACTCAGCTCATCGAGCTGATCAAGAATATATATACTTTATGGGGTCTGCGATGTCTCCTTCTGCCTGTTACATACATTTCCACAAAAACATTATACCCTGATTTCCCATTTTCAATGGGTTCAGGGTATAAAAAGATAAAGCTAAGCATTGGTATTAAAGAAATGCTAAAAAGAGCTGGATATCTTCAAAATATCAAATAAATTTTAGGAGTGATATATTCACTAAAACCTCATTTTAAATAATCTGAAACTAAATTCTATTTTACGACAATCTTATTGATCATTTCTCAACTGAATTCTTAGTAAAAATATATACAAATATTTTTAAATAATCCCGCTTCACGCTCTTTATTAACTAAACAGAAATATAAATTCACTTTAAATTTTTGGTTAAATTAAATATAGTTTTTCCGATTTTTAAGTAAAATATCTAGAAATTGATTTTCGTTTCTAGAATCTTTCCATTAGATAAATTCTACTGTAATTTGGCTAGCTTTCAAATAATTCAGCATGCAATTGCAATTGTTGTAAATACTAAAATTACTGAAGCGACATTGAATACTTCCTGGGGCTAACCGACAATGCGATCTCCTGGCCAATTCGAACATTTCCATGCGTCTGCATTTAAGAACAGGCTATTCGCATTTAAGTCCCGCAACTTTTGGCTGAGAGTATGTGGCTTTAAGTGCTGCAGTCAGTCGGGCCAGAACCAGTTTCTATTCAAGTGCCGAATCGTTAAGTCTTCTTCTTTCTCTGCTTCTTCTGCTTCTTCGTAATTGTGTACTGACTCTGCAGTCGCGCCATCATTATCGCTGTTTGCATTAGTCAATGCTACCAGTAGTAGTAGTTGTTGTTGTTATTGGCGACAACATTGCGACTGTCAGCGAAGTCGTGTTTAATGTATGAATGAATGTATTTCACGATAAGTAAATTCAATTATCCGCAACATTAATGAATGCGTAAAATTTAAGCAGCAATCGCAGCATTTTGTCAGCTCAACACAAAAAAAAACCTGTCGCCCAAATGAATTCGTAATGAAATTTCTAAGGAAAACCAGACAGCCAAGACAGCCGGACCACAATCTACCGAACCGAACCGAACCGTACCGAACCGTACTATGGCCGCTAAAATTTAATAAGGCGTTAAATATTTCGAGTGGGCCACCGACTTAGCTAGACCCAAACATTTTCCAAGTAATGCCAACGTAACAAATTATCTAATTGCTAAATGCAAAGTGTCAAAAGTAAAGTGCTTTGAAAAACTGTTTAAAGTGCTGAAGATAATGCCGCCTAAGAGAAATTCATATTGAAAGTAATATGACTTGAGGCAGATTAAAGAAAGAAAAAGTGTTTTGATGCCATACTTGGATAGAAATAGTTGCCTTTGGTAATGAAAATGGATGATCCAACTAGAGTTAAAAGATATTCAGCTATAAATGGAACTGTAAACTCCAATAATATTATAAATAGAGCTAGAAAAAGTCTTTTATACAAGTATATCTAACTATAGTGAAGAAAACCTCTGCCATTGTTGTGTTAGTATTATCACTGTTATGCAATGGTTAGCTAATAATAACAATAATGTCACACCCTGTCAAGTAACGGTGCATGCTAATTTCAAGTGCTTCCCATCCGGTAAAATATGCAAATTCGCTAGCTTCGAGTATCGGAAGCGCTGCCCAAAGTGTTGACCAAGCTGTGTGGTGGGGCTGCGGCTTTTCGAAAAAAGCATATTTGTAAAACAACAAAAATGAATTAAAACTTCCGCTTGCACGCGCTGAAGTGAGCTTGGCCAAACCAGCAATAGACCAATACAACCGCCAACCAACGCCTCTGTCGGAACGTTAGAGAAGGCGGCCAAAAGCCGATTGAGGGCGGCGCAGAAGTGGAGGTGGGCAATTGTGGGGGCTTTGACTTTATGTGGCTCGCTGGCTCGCTGGCTGGCTGGCTCACTGGCTGGCTAGCTGGCTGGTTATGGACAGAGACATGACTTGGGTCTTGTTGTCCCCCACGTTGATAAGCCTTGTGGCAGCATTCAAGAAACACTCTCATAGTGTTGGACATGCTGGTTGCCGGCTGCCCCTCGTTCGCCGGGCCAACTGGTTTTCCCATGATCTTCTGACATTTTTCGGCTGTGGTGGTACACATTGAAATGCAGCTCGTATACTAATTTATGCGGGCCAAAGTGGCCCCAAATGTTTGTTTGAATGATGCATTTAATTTGCTTTGGCTTGTGTTGCTTAATATGGGAACCTTCGGTGTGTGTTAGGCCATTAACAGGCAATACACGCAGTTCGATTGAGCGCCAGTTAGAACTACACAGAAAACTTTCAGAATCAGGTGAATAATTTTTGTTTAATTTTGAAGTAGAAAATATCTGCTGGGTTAATTTCATCTGTGAAATACACCATATTGTATATTTACAATGTTATTGGGAATAGCTGAAAGTGCTTTCATCTATATTCATTTATATATTTTTTAAAAGTAAATACTTTTGTTCTGCACTTTTGCTTTAAGACTCATCTTATCTTTTTAGCAAGTTATAAAGTTTTTTGATAAGCTAAAAACTATTTCCAATTATTGTTCAAGGCTTCTATGTAACAAATATTTTTAAAAATTCAATTAAAAACTATATAAAAAGTCTACAGCAAAAGTCCAAGTGCTCGAGTGGGACTTGATACGCTGCCATCCATGTTCCAAGCACGCAAGAGTAATAAACACTTGGGCTTTACGCTTTAGTTCAATTTTTTTTTCAACTGACCCACATGGACTATATGTTTGTATGTTTATATGTTATATATATATGTATATACATTACATACAAACTCTTCTCATTCGAATTCACATCGTTAAGGCTCTCACACTGTTCCAATTGAATAAAACATGGACGAGTTTTTTGCCATCTCCTCCTCGTATCAATCGTATTTTGCGAATTTTTTTATTGGAAAGCAACAACAAAAGAGTAAGAAAATAAATAAAAAGCAATTGCTTGCATAAAACTTTAGATATATATATAAAAACAAGCAAATACATATGTAAATGTTGCATAGCAGAATGAAAATACCCTTAGACATACGAGTACACGAGTAGATGATAAATTGCTTCAATGTCGAATTGATTTCATATATATGATATGACAAGCCTAGTATGTATCTAGATAGCTAGGGAATATATCAAATTTCTTATATAAAAAGAGCCAATATTATAGTCATGTAACCATTGCCAACAAAGTAAGTAAAAGACTAAGATTAATTTATTAAACAATGCAAATTGAGAGATCAGTTTCCTTTAAACGACTTAATCACAGATGGCAACTGATGCTGTTCCAGAAAATTTATATATTATATATATTTTAAGGTTAAATATTCGTTTTAAGGGTATATAAATTAAGTGGAACTGTTAACTTAGACAATCGCTGTGCCCGTGACATGCAACAAGGTGTCACGTACTAAGCGACTTTTAAGTGTCGATAATCGAAATTTACAAAGGCAATAAGACTGATAAAAAAGAGCCGTAAATATATATATATATACTGTTACTGAAGTACATATATTCAGACTTCTGAATATAGTACAAAAAAAGAAAAAATTACACAATGTGGGTGTTATGAATGAAATGGAAAATGCTGATTATGCTGGATGGTGTTGGTGGTGCGAGTGCATACCCAAATGGGCTGTAAAATACAGCAACGAAAGACAATTAAAATGCCAACTGTCTGGGGTCATATATACACACACAGACACACACACAAATACATACATACATAGCATGCTTTACGGAATTGTCATTATAAACTCATGCCAACAAACTCACTGATGCGTTCAGGCACCATGACGCAAAATCTGTGAAAACATGGTTGATACTTACTTTCAAAAACATATATACTACAGCTTATATTAAAAAGCTTGTTATAACAGACTAACTGACGGATGATCAACTCACAGAAAAAAAACAGTAATAACTAGAAATCTAACATTTGCACATAAATTTGTACTTTCCTCGGAAAGGGAGTATTGTGAGGAATTTTTCAAAAAGAAAATTTGGATGTTGACGTGAATTGACATTAGAGTTGGAACAACAAATCAAAATTTCAAATTTAGCATATGATTAAAATAATCTCGAAGGCATTGACTATGGATTTTTCGGGTATAATAATAATAATTATAATAATAATAATAATTATTATTGTGCGTAAAGGTCTCTTCATAAGCCTGAAGTTTGTATGACAGCATATAAAATTGTATATAGAGCATGAAGCTGGTTCCATGAACACAAATGGGCAAATGTGTGTCTCTTCTCATACACTAATTTAACTAATTCAAAACAATTGAATTCTGGCCGAAATATTTTAGGGTAACGTTTAAAGCGTTAAATGAATGGTATATGTTTAACATATTAAAATTTGTAATCTATGTAAATCAAAATATTATCTGCAATAATTTGAATTTACGAATGCTTAACATCGATACTTCATTTAATAACTAGTTAAATAATGGGATCTTCTCATCTGACATCAGCTGCGCTGGGCAAAACTGCAAAAGCTATTTGGTATCCTGTTGATTGTTTCATGTTAATTGTGCTTGTTATCTCTGTATTGTTTAATAAAAAACATTAATGCAAATTTATGGTAAATTGAAATACAAATCAAAAAGCAGAACATTTATTTTGTTTTTCATTTTCATATCCAAATAATTGAAGTTGACTTGAATTCAATTGAATAGTGAGGAACTGACAGACTGATGTCATTGCCTTCAATACATTTGCGATTATTTCGATTTGCGGTTTTGTCACACTCCATTGTTTTCGAACCAAGCACTCAGAGCTCTGAGTGTTCACACCCATAACGCCCACATGGCATCAGCTGATTGTTTTTCTGGTGATTGTTGTTGTTGTTAGTTTTTTTATTGCTTTCAATTAAAAAACCATAAATCGGCATTTTATACTCGTCTGAGTCTGAAAGACAAAAGCATATGAAAATAAATTTTGGTCGTGAAAATTATTTGAGCATTTCTCAGTGAATACAACATTTGAAAATGCAAGTTTTGCTGAGCATTGAACAGAGGAATTCAGGTTGTAATATAAGTTCTTGAATGACTGACAGATGGGCTAAGTTAGTCTAGATAGTTTAAAGTTGTTTGCATGTCCGACTGTCTATCTGTCAGTCAAGCTCAACAACTACAACTACAGACTTTCAATTTGATATAATATAGTTACATAACAATACAAATTGTACATTTTTTTCATTCATTCATTCTATTCCACATCCCAATAGTTGATGAAAATCTATTGTTTGTCTGTGTTCCTTAAGAACTTCTTGCAAATGATACAAATTTGAGACATTAAAGTTGATTATAGTTTCTGGATAGGATGATACTAGTCTAGGATACTAGTCTAGGATACTAGTAAGGTAGTACCAACTAGAATACTCTTGTTAATATTACAATAAATTATTTTATAGAATTTGGTATTTTTGTCAAAATATTGGATAATGGTTATTCGGCTGAAATAATTTCTTTGTGTATTATTATATTGTAAACATTATATATAAAATGCATATTCACATATATCATTATAGAATTTTGATACTTTATTGTTGTCCTCTTAAACATTTCATTATTACTTGCTGTGCAACAAAATTTGTAATAAATGTAAACAAAATATGAAACAGCAATGCGCCGCATTTTGTTTATTGTTGGGAGCTTGTGGCATGTGCCGCTTGCCTCTGGGTCAACAACAACTGCACATACGCGCACAGACAGACAGAGACAGAGAGAGAGAGAGAGAGTGGGAGAGGGAGAGACTACCATAACAAATATTTATACTTAATACGCACATCTGAACATTTGTTTGTACGATGTGCTCGAGTGTATATGTGTGTCACGCACAGCGGCAAGAAAACTCGCAAAGGTGAAGGAACTCTGGCATGGTGTTCTCGTACTGATAATCGACGCCCATACAACACTATCAGGCGTACGATTTAAACTTATAAACACTAGAAGCTACGCACGGGATTGGGCCATTCGTTTCGGTTCGTTAATTATTCGGTAATAATATCAACGAAATTGAAATAGAAATTGAAATTGAAATTGACATTGCGGGTCTGATGCCATGCCCGGAAAAGCATATAAAGAGCATCAGCGGAAATAGTTTGTTTTGATTTATGGGCATGATTACATATATTTACCTTATAGATGAATATATTTAATTAAAAGTTAAAGTGATAATTGTTGAATTCTATAATCCAAAAGATTAGTATAGCATTTTGTTTCTAAGAATCTAGGAGTCTAAAGGGCTTTCAGAATTCTCCGTAGAGCTGTTACGGTCCATTTCATTATTGTGTAGAATCAAGCGTTTTAGATCATTTTGAAAACAATACATACTTAATACAGTAGTAAACAATTGCAGTAAATGTTTTCATTTGAAAAAGTCATTTGCTTTGAACTAGTGAAATTTCCGCATGAGGAAAGATTGAGAATTTGCCCAAATTGCCAAAAATTTATATTTTTAGCCTGTGTTGTTATATAAAAATGTAGGAGTTGGCCTACATAGGTCTCATTTTGGTTCCATTTCTGCTTGCTGTTCGCTGCCTCGTATGCATTCCATTAATATTATAAACAGGCGACGAAGGTTGTTTCGCGAATGCTTCATCTGAGCATCATCTGGCTGGCATGGTACTTAGACTCTGTTCCATATAACGCTGGGGCTGTTATGTAGTTTGGCATCTCTATAATAGTATGAGCAATACGATAATTCGACATGTGATTAGATAATTATTTTACTCACTGCTGCCCATTGCCATAGCTTCATTAGACACTTGATGTTGAGCTCTCCGTACTCAATCATGAATCTGCTTTTGCCATTCCAATGTGCAGCCGAAATATCCTTGATAATGAATGTGTATGGCTACTTAATAAGCATTCCAATCCATGGGTGGCACTGGATATGCATTCGTCAACTCGTTTGGGTATGAGAGAATGGCGGCAGCAGCAGCAATCGCCATGAACAGCTCTCTTCTTGAATGTCTCTTGATTTCTCTTAACAAAAAATTAAAGTTATATCAACATAAACAACTAAAGACAATATACTAAAATTGTTTAAATATACAAAATATTATATTTTCATATTTATTTCAATAAGCTATCTTTCAACATGGGTCTCGCTAGTGAACTAACTTTAACTTAAAGCGTTTTTGCCTAACAAGAGTAAAACTAAAAAACGCCGATGGGAGCTGAAAGCAATTTGCAAACAACTTGAAAAACAAACAGCACGAGCAAAAAATACAAAAATAAACAACAAAATATGGAGAGACAGAAATTCAAAAATATATTTCCTGGTAAACAAAAAAGTGCAACTGCAACAGCAACTGCAACAGCAACTGCAATGCCAACAGTCAATGCAACTGCAACTGCAATTGTTGAACGGAGCCAAGGAAATTATTGTAATTGATGCTGAAAATGATGCTGTTGCTCTGCTGCTCTTTTGGTTCGGTGTTGGCAAAAGTCTTCTTTAGTCTGCAAGTCATCAGTTTGTCTTCTGATGACTCGGCAGTTTGTCATGGTTTAGTAAATTTCATTTAATTAGCCCGACAGAGAGTTACCTGACGACTGGCAGTTGGTTGGTTCTCGAGCTATGCAGAAACACACAAAGTTCATTTGCGCAGCATCTAAGCTCAATTAATGCAAATAATGGAATTTCATTTAATTAGCAGACGACACGCAAAATGTTTCTCTCACACAGTCAGTTCGACAGAGACCAACTTCACAAAGTGGACCCATTAATTGAAGAGCAGCCATAGAAATAACTTGGATACACCCACATTGCCAAATGGAATGCATTGACGGACGACTTTCGTACGTGCTATGTCATAGGCCATTACCCATAGCTGGCGCTCGTCCTGGCTGCCCACTTTGCCAATTAGCCACAGTTTGTGGGTCAAATGCAACAGATTGCCAGGCCAACCTCGTTACCTTCAATGGTCTTTCGCATTTCAAAGTAATTATCGATCAATAAGCATGTGTGCGTGTGCGTGATTTTAGAGTGTGTATCGATTAGTTGTGGGTGTGCTCGGCAGGCTCCCCCCTCCCCCCATCAACATTTCCAGTCAGCAATTAGTTTGCCGAGCTGTTGGCATCATTTATATGGCAATTAAGCTGCGTATAATTCGAGTGACGTGCCATGACCTGTCGTTGAGCTGCGACTATTAATAGCTGGAGACCTTTCCATTGGCATCACTCGTACACATACCACGACTATAATCCCGTCAGCCTTGAGTGTTGAATTGCAGCTGCAAAACAACTGCGTGATGATTATGACAGCGCGATTTCAATTTTAATGAGCTTAGGATCTGTGTTTTGATATAAATTGCCAAAAGAGATGTTTTTGTCTTGCAGCCCGAAGCATAGCCCTTTGAAATAGTCAATTTTGTTTTGGCGGAACTATGTGATGCTATTCAAATGAGTATATTGTCATATACAGCACTAGTTTAACAAATAGTCATAATCTGGTAAAGAAGTCACTTAGAGCTGGCAATGGAGTTGAGGTCAAAACAAATCTTTGTAGTTGATCTGCTCAGAAACACAATCGTTGATGTTTTCTGTTCTGCCCTTATCCCTTGCAACAAATCCTGTTTCTGTGTAGGAGTTTCAAAGCGACTTCTCAACTTTGAGAGTCGAGACAGGGCGACAAGCCTCGGCCAGCAGGTTCAGGTCCATCAGCTGCAAAGCCAGCCTGTCGCACTCGATTGCCAGCATGTTGCTTGACGCCAGAAAGGCCAGGACACAACACATATATGACGGGAATTGAACTGGCACCGTGCAGCGCATGAGCTTGTTCTCTGTGTTCTGGTGTGAAATGACAGCACCATAATAGCCGCTTCACCCTGGACATAGATTGATAGCTGCCTTGCAATTTCAGTTCAGGTGTTGATTGCAAAAGCCTGCCAGACCGAATGACTTTTGATGCACTGTTGTCGAGAGGTGCAATGTCTTGGCCCACGGCTTTAAAAAGAACTTCAGTTCAGTAAATCGTAAAATCAGTATAATAATTATAAATTTAACTCAAAGTCTGAAATATATCTATATATTGTTATATATATAGAGGTTGTGAGGGGTCCATGAATATGTATATGTATATTATATGAATAGTTCGAGCCATGATATCATCCATGGATTCTTACAAATGACTATCTCAAAGACCAGAGCTCTTGTGTGTGGGTTTACAGTCTTATACAATTTCATATGAATTATTCAAGTATATTGTAAACACGAATTGAAAGATTATTATCAAAGGGATCATCACTTACCCGAAAGTTATGAATAGCCGCCACCAATGTTTCTGTATTTATAGGTAATTGTCTAAGACAGGTTGAGAGCCGATCGAGAAGTGATGCCAAACTAAGCTGCCGTCAGTCAGCTAGCTTGCACTCGTTTCGTGGGTGGAATTCACATGGCCAAGTTGCAAATTTGTTTTCGGTCTGAATGCAGTTTCTCGCACAAAACTGACAAATGACGCAGGGGCTTGAGGAAGCGTTTGGTCTTGGTGCTGTGAGACGGCTTCACTAATTGATTTTCAGCCAGTTGGCACGTTTTTGGTGCGGTTCATTAGCGGAGCCAGCTCCAAGTCAACGAAGTCAAGAGCTGGGCTTGGCCTGACAATAAGTCTAGAAAAAACAGACTCGGCGGGCAAACAACTTGAAACGTTGGCACCTTGGACGTGCGCAGCTTTGTAAAAAAAAAAAAAAATTACTTCTGCGGCTAGCCATGCGCCAAGATGGCCTACAATGTGCCATTAAAAGTGGCCGATGCGGCCAGAGGTTTGCTGTGTTTGCCATAAGAGAGCTGAAGTAATTTTTGCAAACTCTTTAACTAATTTTCCGTTTGCCTTTCTTTGCAATTGCAGATGAACGACAGCACATACAGAAGAAAACTTTTACGAAATGGATCAATTCACATCTCAGCAACACCCAGTGCACACCAGTTAATGACTTGTTCCTGGACCTGAGAGATGGCCATCGGTTGTTGGCATTACTCAGCACCCTGACACAAACTCAGCTGGTGAGTGTGGTTCACCTAAGTATTATTATGATTTAATCTAATTCTTTTATTTTTCACAGAAACCCGAAAAGGGTCGCATGCGCGTGCATCACATTAACAACCTGAACAAAGTGCTGAAGGTGATCCAACAGCATGGAGTCAAGTTGGTGAACATCTCAAGCGATGATATTGTGGGTGGCAATCCGAAGCTGACGTTGGGCCTCATCTGGCTGATAGCGCTCGAGTTCAATGGCCAACATCTAGTCAAAAGCCATTCTAGCAATGGCGTTGAGAAGTCCCTGCTGGCCTGGGCGAGGCAGTACACAGAGCCGCATGGATTGGCGCTAAACGATTTCGCTAGCTCTTGGGCAGATGGACGCGCTTTTCTCATGATACTGGCCGCACACCTGGACGAGCTGGATCTAGAGACGGCCCTGGCACAGCATGCTCTGCAGCGTCTGTACTTGGCCTTTGACTTGGCGCACCGGCACTTTAAGATTGAAAAGCTGCTGGATGCGGAAGATGTGCACACACACAAGCCGGACAACAAGTCCATACAGATGTACGTGATGTGTTTGTATCATGCTATGGAATCGATGCGAGCCACTGAGCGCGACAGAGTGCCCTGCACAAGCATTACAGATCTGGACGAGGTGCCGCTTGACAGTTGTGAGCGAGAGCTCTACACCTCCGACAGTGCTACCAGCATGGAGCTGAAGTCGGCGGTGGAGGACAGCTCAGCGCGACCGTTGAGCACTGCAACCAATGTGAGCGTTGAGATCAGCAGCTATCAGGCGGCCTTGGAGGCGGTGCTGACACTGCTGTTGGAGGATGAGCAGCTACTCTCACAAGATCTGCCCGATCCAGAGAATTTCCAAGCAGCCAAGATGCAGTTCCATGAGAACGAGAGCTTCATGCTTAAGCTAACCGAACATCAGGAGTTTGTGGGCGAAGCCCTCGAGGAGGGCAGCAACCTGATAAATGAATCACAGAAAAAAGATGGCTCCAGCCTGTCGCAGGTGGATCAGAATGAGGTTCGTCAACAGATGGTGCTGCTTAACGAGCGGTGGGAAACGTTGCGTCTACGCGCACTAGATATGCAGGCCAAGATTCTGATGCGGCTGGCAGAGTTCCAGAAACAAAAACTAGAACAGCTGCGTCAGTTTCTCACCAATGTCGAGGATCGCATCTCACACATGAGCGACCTGGGGCCCACCTTGGCCGAGGCCGAGCAACAGCTGACGGAAGCACGACAGCTCAAGGCGGATCTGTCCGAGCAACAGGAGCTGGTGGATAGCATTAGCAGCATGGTCGTGATTGTCAATGATACCTCTGGTAACTTCAATGATCTGGAGGATCGATTGAGCGCACTCGGCGAGCGCTGGTCCCATGTGGTCAAGTGGATAGATTTGCGCACAGAAAAGCTGCAGCAATACAAATGCATCTCGCGCTGGTTGGATGCGCGCGAACAGGATCTGAAGCGCATGGAGAGTCGAGATGTCACCGACGTGGGTGGCATCACACAGCGCATCAACGAGCTCAACTACTGTGCCAAAGATTTGCTTGAGTTGCAGCGCTATTTGATCGATCTGCGCCAAATGGTGGCTGCCACGCTGCAGGATGGCGATGACAAAGGCGAGCGCGTCCTTATGCAGCTGGAAAGCTATGAGGATCGCCTGGATGCGCTCAAGCAAATCCTGGAAGTGCAAACGCTGCGCATCGAGTCGAAGGGCTTCAACTTTGGACGCGAACGAGCCAGTTTCGATGACAGTCGAGTGCTGCGACCTGAGGGCTGGGTGGACTATCAAATGATCATACGATTCGGCGAGGGCGAGGAGGAAGACGAAGATGAGCCCGAGCCAAAACAGTCACAACAGCAGCTGGAGTTGCAGCATCCTGACCAATTGGCCAGCAAAAAGCGCAAACTGCGCAATGCCGACAACTTTTTCGAGCTGGAAAGTCAAATCTTGCAACACTTCACGCATGTGCAGGAGGTGGAACAGCAACTGCAGCAGATACAGCGCCAGAGTCTGCGTAATCAGTGCGAGCTTCTGAAAGAGCTGCAGACCGAGAATCAGCAGCGCGCCAACTCCTTGCCAGAGCTCAAGAAGCTCTATGAGGTGTGCGAGCAGGAGGAGCCCACACGTAAGCTGCAGCTGGAAGCAGCTCAAATCAAGCAGCTGGAGCAGCGCCATGCGGCGCTGGCACAGCGACTGGCCAGCCAGCAAAGCGAAACCAGCAACCTGTTGGCCAAGGAGCGCTATTACAATAGCCTAACGGGCTTCAAGCTGGTGCTGGCTGACTCGAGGGACTGGTATAAGCAGCACGCTGGCACCGCCAGCTGCCAGGAGCTGGAGCAGCGGCTCAGCCATATGGATTCGCTAGCCACCGAGATTGCTGAGGCACGCGAAACCACCGAGGCGCTGGATGAACAGCAGCTTGAATGGAAACAAGATTTTGGCATATTCTACGATAGCTGGCATGATATGAAGCAGGCGCTTCAGGCGCTCATACAACAGCGTGGCGGCGAGAGCATTGCCCAGCAGCTGCAGCGGCTGGAAACTTTCGTGGGCAAGGTGGCCGCCCAGAAGGTGCGTGTGTCCCATCTGGAGGCCATGCAACAGCAGCAACAGTTGCTCAATCAGCTGGTCGACGAGCTGGAGTCCCTGAAATCGAGCTACGAATGTGTGCCCGCGCATATGCTCAGCGAGGAGCTGCAGGCCGCCTGGCAACGA
Organism: Drosophila nigricruria; assembly: GCA_037075265.1. Classification (NCBI taxonomy): domain Eukaryota; kingdom Metazoa; phylum Arthropoda; class Insecta; order Diptera; family Drosophilidae; genus Drosophila; species Drosophila nigricruria. The sequence continues at coordinate 13,216,046 of JBAMCI010000035.1, forward strand.
CTGCCGGAGCAGCTCAACGAGCGGGTCATCAAGCAAACCACCGCCATAGAGAACCTCAACCATTTTGTGGCTGAATACAATTCTGTAATAGCTGTGCTACGCAGCGCGCCACAAGTGCTGCAGGCGCAGGATCTGCGCAAGCTGGAGATCGATGTGATCAGTGCACGAAACTTCAGTGAGATTCTGATCAAAGAGGCGGAGCCGCCACAGCGTGAGACTCTGCAGGCGCAGATACGTGCCCTAAATGCGCTCTACGATCAGGTGGAGCAACTGCATCAGACACAGCGGCAACAGCAATCGGCTCTGGAGTCCCAAAGCGATGCGATACAAACGCGACTACAGCAAACGGAACGCTGGCTTAGCGAACTGGAGGCCAACACGCCCAAGTCAGGCATTGCTGAGATACGCAATTCCAATGAGCTCTTCCAAAGCAAATCGAAGTTCCAGACCCTCAAGGAGACTTGCGAACGCGAGGCCACACAGTTCCGGGAGCTCAATGAGCTGGGCGGTGAGCTACTGCTGCAAATGGACGAGCTGCAGAACAAGGAGAAGGACTCCAAGTACGGTTCACTGGCCAAACAGTTCACACACCTGAATGCACGCTGGACGGAGGTGACGGAGCGGGTCTACACCAAGACGGCGCTGCTGGAGCACATTTCCACACAGCTGGGAGAGTTCAAGAAGTTTATGGTCAGCGAGACGGGCTATCTCGATCGGCTGGAGAATAAGATACGCAACACGCCCGAGAATGCGGCCGATGCTGAGGAAATTATTGAAGAGTTGGATGTAAGTTCAATTATCTTAGATGCGATAAAGTTGTTTGATTATTTTCTATCTTTAGGATCTGGAGAATGTGCTGCGCGCTCATTCCGACGAGTGGCTAGACAAGATTCAAGAAATTGGCAACGAGCTAATTGACAATGAATTTATGGCCGATGTCATGCGTCTGGATATCGATGGCATTGTTGAGCGCTGGACGCAGCTGCAACAGCAGGCCAAGAAGCGCACCGAACTGTTGGAGGAGAAGGCCAGCGAAGCGGAGCAGTCCGAGAAGGCAGTTGTGCATCTAGAGGGCTGGCTGACGCGCATGGATGAGATACTCAGCGAGCATCTGGAAAACGATGTGACCATTGAGGATCTGCCCGATGATTTCCAGGTGAGTTAAGCATAGAATATTGTAAACCAGACAGAATATTCCATACTCAATAACTTGTATAGATTTTGGCACGTGAATTCGCCATAAACGAACAAAATTTCAAGGATATTACCCAATTGATTGCCGAGCACACGGCCAATGGAAAAACTGGTGCCGCAAATCGCCTGCAGGAGCAGCTCAACTTAATGGAGATGCGCTTCAAGGCCTGCCAGGCCAAGCTCAACAAATGCACAGCGCCACAGCCCGCCTATGAGTCGCGCCTAAATCGTGCTTATGGAGATCTGCGCAACGTGGAGCACTCCACATTGGTGCTGGATGTGGCCTCGGCCGGACCCAGCACCGTGCAGGCGCAGTATCAGAAGTGTCTGGTATGTTTACAAGAATTTAAATTCATTTTATGTTTGAGCTAATGCAAGTTCTATTCCTTAGCAAATTTATCGCACACTGTCTGAAATCAAAGCGGATATTGAGAGCACCATTAAGACGGGTCGTCGTGTCTGTGAGGATAAATATACAAAGAGTCCCAAGCAGCTCAGTCAACGCATCGATGCACTGAAGCATCTGTACAATACGCTCGGCGAGAATGTTACCCAATCGAAGGCCTTTCTCGAGGACCTCATCAAGTTGGCCAGACAGCTGGAGCACTGCTTCGATGCGGCTGATGAGTTGATAAGGCGCTTCGAGTCGCCACAGGAGGTGCATGATCGTAACTCCATACTGCTCGAATTCGAGGATGTGCTGCAGCGTTGCGAGCAACACTACAACGAGTACAGCAAGTCCTGCGACAAAAGCTGCATGCAGGAGACACGCCAGCGCATCGATGGCCTCAAGGCCACCTACCACAAGCTGACCAGTGCGGACATTATCAAGCGTCTGACTGAAATGAAGGCAACACTTCAGAACTTGGACAACATTTCCATGGACACGCTAAAGTGGGTGGCTTTTAATTTGATTGTTTAACAGAGAAGTATATGCCACTTTAATGCTGAGTTGGCTTCATTAATATAAGTATATATCAAGCAGAGCTGAGATAAGTGCATGTCTCTGATAGACACTAGTTGGCTAGTGTATCTTTGTGTCTCTTTAAGCTGCTTAATTGCTGACTTTTTCAACAAAGTATATAATATCTATGTAGATTATATTCTTGATTAGCATAATCTGTCTGTCTGTTGATATGCAAACATATCTTTTGGCTTTAAAGTTTTCTTGCAGACTTCTGCTGTAGATAGATCAAAACTATTATAGAACATTTTATCATATAGAAAGCATTTTACTTTGCAACTAATCTCTATAATTTATTAATATTTATTTTGCTTTCTATTTTCAGAACCATGGAGCATGATCTGAAGGAGATAAATGTGCCATCGAATCCGGAAATTGAAAAGTTGCAACAGCAGGTTATTGCAATAGTTGTGGTGCGTAGAAAACGAATGCCAATTTAAGAAGTTCGATCTAAATGCACTAATTAATGAAATGCTTTTAAGAAAAAGATCTGTATATAATTACATTAGGCTAATGGTTGTTGTTGTTGTCTGTTTGAATGTGTATTTTCTTACAACTTTTATATTCGCTTTTTTTTTATTGCAATTCATTTCATTTCATTTCATACATTTACGTTCGCACACTACATATATTTTGTGTGGTTGTTGGTTCTTTTCCATTTTAACACTTTTGGCTTTTTATTGTTGCATTCAACACACACACATACACTCACACACACACGCATAGAGGTGCTTGAGCGCGAATTCATGCGGGTTCTAGTGCTGAAGGCAACTGCGCTTTCAATACACACTCAGAAAATGGAATCAAATTTCCCATTTTTGATCACATTCGCATTCGTATTTCATTCGATTTCGAACGGAAACATATTCAATTGAAACTTTAAACTTAAAAAAAAGAGATAAAGCTTTAAATTAAGTTGCAAACTAATCGTAAACTAAGTTGATTTAATCATTGTAATGCTCTAACTAAGCGGTGCTTTGTCATATACCATTGTACTATGTACAGATAAATTATTATTTATTTTGTTGAAATACATTATTATTTATTTGCCATCTCACATACCATCCATTTAATAAAAATAATAATAAAAAAAAAGAAGAATAAGAATAAAAAACAAGACATTCGTAATAATCTTTCCACCAAGCTAATCAAGAACCAGATAAATTTACCAACAACCATCACCCAATACAACCACCACCACATACCAGAATCACCGTATCACTAGCTCTACGAGGTCTAACTTGGTGTCATTTTCACGCTTCAAATTTCCAATTGTATACATTATATATCTATGTATATATATGTATACATACATATACATATATATATATATATATCTCTGTTTTGCGTTATTTGGATTACTTGTTACTGTCCCTCCCACCCTGTCCATCCACAAAGTAAAAAAAAAAAAACATTTAAAAGGCGTTCAACTGTGGTTATAGTCCAACATATCAACATATCCCAACAACATGGCTATCTGCTACTCCTCTCACCAACGCTTATGTACAGCAACTGCTTTTTTGGGGCCATCATATGGTACTATGTAATCCCAATCATAACATAGCCCACATGCGTCGCGACTAGGGCTTCACATGGCCATAACTTTAAGGCGTTGCGAGTGCTTTGCTTGAGTAGAGCTTTATTAAATACTGTGAAAATATGCATCCTTTGCACAGGACACACTGAAAACGCGCTTCAACGAGACCTCAACGCTTGCCACAGTCGCAAAGCCAAAACCCGGCGATGACGATACGGAAATTGTTGTTGTCAGCGATACAGTGCGTCAAAGACGTGCACGTACACCACAAGCCGGCGAGGGCAGCACGCCCAACACAAGTGTCACCGAGCCGCAGTCGCCGAAAGCGGAAGCAGAACAGGCATCAAATAGTGGTGAACAGGTGCTGCCTGATTTGCTTCCACCTCAAACTTTTCGTTTGGCTGAATCCAGCACACTCTTCTCACAGATATCGTTGAATCCAAACAAGGTGATGGAGTCGCCGCCACCAAAGCCGGCGAAAAACAAACGCAAAGCGCCGGCAGCGCCCGCTCAGGTTGTTGAGATAAAGGTGAAAAACATTCAAAATGACAAAATGTCTGTTCAGAATATTGCGCTGGAGCCGCAGCAGGGGGAGATTGTCGACACGGTGAACATTTTGGAGAGCGTGGAGCCGCTGCTGCCCGAATTTGTGCAGACTGTGCAAATCGTGGATTTGTCCGAGGACTCCGATTCCTCGTTGCGAGTCGATGTAAATGGCAAGGAGGTGCGACGCAGCAAGAGCAAACATTCGCTATGCGAATCGCCGGTGGCCAAGGCTGAAGATACAGACTTAGATCCAGATGGAGAGGCCATGCTGCGTCCAGCTGCGGGAAATACAAGCACACCCCTGCTGCGTGTGGAGAAGCAGCGGATATCCTTCGATGAGAAGCGTAAACGCATTGCCCATGAGCGTGACATACTACGCGACTCCGAGGAGGATGAGGCGCCACAAAGTGTTGCAGCGTCCAATGATAGTGCAACAGAAAACGAACAGCGACCGAAAGCCAAACGCTGGCGTCAGCTGCAGCCGGAAATGGAGGCTCTGACACCAGGCACCGAGCCAGAGTCGCCCATTCGCAATAGTTTCTATAGCGCCGACAAGGAGACAGGTTTTGATATTGAGCCGTTGGTATTCTCCGATGATGAGGAGATACCGCGCTTCTCGCTGGAAATGACACCAACCCTCGACTCCGATAGTGATACGGTAATTTGGTAGAGCTTGGATCATCAATTCTATTTATTTTCGCCACACTTTGTTTTCTATGTCTGTCTTTTTTTTTATCGATCAACGCAGAGTCGCATCGAGACGCCATCCACTAAGAAGCCGAACTCGTTCCTGAGCAAGGTACTGCACTCGATGCCCTCAACCCTAGACGATTCCAATGTAACCCTGAAGAGTCCGTCCACTGAGCAGCCCAGCAGCAGCCCCGCCAACTTGGAGCAACGTGTTCAGGACTTCAATAAGCTGGCCAAGCAGATGATTTATCAGCTGGAGATGACCAAGACCAAAATCGAACAGTGCCACGAAAGCGAGGCGTAAGTACGAAAAGGCGATTTAAAGGCGATTCACACACTAAGTTTGCGATTAATTTGCAGCGAGGATCTCAGAATGCTTATAGCACCAGATGCGGCCACTCTGATCTCACAGGGCGATTCCTTGGTACTAGAAACGCATGGCAAACAGGGCAGCATCTCGCGCCCTGTCATGCGCACACAGATCATACTTAGAGAAAAGTTCCGCGAGGTTCAACAGGCCAAGTAAATAGAATTCAAAGAATTTCTACAGATTGGTTCATTGACTAAGAGTTTTTATTACCAACAATTCTAGGCCCAGAGCAACCGGCACATCGGCAGCACGCCCCGCCCCGGATAGCGTTAATATTGAGGAACTGGTCACGAAAGGTCTGCGTCGCATCAATGTGCTCATTGAGAAGCCCGTTGATCGTAAGTCCAGCACTGAGCTCGAGAAACGCATGGACGACATCAACGTAAGTGTGACCAAGCTAATTTTACGCTGGCTTTTATCCAACATTAGAAACATCTGGTCAAAGAATGACAATTAATTGCCCGTAACTTGAATGAGTTGAATACAAATATACCCTGTACCTTGACTAGCTTAAGGAGGTCTATATTATAACTTAACGTTGGGATTTAGAATCTCACTATCTGAATTATTATTGCAGTTGATTAACCACTATCTCTCTGTCTCTCTATCTGACTGTCTCTCTTTGTCCTAAATCTTATAAAATTCTGATTCAAATATCTTTTTTTTTATCTATATTCTTATGATATTTGGGAACTAAAAGTCGATAATTAAATTCTTGTTTGAGCTGCAAGTTAGCATTTCTGATTTTCAGTACATTTGTCCAAGCTTTGTCTGCATAAATTTGACCGAATGCTGATCAATTTTAGACTACAAGATCATATAATAATTTTATTTTGAAAATTGTTATGTTTTTTCAAAATTTATCAATTTTACTAGCGGAATTTATTTAACCTAGCGAACCAATATTTTTGTGGATTTCACAGGGTATTTTTCAATACATGCAAAACAAAGAATATTTTTCTTTGCCTTTTTTATAATCGTGCGCAAAAAAAATATATATATATAAATATATATATATATATCTATATTTTGTATTATTTGCGTACTAATTTAGACATCTTTGAAGGCGTCTGCGTTTATTTTTGCTCTCACTTCAACCACAAGTTAATTGGCCTCTTGAGAATTCAGAGCAACGGCAGAGCCCGCCAAACTAAACTAAATGCTGCCATTAGAAATACCCAAAATAAACCGAAAATTTTGACATAGTTACAAAGGCAGGCAGCTCGAGACATCTCGTCGTACGCCAACATTAACAACATCAACAACAGCATTTGTAAAATATATATACATATATATAGGTGTATATATATATATATCTATATATTTATGTGGCGGCAATTTGTATTTGGGGAACTGCTCAGAGCGCATTTGAAGAGAGAACTTAAGAGATTTTTGCGACATGCACAAGTGTTGATCGACATTTGGGTTGTTTAATTTGTGTAGTGTCATGTTTAATACAATAGGGAAATTTGTCATAAAAATATATTATACAAATATTTGGGTCAATTTGAAGAACCATTTATGAATCTGCTCGAAAAAAACTATTCTCTTCTATAGAATTTTGAACAAAATTTGAACTATTTTATGTTTTATTTTGATTTTATTAGCTAAATAGATAAAAATATGAAATTTCTTATAGATTTTGTTTTTGCATTTTTTCGGGAATTAATTGCTAAAGTGAGCTGATTTGACCTTCTTTGACATATCCATTTATATATAGCTGGGAATAAATATTTATAGTAATATATCTCTATCAAGTAGAACTAATATAATTTAAACTTAAAAAAAAAAATCTTACTAAAAGTTAACTTAAATTCCTAATTGAGTTTCATATAGAACGAAGTATTCACAAGTATTTTTGGATAGTTTAAATGATGTCTACTTGCTTGAAGACTAGCATTGAGTCGATGAATCTATAAATTAAAGCTACTTTTTTTTCTCAGCTCAGCTTTGTGCACTGCTTGCCATTGCTCGCAACTAAATGTAATAACAGAAAACTGTTAAGACTTAACAGAATTCCAGTCCCCTTCGACTGCAGCCCATTGCAGAGAAATGAAATCGAATAATTGGAAATTAGTGCAAGAAAGTACTTTAAATTATCACATTTTTAGTTTTCGTATAGTTTTAATTGGCTTTAAGGCGTTAAAGTTCTTTCATTTGAAATGAAATGGTTGACAAATGGTCTTATTTCCTGTCACTATGTGAAATAATAAACATAAAAAATCTTCCCCAATTCGACAATTTCGATCCCTAAACAATGACACGGCCTAAAATCCATCATTAATCAATTCGAGCATGGTTTGTTTATTTTCGTTGTGTTCTGATTTTTTTTTGTTTGCTGGCCCCAGCGACAAAGCAAAAAGAAAAACAAAATCAAAAAAAAATTAAAACACAAAAGTGGGAAACCTATATTTAAAAATAGAATTCTGAAGAGCGCAACTGAAGAGAGTTTTCTTGATTGAAACTAAAATTTGCTCCCTTTGCTGGCGGCGTTGATGTTTTTTTTATTTGTTTGTTTTCAGTCTGCGCGCGGTTAAAACACGCAACGGTCGCACCGCTTGAAATTAATTTCGTAATTAATTTGATTGAAGTGCATTGAGGAAGTTCTCTTGGCGCCAAAATTGTTTGCTCTGGGCGCTCAAATGCAATTTTGTTGGTTGACACAGTCTGTCAGTGCGGTATACGAAAAGTCCTCCCACACACCGAGACACACTGAGCCACACTCCCACACACACATTGCATCGATTTGCGCACTTGGGTGCCCCAAGGAAACACTTGCATGGAATATTCGTGCTCGTTTACAACCGGAATTCAATTTCAGTAACCCTTTGGCCCTCCCAGCAGTGTCCGTTTTTCCGCTGTGCGTGCTGCCATTTCCACTCGAGCATTTTTTTTGTTTTTTATATATATATTTTTGATCTTAAACTGATAGCTAAGTAAATTGAACGAATGTTTAAACTCTTTGCAGGAACGCCGAGACGATCTGCAGGTCATTGTTGGCGCCATTGGCAAAAATACCCAAATGCCAAAGGTTACGCCTGTCATGATGAACGAAATCGAAAAGGTTAAGCAAGCACTTGTCGCCCGACTAAATGATTTAGTCTAACAGCTTACACTACTTTTCTATTCATTCTCTTTTGCTACAGACTAATAACAATCTGATTGCTCATGCCGATAGTGTGGAGCTCTCGCTGACGGAATTGAAAAATGTCACCCAAATTGGCAATGGGAACGGCGCCACCAACAGCCGACAGGGTAAGTGATTTTCATTCCTTTTGATTATTTGATTTGAAAGGGTATATTAGCTTGCGGAAAATGTATTTTGTAAATGTGTTAAGAGTACAAATTTGCAATCAATTAAGTTATGTTTTAAGAGCTGAAACGAACTGTCTGTTAGTATAAAGAGGTGAAGTTTAGGTATCAGATGAGTTGATATGGAAAATGTTAATGTAGAGAGAGTTGTGTATAAATATTTTATCTAATTATTGTTCATAACTTGAAAATTATAAGAATATAAAAAATAAAATATAAAATATAAAATATAAAATATAAAATATAAAATATAAAATATAAAATATAAAATATAAAATATAAAATATAAAATATAAAATATAAAATATAAAATATAAAATATAAAATATAAAATATAAAATATAAAATATAAAATATAAAATATAAAATATAAAATATAAAATATAAAATATAAAATATAAAATATAAAATATAAAATATAAAATATAAAATATAAAATATAAAATATAAAATATAAAATATATAATATAAAATATAAAAAATTTAAAATATAAAATATAAAATATAAAATATAAAATATAAAATATAAAATATAAAAAATAAAATATAAAATTTAAAATTTAAAATTTAAAATATAAAATAAAAAATAAAAATAAAAAATATAAAATATAAAATATAAAATATAAAATATAAAATATAAAATAAAAAATAAAAATAAAAAATATAAAATATAAAATATAAAATATAAAATATAAAATATAAAATATAAAATTTGTAATATAGTCTTTTGGATAACTTTTTAATATGGTTTAATACATGCCCAAAGGTTTTTCCAGCTAACTACTTGGTATTCAGCTCATATTGAAATATAAAATCCTTTTATCAATATAAAAAGCTAATTTTAAAAGTATATTCATGAAATGCTTTTTGAGTAAAACTTGTTGAAACTTTTCATTTTCAGTTAAGTGCACTTGGCCACATAATATAAAATACTCATATTCTCATATAAAAAGCATTAATAATTTTGCATAAATCAAGCACTTCAATTGGATCAAAAGGAGCAAATAAGCACGCACGCATCATTTGCTTCATAATTGTTTTTACACATTTTCGCTTTTCAAGCTTATGATATCATATTTAGCCGCCAATATTGCATCGTATTTCTTTATGATACTTTGGTTTACTCTTGTGCTCGCCTGACCCTACATAGATGGCTGCAGCTGCAGCTGCGTGCATATGGATAAATGTTGACTGACTGTTGCGCCGTCTGCTTGATGATCACAGCGCAGCAGGAAGTTGCATTTTGTATACTTAATGGAACAAGTAATAAGTTACAATAGGGAAAGTATTTCTCAGCCATATTTATTGAACGTTTACATTAAATAGATGCATTCCATTCCTTATATAACGAAAGCGCCTTCAAATCGAACCAATTCTGTATCTGAAGGCGCCTTCACTATCTACTGAATGAAATGTTTCGGTAAGTTGACGTATTTAGGTGTCGTTTGGACTTCGAGCTAGTTAAAATTGAATTTCTTTTTGTGACGTTGATATTTGAATTGTATGACCGAGAAGGTTCATTCGATTTGGCACTGAGTGATGATGAATAGGGTCTTGGCCCTCTTAAGTCAGCCACAATATTATGACGTGTTTTAATTAATCCTGCATCTTGCATATATTTCTCAATTTCTTCAGTGTACTTTTTGTTGACATGATGGTCCGAATTGAAGGAAGGCAATGGATTTGTATTGACCATTACAAAATCGCACATTTTCTTACCATTCTTGGCTATTGTGAATTCGGCGTGATGAAATATTCGTCTGCGTTCTTCGAAGCTATCTTTCTGACTGCAGATGTTTGTCAATGAGCTGGCAGATCTGAGTCCCTCTACCCGTGGACAGATTAAGACCACTTTTTTCCCAACCTTTATGCGTTGCATGTATTCCGTTGAGGAACTTAGGACTGGTTCAGAGGTCCTATCAGCATGTTGTTCAGCTGCCTCAGATGACTCAGAGAAATTGTTGCGTTCTTTCAAGCGTTCGATAAGGAATTGACGGTTCGTGGCTATACTCTTCTTGGTTTGTGTTTTGCCTCTTTTCTTTGGGCGTGGTATTTCGGGTGTCGCAGCTTTAGACTCCTCGCGATTTTTCGCTATCTGTTCGCTTTTCTCCGCATTAATTAATCGCTGCCGTAATGTATTTGGATTGATGGGTTCAGAGCGTCCTGGACGTGGTGTCTTTGGTCTACATATACGCATTAATCCATAATCACGATCACTCGTCTTTACGCCAGAATCTCTGTTGAAAGATACACTCCTTTTACGTTGGAGTATTAGGTCACCGGAAGAATTGGTGGAGCTCATCCTTAAATATCTAGCCTAGGATCCTAGCTTTGGACTGTACAGATGCAGTAAATAATCAACGAACAAATATATTTTTGCTTGTTTTTTTTTGTGTTTATTTTTTTTTTCAGTTTTTTTTTGAAAATTTTTTGTGTTTTAGTTTCAAGTTGTGTGTTAGAACTGTTTCAAAACCTGAACTGCTTGCCCGGCCTACTCTTAACGTGACATGGCCGTTGAACGGCTTTCAAAAGCTAAGTGCTACGTTATTCAGTAAAGTGCGCACTTTTTAAACTTATACAAAAAGTTGAGTTTTTTAGACCAAATCTTTGAGCTCGGGAAGTTCAAATTTGATATCTTTTTTGTTTATATACCTCCCTGAGTTTATATATACATGTATATATATAATAAGGAATGAAGAATAGTGCGCCATATCCTCCCATAAACAAACAAATCATTTCATGTCAGCCACATTTATTGATCGGGGTTACATGAAATGGATACATTGCATTCGTTGAATAGTAAAAGTGCCTGCAGGTTCATTCGATTTTGAATTTGAAGGTACTTTCACTTTGCACCAAATGAAATCGATCGTTGTTGAGAGTCAGTTCCCCGAGCGGATTGTTGGCTAGCCTCCGAAGAATTTTCTGACACGTCCATAGAGTCTCTTTTTGATATGTTCATGCTTGTCAGCTCATTGCGGAGGGATTTTATTAAACCTTTATTTTGAATAAACTTCTCAATTTCATTTTGGTACGTGTTATCCAAGTCATAATTTATCGAATCCATTTCATTTCCATTTCCCATTACGCAATCGGATAACTTCTTACCGTTTTTCGCTATTGTGAATTCGGCCATTTGAAAGAGTCGCCGGCGTTCTTCAAAGCGTTTTGTTGAATCTTCCGTTTTTGGAAAACTCTCTTTGGGTAGAACTACGACAACTTTTTTAGTATTTTTCAAACGATACTCGCTTGAAGTATTAGTTAAACGTTTTACTAATTTATGGGCATTGAGGACTATTTTCTTTTTTGGGTGTGGTGTACCGAACGACAAGTATTCCGAAATGGAACTTCTGTCGGAATGCGACTTTTTCGAGCTCCAAATTGTGACTTTTTGCTCCAGCGGCTCGGTGCTACTACTTTGGCGAGCTCTTAAGCGTTTCAGGAGCGATTTGGGTGTCATAGGCATGCCTATCTTGGGATGCGTTGTGCGACTTATCTGGGAATGGTGTGATTTACTTGTGGCCTCAATCACGGTATTATGAATCGGTGGAACAATGCTCCATTCCTTCCATTTGCTTTCTTTCTCCTCCATAAGACGCTCTCGGAGCGTATTTAGATATGGGGTCCCAGTTGATCGCGGATATGGCGTCGATGCCCGCACGGGATCCACGCGCAGTAGGCCATACTCGCGATCAGCCGGGGCTACAAATTGAGTTCCTGCGAATCCTAGAACCCGATTCTTCTTAATTTTCTGTTCGAACTTAGCGGGCAATATAGTAGAATCCAATGATTGGCGTGCCTGCATCTTTGAATATCTAAATCACGTAGCTGTTGAATGCTGACAGAGGCAATAAACGAACAATGAACGAAAAGATATTTTTTTTTTGCTTTCTTAGTTTTTTTTCTTTTTTTTTTTAACAAATTCAAGTTATCGTGTATTAGAACTGTTTGAAAAGACTAAACTATTTGGGGGGCCTACTTTGCTTTCATTTACAATTTTCAAAGCTACGTGATTTGAAAACAAGTAAGAACATTTCCGTCGGGCGCTACCGACTGCCTAATACTCGTTAACGGTCCAAAAACACCTGAATCTGTTATGGCAAAGAAGTCAGGAAGTTGTCTATGCTAACGGAGGTCAGCAGTAACCCGATTAACTAATTTTTAAGCTCTTAAGCCATAGAAGATAAATGACTTTATCGGTTTGCCTTTTTATACCCTGAACCCATTGAAAATGGGAAATCAGGGTATAATGGTTTTGTTAAAATTTATGTAACAGGCAGAACGAGGCGTGGCAGACCCTATAAAGTATATATATTCTTGATCAGGTCGACGAACTGAGTCGATATAGCCATGTCCGTCTGTCCGTCTGTCCGTCTGTCCGTCCGTCCGTCTGTCCGTCCGTCTGTCCGTATGTATGAACGCGTCGATCTCAGAATCTATAAGAGCTAGAGACTGAAATTTGTTATGTAGATCCGTGTATAGCACGCGCAGATCGAGTTTGTTTCAAAAAATCGATAAATTTGATCGTTTTAAAGTTATCGATTTTAAACGTTTTCGAAATTCAGTTATAAATTTATATCTCCCATATTTTTAACGCTAGAGTCTCCAAATTTTGTATTTAGTATAATGTGTAGTTTACACAATTTTGATATACCATTCCCCCTCTCCTTTCCTTGTAAAAACCATATTTCAAATACTAGGGAGTTGTACTTTGGCAAATACACACATATGAATGACATAGCCACGCTTTAAAAGTTTGATTAAGAAAGTCCAGCTAAAAAGGAACTTATTCAACAATTAACTTCTCATAATACTGATCTTACTGCAGCCCGAGCGCAGTCGCTGCGTAAACTGCGCAGTAGCAGAGCGCTCGCATATTCGTGCGTACGTATGTGTGTGAGTATGCGTGTGTGTATGTGTGTGTGCATGTGTTGCGTGTATGTTAAATAAGTATAAAATGATTGGAATATCGGCTCATCCGCAGGGTTCAGGGGATCTCCTATCCGGGTACCACCGACTAGAGCTTTCTAACTTGTTTTTATTAATATTTTGAAAATTTGTTTTACTTTGTTTAATAATTTATCATATGAAAAGCATGAAACATATCGATCTTTAGTTAAAGACTGATAGACATCAGCGCGTCGTTGTCAAGGGCCACAAATCAGCAATCAATTTAAAGTTTACAATAGTTTTACTGTAAGTGTGGCGACTGAGAAGAGAAGCCCAAAATTAAATGTCTAACAAAATCGTTAAACAATGCTTAGATGGTAGTCTTATTTAAACTAAAAACTATAACTAAGCTAAGTGATTCCTATAAAGAAATGACAAGCTGCAATATGATAAGAACAGAGCAAAAGTTGTTAACTTTTACGTTTTGTTAAAGAAAGTACATCTGATGGCAATTTTGATATTATTAAAATAACTTCTCTAAAAACATTAAGTCTTTTAGTAACTAGGCAATTTTTATATATTTTAACAAAATGTTTTGCATCAGAACATGTTACTCACCATTATCCTAAAGTCGAAATTATATAACATTATATTAATTTGATTTAAATGAATATCAGCATTGATATTAACAGTGTCTTAAAATTCACTTAAATGTTCTATGCTTAGGTCGCTATTATTGTATGCATTATTGTTATCATATACATACATATGTATATGTATGTTACAGCTTTATAATAACATTATTATCAATAACATTAATATAATTTACAACATAAAAACAGAACCAATATATAATATAAAAAAAACCAACAAAAACTTAATGATCATAGACACTTAGATCATTATATTATGACTACAATTATTTTAATTTAAACAATTGCTTAAAACTACAACAATTCCACTTAATATATTTAACATATTCTTAACTATTAATATATAAAAAAAAAAACAAAAAAACAAAAAACAACCAACAAAAAAAAAAAAAAACATTATACCCTGATTTCCCATTTTCAATAAGTTAAGGGAACAAAAACACAAAAAAAAAAACACCAAAAAAAAAAAAAAACAAGCACCAAAAAAAAAACAAGCACAAAAAAAAAAACAAAAAAAAAAACAAAAAAAAAAAAAAACAAAAAAAAACAAAAAAAACAAAAAAAAACTTACTGATCATAAACACTTAGATCATTATATTATAACTACAATTATTTAAACAATTGCTTAAAACTATGCTTATAATTATTACAATTCCACTTAATATACTTAAAATATTCTTAACATTTAAATACTTACCACATTCTGAAGAAGTGGTGGATCACTGCACTTTACTTTATATCACTTCACTTTACTGCACTGCACTGCACGACTGACCACCAGCAGGCCACAAAGACGACTGAAATTGCGCAGAAACAGGCACCCTTTATATAGGACAAAACTCCTGCGCAAAGCACCCGCGCAAAACGGAGTGCGACTCTGCTCTAGCAAGAATTTGAGCTTACTCTTCTCGATGCAAGCTCAAACAGAATGCTGCTGCTCTACCAGTCTGTAAATGTTAGCAGCAGCATTCTGTTAGCATTTGCATCGATGCTGCTGCTCTACCAGTCTGTAAATGTTAGCAGCAGCATTCTGTTAGTATTTGCATCGATGCTGCTGCTCTACCAGTCTGTAAATGTGAGCAGCAGCATTCTGTTAGTGCTTACATCGAGTAAGCTCAAATTCTTGCTAGAGCAGAAGTTTCATTCTCTTAGTTTTCGCTCAACGTTCGAGTGAAAAAAAGGAACTCAGATCAAACCTAAATGAGCTGAGCTCCGTTTTGCGCGGGACGTAGTTTTCGCTCAATGTTCGAATGAAAAAACGACTGAGATCAAACCTCTATGAGTCGAACTCCGTTTTGCGCGGGTGCTTTGCGCGGGAGTTTTGTCCTATATGCCTGTTTCTGCGCAACTTCAGTCGTCTTTGTGGCCTGCTGGTGGTCAGTCGTGCAGTGCAGTGCAGTAAAGTGAAGTGATATAAAGTAAAGTGCAGTGATCCACCACTTCTTCAGAATGTGGTAAGTATTTAAATGTTAAGAATATTTTAAGTATATTAAGTGGAATTGTAATAATTATAAGCATAGTTTTAAGCAATTGTTTAAATAATTGTAGTTATAATATAATGATCTAAGTGTTTATGATCAGTAAGTTTTTTTTTGTTTTTTTTGTTTTTTTTTGTTTTTTTTTTTTTTTTGTTTTTTTTTTTGTTTTTTTTTTTTGTGCTTGTTTTTTTTTTGGTGCTTGTTTTTTTTTTTTTTTGGAGTTTTTTTTTTTGTGTTTTTGTTCCCTTAACTTATTGAAAATGGGAAATCAGGGTATAATGTTTTTTTTTTTTTTTGTTGGTTGTTTTTTGTTTTTTTGTTTTTTTTTTTATATATTAATAGTTAAGAATATGTTAAATATATTAAGTGGAATTGTTGTAGTTTTAAGCAATTGTTTAAATTAAAATAATTGTAGTCATAATATAATGATCTAAGTGTCTATGATCATTAAGTTTTTGTTGGTTTTTTTTATATTATATATTGGTTCTGTTTTTATGTTGTAAATTATATTAATGTTATTGATAATAATGTTATTATAAAGCTGTAACATACATATACATATGTATGTATATGATAACAATAATGCATACAATAATAGCGACCTAAGCATAGAACATTTAAGTGAATTTTAAGACACTGTTAATATCAATGCTGATATTCATTTAAATCAAATTAATATAATGTTATATAATTTCGACTTTAGGATAATGGTGAGTAACATGTTCTGATGCAAAACATTTTGTTAAAATATATAAAAATTGCCTAGTTACTAAAAGACTTAATGTTTTTAGAGAAGTTATTTTAATAATATCAAAATTGCCATCAGATGTACTTTCTTTAACAAAACGTAAAAGTTAACAACTTTTGCTCGGTTCTTATCAAATTGCAGCTTGTCATTTCTTTATAGGAATCACTTAGCTTAGTTATAGTTTTTAGTTTAAACAAGACTACCATCTAAGCATTGTTTAACGATTTTGTTAGACATTTAATTTTGGGCTTCTCTTCTCAGTCGCCACACTTACAGTAAAACTATTGTAAACTTTAAATTTATTGCTGATTTGTGGCCCTTGACAACGACGCGCTGATGTCTATCAGTCTTTAACTAAAGATCGATATGTTTCATGCTTTTCATATGGTAAATTATTAAACAAAGTAAACAAACAAATTTTCAAAATATTAATAAAAACAAGTAAGAAAGCTCTAGTCGGTGGTACCCGGATAGGAGATCCCCTGAACCCTGCGGATGAGCCGATATTCCAATCATCTTCTAAATTTAAAGTATCTAGCTTCAATAGAGGCGAAATGCTTTCAGTTCATACGGACAGAAGGACGGACGGACGGACGGACAGAAGGACGGACATTGAACTAAACCAATATACTCAATTGATTTCCCGAATGAGTATACCTTTAAGCAGTCAACATTCAAAATACCCCAAAAATATAAAATTTCATTTATATATTTTGTGATGAAGCTTTTTATCCAAAATTATGTTTATTATTTATTAATTTTACGTAAAATAATGTTTTTAGTTTTTTCTTTTTTATTATTAAGTGGTTTTTGTGCCTAATCTATCATTGAGTTTTTTGTTGACTTTTCAGTATGCTAACCAGTCTCTTAGAAAATTCAAAATTAGCCCCTGATGACTCAAAAGCGGGGCTTATTAGGCCTTTTTTAATAAATTTTTTGATGTCTGTCAAATTGTCATCCTGACAGATGTCACTTATACGCGGCGGTTGAATTGGCTTTCCTATAAACGTATCGCTCATCTTTTTGCCATTCCTGGCTATAGTGAATTCTGCATTTTGAAATTGACGGCGTCGATCCTCGAAACTCACATGCTTACTGGGATGTAGATATTTCAGGGCTATTGATTTCTGATTCTCCCGATACAACTGTTTCTGGGGAACGACAACGCAGACTTTTTTCGTTGTAGCGCCCATTGGTTTACTCGATGATTTCGGGCCAACTATGGGACATTCGGCCTTTTCCTCTTTTAATATCGACTTTAATTCTGTTTTTGGCGTTTCATACTTCTTATCTCTACTTGTGCTTGTACTTGAGTCTGAAGACCACGACGAATGAATACTAGACTGATCCACATCACTATCTCTAAGTCCTGCCATGGATGTGTACGGAGTGGATACTACGCTATTGGGTATCCGTAGCATTCCATAACTGCTGAACGCCGAACCCTCTTGCGGGTCTACTTTAAATTTAAGTCTACCTCGGAATAAAAGTGATGGGTCTCCAGACTTAAATGAAGATTTTGTTTGCGATGCCATCGACATTTTGCAACCGTTAGAAGCAAAGATAATGAGCTACGTTGGTTCGTCCAGTTCGTCCAGGCTGTATTTTAAAAACCTATTTTGAAATGTTTTATTGTTTATTGTGAGTTGTATTGTATATTGTGCTTTTATTTTTCTAATTTTCTATAAGATTTCAGTGTTGTCTGTTCCTATCGTGTTAGTATGAGTATTTGAGTATGATTAATATATATATTTGTTTTCATGTTAGTTGGTTTGCTCAAAATTTGACACTGCTTGCAACGCCTACGCAACACTGCTTGAATGTGTATGATTGATGTAAAAAGCTGATTGCTACATAATTGTCATTGTGCTGCTGCAGTTTTTAGCCAAGGAGTGGAAATTAAAACTTTAAAAACGAAATAAAAAGCTTATCAATTTTTGAAATTCACGTGGAAATTTTGAGGAATCGAGCTGAAAATTGTATACTTATAAAAAAAGTCTTCTCCCATATCTGCTACTCAAAACAAGGCTATCTATCATTTATAATATCCAGATCTTTAGATCAATTTTCTCACTTCTTGCCTGATGAAAATGAAATGGTTCCACTATGAAATATATTGCAAAATAATAAAACTTTATAGTAAATTTGAAGGAAAATCTATAAGTAAATTAGGCTTAATTCAATTTTCAATGTGTGCGAATTGCTAAAAGAAAATGTTATTAAATCTCTTTAGTTTTTCAATTGCGATTTATTTCACGACTTACGAAGAGTATTCATAGTTAGACTAAAGCTTCTACAAAACGCAATTGATTATATATTTTTTTTTTTACTTTTAGTAAAGTTGCATTGGAAAAATAGCGAGAATATCTTCTAATCGGCGAGTTGACTCTCTCAATTTGAAAATACTCTCGATATTTCTGAAATGAAATTCTCTTTTCATCATTTATTGTTTTTTAATGTGACTTGTAAGGATTGATGTCGATCTTCTTTTGGCAAAGTTTTCTAGATCCTGCTTCGTACTATTAAATGTTCTCTTATTTATGTTTAGAAATTTGATATCTCTAGCCGCGGAAATGACCGATGTAAAGCCTAGTTGCTCAATATACAGTTCGA
Source organism: Drosophila nigricruria (assembly GCA_037075265.1). NCBI lineage: Eukaryota > Metazoa > Arthropoda > Insecta > Diptera > Drosophilidae > Drosophila > Drosophila nigricruria. The sequence goes on from JBAMCI010000035.1 coordinate 13,235,041, forward strand.
TTTCCTCTTTCGCCCTCAAGTCCTTCAATGTTAAATTGTTATCAATATATACTTGATTCGATTGCGTTGCCATTACGTGGTCGCTCATTTTCTTGCCATATCTGGCTATTGTGAACTCGCCCTCACACAAGGATCGTCGTAGCTCATTAAACTTATCTTGCGAATCGCTGGCTCCGTATCTATTTTTTAGAGAGCTGTTTCGAGGAGTCACTAAGGTGACCTTCTTCTTCTTTTTCGCTATTTCTGTAGCATTGATTTTTCTTTTTGATTTTTTACTTGACAGTATAGAACGAAAATTCTGGAATCTTTGAACGCTTGAGCGATCCAGGGTACTACTGCTCATTAAGCTAAGTTCATCCATCCGTTTTTTGAGTACTTTGGGATTTATGGCCACAGCCTTAATCGGATGCGGAGTACCAAGCGATATATTTCCAAGAGACTGTGTTTCGGTCATACTTGACTCTTTGAAATTAGTTGATAGATGCCTCATATCATATGTGCCACGATTCATTTTTTCTACTTCGTGCTGCTCGAGACGAGCCGACAGCGCTTTCATATCAATACCTTGGTATTTTTTTGGATGTGGCGTCGAAGCAGATACATTTACACGCACTAGGCCATAGTCTCGGGTCGCTAACGGCACATGGTGAATATCCTTGAATTCAGCTTTCTTCTTGAGATATTTACCTGGGCTATGGCTATTATGGCTAAGTGTGCTTATCGAGATTATATTGCTCATTATACAGGCGATGCAGGAATACCGATTCAAACAGTGAGAACAATGTCTGTTTTGCGAGATAAGTGTATTATTTTTTTCTTTTTTTTTTTTCTTATTAATATTTGTTGTGTTCTTGTAAGTGTTGTTTGTTGTCTGCTGATTGTGTAACAATAATTGTCAAATCATTAATGTTGACACTGCTTGGCATGCCAGCTCAGTTTTTGCTTCAATTTTAAAGCTAGTTGCTACGAAACTAGACATAATAGCAGCTGTCTGCAAGCATAGCCATTGCACAGGCACAGCACAGACTAAAAGCGTCTATGAAGCTTTTTGCTAGCTAGTGCAAGCTTTACAACTGGCTAATTGGCTGCCAAACAGCTGTTAAGGATTTGTGTAAAACATTTCAAAACAAATCGTTCAGCGGTAAGGAACTAAACCGATAAATATAAAAACTCTTTCAAAGTTGCTATATGTGAAAGTGAAAATTAAATATAAATAAATTAAAAAACCAAAACAAAATATTGTAAATCGACATATTATTTATATAACTTGATATTCGTAAGAAGTTAGTAAATTAAAAAAATATATTTACTTCAGAGTTTCATATAAAATGTGCAAGTCGCAAAGAAATAACCCTAAAAATAAAAAAAATTATAATTTATGAAACATTAATAAACGCAATGAATGGGAATACCCTTACTAGGCACAGCCAATTATTAATATTAGTTCTTAAAAATAATTTACTGTACTGTTAAGACTATTGCTTCCAACAGGATTATAGTTTTTTATAAGCTGTAATATATTAAATGTATATTAGAAATATATTTTATTTATAAATAAAAATCCTTTTTCTTCTCATCTTAACGTGAAAATCAAATACATATTGGTCCGCTTCAAAATGAAAATATTTTGTTTTTACCAAAATAGGAATTCATAACTTTTGCCATCTCACAACTTGATCTCTTGAAAGCTTGCATGTTTCTTGCTTAGCTTTAAAATATAATTTTTTAAATCACATTCGCTGTTTATCACAGTTAAATTTAAAAATATATCTTTCTATATATATATATATATATAAATTGTAAAAATAATAAGTGTGCCCCCATTAAAACTTATGTGCTCAGCCTCTCAGAGTATTTGAAAAAGTGCTGAGTGACGTTGAGCACCGGCAGTGCGACAAGTGGAAATATACAATTTCTCTGGTTTTTTTAATGAATTATGACATTTTGCCGGTGCGAACGTCGTTGACGCTAGCTTTATCAGGTTGCTGCCTCCGTTGCCAATTACAACGTCTTTCACATATGTATATACAACATGTGTAAGTGTGTGTATATATATATACATTTTTTCCAAAGATTCGTTCACCATTTTACACCTGCCAGGGGCTGGTTGTTGTCGCCTGAAAGACAACAAACGGCCGGCCACAATACGAGCGTCAAAATGGGTGAAAAGGAAATTTTGCACTTAACGCGTTTTTTTTTTCTTCTTTTTTTTTGCCTCTTCGGCTACAAAAACTGAAGTGTCTAAGGCTTGTCATATGGTATTATTATTTTTTTGTTCTGTTTCTGCTTTTCCATATATTTGTTTAACAGGCTGGCTGTTGGTGTTGGTGTGCTGTGACTCTCATGAATTTCATTTTAAATGCTTCATACACGTGGCGCTCATTCATTCATTCAGGCATTCAACATAGACATGACTAGTAAAGTCCTGGCTGAAAGCCTGTTTTTTTCGCCCCCCTGGTTGAGTTGTTCGCACCGAAATCCCATGCTGCAAATAGGAGCTCTAATCCTGCGTGCTTTCTGGACATAAGCACACACACACACACACACTCACACACTTACAGATTAGCAAACACTCACACACACTTACATACGTATTGAGTTTGTTTTCACGGCTTATGCGCTACTGAAGCCTCGAAAACTTTCATAAATATGTATCTGCGCTACCTCCTTCGGCTTACAAAACTTGCCCGAGGCTTTTCTTTCAATTCCTTGCGCTAAGTATTTCAAGTGTTTCCTTTGCCTTTAAATATTTGCGACCATTCCTTGTTGCCAATTCAATTTTACCATTTAGGGCGTCAAGAATGACAAAAAAAAAATACTTAAAACATTATTTTGCCGTGCATTCTTGAGCGCTGCATTCCTTAATGTTAGGCGGTACGCATGCACACGGTATTTGCTCTGCAAAATGGCGCTTCATAGATGAAATTGTTGCACACTGGCGCTTTGGCTTGAAGTATTGCTTGTGGTATTAACAGTATATTTCAAACTGACCAATTTTGCTGTTCATTTGTGCGTTTTTTTCTCAGCTTATTCTTAAGTCGACACTTTAAGACTTTACTGTATATACAGTGGTATTGAATTGATTTTATATATTATGTATTCATTTGGGAAGAATATTAGATTCATTACGATATGAATGGCATTTTGAAGTTACGGTACGTTAAGGTACGGTTACCATATATCATTATATAATATATGTACTGACGACTCAATGAGCTGACTGAGTGCATTCCTTGATGGCTACTGATTTAAAAACCGAGCAAATTATCAGGGATCTTACTGAAGGCTTAACTTAAAGCTCAAGTAAAAGCTTTATGGCCTTAAATTTAATCTAAGTTTCAAAATATGAAAAACTATTTGACAAATAGAATTTATATGTAATGAAATTTAGTGAATACCATTTGAATGATTTTACATCTAGATATAACCTAAAAGATCTATCTGAATGCTTAATTAAAAGGAACTTATTGCAAACTAAAAGCTCAAGTAAATGCTTTATGGCCTTAAACTGAATCTAAATTCTATAATATTGAAAGAGATCTTTGGCAAATAGAATTTATATTTAATAAAACTTAAGTAAATATCATTTTAATGACTTCACATCTAGATATAACTGAAAAGATCTTTCTGAAAGCTCAATTAAAAGGTGCTTATATTATATCTAAGACCTGAAGTAAATGCTTAGCCATAAACTCAATCTAAATTCTAAAACATTGCAAAACTCTTTATTCACTAAAGATATTCTAGATATAACTTTAAAGACCTAGTCTTTACCTAGGCACATAAAATTTGACACCAGCTAAGACTTTTGTCCAATATTCTATCAAAATATACCACTGTGCGAGAGCGTGCTGCGAGGAAGCTACTTGAAAGTTTGCTTCGTTGAAATAGTTTTTCATTCACTCGGCATTTTTTATGCGCTTATGGACAGGCGTTCTAAAAAGACCAACCGAGTGGGCGGGCGGGCGGTTGGTCGGTTAGGCGTGGCACAGTGTTGGCAAATATGGTCCAGTGGGGCAGGCATAGGCGGCTGCTGAGGGCCTATGCGAATGTTGGCCACGTTGACCGCAATTGGCCGGGCGCAAGCCGCAGCTGCTGCTAATGAGGAAAGCGGCGCTTGTGACCGTGCAGAAAACATCTAATTATCGTCTACTCTTTAATGAAAATGAAAATTTGGTTTCGCATTTTCAATTGCAGATTACAACAGCGAGCCCAGCGGCATTGGCGCTTTGGCCAGCAGCTTCGACAAGTCCGTTTTGCACATTTCCGACTGGCTGACTTGGGAACAAAACATGATCAAGATACAGAGCGTGCTGGTGAACGATGGGGATGCCGTCCGCTTGGCCATCGAAAAGCAGGAGGTAAGTTGGCCTACAAGTTGTAGGCGGCAAACTGTTCAAAGCATTCACTCTGTCGCTGTTTCGCTTTGTAGAAAGTTTTGCGAGAATTGAAAATGAAAAAGCCGCAACTGAATGAACTGGTCCATACAGCGGAAGTGCTGAAAGGCGACATCAAACGTCAGCAGCTGCAGGAAAAAGGTAAGCATTTCAACTGTATAATTTATGGGTGTTCCTAGGTATTCTCTTAAGTTTAAGACAGAACAGCTTTAGCTGTTCAAATATTATATTCTCATTTATACTTTTGATCACAGTCCAGTATTTTATCAATAAGAAAACCCTTTAAGTTATTCAGCTTTTATTGAAATAGAGCAAAAGGATAAATCCTTTTGGGTAACACATGTGAGCATTTTGCAATTCATCGAGCAAATCATGCCCATTTCATGGTACACGGAAATTTCATTAGGCCCCTTAGCTGTTGTCAGCCAAATGCCATTATGAATAGTATGCAGATTGTGCTCCACCTAGGGGTCTAACGAGATATGCACATTTTCCATTTCCCATAACGACTTTCGTGCAAACAAATTTCCGTTTTGTCAGACCGACACTCACACACACACTCACACACACACACACACAGCTGGCCGAATGTAGAATCGGTTGAGGAGCTCAGTGAAAGCAGAAATGCGAACGAAATTCACTTTAAATTCCAACCAACTCAAGCTGGCCCTAGCGTATGGTGCGGACATTGCTGTGTTTCAATTGCAAAAATTGTAGACGCCGGTCATGAGCTCCTGACGCAAGGGCTTCTTTGCATATTGTCCCATAGTTGCTGGCATAGTTGCTGCCAAAGAGAAAGATTAACAATTTTTAACTATATTAAACACAAAGATACCTAGTAATGGACAAGGTGAAATCATTAGGCATTTGTCTATAAGTGAAACCTTTGATTGTAATGTAAAACATATAGATATTCAAGAGTAGTCTTGGCAAGCTGTCAAGATAATTTGTAATACTTATTGAACAGCTTTGCGAGATTTTGTTTGAGAGATTGTGTCGGAAACTGCAAAAAAATGTTATAAAAACCATTTCCCTAAACATATTTTAGAAATTAGTTCTCTTTTGTCAAATCTCAATTGCTTGACTGCCCAGCTAAGAACTGTTTGGCCTTGTAGACTAGAAAGTTGTGGATTCAAGTCTTTCCTTTTCCAAATTTTTGACAGTTGCGAATTCAATTCTTCAGTAGTTAGTGCACTTCTATAAAGTACCAAATGTGTGCTAAAAATATGAAAATTCTCATCTTAATGATGTACATTGTTAACCGATTGATGACTGAGTCTAACAGCTTATTCACTGAAATTCCTACATCATAATTTATATATGAATTTGTTATTTAAAATTGCTTAAAATATTGAAAATTCTCTGCATTAAATGGAATTTAGTTCTTCTTAACATTTATCTGCATATATTTGTTAATGTAATTACCCGCATACCCGCAATCATTTAAGCTGACTTCTTGGTTTTCTTTTTCTTGCTTAATAAGCCCCCCTTTTGGGCTGTTAAGAGGTATCGAAAGGCGATAAAGTCAACGCTGTCAAATGGCATTGAAAGACAATGGCAAAGTTCACAGCAAACAGAAACACAAATATGTAAACACACACACACACACACACACAAACACTGCATGAAATGGCCTGCACCATAAATCGGAATTGGTAAGTCATTTAAGCCGGCATAGCCGGCAGAGGTGAATATGCAACACAGTTGCAGAGTCACTGCCAAAGAGCGCAAAATTCGCTTCAAGAGAGTCAAAAATACACAGCATGCGACGAGGCGCATGCTCTTTTGTCTGTGTTAGGTATGTGTGTGTGTGTGTGTGTGCTGGGTATATTATTTTTTTTTTTTTGTCATTCGTTCATTTGACTCTCAGTGGAATTTTAATGTGGCAGCAGGCAGCTAACATTTCTGCCAGTTGACATTTAATTGACAAGCGGTGCGGCAGCGGGGCGGATGGTTAACATTTTTATGTCCCTGTTTGTTGTTGTTGTTTGTTGTTGTTGCTGTTGTTGCTGTTGTTGCTGCTCGTGCTGCTGGTGCTGCTCTTACACAGTTTTGTATTTTATGTCATTGTTGGCTGGCTCTGGGGGGGATTGGCCTGCAGTTGGCTGCATTGCTTGTATGTTCTTACATATTATTATGATGTTTGGTTTGTCATAAACATTTGTAACTTGTCCTGCGCTGCTGCTGCTGTTGCTGCTGCTGCTGCTGTTGCCGTCGACCACGTACATAAGTGGAATCCCTGTTGCTATTGCCCCTGTCCGTAAATGTCAGTTGGGTCGCAACCTGGTTCTGTCACATGCCACCGATACTGCAAGCTGACTTTGTTATGGTTCTTGTTCCGGCTTATTACAGGACTTGACATGGCCAATAGGGGGGGACAGATTCATTTTATTTTATTTCTATTTTTTTTCTTTGTACTTCCAAGAAATAAGCTTATTGCTGGTTATTATATAACCGTGGCACTGTAATAGTTACCAGGAATCTTTAGCAGTTGTTAAAGGGAATTCGCAATGCATGCTCTAGCTGCCAGTCAGTCAGGCAGTCAATCAGGAAGATACTATGAACAAGTTATGCAAATAGAAATAGATATTTCTTAGTAAAGTTGTTCTTTATTTCTATATATACTCTCATGATTTTTCAATATTTAAATTGAAGTTAGATTCCTTAAAAACATTTTTTTGGAAATAGATTTATCTAAGTAAGTTTTAAAAGCAAATTCAGCTTTAAAACAAACTCCATTTATTCTTTTATTAATACCTATTTTCAATGATATTCAACCTATAAAAAGATATTCCTCTAAATTAATTGCTAAATTTCATCCACAATTGAACAAATAGTGATTGTGGTTCAATTTAGTTGGTTCACCTGCCGAAATAATTGGCTTTCGAACTCAAAGGACATAAGGTAGGTGCGCACACATACTATTGTGGCCAACCAGCTGGGGCAGGTCAGCTGATAGGATGCCTGGCTGGGCTGGCCGGGCCTGTCGCTTATCTCGCACCAAACGAACTGCACACAAAATCAATTAATTACGCATTTTGTAAGCTGACGCTTAATTAAACCATTATTTATTATCTCGTATGGCTGGATGGCGTGCTATGGGGCGCGGCCATACAAAAAGTTGTGCCAACCCGCTCGACCCAACAAGCTCTGTTATCATTTATAGAATGCCTACAACGAGTGGCGTGGCTGGTGCTCCAAAAGCATGGGCAAAGCAAAGCGAAACCAGAAACCGGGCAGTGTGTGTGTGTGTGGGCTGCTCGTAAATCTGTCTTTGACATGCAATTTTAGTGCAGCGGCTGTTGCTGCAGTTGCTGCTGCTTCAGCCAGCCAACAACAACAACAACAACAACAATATAACTGCAATAACAATGCACAATGCAATTCAGCCAAAGGACAACGCACTCACCCACTCCCAACAACTGTGCCCAGTGTGTGGTCCTCGGCCCGAGGATGAAGTCAGCAACCAAATTGCCTCTAATTGTCGTCTTTCTCTCAGCAATTTGCAGCAACCTGCACCCATGCCACGCCCACTTCACGCCATTACATGCTTTAATAGGCCTACTCCAACCACCAACCACCGACCACCTCTCTAGACTCTAGAGACTCTCTGCCAACCAAAGCCGCTTCCTGCCTTGTGTCTGTGCTTTCAAGAAGTTGTTGGCTTTTGATGCCCTTGCCAGGGGACCTTATGACTATCTGATGAGCCTTAAATAATTTAGTTAATGTATATCATACATTTGGCTACAAAGTTGAAATGCTTTTTGCAAATTATGAAACGTTTTAATGCATTTAAAATTGTTAACTAATAAACATTAGAGCTTCAAGTTAAGTTGAAATTGAAATTATATACAAGTGGACAAAAATGAGGCAAATATATTCAAGTTTATATTTATTATTGAAACTATAATTATAATAGTTTTTTGCTTTACTTTTGTATTACATTTTTCCAATCAGTTAGACTGCCTTCTATGAGATTATGAGATAAGTTCAGATGATTTGATCTATGCATCAATTTCCTTTCCTACCTTCTTTGCTTTCCCATTTCATAATATTGACAATATAAAATTTGTTTAATAAATTTCATAAATTCACCTTTAAAGTGTATTTGCGTTTCGTTGTTAGTGTTTAAAAACTTTTGCTGTTTTTAATTACTTAAAAGCGACGTCTTCACTGACTGCTTAACCCCAGACCTTTGACCAGGGGCAATTGGGCTTTGGCTTGGGCTTGGGCTTGGGCTTGTGCGTCGTCTTTGGCTTTGTGTAACTTGAGCACTTAACGCTTCTGCCGCAAATTTGAAAGCAACATTAAATTAAATAATTGTGCTGGCTGGCAGGCAGGCTGGCAGGCAGCTTGGCTTGGCTTTCAGTCGCCCAGATAGTTTTTGCACAAATTTTTCCGCATGAAAGTTATGTGAAAAATGTTTGTGAATATTACAGGTCGCTGGCAGCTTAGAGGGCCAACATGGGCAACATGGCCAACATGGCTTGGCTGCCTTCTACTGCAGCTTTTTTAATCCTCTGGGTTTTTGTATAAGGACTCGTGCTGGGATATTTACAGATTACGCAAATTGTCCTGGGTTAGCGTGGTACGTGACTGGCCATGTGTGTGAGTGGATTTCCCGCTGTGTTCTAGTACTCGTTCAAATTCATGAGCTTAGCAAAGATGAATTTTAATTAAATTCATTAGAAAATATTCAAACATTTTTTTAGCCATTGTTGTTGCTGTTAATAGTTGTGTTTATGGCTCAATATGAAATAATGTTGGCTGTCATTTTGAAGGGGACTTAAGATGGTAATTGTTCTTTTCATTGAGCAAGTTTGAGACATAAGAAAACTCTTTCACAGTTGGGCTCAATGGCCTTACTTGGCTTAGGTTTTGTTTCAGCTGCTTAACCTATTGAAGTTCTGGGCTTAAAGTCAATTGCTTGGAAACAAGCTTGATTTATGTTAAAGAAAAACCCTTTCTAAATTAAAGAGCATAAGTCTTTCCCCACAGATTTTTAAAGCTCCACAATTTCAGTCAAACAAATCTTCGCCTTTATTTACAATTCATGCAAGAGCAGCTTTCCCATTGAGGTGTATTTTAATTTATATTTTCTTATGCACAAAACGCGACTCGTATTACGCCCCCCCCTTAGAGTGGGGGAGGCAATGCTTGGTAAGGCGAGGTATTTCTTTTTCAGTCATTAAGACCGTTGCACACGACTCAACAGAAATTCTGACGTTATTACCACCCTCGGCATTGGATGAAAGGGGCAGAGCGTGGGGCCAAAAGCAAATATCTACGATGCCACGAAAAACAACAACCACACACACACACACACTCATATATATATATATATACATAAATATATTTAGACAGAGAATTCCGTCAATGGCCTCGGCACGCTTGTTGTGTGTGTGTGCAACCCTGTGCAAAGCTGATGTTAAAGTTTCTTATCAGTTATCAAGGTTCGCGGCAGACACGCACAACATGTGGCAGGAAGGTTGGCGGCCCCAGCATGAATTCCGGCTGCTCCCGGCTATGGAGCACCCAATGCGCATGACATTCACAAGCAAAACAAACTGCCGGAATGCCGGCCGCAAGAGAGCCAAACAACAGAGAGTTAAAGAGAAAGAGAACAAAAGAGAGAGAGAGAGAGAGAGAGAGAGAGCCAGGTGGGTGGTTGTTTGTCTTTTTGTTGTTGATCTCGGTGAGGCGGGGGCCGAGTTGTATTTATGTTGGGGTTGCTGCTGCGCCCCAGCTAACGTAACGTGCTTTTCCATCTTTGTTTACTCGCTTTTGGGGGTTGCTGGTGCCGCCCGCCGAGAGAGTGTTAGCGTGAGCGTGAGCGTGAGCGTGAGCGTGAGCGTGAGCGTGTCGAAAGCGTAGTAAAAACAGTTCCGTGTTGAAAACGCTGCGCTCTTTGTTCACGGCCAGTTGGGACTCTGAGGGCAGTCGGCCCAGGACATTCGTGGGCTTTGACTGCGTACAAACGGTTGTGAATCTACTCGTCTCTATTATTTCTGTTTTGCTTTCCTTTTGCACTCGAGGCGTCTCAGCCCGCCTCTGTCGTCTGCTATCTCGTGACGTCGCGACGCGTGAAAATTCTTGCTCAAAAACTGTAAATTTTAAATGCCATCAAAAAAAAGCGAGAAACTCGTTTTTCACTAAGCCAAATTAATTGCATTCAATTAGCAGAGCTCTTCGACTGCATGTGTGTGTGTGCGTGTGTGCTAGTGTATGTGTGTGTGTGTGCTTTATATGTGTGTTCGAGGGCTAAGAAAAGTCAAACCACTAAATCGGCATTTAAAGTTTTTGTCTGCATTGGATTATTGCCCAGCCCTGTCTATTTCCCCACACCCCCCATGCACACACACACACACACACACACACACACACACAGCCCCTGCAGTCAACTGTGGTGGCGCTCTTGTTGTTGTTATTTGTGTTGCCAATTTTGTTGCCGCTACTTTTGTAAATCAATAAACGTGAGGGTGGCAAAAGCCGCAAATATTGTCGAGCGGCGTGCCACAAGGCGCATTCAGATATAAATGCGATTGATAAAAATACAAAAAAAAATAAAAAATAAATAAAAAAGTGAAGCGAAAATACAAATGAAATGGAAATATGCAAGTTGCGCTGTGAACCGAAATAATTGGATTTATTTGTTGGCCAATTGAAACAATTACAAATTCATTGAAATGCATTTCAGATGAATTAATTAATTTAACAAAATTAAAAGTGTTTTTTAAATGTGAATTGTAATGCCAATGTTTCAGCTGAAAAACAGTTTAAAATAAATTCTTAACTAAAGCGATTATTGAAGAAAATATATGTTTTAGAAATTATGAGAAGAGAAGGAAGAGATTTTTCAATACCAAAAAGCGATTTATTATTTATTAATTAATTACTACTTTTTTTAACAGTTTAATTTTTTTGCTTTTTGCTTAGTGCATTGAATAAAATAATCATTTTTTTTAAATAATAATTTTAATAGTAATTATGTAATAATTGTTTAATAATTATCTAATAATTATTTAATAATTTTTTAATAATTATTTAATTATTTTTTAAAAATTTTTTAATAATTATCTAATAACTATTAAATAATTTTTTAATAAATATTTAATTATTTTTTTAATTTTTCAAATTATTTTTTAATAATTTTTAATAATTATTTAATAATTATTTAATAAAAAATAAAAAAAAATAAAATAATTATTGATTATATTCAGAATGCTTAATCAAGTTTTTTAATTATTTATAGTTTAAAGATACATTTTTAATATACTAGATACAGCTCAAAAGTACATTCATTATTTATTTATTTTTATGATTTTTTTTTATCATTTTTGTGCAATTAATTTTTTAATATATTTTAATTTTATACAATTAATTCATTCTTTTTATACCCTGAACCCATTGAAAATGGGAAATCAGGGTATAATGTTTTTGTGAAATGTATGTAACAGGCAGAAGGAGACATCGCAGACCCCATAAAGTATATATATTCTTGATCAGCTCGATGAGCTGAGTTGAAATAGCCCTGTCCGTCTGTCCGTCCGTTCGTCCGTCCGTCCGTCCGTCCGTCCGTATGAACGCAGCGATCTCGTAAACCACAAAAGCTAGATATATGAAATTTTCAGAGAATACTCGTCTATAGCCTACGCAGTACGAGTTTTTTTTAGATTTTCGATAACTTATCCCGTTTCCTTATTATCGATAAAAATCGATAACTTTTCTTCCGCTAAGCATACCGTAAGAGCTAGAGACTCCAAATTTACTGTGTAGATTTGTGTAATGAATGCGGACATTTTGTCATTTTTGGATTTTGGATGCCGCACCTCCTTCGCCCCCAATTTGCAAAATTCGTATTTCAAATACTAGAGACTTGTGCTTTGGCAAATACATACATATGAATGACATGATTACGCTGCGCAAGTTTGATTAGGAAAGTCTATCCACAAAAAAAGTTATTAAACATTTAATTTCCCATACAATAGGCATATTGCAGCCCGAGCGCAGTAGCTGCGTCAATGGCGCAGTCAGCAGAGCGCGTGCTTATGCGTGCGTGCGTATGCATGTGTGTGTGTGTGTGTGTGCGTTGCTCGCAATATTTGTATATGTAAAATAAGCATATAATGTTGGGAAGATTGGATCTTCGCAGGGTTCAGGGTATCTCGTAGTCGAGCCGTCTCGACTAGAGCACTCTTACTTGTTTTTTAATCACATTAAAATATTTATATATAATTTTTTCTATCAGTTTTCATACAATTTATATATTTTTTTAAATATATATTTTTATTACCTTAACTCAGGATTATTTGCATTTAGGATATATTGAAAAAGGTTCCACTTTGCCTAGCCACTATCATATATTCCATCAATCGTATTGCAAATACAAAAGTATTTGCATCGGGCATAACATACATAGTGCTTCAACAATATGCTAATCTATAATTAATTAAAATTGTAACAAGAATGCATAATATTATAACTGAATACAGAATGAATGTCGCATAGACTCTGCTAGCAAAATTATAATATAAATATTCAATAAAGCGAGTGCTGAAGCCAACAAAAGCGACGCTAACTAAAGTGGGCGTATTTGTGAAAGCAACAACTACAACAAGAACAATAAGACATTGTGCTGTTTGTTGTTGTTGCTGTTGTTGTTGTTGTTGTTGTTCACATCATGGCAAAAAGAAATGTGTTTCAATAAATTACATGAGCACGCAGCGCGAAACGCGTTGACGGCATTCGAAGCAGCAGCCAACGAATGTAGCATAATTTGTGGTAAATACATATACATATATATATGTATATGTGTGTGTGTGTGTATAAGTGTGCTTGTGCTTATGTGTGTGTGCGTTGTGAATGGTAATGGTAAAAACAGCAAAGTCAGCAGCAAAAACAAAACAAATGAAACTTGGCGCTCACTCAAATGGCAAAAGCAACAACAACAATCAACAACAACCAACAACAACAACAACAACAACAACAACCAACAACAACAACGAACAACAACAACAACGAACAACAACCAACAACAACAACAACCAACAACATCCAACAACGACAAGCAACTTGAACGCTGAAAACGGCGTCGAAACACACTCAAGTTATTTGCCTTGATTGCATACTTTTAGGCGGAAAATAACATTTTATTTATATAGTATGTAGATGTATGCAGTGAGTGGGCATGAACGTGTTGTGTTCGCTTTTTCCAAATAGTTTTTCAAGTCTATTTTCTTTGCTGTCCTGCCCTGCCACGCCTTCGCTACGCCACTTGGTCTTTGTTGTTTTTCCTGTTTTTCCAGCTGCTGTTGCTTCACTCAATTTAAAAAAAAAAACAATGAACTTTTCTTATTGTGTGTAACAAGTTTTCTAGCTGTTTATCATAGATTGTTTTCTGTATTATGGTTATTCAAGTTTTGCAGCTCTGCAAATGAAGATTCGTTGCTTATGATAACAAATATCTTTAGCAACTTATGATTCAAAACATGTTTTTGGTAGTATGATTCATGAGTATTTCAACTGGGTGTTGATAGGACACACTGAATACACAATGAAATTGTATTGATTGATTCATTCCGAATCATTTTGTTGGGTTTTTGCCATGCCTCTGTTGCTGTTGAACACGTAATGAGACTTATGGGCAAAGCCTTTCATAAGACTAAATGCCAAATGGGAGTGCAATGAACAAGGATTCTTTGAAGTAAACTTTTGATTAATGAGATTCATAGCGTGACTGTGCTAGCTTGCTGTAGCTGAGTGGATATATATATATCAGAGATTTTATCAAGATCAATGTAACAGATTACTCTATAAGCTTATGCAATCGTCAGTTAATATATCATATATGGTGTAAGGCCGTCTAAACTTTGGCTTCTAGTTGGAATGCTAGAAAAATGGAACTATTGTAAAATAGTAACTTCAAACACAACTCCGGCTTAAAAGTTTTTAGATAGAGAAATCTGCTAGATAAATTCTAAATATAGTTTCCATAGTCCACTTTGTTTAACAATCTTAAGCAACAAATAAATTTCAAAGAAATTTCGATTGAATAAACATTTATTTTAGAAAGATTTAAATGAAATAAAATGTATATACCCAGCGCCTGCTTCTTGCTTTATGCATATCGATTCGTGGGCTTAAAAGCAATTTACAATTTGTTCATTTGTGCAAATAACTCAAAGTATTCAACAATATTCACTATGCGAGTTAAGCTGCTTAAACAACAACTGTTGCTAAACAAAATATTTGCAACTAATTGCAAAAAGTGCGCAGAAAGAATTAAAAACAAATAGTTTATGAAGCTGCCTTTTGACGGAAACAGAGGGTAATGTGAAAAGTCGAGTAATTAGTGAGCAGAGGTTTAAAAAAAAAAAAAAGGACGAGCAACTATCCTGTACAATGTGGGGTGGCACATGAAAACTATCAAATGAAGTCAAGCATTTGAGCAGAACAAAGGCCAAACACAACCGCAGACAGTCCCTATACAAATTGCAGCAGCAACGATAAGTGCGAGAGAGAGAGGGAGAGAGAGAGGGGAGTAGAGAGTAAATAGGGCTTGGGGATAGGCAGGCAAGACAGACAATAAAAGTGTACTGAGCGAAATGGCCAGCAGGCCATTGCAACGTCTACATTGTTATGTGCATTTAAAGGTGTGCCAGAAGTTAAATGCACCTGCACCTGCACCTGCACCTGCACCTGTACCTGCACCTGCAGCTGCCGTGGGCGATTTCTGGGGTTTAATGGCATGGCACTGACTGACTGGACGGGACAATAAAAGCGCACCGTTTGGGGCGCACAAATGGAATAACAGCCGCAACAACCATAACACAGCAACACATGCGACACAAACTTGCCTCGTGCACCTTGTTGCAGGCGCCAAAAGCCAAAGGCAAAAGTTCTTCGTGTCGTTGCGTAAAACTTTGCTGCATACATTTGGACGCTCGACTGCGTTTGCTGGCCAACTGAGACGACGAATGTGTGGGTGAGGGTGTGAGTAGGTGTGTGTGTGGGTGTGAGTATGTGTGCGTGTGAGTATGTGTGTGTGTGTATAAGTGTGTGTGCCTTTGTTGCCTTGCAGTGTTGTGCACACTCAACTATGCACACATGTTTACACACTGCAGACGCGTCTGAAATAAAGTACAGTGAAGACTAGATATAAAGAAGCAAAAGCAAAAGTATATAATAGATTCAACTTAGTATATACAACATAAATATAGAACAAAACAAGAGATATTTGAGCATATAATAATGATTATCAATTTGATTTAGAATTATCTTGAGAGAAGACTGAAATAGTTTATATGTATTAAAAAGTTAAGTTTCTCTCTAATATAGTTACTATTTTAACTATATTATATATCAGATTTACATAATCTGAATGGGCCAAGTCTAACATCTACTCAGCTGACATTATTCAACAATACAGACAAACAGATTTCGTATGACATATTCCTTTTATATACCTCAAACTAGTTCTTCATATACATTAACTACTGTACAACGAAGCAGAGAGCAAAGCAAAACAGTCGCACAAGTATGCAACATTTTCAGAGATTACCAAAAAAAAAACAAGTAAGAGTGCTCTAGTCGAGACGGCTCGACTACGAGATACCCTGAACCCTACGAAGAGCCAATCTTTCCAACATTATATCCTTATTTTACATATACAAATATTTCGAGCAACGCACACACACACACACACATGCATACGCACGCACGCATAAGCACGCGCTCTGCTGACTGCGCAGTTGACGCGGCGACTGCGCTTGGGCTTCAATATGCCTATTGTATGGGAAATTAAATGTTTAATAACTTTTTTTGTGGATGGACTTTCTTGATCAAACTTTCACAGCGTAATTATGTCATTCATATGTATGTATTTGCCAAAGCACAAGTCTCTAGTATTTGAAATACGAATTTTGCAAATTAGGGGCGAAGGGGGCGTGGCATCCAAAATCCAAAAATTACATAATGTCCGCATTTATTACACGGATCTACACAGTGAATTTGAAGTCTCTAGCTCTTACGTTATGCTTAACCGAAGAAAAGTTATCGATTTTTATCGATAATAAGGAAACGGGATGAGTTATCGAAAATCTAAAAAAAACTCGTACTGCGTAGGATACACACGAGTATATACTGAAAATTTCAGATCTCTAGCTTTTGTGGTTTACGAGATCGCTGCGTTCACACGGACGGACGGACGGACGGACGGACGGACGGACGGACGGACGGACGGACGGACGGACGGACGGACGGACGGACGGACGGACGGACGGACAGACGGACAGGGCTATTTCAACTCAGCTCATCGAGCTGATCAAGAATATATATACTTTATGGGGTCTGCGATGTCTCCTTCTGCCTGTTACATACATTTCCACAAAAACATTATACCCTGATTTCCCATTTTCAATGGGTTCAGGGTATAACAAGTAAGAGTGCTCTAGTCGAGACGGCTCGACTACGAGATACCCTGAACCCTGCGAAGATCCAATCTTCCCAACATTATATGCTTATTTTACATATACAAATATTGCGAGCAACGCACACACACACATGCATACGCACGCACGCATAAGCACGCGCTCTGCTGACTGCGCAGCTGACGCAGCGACTGCGCTCGGGCTGCAATGTGCCTATTGTGTGGAAATTAAATGCTTAATAACTTTTTTTGTGGATGGACTTTCTTAATCAAACTTGCGCAGCGTAATCATGTCATTCATATGTATGTATTTGCCAAAGCACAAGTCTCTAGTATTTGAAATACGAATTTTGCAAATTGGGGGCGAAGGAGGCGTGGCATCCAAAATCCAAAAATGACAAAATGTCCGCATTCATTACACAAATCTACACAGTAAATTTGGAGTCTCTAGCTCTTACGGTATGCTTAGCGGAAGAAAAGTTATCGATTTTTATCGATAATAAGGAAACGGGATGAGTTATCGAAAATCTAAAAAAAACTCGTACTGCGTAGGCTATAGACGAGTATTCTCTGAAAATTTCATATATCTAGCTTTTGTGGTTTACGAGATCGCTGCGTTCATACGGACGGACGGACGGACGGACGGACGGACGGACGGACGGACGGACGGACGGACGGACGGACAGACGGACAGGGCTATTTCAACTCAGCTCATCGAGCTGATCAAGAATATATATACTTTATGGGGTCTGCGATGTCTCCTTCTGCCTGTTACATACATTTCACAAAAACATTATACCCTGATTTCCCATTTTCAATGGGTTCAGGGTATAAAAAGAAACAATGAAAAATAAAGAGAATGCCGCATGTGCGTTGACAGCCGGCGCAGAGCAAGGCGCAAAGTGTGGTGAAAATGTGTGTGTGTGTGAAAGAGCAATAACCCAGTGAGTGAGAGAGAGTGGAGAATGCGTGTGTGAGTTGAGTAGCGCTGGAGTGGTGAGGTGTGGGAGTGGTGAGCTGGTGGGCACTTCGTTTGTTAAGAGAACGTTCTCTTGGGTCCACACATTGTCGTATTCTCTTTGTGCGCTTACCTGTGTGCTCTACTTATTTGTGTGTTTGTTTGTGGCCTGTGGCTGTGTTGAGTTTCCGGCACGCTGTATAAACAAACCCAGACCCGGGCACAACTCGCGTGGGGGCAAATGCCGGCTTGCCAGCGTGTGGGGTTGCTGCTCTCGTTGCTCTCTTTGTTGTTGTTGTTGTTGTTATCGGTGCATTTGTTAAGCCTTTATCAATGTCAACAACGCAGGCATGTTTTCTTTTCCTTAATTTTATTTTTTGAATTGATGCCGCGTCAGACAATGCAAAATATACATATCGAACGCCGCACGTGATGCCGCACATAAAGTGAAGTGAGAGTTAATCGGAGGCCTAAAACGCAGTCCGTCAGCCAATTGCAGCTGTCGCAGCTACGCACAACACAACGCCACCAACACGCACAACATTGCCACGCACAAGACAATCGAGTACCAGCGATGACTGCCAAGCCGCCGCCGCCGGCGCCGCCAACGGTGCCCGATGACCAGATGCCCAAGCTGGCGCCGCAGATACCGCGGCTCAACTCTGAGCTGGCCGCCCAGGCAGCGCTGCGCGCTCAACAGCTGCTGCGCAAGCAGGGCTCGCAGGAGCAAGCGCCCGGCCAGAAGGCAGCGCCCCCACCGCTGCCACCGCAGAGTCGACCGGTGCCAGCGATTCCCGCACGTGGCGCCAGCGATCGTTCAGCGCCGCCAGAAATTCCACCCAAGCGCCACAGCCTGAAAAGCCTGCCCGATGGCCAGCACATGGTGGTGCCTGGACTGCCGCCACCTTTGCGGCAGCCACCGCCGTTGCCCAAGAAGCCCGCATCTGCGCAAAGCTCGGCGCAGAACAGCGCACAGAACTCTCCGCTAGCTGGTCTTAAGTTTAAGGAGAAACCTCCACTGCCACCAGAGAAACACTCGACGCTATCAGCCGAGGCAATGGCAGCTCGCCGCTGTTCCAATCCCTTCGAGATGCCACCACCGCCGCCGCCTCTGGTGCTGCAGTCGGCAGTGGCGGCGCTCAGTGAGCAGAGCTCCAAGAATGCGAATGCGCTTGCGCTTGGGAACTGTAATCCGGTGCCATCGCCGGCGCCAACGAGAGCCAGCGAGACCAAGAAGCTAAACCAACGACCAGCAGCTGCGGCCCTCTCACCCACGGATGAGTTCGGCTCGGAGGATGCGCTGCGTGGCATTGAGAGTGGTTTGCGCAACATGGAGCGCGCCATGCAGGAGCAGATGAATTTGCGCAGCATGGAGGCCGCTGTGCAGAACAACTTCGATCTGAGCTTCAAGGCGAGTCTGGCCGCAGGCGGCGGTCGTCATCTGGGCAGTTCAGTCAACTTGCGCACGACCAACTATGAGCGAAACTTGTCGCTCGATGAGAGTCGTGCGGGAGACTCGCGTCAATCATTGGAGGAGCTGAAACAATTGAGAGCCCAGGCACAACAGCAATCCATACACAATTCCTCCTCCTCGTCCGTCTCGTCCGCCTCGGCCTCGCAGGTGGAGCAATCAATGCGTTCGACCATTGAGCATCACATGCGCTCCCTTGATCGCAATCTGCCGCTGGAATTGCAGTACAGTCGCCATCGCATGCAGAACAACTTGTCTGGCGCTGGTCACCATGCGCCCGGCGGTGGCGCACCGTCAGCGGCGCAGTCCTCCCAGCAGCAACAGCAGCAGCAGCAGCAGCAGCAGTCGCCACAGCCACCCATGCCGCTGAGCAGCGAGTTCCGTGAACAGATCCGCCAGCAGCTGCTGGGCAACATTCCGCCCCAGGTTGTGCACAATATGGGCCAGTTGCCCGGCTCGGCGGCAGCCGCTGCGCTGCTGCAACATCAGGCTCAGTCGCGGGCTGCTGCGGCGGCCGCTGCTGCTGCCGCCCAGGTCGTCGCCGGCAATGGCGTAGTGCCCGTTGGACTGTCCAGAGAGGAGCTGCGCATGCGTCGACGCTCGTCGCACGACGAAACTCAAATATCTCAGAACGCAGCTGGAGGCATTCAGGGTAAGATGGTGAAGATGTTTAGCTGGTTTTTATCTATATGCGGGTTTTTACCTCTTCTTTATGATTAGATTAGAAATCTATATCTAATCTATATACATATATATTGTTTTGTGTGATTGATTGTCTTATGAACTGATTGCTAAGCATCGTCTCTCAGAGTCAGAGAAACAGAGATAGGCATCTGAAATTTAGAAAATATCATCTTGTTGTATAAATTTGTTTTGCTTGGAGATATTATACTGTATAGGAAAAAGGCAGTAAAAATCGCCATGAAATTTTAAAATAATATTTAAGTTTCAAGTTTAAGCTTCATTTTCACAGCTTTTCATAATAAAAGAGTTAAAAATTTAATAGAAAATTAGTATTTTAAGCTAAGTTAGTTGGGCACTCAAGTTCACTAGGCTAAGTCATATAGTACTATCTCTATAAATTCCAAATCATATGTCATATTATGTTCCACAATATTTTTGTAGGCATAAGACATAACTGACCAAAAGTCCATATAATAAATACAAATAAATTTTTATTAAATTTTTTATATTCTTTTAAGAGTTTAAATTTGATAGTTTTATAAGAAAATATTATTTAAGTTTTTAGTTTTTATTGATAGTATAAAATATAAGTTTATCAAATCAACAAATATTTTTTGTGTATCAATTTTTTATAAAATTTCTTAACTTAACTGCATCGAAAGCAACTTGAATTTGTTCTACTAGCACATAAATTTAATATGCTTATTTATTGTAAACAATATTATTGATTTTCTATTCTATTATTACCTCTCTGCTAGAATTGAAACAGTTTTCGATAGCACCGCATTGTTCAGCTGACTTAGACTATTTACGTTGCTTTCTGAAAGGTAACGAATACAATTTGTGTTTATGCTAACGAAGTTGTGCGAGAGAGTTAACAGCCCCTAATAGACACACCAGAGTGGGCTCCAACTAATCTGATAATAACTGAGACCAACTCAGTGGAACACAATATCCTTGTTCTCTCCTTTGTTTACTAATGATGTTGCATGGCGTTTCACAAAACTTACAATTGCTCAATAAATGTTGAATGGGGCTCCAAAGGTTCCCCCTGAGTAGTGGAGACTACATCACAGCTAACTTATGTCACTCGATTAAAATGTTTTTATTGTTGTTTTTAGCTAATATTGTTTAACAGTAACCAATTGACTGGGCTTTCTGGAGTAAAGTAAATTAAACTTTTCCCTCTTCTGCCATTCACAGTGACGCGCCTGAGGGAGCATTGGGATGAGACGTCACAGTGCGTACTGCAGCGAGCGGCGCAGCTGAAGAACATGCTGAGCGATTCGCAGCGGTGGGTTATCCTTTAGCCTACTTTGGGGTCAATCTAATTAATAGCTTAATTCCAATTGGCAGGTTTGAGGCCAAACGCGTCGAGCTGGAAATGTGGCTGGCGCGCATGGAGCAGCGAGCCGAGAGAATGGGCACCGTGGCAACCACAGCGGATATACTGGAGGCCCAGCAGAAGGAGCAGAAGGTGACTTGGTGGAGTGCATAAATTAATCTATTTCCTTAACATATCTGCCTTTCTTGCTCTGTAGTCCTTCCACGCCGAGCTGCATCAGAATAAGCAGCACTTCGACCTCTTCAGCGAGCTGACGCAGAAACTAATTGCAGTCTATCCGAACGATGATACTTCCCGAGTTAAGAAGATGACGGAGTCCATTAATCAACGGTGAGTGTTTATTGAAATCGTGCAGCGACTCGGCACTAAATGAAATGCGAAAATGCAAATAGTTGCGCGACTTTCATTCGAAACACTTGTGCGATTTGCGGGTAATGCGAATTAATGACTTGCACTTGTCTAGCTACAGCAATATAAACTGAAATCAAATAAATCACAGCAGGTGCAGTGCGTAGGAGGAAAAATCCTTGAGGGCTAAGACTGCAGTCAGTCCTTAGAAGTGTACTATTCGAGTATTTCTATGTTCATGCTTTCATATTCTTAAAATAAGTAAGAGTGTTAAAGAGAGTTTATGAGAACTCAAACAGAGCAAACGAAGAACTCTAACCTGAACAAGTTTTCTCTTTGATTTCTAACAATAAACCAAATTACCTATCATATCATCGTATATATCATATATATCGTACCATAAAGACTGACATTCTGCCTGTAGTAAAAATTTGTGAAATAAGCAAATACTTAAAGCTAGACATCCAAGTCAGACAAACTATCTATATACAAAATGTTATCTCTAAAGTATCAAAAACAGATCATAATAAAGTTATTATGCAATACCTTCATCTCTTCAACTTTTGTTAATATATTTGCTTTCAATTCTCCTTGCAGCTATTCCAACTTGAATAATGGTGTCATCAATCGAGGCAAACAGCTGCATGCCGCTGTGCACAGTCTGCAATCGTTCGATCGTACCATGGATCAGGTTAGTAACCATATCATCATATCATATAATATCATATATCTCTAATCAATATATCTTCTCTGGCAGTTTCTTGCTTTTCTCTCGGAGATGGAAACACTTTGTGAAAATGCTGAATCGGAAATTGAACGCAATCCGTTGGTGTTTAAGGTAAGTGCACAAAGAGAATTTGCCCTATTCCCTATATTGTTGCCTCTCTATACATACACCGCTGTCTTTGTACCACAATTAACCTGGTCTCAAGTGAAAGATTTATGCAGAGCAAAAACTGCTTTGCTTTAGTGTCTGGTGCAGTGACCGGTTGCAGACCAGAGACTGATTGTAAGATATTATTAAGTGTGAACAGTGGAGAAAACTGCATAAAGTTTACTCAAAATAGGATTTTAGCTGATATACTATATTTATATATAATTTATTAAAAAAGTATTTCTTTAGCATATGAACAGATTAAGAAATTTATTAGTACTATGATTTTCTTCAAGATCGGGAAATTCTTTATTCATTTATGTCTCATCTGTGCTAAAAAATATTTCTAGCAGACTTTAACTAAAGTTAAATTGAAAGAAAAGCAAAAGATTTGCGGATAATTTATTTTCATACAAAAAGTGAGAAGAGTTTTCCTAGAGATGATATGATATTTCATAAATTTTCCATAAATTAAATTATTAAAGACTACAACCTAGCCTAGCTCTATATATAAAGACTTGCATTGATTTATTGAAGTTTAGATCATATACATGTGTTATCTTAGGTACTTCTACAATAATGTACAATAAACATACGTAGAATTGATGAAGTCGAAACAGCATATAGTTCATTTGTATCTGATATATCAACTGATACAAATGATCTATATGCTGTTTCGACTTCATAAATACTACATATGTTTATTTATACTTTTCAGTTTATTTTGCATTTTTTTATCTATGAGCGAGTTCTTTGTTTCTTCTGTACTCATCGAATTAATTGCAATTTTCTCAAAAGAGTTTTCCCCCGTAAATAAAGTCGAATTGACCCGCATTTGAGGCGCTCAATCTCACTCTCTTTGGCTTTATCAGCTAATTTTCCTTAAGTATTTTCAATTTTCATTTTCCGTATGACCATGAAACATGCAATCAATTTAAGATATCAGATCGAAGCTCAAGTGCTGTGCCCCATCAGCCGATGATGCGGATCCACTCGAATTTGCTTACTTTGTAGCTTTGCTTTGATGATGATGATGATGATGATGATGACCGGCACGGATTGGACTGAACCGAGAGTTGTGTGCTCGACCACTTAATGTCTCAATGGCATTTGCAACCCGAATTGCTGCCATTGCAGCCTCAAATAGGTTGCATCCAACACAACACACAGACCCTCTTCAATCCCATTCGCCTCTGTGTGGCTCGGCACTTAGCAGCGACACCAGAGCATACCACCGCCTCAGCCTCAGCCTCAGCCTCCACCCACACCATTCGTGCGGCGCGTTTTTCAAGTGCTGCGTGGCGTCTGTCTGTTTGAATGTTTGTATTTGTATTTGCTGCCTGGGTTACTGGCCGTGCAGCATTGCCATCATCATCATCACCAGCTTAATGATCATCAGCCCTCTTTGGACTGTGTTGCATGTGGCCGCCCCTCCACTTGCCTATAATAATCATGCATTCACCCATTTGAGCCAATTATTGTAAATGCGTTTTCTTTTCACTTTTCACTTTTCTTTTCTTCTCCAATTGTTCTTGGCTTTCGTTGTGGATAGAACTTCAATGAATTTATATATATTTTATAAAAAATTAAATTTTTCTTATATATTGATAAATTTTCCTTTTTAATTTTGTTCCATTATAAGACATTCGGCCTAATAATGCATTCTATAAAAAAAATTTGATTAAAAAACTTAAGAGCTTAAATATATGATATGTTTAAATAGACTTTAATCTGTTATCCATACCCGAAAATTCAAATACCTGTAAATGTGCTTTTATTCATTTCATCAAACCTTCAAAAGCTCTCAGCTTAAAGCTCGTTACATATTTATCCTAGTAACAACGATAAAAGCTCTAAAATGAGCTTTAACTCAGTTTGTAGAACACCTGTGAGCTTGAGCTTGAGCTTTGTTTTCCCAAAAGCATTTTTCAACTTTGGCTTTTGTGTTGGCAACGCTAAAGTGGATGTTGAGCAATTTGCTGTCAAATATGCATTGTTCATTTTTTCGACAGAAGAGGTAGCTAAGCTAAATAAACATTTCTTGAACTCATTTTAATATTAAATAAGAAAAATTGATAATTGGGATGTTAGGCTAAAAGTACATAAAACACATTCCTTGATATTAAAATAAAAAGGAAAAACAAATTTTCTGTACTCCCGGTTTATACAGGGTATCTTTAAGTTTAGTATTTGCATGTGTTTTGTCATTTTCGTATTTTGCCGGCGAATACCGTTATATTTACCGGCTGTTTACCGTGTAGACTGCGAGAGAGAGCGCGCGCCAAAACTCTCCACCAGAGCAGACTCTCGGGCTCTGTTTTCGTTTTCGTTTTCGTTCTCTGTTTTTGTTATCTCGGCACATGCCGATGACGATGGCAGCCGCAGCCGAGTGCCGCTATTTTGGATAGCTTGCCAGCTGCTGTCGCTGCTGCTGCTGCTGCTGCTGTCGGCTGCTGTTGGATGCTGTGACTGCTGGCGTCGACAGCGCTGCTGCCAGCGTAGGTTCGCACTTGCCGTTGCTCTTCGTCAGTTCAGTTCGTGTTCTGAGATGCGTCCGTACGCGCGTTGATAACGGTCGCAAAGCGCTGATTTGTTTAACCGGCTTGTAAACAATTCAAAAATTCCATTCAGAAACTTGATAGAAAATAAAAAATACAAAAATTATAGATATATAAATCATTTTTATAAGTAAATCTATATATTTTTATAAATGATAAAGAGAAACAATTGTGCTAACTGTGAATGAAAGGATAAAGTAAATCAGTTTACCACATAATTTGTCTTTGCATACCTATAGGCGTGCACCCACACACAAGCACACACGCACACACACACAGACACACCCGCAGATGCATGCGCCCGCAGACATGCCAGCGCACGTTTATGGGCTGCATTTGCACAGATGCAAATTGAATCCCACCATGCAACAATTAATCGCAAATCTTTGCTTAAAGCAACGCACGGAAAAGGCGGCACAGCCGTCGCCATTATGTATGTTTGTGTAAGTGTGCGCGCGCGTGTGTGTGCCTGTGTGTGTGTCCGTGTGTGTGTGTGTGTGCATTTTAAAGTGAAATGTGCATTAATTATGCACACATATTCCAGGCCTGCTTCCGCTGGCCAAGCGAACTAAGTGTAATTGAAATTGAAATTTGTGCAACACAACATTTTTTCGAGTGCCAGAAAACTGAAAAATTTTAACAATTATTTCAGTTGTAATGCAAAAGAATTTAATAATAATAATAAAAAAAAAAAACATGTTTCATTTGTGTTGCAAAAACTCTTTGTTCGTGCCATTCAACTCCAGCCGTGCATAATAAATAATAACATTTTATATCATTCATTTATCAAATTCAAAATGGCAATTGATCAAAGTTGTGTTAAAAGTTGTATAAATTTATATTGAAATCAAAAAGTTGATGAATTAATTGAAATGCATAAAAGTTATGGTTTGTTTGAGTTTGTGTTGAATATTGAAAAAAAATGAAGAGATTAATGTTAATAATAATTTCTCTTTCATACATAGTAAGCTACTTCAGTCTGTCTATAAGATTCTTATCATAATATAGGTCTTATTTGAGCAATTTTCAAGATATGTAATTTTTGTTTTGAGATAGTAAAAGTGTTGTCGGTTAGTCAGTCGAATATCTTTATCAAATCTATCTTTTACTTTTTCCTTATACCTATAATTTGTCTCAAAATGTGGCTATAAAATATAGTTAAGTCTATATCTACTTTTGGCTTGTAGTTGGAGATAAAAATGGATATAAGTACTCGACTTTAAATGAATAAATAATATAATAAAATATATATTTGTCTCGCTTTAATAGTTTATTTATCAACACAAGCACTTCAGGTCCACTCATACTTCATCAACATCATTAAGCACTCCACACAAATAGTATGCAAAGCCATTAATAACCGGTAGCAAGCACTTGAACTGAACCACAATAGAAACAGATTTGATCCCTTGGATGATGAGAGAGTTTCGACTTTAACTTTGAATTCAAGGCCCAACCCAAGTCGATTATTAATCAAATGACAACACAATCGACACAGTCTCGTGTCTCGCAGAGACCCAATTTCATTCATAAAGAGATTTCCGCACTTTCCAAAAAGTTTTCGTTTACACGCTTTTTCCCGTCCAAGACTAGAGAATGTGCAAGCCCTCTGAGAGCGGCTGGCTTGGTCAATAACAAATGTCAAACATGCGTTTTCTTCAGCTCTCGGAGTCGAGCTGTCTCCAACAACTGGCCGCGTGTGTGGGGCATGTTTACGTTTACCTGTTGACGCTTGTGGCGTCGCAACGCGTCGGCGGCATTGGCGGCGGCGGCGGCGTCGACGAAAGACACAAAAAGCAACAAGTAACCAAAACAAGTTCACAAACAAACAAAGTCAAAAGATTTAACGACAAGCAGCGACAAATTTGTATTCCAAGACGAAGCACAAATACGCTCACAATGCAAGCTGTAACCATGATAATAAGCTCGAAATCTGTTAGATCAAAATTTAATTAAGAAATATGTTGAGGGAGGTTTTTTTTCTGTTATTTAATAGAATCGGAATATAAGTCTTAAATTTTTGGTAATCTCTTTTATATTTTGTTTCTTATATAATTGTTTTTTAGACAAATGAAATCTGTTGCAAAGATGTGTATCTTTTGTCTTGTGAATCTGTCTTTAGTCTTGTAAATTAACAGTTGTTTATACTTTGTATACAAAGCTGTAAGATTTAAAGTTGATAACTTTATGCCATAGAATATAGAAGTTATAATATGAAGCAAAGGAATAAAGAATATGGAATAGAAGTATTGATAATACTAAACTTCTGCTACTACTAAATTCCTTTTAAATTTCTAAAATATCTTCTTTACTTAATTTCTCAAATATCTTCTTTATTATCAATAGATAGATAATAGATAGAACATAATAGTTATATTATATTATTAATTTATGTTATTATGTTATATTATATTATTTTATTATCGCTTAACGATCTTCTATACCTGCACTCTCCCTCTCTCTCACCTTCGGCAAGTTTCTTTCAGCCAATAAATAAAGATTTGCAGATTCATATTTAGAACTTTAAAAAGTCTTGATTCTTGTTAACTCATTTCATTTAAAAAAAAAATAAATTAATTAAAAATATAAATAGAAAACATTATTAGTCCAATAAAAAATCAGTATTATTTATATAGTTTTTTCATCATAAATTTATAATACCCTGGGAAAGCGTATGGACTGAACAATGAAACAAAAAGTGTGCGTAGGCATCGAAGTTGCCATAGTTGTTTATGTCTTGTTGCTAATGTTGTTGTTGTTGTTGTTGTTACTGTCGACGACGACTTAGAAACACTTGAAAATATTGTCTGCCCGGTTGTCTATTTCAGCTGTTGGCAGTGCGTGGGTTGCCCCAAAGTTGTTTGATTAGAGTTGCGATCAGTTTTTTTTGCTTTTTGGATTTTTTAGTGTGGCACGCATAGTGGGGCAGCGCCACTTGAGCATTAATTGTCTGTGTTTAGTTAAAAATTAAGGCGCTCGAGTGGTGCAGCCAACGATTGGATAGTTATAAACGTAAAGCCTATGCAAATTGAAGCATTCGAGCAGCATTAACTTTAGTGGGTGTTTATAAGCTGTTGATTAATCAAAGCAAACGACTTAAGTAGTCTTATAGTTTTTTTTGGTTGAGAAGTTGAGCTAAAGATAAGATTTTAGTATTATTATTATTTTATAATTAAATTATATATAATATAATATAATATAATTGATAATATAATATATATATTGATAATATAATATATATATTGATAATATAATATAATAATATAATATAATTCGTACGGAATTGAAATATAAAAAATATTTATTAATATTTTATCAAAATTTAAAAACAATTTAATATTTTGTTAAAGTTTAATTATTAATTTGCGAGAAACTTTCTCTAAATTTTCTATACAATAATAATAATAAAAACATTTTTATGATTTTATTTGCCATTAAATTGTTGCAGTTGAAACAATTGTTCAACTTCATGGCAGCTGCCGCAGCTTCACACAATTTCTATTAAAATTTATTTCAAAAATGACAGAAAGGGTCAAATTATAAAATCATTTTTTAACTCTCTAAAATGTTGTGGTGAACGAGGGCACTTAAGCTTTTATGATCGACCAACCCCCAAAACAGTAATAATAATAATAATAATAATAATAGAACCAACCACAACAACAACAACAACAACAACAACAACAAACACATGCTGGCTGTAGGTTTCAAGTGCACTTTGTTAAAGCAATTAATTTACATTTCCGCGCAAAGCGTAGCCAAAAAGCAAAGCACAAAAAAGAAGAAGCAGCACAAAAACAGAAACAGCCGGAAAATTTCGTTGTGAACTACAACAACAACAACAATGCGAATAGTGGAAAAACTTTACAACATAGAAACAGGAGTAGAGTCCAGCAGTCCAGAGTACTTGACGAGCGACTGCCTCTCGACGTGGATGTGGTAGCTAAATCGCCAGGATGCAAACGCTATCAAAGCCGCAAATTCACTTCTTGACTGTGTGTGTGTGTGTGTGTGTGTGTGTGTGTGTGTGTGTGTGTGTGTGTGTGTGTGTGTGTGTGTGTGTGAGTGTGAGTGCGCTCGTTCTGGTTAGTTTGAAGTGCGCTGCGGTTCAACTGGCGCCAGCGACAACAGTAACTAGATTCTAGTGCCTCTTGTCGGCAGTCGGCAACGGTGTTCAGTGGTGGTCAGTGGCTGCAGTCAGGATATGGCGCAAATAGCATGACAGCGTGGACAGCTAACACTTAGGTATACCTAGACGAATCGCAAAAAACAGTAATGAACAAAAAGTACTAAGAACAAACAGCCAAAACTATATAATCGAATTGCTTTTCATTTGGACTAAAATGAAGCTCGGCTAAGCTGCAGCTTTGATCAATTTGATTAACTTTAGGAAAGTAAGAAATAGTTGATAAGTAAATCTCATATTTTCCTGGTGATCTAAGTTAGTAAATGAGATACATCAGATATGAGATAATGGTTTGTAATCTATTGCAGCCATTGCCAGCAATCTATGACTATCAAGTAGGAATTGCAACTGCGAGTAGTCGTAGAGGAGTCGTTGCATATTTTAGACAAAGATGAAGTTATATTTGTCATTGCCAGGCAGCGCGCATGTTGTTCGTTGGAGAAAATGGAGTGGAGGACATAAAGATTACATCTTCACTTTGGCTATAATTGCTACAGCGTGGCACTTTGCCACAGACCTATTTGCAATGCGCCAGCCATGAAGATGCATCCTGTTGGTGCCTCACACACACACACACACACACACACACATTTGTCTTAGTCCTGCAGGGGCTTTCCGCTGCGGCTGCTGAATATTTTTATTTGGCTGTGTTCTTGTGACCCTTCCTTGCATCATGTTGTTGCATTTAATTTGCGCCAGGACTTACAACTGCTGTTACAGAAGCCATGACGGAGAGAGAGAGAGAGGGAGAGAGTTGGATAGAGAGAGAGTTGGAGAGGGAGCAATATAGGGAGACAATTGCAGACGCCGCACAGACAGTACAACATTTGTTTGTTGGTGTTGAAGTTTGTGTTTGTGTTTGTGTTACTCCATTTACAAGCACAAATGGTAACTCGCGGCCAAACATGCAACAACAAAAGCTATAAAAACAACAACAACAACAACAGCAGCAGCAGAGACAGCAGAACAGCAAGAACTGAAAGATATTTGTGAAAAACGGGGCAGCAACAATATTTGTTGTTTTCTTTTGTAAATGGCAACGAAATTAAATGCGAACTTTATGCAGCTGGAAGTGCAGACGCAGACATAGATACAGCACACACACACACACACACACTCACAACAATACAAACTCATATGGCATTTGTTTAGCTGCAGCTGCAGCTGCAATTGTTGTTGCATACTTTTGTGCGCACTCGCTTTTCTTTGTAGCTTTTGAACTGTGGGTGGGTGTGTGTGTGTGTATGTGTGTATGTGTGGCTTTTTTTGACTACACTTCCACTTGATTCGTTACTGTTTTACAATGTTAACAACATTTCTAAGCATGTTTTCAACACACAAAATATTTTTATTTATTTTTTAGTTTTTTCTCTGAAATTTTCTGTTTTTGTTAGTTTTCCTTTTGCTGCTTCTTCATTTCCTTTCATTTTTAATGTTTCTACATATCGCTGAGCAGCAGCATAATGGAATTATGTGCATATTAAAAGTACATTAGCATTGTGACAACAGTCGTTAAAAGTCGACCTTAAGTGAATTTTAAATGGAAAAGTCTTAAAGCTCTAAGAAATGAAATAGTAGCAAAAACTAAGAATTATTTGTAATAATTATCAATATATACATATCTCTGGTCATGTATCTGATTGTAGTTTAAACAAATGTTCGCTTTAGCTGCAGTTTACACAAGAAATTTCACACAATAAATCAATCAACTGAACATTTGGCAGTTGCATCGCAAACTTGTCAGTCGCAAGTAAAAATATATTCGACACATTTCACAATGGCCAAAATGTCCAGTTCCAGAGCACAGCTGTGTAATTGAACTTTTTTTAGTTCTCTCTCTCTCAACAGTTTCCCTTTTATGAAACTAAAAAGAAACAAACATATATATATTTCCCAAAAAAAAAGGAGACATGTGGCTGTCAATCTAAAATCCAAGCACACAGTGTAAACATAAACATTATCTTGAATGATTGTGATTCTAGCATAGCAGCAGAGCTACACAGATTTGCAAAGATATATATATTAGATAAAAATATATTCAACATTTTTCAATGTCATCGTCCAGACATAAACAAAACTTATAAAAAAAAAAAAAACTATTTGATGTGAAACTGTTTTTACAAATGTGCCTATGGTCACATACGCTAATCATATCAGCTGATAAAATTTGCTGTAGACGACGATGGGATACCCCTTTGCAATGTTTTTTATAGATTGTGAAAATCTATTGTAGGAAATACAGATTGCTGAAATGTTTGCTTAGTTTTTCACATACAGAAAGTTTTACTTACTAGTATTACCCGTTTGGCTGGTCTGAAATAGTTCATGATCAAATGACATATCTTATGAAATATTCTGACAGCTAAATGTAATTGAAATATAGTTATCGAAAGTATTATCTATATTGCTTCATCACTCACCCAAAATTATCTATATCAATCTATAATCAAGAGATTTAACTTCTTCTTGAATCGAATGAGATTTGTGTTACATTTTCATACTAAATCTATTTGCTTCCTCGTTCTAGAATAGTTTTTTTTATAGTTTGCGCATGCATGATTGCGCTCACCATTTCTCACCAAGTCCATGATCAAATGACATGTCTATATTAAATATTCTGACAGCTAAATGTAATCGAAATGTAGCTATCGATTACATTTAGTTATCGAAAGTATTATCAATATCGCTTCGTCATATCTATATCAATTTATAATCAAGAGAGTTAACTTCTTCTTGAATCGAATGAGATTTGTGTTACATTTTTGAACTATTTCTCATTCTTGACTAGTTTTTGTATAGTTTGCGCATGCATGATTGCGCTTACCATATGCCATTTGTTCTGCACTGGGTAGCTGGAGAGCCCTGGCACTGTTGGCAGTTGTCAACAGCCATGCCAGCCAAAACCGCACAAGCCAAAATGTCAGTTTACAGCCACGCAAAAGTTACAGCAAATTATAAGCGACATGTGGCAAGCGGGCTTGTGGGCGTGGCAGCCACAAAATGTGGCATTGCATGGTGTACTTTGGATGCCCTATTCGCTGGCGGGCTGGCTGTTGTTTGCTTTTGCGATAAAGTTCACAACTATTTGGAAATGCCAGCCAAACATCAGAAGCAGCAGCAGCAAAACAACAGCATAAGCATCAAAAGCAAAGCCAAACACATGTCAGATAAGGCTTATCTAGCGCGCAGCGCCACAGATAATAAAATTTGAATAAGATAAAAGTGTGGCTCGGTGCGCAAAGTCCGAAGCGACTTGAGTTGAGAAACTGTCAGCACAAGAGATGTTGCAACTTTCAGTTGTTTTGGCCCAGTTCTTGGCATATATATATATATATATTCCTCGAACTTCTTTCACTTTTCCCAACGATATTCTGTTGCTTTGGATATTGCGGCTAATTAAATATTCAGCTAGATAAGAGAGCTTAGAGCGAAGGTGCTTAAATAAGGGGCCACAGGCAGTTGGAAGAAGAAAAAAAAAAAGGGTGAATAAGCTCGTAAAAAATATGCCAACCGTTGCGGCGCCACAAATTATTTACCTTTACTCAAACCGGCAGCAAAAGGCAATTTAAATTCTAATGATAATACCGCAAAAGCCGTGCTCCATGGCTCATATCTCCAGGGGCGTTGCCAGCGCAGCAGGGAAGTGGCTCTAAGCGAGCTTAGCAAATTAGCGAGCTTGGCAACCGCCAAGCCACCCAAACCACCCAAACACCCAAACACCCTATCAACCCACCAGCCAAAGCTTTTGCTGGAGTTCAACAACATAAATTTGTACTTTATTTCCGCCTTTTGCATAATTTCCAACGCCTCAGTTTCAGCGCAGCTCCTTTATCCGGTTTCTTTTGTTAATTATTCTTTGTTTACGCATTGTGCAATTATTTGTTGTGTGCGTGGTGTGTGTCTGTGTGTGTGTGTGTGTGTGTGTGTGTGTGTGTGTGGCATTTTCTCCAAGGGATTTTTATGCGGCTTGCGGCTAATGGCAAAAGATGCAGCCAGAATTATGCACATGATTTATTATCCTATAAATAATTGAAAGTATAAGATGGCTTAGTAAAGGATTTTCCAAGGCGAGCATTTATTTCAATTATTACAATATATATATAGATACATATAAAACTATTATTATATATGGAACAACAAAGAGTTCTTCTAATTGATTGGAGCATTACAACAGCTGACAAACAATTCATTAGACCACTTAGCTATCGGAGCCCAATTGAAATTCATTATCAGCCAACTCAAACCCAATTTGGTGAAGAACAATTGAGTGGCTGGCACTCAGCGAACAAGTTGGCATATAAATCATCATTAAATACCAAAGGGGAAGCAGTCTCTCAAGACTCAAGAAGCCAAAAAGTAGTTGAAAATTTCCATTTGAGCAGTTTTTTGGTAAATTGAACGGAACGTCAAAGCTGGCCACACACAAAAATCAAATGGCAAAATGGGAGAATGGCAAAATGGCGCAGCTAACACGATAATAATCCCATCAAATGGCCAGAACAAGATACTGCCAAAGCCAAAGTCGATGCGATGCCTAACTTGGTTTAGCCAAAAAGTCAATTTTTTAACACTTTGTGTTTGCCGCCAAACAAAACTAAGCAGCCGGAACGAGCTCAGCCGCCGTCAGCCCCGCTGGCGTGTGGCAACAATTATTGCGTCATTAATCAGGCGGCATTTGCAAATGCTCCGACATTCAATATATATATAGATATATATATATATATGTATAGATGTATGTGTGTATTTGTAAAAGGGAATAAAGCCCATTTTGCCAACGTCCAGCAGCGGCGCGTTAGCAGCTGGCATGACTTTTGCGCGGCGGCTGGCGCAAAAAAAAAAGGCAACTTGAATTTTATTGATTGTTGCCGGGGCACTGAAATCCATGCCAAAGAAGATGAATGAATCGCTTGACGCACAAAAAGAAATAAAATAAAAACAAAGACGACTTGCGCACAGCCTGCCTGGGATACCCTTGTTGAAGCATCCATCAGTAATCGGATTTGCTAACGAATTAAATGTTTCGTTGTACTTGGAAATTAGTTTAAATAACATTTGCTGCCTCACATGAGGGCCCTAAGAGATTGATATCCAAATGTGTGTGCTATGGCCAAGCATAACCGCACAAAGATAGTGTATGCAAAAGTGTGAAAATGTGTAAGCCAAGAGGAAAAACGTTGCATACTCAAAGGGATTTCCATATGAGTTGCTTCTTCTCGCTGCCTGTCTGCCCCATGGCCATTCAATGTGCAAAAAAAAAGAAGAAAAAACCAGAAAGAGAAACATAAAATGCCTTTTTTTTTTTGTTGTTACATGTGCCTCTCGCTTCAGGCCGAAATCCGAACCGAGCCGAGCTGAGCCCAAGCCCCGCTCGCAAACGCATTAAAAGCTACGCACACACTTTTCCAGCTGGGCAAGAATCCATTCGAAGGCAACCAACCAATCGCCTGGCAGCTCTCACAGTTGCGTATCAATAAAATATCCATACATGCATGCTAAGTAAGTGTTTTCCTTACCCACTCCCACTCCCTCTCGTGTGTGTGTGTGTGTGTGTGGGTCACTGCGCTGTGATTCCTGCAGCCAAAACGAATTGGGATTTAAGTGTCGTACAAGTACAAGAACAAGGCGTTGTGTGGCAGAAGTATAAAAATAAAGTGAGCTGCCTCAGGCAGCTTGTAAGCAGTTTGGCAAGGAACGTGCCCAAGGCGAATCGACTCGATACGAGTGTTTGGCCAAAAAGGAAACCTCAAAAAAACGTTCTTACACGATATTGCGTATACGCAGTGTAGTTGGCCTTTGTATATGGCACAAGGAAATGGACATTTGTAGAAAAGTAAAGTAAAAGCTAGTAAAATATAAGCCAAGTGCTGACTCTGAATTGGCTTTTCCAAAGGGTTTCTATTACTGTTCTCTTTTTTAATGGAATGCTCATTATATATCACTTATGGGTACTTTGCGGAAAAGCTTGAGTAAAGCGGCTAGATGGAAATCAACTCGTGTCAGTATTTCATATAAAAAGAAAAACTTATTGTATGCTTAGCTTCCCATGTTTGTAATTTGTAATTATCATAAAGAACTCTCAAATAATATTAAATATTATAGTATAAAAATCCAATCAGAAACTAAAAGCAAAGCTTTATGTATTTAAATTTGTTTCTGTTTCAAATATTCTAATAACAATTTAGAGTTGTATTCTCCATCTTCTGTTGATTTACATTGAATTTCTTGATTATCAACTCACTCAGATTATATATCTACTAAAAGTATTCCAGTTGTCTATTGTCTGTTGCCTGTTGCCTGCTAACAATTGCCATTGATCAGCGTTAACTACACATAATAGTTTTTCCAGTTGGGCAAAAGTTGCTTAACTGACTGCTTGCCATACGCAGTAGCTGTTGCATGCCCCACCTGCCAAATGGGATGCTTAATTGTTTGGCGCAGTTGTTGTAGTACTTGGGAGTTGTTCGGAGCTGTTGCTTTTGCAGCTAGTTGTCGATTTTGCATAACAGATTCATTAATTTTACGAACGGCTACAGGGAAAAGTTTTGCTTAGCCAGCAGAAGCACGTAGCGACAGGCGAGCAGGAGTCCAACATTGGGACTGTCAGGCGGCGAGGACCAAGTGATAGTGGTGGTAACTGGCAGCCATTTTGTGATTAAATCTGGGCACAAGTTTGTCGTAACGGGCCCCAAACTCAAATGAGAATTCACCACCCAAGAGCCAAGGCAAGCATCTGGCGGCTATTGTTGCCTTCGTTGTTGTTGCTGTTGTTGTTGCCGGTGTTCATTCAATTGTTGCCGTTTTTATTGTGCAAATTATTATTGTAAGTGAATTGAATTAATTTTGCGCACAGCGCAGAGAGTTTGTTAAGTTCGCTGGCAGTTTTGTAGTCGATTTGTTAAATTCAATTACTTTATTGTGATTTCATTGTGCTCGCTGTGTGTGTGTGTGTGGGTGTGGGGGTGGGTGGGTAAAGAGCGTTAAAATGGTAAAAAATTAAGCACTGAAACTTTGCAAAACCCAAACAAATGGTCTGTCACAAGAGCGAGTAATCAATTGGACTCTGCATAGTTTCAATTAGATTCAAGTTCAATTTTGGGTTTACTTAAAATGTTGAAGCATCGATGAAGTTTATATATATATAAATATATATATATATATATTTAGCTCAATAAAAAGTTGTCCCACTCACAGCTTGCATTTGGCTTGCCATGCACGTCCGGCCGGAACTTTTATTATGTTGGCAGAGTTTGAATGCCTACGGCCCCCCGAGCACTTGATAAG
Source organism: Drosophila nigricruria (assembly GCA_037075265.1). Taxonomy (NCBI): domain Eukaryota; kingdom Metazoa; phylum Arthropoda; class Insecta; order Diptera; family Drosophilidae; genus Drosophila; species Drosophila nigricruria. The sequence goes on from JBAMCI010000035.1 coordinate 13,271,570, forward strand.
CTCATAAATAAATTACTTGCATATAAAAAAGGGGTTCAAACGGCATTAAAATTGCCGGCGCTTCTTTTAACTTTTGCTATTATTGAGATGATTATTATTTAGAACGCTGAGCGTAATTCAAATTTGATTACCACAACTTTTCGCTGCGACGCGGCGTATACTTAATTTAATATTAGCCTGCAGGCCAAGGCTTGAGTTACAGCTTATGGGTTTATGTGCTTCAATATTTGTCATTATATAATAAAAATGAAAAATATGTATAAAAATAGAATTCATTATATGTTGATTGATTACCTTTTACATATTTTTAGTTTATTTGTTAAGCATTATTTCGAATCATCTTCTATATCTTTGTCTGGCCTTTAAGTATAGAAAATTTGCATTTCAAATGCATGAACTGAAGATGAAGACCTTACAAATACATCCTTTTAGGGTTAACGCAATTTGTGGGTGGGAAATTTATAGCCAGGAATGCTTCAACTTCACACCTGTTATAAATGCCATGACAACACGCTATTAAGCTAATACACACCGACACACCGACGCGCACAGCCATTTGAATGACATGTCAAAATCGCATAAACACACATTTCCGACAGCTTTTAGTAGATTAAAACATTGATCTGGCACAGCCGCAAAGCAGCACCTTCAATGGGCTTTTATCTGTCGCACTGAATTAGCTGAGTTGTATCAAAAGTGCGACAGGTGAATAATAAATTTTTAGCTACGTTGCGTGGCAACTTTATCGAATCGTCTAAAAATCAAAGTGTCAGAAGTCTGGCAGACACGCCCAACTAAACGCTTGGTATACCGAACTCTATTAACACTTAAATACATTATAATTGAAGGGAATTGTGGTGTTAATTATTTTATAGACTTAGACAGAGGCAGAGGCGCACACATACGAGCTCAGCTGTTGCCAGTTGGTTGTTTCAATTAGACCCTAATAAAATTGTCTAACCGAAGCGAAAAAACTAATTTTGGTGTCTACTCGCGCAGACAGGATGCTCGGCTCGACATTTGGGCATCTCGGCAAGGATGTAGCAAAGTTATCTCCTTCAGTTGGCCAATTTGGTTTTTGCGTACGTTTTCGCATGTCCAGGCGGTTGCCTTTAATTGGCCAACTTAAGTACCGTTACGTTTCAGTTTTACTTTTTTCAAATTTGTGCTGCAAACTGCTTTCTTTCCGTGCCATCCGCATTTCCCTAGCCATTAATTCTACCTTGCTTTTTCAATTAGTGTCGTTGCGGGTGTCCGTGTCGGTGTCCGTGTTGGTGTCCGTTTGCTCAACGCTTTCTCCTGCTACCTTTGCGGTGATATCCTGCGCAGCTTTAATTTAACCCCACAAACAAGCTGATTTATGTCGTCGCCTTGCACGGACTCGGCTCCCTGCACAATTCTCGGCATTGAGGCTTAGCACATGCCAATGAAGGAGCTACGACTGGGCTTTACGACATTCATGTTCTTGTGTGTCGGTTAGACCAGTCTCTGGCTAACCATGGCGCCGCTCCCTTAACTAACTCGTCTTCATTTCTCACTTGGCTGCGTATTTGCACTGCATGAGCCAAACCAAGCCGTCCTTCTGGCCATGCTGCCAATGTCTATTGGCTACACTCACAAAGTGGGCTACCGGGTGCAATGTTGATGTATGGCTCAGCTATATAGGGTTGCCAAGGCAATTCTAGAACAGATATATATATATAGATTTAGCTATAAACTGAATAATAAATTGTTCCTTATGGATATTGAGTGTGAATTATTTTACTAGATATTTTTACAGAGACTTAGATGGAATCATATGATATCGAAAATGAATTTGTTGATAACTTATGTTTAGATTTTCTCCATTAGACAACCCTATACAGATTCTGAGAGTCTGCCTATTGAGACTATGTAAATTGTAAATTGTAAATCGTTCGCATTTCAAAGCACTCCAACACCTGAAGACAGAACTTAACCGCACAGAGCTGGCTACGGCTACGGCTACGGCCATAAGCGTGGGCCACTTTGGCTGCCAGGCTGCCTGAGTTAGTTGGCATTGGGGTTGGGCCACAGCTTGGGTGCTTTGCTTTTGCTTTTACTTTTGCTTTTTGCATTCCCATTTCTATCAGTGTCGGTTTGTTATTTATCCTGCGTGCTTGGCGTCCTCAAACCGTTGCGACGCCTGCGGGGCTAGCCACTTAGCACACTAGCAACGACGCCTACGACGCCTCGGACGCAAGACGAGTTGCTGGGCCACGCCCCCATTGTGGACAGACTGTAATTTAGCTTGAGCTTTTGCGTGTGGCAGCCGCGCGTTGTTGTTTGCCTTACATTCCTTTTCCTTTTTAATTTATCATGTCTATTTGTTTGGTCTTTCTTTGCCATCGCATGTACTACAACACGAACGACATGGCTGTGCCTCGACTCCAACTGCTGCATCCCTTTCATTTCTTATCCTTGTTTGCTTTTATAACTGAACATGATTTTTACTGTAGCTGTGTGTGTGTGTGTGTAAGAGCTTTGAATGCGGCTGGTTTTTTATCAGCCCCTCAGTCGATAGTTTGTTTTAAAAAAAAAAAATTGCTTTAAGCTTGCGGATTTTGTTCTTTGCAGTTTCCCTTTTCGAGCTGTTGGCTCTGCGGTCAGCTGGCTCTGATGCTCTTTGAGCTTCAGCTCTCTTGTTGTGGAATGTGTTTTAACTTTAATTGAAAACCATTGAGTGTTTTGTGTTTGTGAATATGCTGCTTACCTTTGCATACAATGTGAATGCAAAGAATCTATTTCAGAGTAGACTCTTATCCTGATCTACTTTAGTTTTCTATATATTCATTGAGTATTTCAGCTATTTATTACAATGTGATTAAACAGTATTGTAATATTTCTTATAAATAAAAGTGAGAAGTTAAACTAGAATATGAATCTCTTTTCTTTAAAGTAAGAGCTCCTTTTCTTGGGCTTGGCAAAGTGTTGCTACTTTCTGACATCTGAACTAAATCTGCATGCCCTGCGCTTCTTGCATGAGAACAAACCATTTAATATGTGTGTTTGGCCAAGGTTTCGCACTTTCCACTTGCCACATAGTGTGGCATGCAGAAGGCAAACAAACGATGACAACATCTAGGACAACTGACAGTCCTTCGCATTTGTAGACAAACGCAAGATGCGGTCTCTGAGTTCCATGGTCTCTGCAAATTGAATCAAATTCCAAGCTGCCGAGATTCATCAACCACACAAACACGAACACACTCACACACACACACACACAATGACAAGCCGTGACAGTGACAGCATATCTTATTTAATTTCAACTGGCTCTGCTGCAGATAAGCCAGCAGAGTGAGCCACAACTGAGAACGGGCACAATGCCAGGCACAATCCGAGCATTACATTAATTTTTGTTAATCTATTTTGAAGAGTTGGTCACTGGGTAAACAGGGGGGCGGCCAGCAGTAGCAGTAGCAGTAGCAGCTGCTGCTGCCTCAGTTGAGCAACCACAAGTAAATATGCCGTCATTAATTTAAAACTTGAACAAGCAATACCAAAAACTTAAGTTCTAGTGCTCCGCCGCTCTGTAGCCTGTCAGTCAGTCACGGCGGGCGCGCCTGGTCTCTGAGTTACGTTCATTAGGAAATTCAAAAGCATTTCGAAATCTTGGCACACACACACACACAAACATACATAAGCCAACATCCAGTTGGAATTTCAAATGATATGAAGGGGGGAGTTGGCAAAGGGGGAAAGTGTATTTGAGCTAACCTAAATATGCCAAATTGTAGCTTCAGCTAGACGTATTGTAGCCGACTTTTGGGGGCAACGCTCTTCGGGTCAGCAGGTGTGCGTACATGTGTAACTGTGTGCCAAGTGCCACTCTTCAGTTTAGTGCATGTGCTAAAGTGTTGATACAAGCTACTCTTGCTGCTAAAACTGTCCTCAGCTCGCAGCACAGTAACACACTGTAGACTATCTGACTGCGGCATGGCTGTTGCCTAGTCATAAAGACGACACGACACACACAGCCAGACAGACAGACAGACAGACAGACAGCTGAGCACGTAGCAGACAGCTGAGCTGGCCGAGCTGACAAAGTGCAGCGGCAACGTTCTGCTTCTCCGATATTTTCTTGCTGCCTTTTTTTCTTTTACTTGCAACAAAATATTGCGTACACAGCACCAAATGCTGAGCGAGTCACATAGAAAATGTTTGCATTAAATAAATTAATTTCATTTAATTAACTAATGTCAATAAATTGTTTTCATTTTTTGGCTGGTCTAAAAGGCCAAAAGCTTTTGTATGTTTGTTTTAGACCAAAGATTTCTCACTGTGTAATTAAGTTAAATTTATTAGACGAAGTACAATGCAAATAAAGCAACTCACTTGGCACATGTTTGTCACACATGAGTGTGTGTGTATATCTCTCTCTCTCTCTCTATCTCTCTCACTCTCTCTCTGTATATCTGTTACATGTTTGCGTGCATTTCCCTCTTGGCATGTTTCATTTTCCCATTTACACCGTTGTGCGCTGGCCATAACCCGAACACACCGTAGCGTTCGCTCATTTGTTTATTTTCATATTTCAACTGAGTTTGTAATTTATAATTTATGCGCATTTTTTATTAAATATTTATGTTAATGCCGAGTTTTAGCTCAACCGCAAGAGTTGTCCCTTCGCTTCGTCCTTGGCATCCTTCGCTCTGCTCGTCTCGTATATCCCTTTATGGTGTATTTATGCTATAAAGCGTGCAAATGCTTCAGTTGCTTATTTTTTTGTGTGTGTTGTTGTTGTTGTTATTTCTCGTTTCCTTGTTTGTTGTCCTTGTTGTCACTGCCCTGCGTACGTATGTGTGTATATGTGTAATGCTGTTGACACGTAGCTGCCATGTAGCCAGCAGGGAAATGCTGCTGGGTCTTAGGTAGTTGGCCCACATACAGATATTCATAAATAGTTTTGTCAATGCCAGGACACAGCATACAGTCTTCTTGGCTGGCTGCTTGCAACCGCTTGGCATTTCAATTTCAAGTTTCAAACAACAAATTCCTCGACCACAACATATTACAGCAGTCTAACTATTATAGTAAGACAATCCTGACAGAGACTGTCGAAATATTTGGACACACACAGGTATTGCCATGCGGAACAAGTATCTGCATCCAATGCAAAATTGTAATTTGCATTGCTGCCTGTCGACTTATGTGGATGCATCTCAGATTTTCGTTTGGCAACTGGAATTCTCCTCTATCTCGTTGCAGTGTTCAATTTGCTTACTGATTATTCCTATGTTAACAATATGCTTAACATACTCCTCTTTGTTTTGGCATTCACATAGCCATGTTAGACTCGGCTTAGCTATGTTAGCTATGTAGATTTGTGATTTTAATTATTCTAATGATGCTTTAATTGTTTGTCAAACAAGAGCTTATCACTAGGAATGTGTATTTGTACTTAGAATTCTTTGAAACTACTTTATAGATATGAATGAAAACAAGCATGAATTATGAAAAATGTTAAACAACTCAAAACTTTTATCAATTGCCATTATGAGTAATACAACATTGCGTATGCGTAACGTGTAAATACAACTTGGATTCAATTCAATAGCATCCAATATACATATTTCAATAGCTGCTCCGCTTAGCGCAGTTAATTTGATAAGTTTGAGACAATGGCCGTAGTTCACTCAGTAGTGATTAAGTGTTTGATGCGCTGATTGGACAATCGGGCAGCGATTGCTCGCACGCTTGATAAATTTGCATGTCAACAACTGAACAACTGAAACATCATTGGCACTCAACGGGCCATAATGGCCACGTAGGCAGGCTGCATTAAGGACGTTATGATAACTGCTACAATAACGGCCAATAGCGGACGAGAAGAGCTATAAAAACAGCAACAGCAGCAGCAACGTAAACCCAAACCCTTGAGCCTGTGAACAACATGAATGGCTTTCGCATTACTGGTTACCCGGCTGCAGCCACGCCCCCTACACGCACAAATACTGCAAATACAATTTATGCCAAACCCAACGCCCACGAGCTGGACTTGCATATAAGCGAGTCGCTACTATATCCAGGCAGCACGCAGCCCCTGCCGCAACAGCAACAGAAACAGCAACAGCAACTGCAACTGCAACTGCAACAAAACTCCCCAGGACCGCCGCCGCAGTTAACGAGCATGTTGCCTACAGCTGGTATACCAGGTGCTGCCACGCCAATAGCGTTGAAGGGCAACAATCCCTTTTTAAATAGCCCCTCGCCCACAGAAGCAGCGCCGCCAATTGTCAAAGCCACAGCGACAACATCGAGCGGCTATGAGATGCCAGAATACGCAGAGCCGTCGCGTCTGCGCGGCTTGAAGCAACGACCCCATAGCATCGCTGTCACCGCTTCTGTGGCATCGCCCACGGCTGGTGGTCGCTCGAGCTTTGTGGACTATAGTGCACAGCAGCAACAGCGACTGTTGCAGCTGTCACGCCAGCAGCAACAGTTGCGTAATGCAGTCAGCCTCGTGAACAGCGCCAGCAGCACGACGACAACAGCCACTGCCAGCTGCGCCGACAAAGAGTCGCTGTATGCGGCCATTTTCCAACAGTACAGACAAAGCCCCACCAATGGGCAGCCCGCACCACCGGTGCCGATGCATCGCAAGCCAACGCCAGCGACGCCAGCAGCTGGTCCAAATATGAGCGTGCCGGTCGTGCCGCGCCGTTCACAGAGCACACCCCGCCCCAATGGACCGGCACTGCAGCAGCAGCAGCAGGCTCAGGCCTTGGCTATGGCTTCACCCATCAATGGACATCTGAATGGCAATGGGGTGCAGCGTCCGCGCAGTCTGGACCGTTTCAATGGCGGCATGCAAGCCGAGGCACCGCCCATACCGCTGAGGCGCTTTGCCAACGGCGCCAATGGCGTCGCCAACAACAACGGCACGCTCGGTCGACAGCGCAGTCCAAAGAAGAGCAACAGCGCGGACAACATGTTGCAGGCGGCACCCACAACTGTGGTGGTGCCAGCGAGCAGCATGCGCCACTCGGTTAGCTTTCATGGCAGCCAGGAGCCAACGGAGAATGACAAAGCAGAGGCGCGACCCGCCAGCTATGCAGCATCTGGGCCAGATCAGGCCTATCTAGAGCATCAGCTGCGTGCCTATTCCGACCAGCTGCGCACCATAACGGAGAGCGTGCGCAAGTACTCCGAGCAGGCGAAGCTTCTGTCCGAGCTGAAGCGGCAGCAGCAGCTCACGAGGCAAAGCCAAACGAATCTCAATTTGCTTACGCCCAACAGCGCCAACGCCAGCGCCAACAGCAATGGCAGCAACACCAATTCCAGCGCCAACAATATCAATAACAACAACAACAACTTTCAGCCAAACATGATCTCGCCAGAGATTGTGAGCAAATCGCTAGCCTCGCTGTCCAACACCGGCGAGGTGCAGACACCGTCCAATCAACTGCGCCTGTTCCTCGACAACATTCGCAGCAGCATGCGGCAGGAGTATCAGCAGCACATGCCCGATGATGTGTTCAAGGCAACATCGACGCTAAAGCGTACTGTGGAGGCCGTGGCGACCAAAGCGGCCCCGGAGGAGCCGCCACCGCCGACGCCCTCGGATCAGCTGCGTCAGTTTCTGGACGCCATACGCGCCAATAAAATACCTGAAAACTCGGACAAGCCCAAGCTGAGCAGCTCGCAAACGCTGGACTCATTCATTTCGAAGCAGTTGCAAATGCCCGATGTGACCTCCGGTACACCAGGAGGCGGCACAGCGGGAGCAGCAGCTAATGCCGCCGCAACTCCAGCTGTTGTGGTTGGCGTCAGCGCGGGTGGCCTGCCCACACGCCGGCGACCCAAGAGCAGTGTGCTGCCTGGCAGCAGCAACAGCGCCAAGCTGGACCAGCGTGAGCATTCGCTGGTGACCTCCGAGAGCTTTCATCAAATATCCGACAATTTGCGGCTGATGAGCGAGGATTTGCAGGCGCTCAGTCCCAGCAAGGCGGTCAGCAGCTCGGCCAGCAGCGGCAGCCTCAAGACGCTGGCTGCCAGCGGCAGCAGCGCACTGACAAGCGAGCTCAGAGTGATTACCAGCTCACCGCAACAGCAAATGGTGATGAGCAAGTCAAACAGCTCACTTGGTTCGCTGGCGATGACGGTTACGACACCGTCGAGTGCTACGACCACGCCCTCGACGGCACCGCTGGTGTCGGACTTTAATGAGATATTGGACAGCTTTCATGCCATGGCTGATAAGTACAAATCGAAAGGTTCCTACGACTATTTGCGCAAATGCTCGGAGGCTTTGCGTCAACACTCGATGCAGTTGAAGCTGCATCAACAACAGCAACATCAACAACAGCATCATCAGCATCCATTCCAGCAGCACCAATTCCATCAGCATCAGCATCAACACCTGCCCAACGGTTTCACAAGCGACGACAGCAGCTCCTGCAGCACCACGCCGGGCAGCATTCGAGATGCGGTGCAGAATTTGTTACTATTGCCGCGAAATGGCTTTCAGATACTCGACGATCGTATGAGATTGTTTATCGATATTATCGATAGTCAGGATCGCTTGAGTCAGGTGAATATGATACAAAGACAGCTGGTGTATGACCATAATTCCCCCTCTATTCCTGTTCTATTCAAATAATATTCATATAAAACTTTATTCATTTGCTCTACTTCATTTCTTTTCAGGTATGTCTAAAATATGAATAGTTGAAAGTGTTAAAAACTGGCGTAAGTATAACATTTTGGATTAAGCAAATAATCTTCAGTCAGTAGAATGCTTAAACTTGGCATAAAACAGATAATCTAGCTTAGGTTTTGATTATCAAAGACAAGAGATGAAAGTAGTATAGAAAAAGTTAATAACTTATCACAGGCTTCAAGTTAATGTTAACTTATTTTCATTTGCCAACATGTTTTCCTTGGTTAACTTGAATTTCAATCAAGCAAATGCATTAATGTCTTTGGACTGGCCAATAGAACTTATCTGGGCCAACCGCATATTATGGTCAATTACACATGGGGCCAGAAGTCATCAAATCATTTAATGAGCCAGAAAGTTTAACTTTCAGCAAAAGCCATCTAGCAGCACCACAGCAGGCAGAAAGTCAAAAAATGAGAGACCTATCAATATTGCCTATATATATATATATTTATATAACAGCAACTGAGCCAAGCTTTGGCAATTAATATTAATAAACTACGTAGTCACTTTGAGAGCAGCTAGGCTGTTATGCTGCGCTATGATGCTAATCGTCAGATAAAGCCCAACTAGCAAAATTGAAATTTTAATCAAATTTTGTGCCCAATACCCTCGGCACGCCTACTGCATGTGTAGTTTTAGGCAGCTCGTTCATTATGATGCTTATGATGAGCCAGAGAATTGGGCTGACGATGTGTGTGTGTGTGTGTGTGTGTGTGTGTGTGTGGAGGGGGAGGTGTAAAGGCCATAAAACTTTGGTACAGCCCAGGCGACAGTTGAGAGAAGTAATCAAGCGACAAGTCACGAAAATTCCCAAAAGTAGCTAATCAGTGAGGCTATCATGACATGACACAGGCAGCCCCGCAAGCATTTGCTTTGCCACTGCTTCTCAGTGGCCTCAAAATTTGATATGCAAAATAAATCAGAGAACTAATTTCGTACAATTTTGCACGCCTGCGGGGCGGAAACGGAAGTCAGTCTCTTGCCAACCCCAACGCTTTCCTTTGCGTGCATATATGTGTGTGTGTGTGTCTGTCTGTGTGTGTGTGTGTGATGTACGGGTTAATGACAACTGACGTCGCTTTGGGCATTTTAATTGTACACGATCTGACCCGTGTGTCTGCCTGAACCACTTCCATTGACTTTACCCATAGAGTGGCTTATGTCAAGCCTTGTACGACTTGCCACATGCCACATGCAAGCCCATGGAATTTACCTGATGCAATGATTGCAGAGGATTTGAGTAGAATGTGTATGTGGTTAGGCACATGAATATATATTATTCACATAGGCAATTGCACTTTTTGATTAGTTAGCTATTATATCACTGCTCAATTTATAATTGAAAAGAAATTCAGTAATTGAGCAACTGAAAATATATGTAATTTTCAGGATATGTTTCACATGCGAAGACTGAATGTTATAGGTGAGAGAAAGGGGAAGATGAGAAAGAAAGAGAGAGAGAGAAAGAGAGAGGGAGAGAGAGAAGCAAGGAGAGGAAGAGAGTGAGAGGAAGACGGATAGAGATAGAGGAAGAGAAAGCTGGTCAGAAGGTATTCCACTTGGCAGCTCAATGGTGAGCAGTGCTCTCTATTTTTGCCATCACTGTAGGCATTGTGCGCAAGGAGGTCACATTTTATACAAGCATTGAGATATTTAACAGATAGAAACACAAATTAGTACTTTTAGTTGCCATAACAGTAGAATCTCTGCATGGTAAGACTGCTTTGAAAAAGTTATATAAATGGATTCTATTTGTTTCCGTTTCGGAATATACAATATCAAAAATGTTGTTTGTTTAGTAAATCTCTGCAGACATAACATTTATTCAACTCTATTTAAGGAATAAGTGTAAATTATAGTTATTGTATCAATAATTAATATCATTTGACTGAAATTCTTATATATCTTTGGAATAACTAGTCTGAAATGTAGCTTTAATAAAAGCTTTTGTTGCATGATGATGATGCTGATGATATACTCGCATAAAGGTATTTTTATACGCTCTTTTTATACAACTCCTCAGTGTATAACTAAACTGAATCAAAATATTCGTTAATTGAACAGGTTTTTTCTTTCATTTTTTTTTTTTTGCTCATATAACTGCAGGCATCAATATAATGTAAATGCTGTCCACTTATGAAAATTATTCGCCGAATTGCATATTAAATGAACGCCGTTTGCTGTTTTTATTGCTGTTGCTATTGCTGTTGCTGTTGCTGTTGCTGTGACTGTTATCAAATTATTTCTCGACTGTCGAAAAGTAAACATATGCAAGTTTTAAATGTGTTTTTCATAATGTAATTACAAACAATTGCGCAAATATGCGCTAACTGAAATAATTGCATTGCCCGACGGCCACGAAAATATATATATTCCCTTTACAATGTAATTATTTAAACTGGCTGGGCAAACGTGCGCCATGTTTGTCGAGCACATGCACATGCATTCACAATGGACTGAAATGGACTCGCTGCAATAAATGAACTGCAAAATAGGCGGCTAGCCGAAACGACATTTACACCCATTTTCGGCCAACACTGCCGGCCGCATTGACAGCATTGTCAAAAGCCATTTATTTTAATTAGCTGCCCACGCAACATGCAACATGCAACACGATGGCAACAACGAAACACTGTGGGGGTCATTTTAATTGTTTGTTTTTTTTTTTTCCTTTCTTTCTTTCATTTTGTTAAGCTGCATTTGATAATTGCATAATGTGGTCAACACCTAGTAGTAAAAAAAAAAACACATTTAATGAGCTTTTTTTGAATGTTTTTCAAACACTAACTAACATGGTTATGAGAGAGAGAGAGAGAGAGAGAGAGAGAGAGAGAGAGAGAGAGAGAGAGAGAGAGAGAGAGAGAGAGAGAGAGAGAGAGAGAGAGAGAGAGAGATAGATAGATAGATAGATAGATAGATAGATAGATAGATAGATAGATAGATAGATAGATAGATGGAGAGAGAGAGAGAGACAGAGAGAGTTTGTCTAGTACCCTCAACACCTGAGCAACTGGATATAAAAGTGAAAATTCATATAACATATAATTATGCTTTCATCAACAAAGTAGACTGATTGGAATAAGTCAGGATAACAAAGTATTCTTACTCTAGACAACCCACTGCATATTACACATAATTACACTAAACTAGCATCAGCTTACTACTAATTTGAAATCAGTAATAATTCAAATAGAATAGTTTAATAAATTGATATGACAATCACTTTGCAGTTCTCATTTGCCAAACTGTCAAATAAATATATTTTTTGAATAATTCGTTACACTTATTACTCCGAATGATTGGCAATTAAATATTTTGTTTCATTGTATTATGCCCGTGATTGAAAGCCACTACAAAGAGATTACAATGAAGTGCGTTGTGCTTTAAAAAATGTGCATTGCTGCGGAGTGGAGCGCGTGGCTGGGACAGCTGCAGGAGGCCTTTCAACAGCTTTCGATTGCGGCTCCTGCCGCTTGTCCGGCCATGTCGCTTATTAATTGCATGTCATAAATCATGATTATGCCACTTGCTGACCAACCGCTGCGCTAGTCGTAGTTATTAATATTAATCTTTTTCGCCCACACAGCGAGCGAGCAAGAGCATGAAAGAGACAGAGAGAGAGAGAGAGAGAGAGAGAGAGAGACAGAGAGAGAGAGAGAGGGAGTAGGAATGACCAGGTAGTGACTGCCATATGGCAGATTCATGCAAATGCGCTGTTGTCGTCGCTTGTTGTTCAGGCTGCTGGCTGGCCTATCTTGATTAATTGCAAAAGTTTGCGAGACACAGTGGAGCCTGGGCGCAGGCAGGTCCGGCTGTAAGTACCATGACTAGCATGAGGCGGTCATGGAAATACGTCAGCTGCTTCCGTTTCGGGGGGCCACAGAATTAATAACAACAATGCGGGTAACAAGCTTCATAACACGCGTATGTTGTCGCGTAAATTGGTTTTAATATTTAAAGCACTTCATTACTCACAGCCAGCACAGAGAGCTCGAGAGCAGCCCATTTAAAAAGAGAAAAAAGCAGCAGAATCACGAAATTCTCACGCGCTGAAAAGTAGGCTACAAGTGCGCACTCCATCAATGCGCCTGCAGTGTTGTGCAACGCTGAAACTTGACTCTGTTGCAATTAAATTAAATTGAATATTCTGCGGAACTATGCTCATACTCACAGCCCACTCAGTCAATAGCACAATTTACAAGGGCACTTGTCAAGGATCAAGTAGCGCCAGTTCATTAGCCATGCTATGCCAGTCGGGCCGGGACTTAGATGTTGGCCACATCTATATCGATATCGATATCGATATTTGAGAACGTCTTTTCGCTTTCTCATCACTTAGTAATTGAATCAAGCAATTGCATATCGTTCAATGAAGAAAGTGCAGCAGTTTGCTTTCAGCTGTTGTTATGGACAATTGCCAAAGCAGATATGAACGCTTCACTGCTGAAAAGCAAACGGAATTTATTTTTCGGAAAATGAAAAACGAGAAACAGTTTGCAGTCTCGCTGTCTGACAAGGCATCAACTTCAATGCAACTACACAAGACAGAACAAGACAGTTTGCCTACAGCTAACATGTGTGTCTGTGAGAGGATGGGTGTGTGTGGGGTGTGTGGGGCATGTGGGTGTGTGGGTGAGTCAAGCTGTAGGCGATCGAAGAAAGTTTTCGATTTTTTTTCCCACTCTCAACTTTTTGCTGATTTTTGACATATTTTCTTTTGACAGCGAACTGCAAACAAACTGACAAACTGCAGGGCGTTTCCGCAGGTGCAACTGGGTTAACAGACAGTGCAGCTAGTGAAGGAGCGAACGAGCGTGCGGGCTATGCAAATGGCGGTAGAAAATAGATGAAAAAGTATCTCACAGATTGCAGCTGGCAGTAAACGAAATGTGTTCGGCATTTTCCCAATTTGCAAGCTACCTCCAGACCTCCTCTCTCTCTCTCTCTGTCTCTCTCTCTGAACTGCTGTCTCTGTTCCTCTTGACATATGCAACAGTTCAATTTGGTGTTGCAGTGGGCAACGCATTCTGCGCTATTGAATGGGCGCTTCATTAATCAAAATAGTCAATAGCTGCACATACAGCTCAGGTAGCGTTGCAAGCAATGCAGCTGCCTCACGCACCTTTCGTGCTCTGCCACTATACTTTTTGATTGCATTGGCCCATTTCGGCGTCCACTGTGGCAGGCTGAAAATGAAATTTTTATATATGAAATAAAATAGCATGCAATTATCTTAATGGCATTCAGTAAATCAGTCAGCCAAATTGAATAGCGAAGCTGCATATGCAGCTCGTTCGATTCTCTGCCCTGCGTATGCGTGACATCCGTGAAGTACAGTTGGCAATATGCAACATGGAAAGGCCGACAACAGGGCATATTATTGATATCGAATGATATGCCGTTTGACTGGTAACCTACATGATATGCCTGAAGCGGAAAAAGCAAAAGAAATTTTACGGTTTGTTTTACTTGTGTGGGAAAAGAGTTTTTTTATTTTTGTAGGACTTTAATTTATTAAATATTTCAAGTTCTTCAATTTGAATCGGCATTGTTGTTGTTGTTGGCATTACAAAGTCTTTCAGTTTTCTATTTGAAAAAAAATTTAAATTATAAAAAATATATGGAATATATATATAGGACCTCAGTGCAACTCTCCTTCAGTCTAGAGCTTTTACTCATATATATAAATAAAAGTTCACATTCAACTTGCTTTTCTCTCTGTTTTATGACAAATATATATTATTTCAATTTTCATCAAGGTCTTTCAATATTCTATCAAATTTAAATGCAATTTTCAAATAAACTCTTACTTAATGCACGCCTTTAGCCACGCCCATCTCATCCACATCCATTATTCAAACAATCGACCTTGTATTTTCATTGTGTCATGTATTTCTTTGCACATCTTAGCATCGATTACATTTGGCTAAATTGAATTGTGCTTGGATAGGAGAAAAAAAAAAAAAAGAAAAGACGTAAGAAAAGACAAACTCACGTAGTACACGATTTTTCCAACAATTTTCCGCTGCGTGCAGACAGAGAGTTGAGATGCGTGTGTGAGGTGGTTCGATTGAAGGAGCTGCAAGCAGCTAGCTCGTTTGTTTGGCCTGCTGAAACTTGAACTGTGCAATTACTTGACTAAAATCCCAATTTCACTCACGATAAGGAAATACACCAATTGCTGTGCATACGGACTGCAATATCTGGGATTTCAGGCAGCTCCTGTTGACACTTTAGCTTTATTAGTTGTATCTCCTTTTTATGCAATTGTTTCGCTTGGTTTTTGTTTTTTGTTTTATGCGCCGAAGAGCAAAACAAACTGTGCAACAACTTGACATTTCTCGAGTGCTCTACATCAATGTCAGAAGCCGGTCGAGTGTGTTTATTAAAGGCAGCACTGGGCACCCAACAAACTGATGCAAAATTCTTGGCTACGGCCTTTGATCTCTCCATCATGCCCGACTGCAGTTTAGCTCGTTGTCAGGACTATTGCATTGTGTGCGATGCTTATATTTTACAGTCTCTGCTTTTGGGCGCGTGCACTCACGCACACACACACAGACAGACAGAGAGACAGACACACAGACAGAGAGACACGCGCACACCCACTCAAACAGTAGTAATTGCAATCTCACTAATGCTGGCAAATGTGTTGCGGCTTTGCTTTAGCTCTGGCACAACAATACGTCCACAGTCAATTGGATTTTCTGTGTGTGCCATGAGGATTTTTAGATTACTCAGCGAGTTCACAGCGCCAGATGCCATTCACAGACATATTTTTCCTCCTTTTTTTTTTGCCTTTGATGCTGTTGTTGTTGTTGTTGTTGTTGCTTTTGGGCCGATGTTGACATTAGTCAACGCTCAGTTTGGCAGACGCGTCAAGTTGTTTACTCGTTGTCTTTGTTACGCTCGGATTTATTGTGTTTAATGTGTTGAAAAGTCTGCTTATTTATGGCACTGGTTTCGTCTTCCCCTGCCCACGCACACACACACACACACACACACAGTTTGATTGTAGTATATTTTGCTCTTTGAGGGTTCTTCGTGCGCGATTTGCGACAGTCAAAACTGTTGTTGTCCCTTCGTTCGATTGTGCGGAAAATTGAAAACAAATAAGAAACAGAAAAAAAAAACGGGTTGATGGCCCATTTCTGAGTTGTCTATGCTACTGTTGGGCTAGGGCAACAGTTGGCCAAGAGCTGTAGAAGAAGAAATGCTAAAGAAAAATAGTTCGTACTTAAATTACAAAAAAAAAACATGTACAAAATGAATATGTTGATTAAAGTATTAAGTTTACTTTATATCTGTTTTAATCTGTTAGCAAATCGATTATGGGATTTATTTTACATGCTGAAAAACTGTTTAAATTGAGATATAAGATTACATTGTTTTCTGAATGTATTATTGTTATTATAAAGAATATTGAATTTTATTGAATCCAATCTTTTTTTAGAGTTTATCAACATAGCTTATGGTTTTTGAACTCCCACTAAAACAGTAATTCTGTTTTGTGTGCTGAAATCTCAAAGAATAAGTGTTAATAATGAAACTCATCAAATTGAATAACTTTCACAGCTGTCCACTGATATTTGTTCTTTCCATACATTAGCCAGACGATATATCTATATGTAGCTATCAAATAGTATATCATATATTCACGTTTGTATAACATTATAAATATCTCCTCCTACAACTAGAAAGTAGAATAAAATTTATGGACAGCTGCTGCTGCTGCAGCTGCAATTGCAAAACCAGCAGAAGCACAAAAAAATAAGCAGAAACATACTACTCCAAGGTTTTATGACACGAAACATGTACAAACTAATATTTTAGACGTGGCTATCTGCGCCACTTTCCCGTCTCTACCAAAAGTAAGAGCTAATAGTGCTTGGCCATTTTTCAAAAAAAGCGCCGCGTAGTGAACGCTTGAAGTCGGAGTCGGCGGCGGAGAGGCATAGTGCACTCAGTCTCCGCTCAGACCAAACTCGTTAGATGCAGCACTCCTCCACACACAAACACACACACACACCGTGGTAGGGGCTTGTCGTTAGCTCAAAGTTTGTTGCAAAATTTTTATCAGCATGCTGAGGCAATGACATGACCACATCACACCAATGCGAACATCAACGGAGGCGGAGCTGGAGCCGCAACATGTTAGCTGTGTGTCGACATGGTCACTGGCATGTGTGCCATACATACTAATAAACCGTTAGTTGGCTGGCCCTGCTGTTGCATTTTGGCCAACAATTTTCGCTAAAAAATGTTTTTGCAACATACTTTTTCAATGCCGCTTTCAGTTCATGGCAAAGGGCAGCTTTTCCTTGTTGTA
Source organism: Drosophila nigricruria (assembly GCA_037075265.1). Taxonomy (NCBI): domain Eukaryota; kingdom Metazoa; phylum Arthropoda; class Insecta; order Diptera; family Drosophilidae; genus Drosophila; species Drosophila nigricruria. The sequence continues at coordinate 13,288,585 of JBAMCI010000035.1, forward strand.
ATAAAATATATATGTATAAAGAGAAAAATGCTTAAAGTTTAATTGAGTGCAAACATTCTTAATATCACAAAAGTAATTTACATATAAAATAAATACAAACTAAAATTTCTCTCTTATTTAAAATTAGAAAGTTATTCATATTTACAAAAGTAAAGTTTGCTTATCTTTTAGTCAGCTTGACAATTTGTAGTTCAATTTATGGCCAGAACTTTTTTATTTTATATCCATCTGTTTTTTATGCGGGTGATATATACTTTTAGGATTGTTCCTTGCCAGCTGTGCCCTTTGTTCACTCATTCTGACTGCATTAAAGCTTTGTTGCATTCACGCTCGAATTACGTCTGACTGGAACAGAAACAGACTCACATTCACACATTCACACAAACGTACTCTTTAAGTGGTGCTATTATGAAGCGAAGACAAGTTCTTTGCTCTCGTTTTACCATCAGCTTTACTCACTTGACGCACCGTCCAATCCAACCAACTAACCGGGCTGGCTACCCAGTCACTCAGTCAGTCAGTCAGTCACTCAGTCAGTCAGTCAGTCAGTCCCACAGTCAGTCAGTCATGTTGCTACTTTTTGCCCAGTTTATTACTTTTATGCGATTATGTGTCATGTGTTAGGGTCTGTGTCCCTTCCCGGCTGCATGTGTGCTCCTCTGTGTGTGTTTTTGGGTCTGATGTGCTACGAGAGCAGACAGTATGTCATTGCCATTATTAGCTCCACTTTTTGCATCAGCTATGCTAGTCTCGCTGAAATTAATTCCAATTATTTATGGCATTTAATTTACTACTTTTTGCTCCTCTATATTTGTGTGGCACAGTATGTGGTCGGTCGGCCATTTGGGCTAATCATAATTCATGAATAACAGCTATTTGCTATATAGAATTAAATAAAAATTAAAGCATATTTACAAATAGAATACGAGAGAAGGTACTTAAATGTTAATAAACTTATATGGTCAGCTATGTTGACAGTCTTTGCCCTGAAAAGTATGCTTTAAATTATAAGCTTGGTCGTTAATGCTGCTCCCACACTATGATTAGCAGCTGTAAAACTGTTGAGCACTCGTCATTTTGAGTATTAATGACTGTTCTGGCAGCCGAGTGCAGTTGGCAGCCAGCAGTGAATTTCGACCATAATGAATGCAATTCAGTCTGTTGCAAAAATACGCATACGCAGCGTAGTGTTGGGCAAACATGAATTCTACACCAGAAATACGTTGGTAGACCAGGAAAACATACAACAAAAAAAAAAAGATGAAACTTTTGCCCCATGCAAGCACACACACACACACACACACACACAGAGCCATAGATACATATAAAATCATCATCAGTGTAGGTAACAACATGCAACTTGGGAAATCTGTATGGCAAGCGAGCAGCAGGTCTTGCCTTAGTAATTGTGCATGTCGGTGTATGCGAGTCCTGTTCGTTTTAGATATCTGCCTGTGGTTGTCTGAGGGCTAAGCAACTGGCGCGCTAACAACTCTCGTCTGCATTATGAGACCCTCCACGCTCTATCTCTGTCTGTCTCTATTGCTGTCTGTCTCGTTCGCTCTGCTGCGACGCGTTGTTGCTCCGGCGTAGTTACATGTGAGTTTGTTATTTTCGAAACGAGTTAAAATTAGCATAGTTATAGCAAAACGTGCAGCGCTTGTCGTTTCTGGCTGTTCAGCCAGCGTCTGCCTTGGTAATGATGTGAAAATATAATGAACTCGACAGATGCGAAATTGAATGAAAACATTTGCTACTCCTCAGCTGGCAGCAGCTGCTGCAGCAGCATTAAAAAGTTTGCCTTAAATAGTCGCATTAATTTAGGTCAGTGTGTTGATTATAAATAGTTAAGCCAAGCCAAGTTGACATGCCTAAAAACTCAGCATACTTGTGACACTCATCAGTTGAACTGCTCTTTCACTCTCTCAATACTATTGGCAGCTGGGAAATTCAGGTCAGCGCCGTAATGCGTCGCTTAAGTGCCTATAAGTATGTAATGCACTCTCTCGCCCAGCTGCCCCGCTCAGCCAAAGGCTGTGATTGCGGCAAGCGGGCTAAAAAACGCACCACACAGCCACGTGACCAACTGCATGAATAGCTGTTTAGACCGCCAGCAGGCAAAAAGTAACGCACAAAAGTGTGATGTCAGCCCGTAACCCATTAGACCCCGCCAGCTCCGCTCTCCTGCCCGACTGCCCGCCTGCCCGACTGCCCGCCTGCGCTGTTTATTTGGCCTATAAAGCGTCAGTTGGTTACAGCAGTTAAAAAAGCAAGGACAGAAATGAGCACACGTGGCCGGCGAGTGCCGCGCAGCACAGCTTCAAAGCGTTCAGGCAGGGCAACAAAAAAAACAAAAAAAAAAAAGGAGAATAAGAAAAAAGCTGTGGTAAAAGTGAACAAAAGGAGAAAAAATTGTTGCAAAAGTTGAAATTGGTTTTATGAATATTGTATACCCTATATAAATTAGTCTATATAAGAGCAAAAATTAATGATTTGCTATGAATTGTATTGAAGCTAACTTTGCTTGAGTATTAGTAGTCCTTTGATAGAAGAGTTGAACTCCTTGAAGTTGGCGTACTTCAAATGCCTAGAATGAAATATGATCTCTAGAAAGTTAAATGTTATATCAGATCATTTGTATGAAGTTCATATTTGAATTATAATGAAATTGATTAATTATTGCATAGTTAATTTCAATTTCTAACAATTTAACTCCTTAACATAAGTCATCACAAAAATTCAGTCAACATTCTGCTAGAGTATTAAAAGCAGGCAACAGCAGTGACATACAAACCGCGTTGGCATGGCCCTAAAGAATTCCCCGGTTGGACTTTGTTGACCTAAAAATCTCATTTGTCGCATGCTCATTTCTGCCAACACTTTTGTTGTGGCTAGAACGCCAGTTACGACTGCGCCTTTGCGTTTATTGTTACGCAGGAACCTGAAGCCTCAAGCTAAAAAGTGGCTTCTTTGATGTGAAGTCTGATACCTGTACTGACTCCTTCAATTGAATACACCTAGAGAGATTAGGTCGTGCCATTTCAGTAACCAAAGAGCAAACTCAATGTAGACAAAGAAAGTAAACGAAGTTAGTAGCAAAAGCATTGATAAGTCATATGCCCCAACGCTCTACTTCTGTCGAAGTGCGACTCATGCTTGAAATATGTTTTACCTTCATTTAATGTCTGTCACATGTTCGACAAGAATTTTCAATTATTTCCAAATGTGTTTGGGTGTTAGCTATAAATTTTAAATGAATTGCTTATCTAATGTTTTACTCGAGCACGTATCGACTTAATAATGATTTTTGATTACGCTCTCTTTTCTTTCCAGGTAAGTTCTGGACGCTGCACAAGTTCAACATTAATCCAAATTGGTTTTTAAGTTGTCGTAAGTGATGTGAATAACAAATTAAATGCCCTTAGGAAAGCATTTAGGTTTAACAACTAGCAAACTAGTGCTTCGAGTTTTATGGGCTATAAACTTATGAAAATATGTTGTTGACGACTACTAGGACGACATTGGGTATATACATATCTTTTAGCCAAGTAGTTTCTTCTCTTAGTTCCATCTGTCCATGCTCAAATATCTATTTACTGATTCTTTCGTCATTCAACTTTTATAGAAACATTAACGAATTTCTCTATCTATTGTTCTATAGCTGATTAAGTCTCTTTTTATATGAAACCTCAACAACAAAAACCAATGCTCATCAAAAGGCTAACTTAATTGCTCTGTCCAATAATATTTATATTGTAAACAAGCTGTCAAAAGTATTCTCTGAGTATATATAGACATGAGGAATATTATCAATGATATCCAATACTGAATATCTTTATTATTTATGAGTTTAAATATAGAGTATCAATTCCGAGTTAAATCAAACTTAATTACGTTTCTCACGTCAACAGTCCGTTCTATCGATTGTAGCAAATTACAGAGATTTTCACTGGAATTGACACAGAAAATCTGTCAGTTAAATAACGTGAAAGCGAGTCTCACATTTTTATTTTTTGAGCTGATGTAACTTAATAATTCAATGTCAGTAAATGGAGGCCTAATTTGGTGGCATTCTCTCTGCGATTTAGATTCTTATTTAATTTTCTTATATTCTTTTCCGCACAAATGTCACAGGCGAATCAGTATGTAAATATGCAAAAAGAGAAGAGACGAACAGAAAAGAAGAAAAAAAGATAACGAAAAGCTGTGAAAAAAATAAATGGAAATTGTGTTAGCCGCGACAGACTGACAAAATGATAGATGAAAGACAGCCAAGACACATGCGGCGGGGCAGGGGGGAGGAAGAGAAATTAGCGTTGGCTTCAAAAGCAATCAAAATGACAACTTAAGTAGGCTTCCCAGCAAAAATTGAATATGTACGCGCGAAACAAAAGGCAGACAAATTTAAAAGAATACTCACAGAATCAGTAGCGACTCTTGAAGGGTTTCACCCTCAACCTATGGCCTGCGTAGGAGAGCTGAGCGAAAAAATTCTAGATAGCTTGAAGTCCTCAATCAGCGCCTAATTGAAGCGCACCACGCAGTGTAAATATTCTTTAATCTCTCTCGCCCTATTGATAAGTATATATATATATACATATTTATGTATATTTAAGATACTCAGCCAACGAAAAAGAAGAAAACAAATTTAAAATTCGAAACATCGCTGGGGCCGTCTTCAAGTCGCTTGTCCGGCGCCTGTTGACAGGAACTGCCATTTTGTCAAATCGTGCGTAAAGTTTTTTAAATTTATATGCCACGCCCACATCGGACAGCAGTCGAAAGACCTAAAAGCATAGCCCACACACACACACACACACACACAGAGAGAAGCCAGCCACAGACGGTAAGAGATTTGTTGGCCAACATTCGGCTAGGGCATATGGCCAAAGAATCAGTTTATGTGCATGGTAAATGCGAAATGTGTACTTAAGCTGCGTTCGCCCCAAATGCGCATTTAACTTAATCAAGATTTTAATATTTAAAGAATTTTCAAATGTCACGCCTCGGCGTGGGCGTGAGCGTGAGCATGAGCGTCAGCATGGGCGTGACCACAAATTGCTCGCACTCGCCATCTTATCTTGTCTGCGGACCCTCAAGGGTTTCTTGTGGTCGGGCAGAAATAACATTATCTCTTGCTACATGGCAGTTGCTATACTTCAATTGTGAAAGCCACACACAATACATTCATTCCAACCCCCTGACCGCGCCGCATAAGAAACAAAACCCCAAACAACCGAAACGCCCGACTCGATGCTCGACATTATAAATTTTGTGCTCTGTGTATTTTGCGAGAAAGTTTTGCGATCCTTTTTGTGGCAGCCTGTCGACTTGGTTTCAGTTTTATGTTGCACTTTTATTCATTTCGACATTTTTGCCAGCTTCGTAAATATTTCTGTACAAATCAATAAGCTGAATGACACAAAATGTTAAGCTGGTCAGAGTGCAAATAAAATGCCATAAAAGCTTTTTGCTGCCATCAAAAGAGAGGTTCTTAAATATTTGAAAGGCAAACGAAAATACCAATCGATATACGTTTTTGATTGTGAAAATTGTCTGATATTGGCCTTTTAAATATTTCGATTCACATATTTTAACATTTATCATGGCCAACAAGTTTGCTAAACTTACATTTTTGTGGCAAACATTGCTTAAAGCGCAAGCTTTACTTGGAACCTTAAGCTTGGAGATAAGTTTTATGCGATTCCCTTGTCTGGCGGCCTCAACTTTTTCTAGTCGACGGTTTGTAGCGCTCTAACGCCCATTTAAGTGAGAAAGTTATACACAGAAATCAAAGTTAAGCTCGGGACATGAACTCAAAGATTTGCACGCTGTACCCACACACACACACAGACAGAGAGAGAGAGGGGGAGAGAGAGAGAGAGGGAGGGAGACACACTCCAGGACAACACTTAATGTGCTGTGCGGTTGGAAGAAAGCTCTTTATAAGTAAGTGTGTGCATACTTATATACATACTCATGCATATGGGCAACTGAGTCCACACTAAAATCTAGCAAAAACTTTTGAAAGGCCTTGCCCGGGCCGCGTCACGAACCTCTCCACTCGTCTCAAAGTAGACCAAGCAGGACTTAGTGTGACGTGTGGATCGCTGAAACGCTTAATGGTGGCGGTGTCGTAAATGCAAAGTCAAAAATCTACTTGCCAAATACTTTTAGCGCTCAGTGTCGCTGCCGTCTGTCAACGTGGATAAGCTGTCCAAAAATCAGGCTGCCAAATATAAAGAACTACACGTGACAAGTCTACATGGCAGCATGTGCTTCCGCCTCGCCTCCTGGCCTGCCCGAGACTTTATTATTATATGTGGAATAGTTTTGTGAAATAAATTTGGCAAGTTGCTCTTTGCATTTTATTGTTATAGTCTGTTGTTCCTACTTGGCTCGACTGTATCATAACTTGTTATTGTCGCTGTTAACATGTTGTATCTTTCGAGAGACTTTGCGAGCTCTGCCTTCGTTCGCCCTGCCTTAATTTGTCTTATTTGGCAGCAGCAACTCCCACTACAGCTACAGCGACTGCCACATGCTCACAAGGACACTCAGACAGGACACTGTTTCGACTGTCTGAAAATCTGACTCTCGTCTCACAATCCGCCTAGCTGTCAGCTGTACTCATAATTTATGTATCTCTCGGAGCGCTATTTAATCTGCTTTATATGCGACTTAATGTCCTCTGCCATATATATATATATATATATTATATAAAACACATACACTTATCATTGCCTAATTGTAGCTGCTTAAAGGCATAACAAATATTACAATACAGTAATTCAGTTATCTGTCGAGGACTTAATATAATTTATAGATATGACTTATATTTGAATGTGCATAGAGTGTGCCCATTCTCTTATTAGTCTCTTATTTGGAGTATAATAAACAGGCATATCCACATGGCTAAAATCATAGGAGAAACTCTCATAAATATATTAAATTCATGATGTTGAATAGAAAATTTCTTCTACTTGGTTATTGTGAACTACAGCTTTCTTTCGTTGTAAAACTTGATTTACGCATTAGCATATCTATCGAAGCTATTCAAATTTAGATTAGATATCTACAATGTATTCACCTGTTTTGTTAATCTTATGCACCTTACTTTGAAGTCATTTCATTATCTGTATTAAACTTAGAATTCATGAAAAAAAAAAGTTTAAAATAATTTCTCATATATTAAACTTATCATTTAAAAGATAGCTTTAATCAATCAACAATTTCTGCTTCGACTTATTTCTTAGAATATTCCTTTCACTTTATCATACATTTAATGCAGTTACTTCCAAAAAGTTGTATAAATTTTTAGCATGTATCTTTCTTGGCACAAGGTTGTTAAGTAAGAAATATATATATACGTATATAAACATATTTAAACAATAGCGACATAACAGTCTGCAAAGCACACCAGGAGCAAAAACAATGCAAATTATCAAAGTTTTCGCTGTTGGGAGTGGTTGGGTGGCTTTAAGAAGCTGATGTGAATCTGTTGTCGAGTGTATGTTTTCGGCTTGCGTTGATGACAGGGAAATGTAAATAATTTAATTTCAAGTACCTGCGGTTTTCTTGGCGAAATCATTTTCAAATAAATAAACTAAACGAGGCAACAATTTCCGCCCGGCAGCCGTAGGAAGTTATCAACACCAATAGCAACAACAACACAGCAGCTATTAGCCCCGAACAAACAGTCGAAAGAGAGGCAATTGCAATTGTGTGCGTCGGTGTCTGTGTGTGTATGTGTGTGGGTGTGCAGACTGCGTGGAGGTGTGGCAGCTGACAAAGTGCGAGACGAACTTTAGAATTTGTGTGCTTTGCGACAAACCGCAAAACTTGAAGTGCGCCACTTAGGCCAACAACTTTATCGCTTAAAGAGTGAGTGAGAGAGAGAGAGAGAAAGAGAGGGAAATATTGGCCTTAAAACTGGGGCAAGACAATGATGGTGGATTGCAAGGCATTCAGCAATTTGTTTATTGAATTTATTAACATAATTGACTGCTGTGAAAAAGCCGAAGCAAGAAAATTATTAAAAAAGTTGAGCGCTTGCAGCTGATGCTTGGCCAACGCGACGGCTACTTAATATCAGGAAAATCCGCAGCATTTCCGTCAAGACGCTGTAAGCCAACTTCCGCCTGTTCTTACAAAGTTAGCCCTTCTTTTACTTTACAGCGCAGCCCTCTGACACTACCCCTTCACACACCACCCCGCACACCCACACCCACACACACACACACACGCACACGCTGGGTACCGCGTGATTGATGATACTCATTTGTGTGCTGTGTTTGCGTGTTGTGCAGCTCGAATGCGCGTTAGGTAAAATCATTTCGCTTAATTTTAAATCAGTTTGCCATTTGCTGTAAGAAGTTGCCAGTGCGCCCTCCTGCGACGTGGCTGCGGTTTCATATTGTTTATTGCTTCGGTGCGTGCTGTATACTTTTAGGCGCCTGTCGGCCAAAGTAATTTAGTCGTTTGTTTGCCCATTTGTTGCTGTTGTTGTTGTTGTTATTGTTGTTGTTCTTTATAATGTTTAAGCACACTCACGGGTCAAGTTAACTGCAAGTTGCCAACTTTATTAATGTGCGTCTCGGTTAGGTTTTTATACTGTGTGCGTTTCCTACTTCGTTCGTTCTTTTTTTTAACTTTTCAATAGACTGTCTGCCTGATTGTCTTGTTGTTCACTTTGTGGCATCTTTTTTATGGCAAAAAGTTTGTCAAGTTTTGTCTACGCCCGGCCCAAAACATTTTCAATCGAATGTTCATATGCTTTTCGAGGTAACAATATGCTTTAAGGCAATATTAGCCACACTCCCCCCACTCAATAGCTTAACAGCTATGCTATATATTATATAAAGATTGCTTTCTTTTACACTCAAGTTTTATTTATCAGCTCGTCTCTCTGCATAAGAACAATACCTTAATCAATGCCAATCTATGAAAAGTTTTTATTGGCTGATCCAACATTCGATTAGTGGATAAACAACACTGTAACTGTAGCGCCACGCCCCACACTCAACGTCCCCTGTAATGGTACGACCAACTCTTGACACTAAGCTCGCGAACGAGTTGCCATCAGCCACAGCACCATAATATTTTTCTTGTAAAGTGCCAACAAGGTTGGCGCTTTTCCATTTCGCTTCGACGCCATTAAGCACACAAACAACTAGTGCTAAGAGCAAGAGCTGAAAGAAAAAACGTCTATATATATGTATATATATATATATAGGAGAAAAACTACCCTGGCGTATAAAAACGATATTTGTATTTGTATTTGTGCCGCATTAAAAGTTGCAATTTTTTCTGCCATTCGCTGACCCGTTGCATTATATTCTCTTTTAAGTTGGTTGGTTTCCGTTTTTGCGCTTTTTGTCCATTGCCCATTGTGTGTCTGTGTGTGTGTGTGTGTGTGTGTCAGCGCAGACTTTTTGCACACATTTCATTAAAAGTTAAAAACCGAAGCACCACAACCTGACCGCAAATTGGCAATTTATTTCAATAAGTTTAATTACCCAACTAAAATGCTATTCCCCAAATGTGATTTACGCTGAGCCAACCTGATGCTTGCTTTGGGTTAGCTGGAAAAGCTCCTGGGGCCTTGACCGTTCGCCGTGCTATTTGTCTTTTTAATTGTACGCTAACTGGTCCGCAAGCACGTGGCTTAACACCACAGTCCATGCCCCGCGGCCAGTTTGTAAAACTTCCATTACATATTTGTATTACACGAAAGTGTGCCATACGTGAGACGCCTGCCCAGTTGGCCCAACATAGGAGCCTGGCATTGGAGCCCGGCATTGGCCAATGCAAGTTTTAAAAGTTTATCGGCCAATAAGTAAAAAACCCACGAACAAGGCTGATGAAGTTTCTCGACTCTGGAGCTACCCAGTAGAGCCGAGATAAACTTTAATTAAAATAATAAAATAATAAAATAATATGAATATTGTATATTTATATAGATGTATAATCCTTAAATCTTCTCTCTTCTGCCTGTTACATATTTCTCTAAATTGGTATACCCTTTTGATTAGCTGCCAGTGTGTACAGGGTATAAATACCTACATCAGCAATGTGTGTAATTTCTGGGTCGTGCCATAACAAAGTTTCATTTACTGTGCTGATAATTTGTGAAAACTTTTCAAACTGGGCCTTGTGGTTGGGTTCGAGCTCTGCTCGTCGGCCAATTGGGTGAGAGAAAAACTGCCTTAAAGAGACCCATGTGCTTCGATTTAAATGTATTGACTAGTCACAGAAACTGTTCTACTTCTTAACTTATAGAGTGTTATATGGGCATACTTCTGTTTCCATGCACTTTAACTTCGTTTTCAACATGCTAATTTAATGCTTTCTGCATTCTTATCCGCGATATCCTTGCATTTGCTTTCCGCATTGTGCAAAGTGCCCGTTTATCATTTGAAACGCCTTTTGCATGTCATAATATTTTGCGCTCTTCTCCATTTATTGCTTCGTTAGCTGCAACTGCATACAAAAAGCTAAATAAAAAATTGCGCTTGAATTGAGGCAACAAACTTTAATTAGTTATGCAAAGCGAGCTCAGCTCTGGGACGATAAAAACTAGCTCATAAAAAACAAGTAAGAGTGCTCTAGTCGAGACGGCTCGACTACGAGATACCCTGAACCCTGCGAAGAGCCAATCTTCCCAACTTGCTATGCTTATTTTACATATACAAATATTGCGAGCAACGCACACACACACAGACACATGCATACGCACGCACGCATAAGAACGCGCTCTGCTGACCGCGCAGCTGACGCAGCGACTGCGCTCGGTCTGCAATGTGCCTATTGTGTGGGAAATTAAATGTTTAATAACTTTTTTTGTGAATGGACTTTCCCATTCAAACTTGCACAACGTAATCATGTCATTAATATGTATGTATTTGCCAAAGCACAAGTCTCTAGTATTTGAAATACGAATTTTGCAAATTGGGGGCGAAGGGGGCGTGGCATCCAAAATCCAAAAATGACAAAATGTCCGCAGTCGCTACAGGGATCTACACAGTAAATTTGGATTCTCTAGCTCTTACGGTATGCTTAACCGAAGAAAAGTTATCGATTTTTATCGATAATAAGCAAACGGGATGAGTTATCGAAAATTAAAAAAAAACTCGTACTGCGTAGGTTATAGACGAACATTCTCTGAAAATTTCAGATCTCTAGCTTTTGTGGTTTACGAGATCGCTGCGTTCACACGGACGGACGGACGGACGGACGGACGGACGGACGGACGGACGGACGGACGGACGGACGGACGGACAGACGGACAGGGCTATTTCAACTCAGCTCATCGAGCTGATCAAGAATATATATACTTTATGGGGTCTGCGATGTCTCCTTCTGCCTGTTACATACATTTCCACAAAAACATTATACCCTGATTTCCCATTTTCAATGGGTTCAGGGTATAAAAATTGTGCCAACCAAGTCCATAAAAAGCCTTAAATATTGCGGTGCTTGTGGCCAGCATCAAATTAAATTAAGAGCTCACAGAAAAAAATAAATAAGGAAAAAACTAAAACATGAGGTAACACTGTACAGAAAATTATGGAAAACAGACACACACACACACACACACACACAGACACCTGCATAAGCATACGCTCTGAGCACTTATTTGCATACAAAAATGTTTTTCAAACAAAATTCTTAAATTATGAATTTTGACTGTTGACGACTTACTGATGCCCTTTCAACGTGAAACTAGAGACTTGAAATTATAAATATATATTTAGATACATATATTACATTATGTAGGTATACATCTTTAGCCTGCTCTATAGATGGACCAACATTAACATGCCTCTTTTAGGCATGGCTCCAAGCCTAGAATATATGGATCAACTATGCCTTAAGAATATCCTTTAACATCTTATACACATAAACCCATAGAGTATATTAAATTTGATTGAAAAATTATGATATCTTTATATATTTTTAATCATGATATGAGTCAGTTCCATATTAGCTCATATATACTTCAACTGCAGCGAAGCAGAAATGTTAATCAGTTAAATTGCGCGAGAAACGCAGCAACAAAAAAAAAACAAAAAAAAAACCATTAAAATATGTGTTATAATTCTATGTTGGTAATTAATTGAACAACAAAAAGTTGTGTTTGCTGTAGCTGCAGCGCGCAAAATATTATGAAAACAAATTAACGCGAATTTAATTTAAAATGCATATATTTAATGAGCGAGCTACGCATAAAAGTATGCTTAGAAATTATTTAATCAGCAATCAGCAAATGACAAAAAAAAAATGCACTTAAATTCATTGCTAAAATATGCTCATTTAATAGCATCAAATATTTTAAATATTTAGATTTTATTAGAATTTATCAATATAAATAGCAATTGCCTATGCCATTTGACCAAAATATTTCATATCAATGGTATGTGTTTAAAGTAGAACTAGAACTTTGTGATGTTTATATTAAATTTAATTTTAACTATGTAGAGGGTGATTTGAAAAAAAAAAAAAAAATTATAAATTTAATAAATTAATATGTTATTTATTAATTGAATTATATTAATAAATTAATATGAGTTATTTATTAATTAAATTATATTAATAAATTAATATGAGCTATTTAAAAATGAAATAATAATAATAAATTAATATGAGTTATTAATAATATATTTGATCCAAAGAAATAAATTGCTTTGGATAATACTATATTCGCTTTCGGAGTCCCAGCTTGGCTTTATAAAGTTAAAGATATGTATTTTTTTTAGCACTCAGAACTTAACATTTGTCTTAAATATTTTACAAATAATTTTTTAATGTATTCTGTTTCTTTTTTATTCAAATTTATATCGTGTTATAATTATTATTATAATTGTATTATAGATAAATGATTTAAGGATTTTTATTAAATTCAATTCCTAATGAGTTCAATAACGCTAAGCCCAATGTTCTACACCTTTTGGTAGCTTTTATTTATACATTAAATGTATAAAAACATTTGCATATTATCTGGTTAATTCGGGTAAATATTCTATAATTGCTGGTAAATATTCTATGCAGCGCTTTGCTATTAGCTCGGATTAAATTTTAAAATTTCTATTTATTCTTGACGGTTTTTATAGTATATAATCTATATGCTTTTATAAATAATTAAAAAATTAACTATACCTAGCTAAAGTGTAGCTATAGTCAAGCTTAAGTGCTTGCACTTTGACTTTCGGGCTAGCTCCTTATACATGTACATGTGTGTGTGAGCTTTATCCTGTGTTACTATATTCAATCGAGCTATTGCGTAGCTTATAGCATCGCTTGACTTACAATTGCTCCATGTTATTGTTGTTGATGCTGATATTTGCATGTTGCTTGCTGATGTTCGTGTGCCTTTGTTGCTGGTTGGCGTTACGTGTGACCATTGTAAACCCAACACTGCCAGCCGCCGGACTTATCCCCCACTTATCCTGGCTTTCTGTTCTTTATATTCTCTCATAGTTTTCCTCCATTCCCTCTTACAGCACACTTCACTTAGATGTTTAGTAAGTCAATTACAGTTTATGACCAATTAGCAGCATGTTCTCTCTTGTCTTGTATCTGTTATTGAAATGTGCAGTAAATATTCAGCCAAAGGCTTGCGAAAATTGCTTATTTGCTTTTCAAAGCTTGCACAACATTTACATTTGGCATAGAAAGTTATTCATTTATTTTTTTGTATATCTCAGAGATTTGATTTTAATTTGCATATGTTTTATTTTCCTGACATATCCAAAGCGAAAACTTTTGTTTGCCAACTGCTCGTTTGCCTGCTCCAATTATGTGCTGAGGCTCCTCCAACTTTGTCAGAGCAAACGAGAAAGAAAATATCAACTGCAATTTTGTGTTTGCGCTGTGCGAGGCGCATGTCCGTATGCCTGGCCCGAAATCCACATGCAATATGCTTAATTATTTATTACGACTAATTTAAAAAGTCGCTCGGCAGCGTCCCTTATAAACTTTTTGCTGATGCTGCCACATGAAAGTATCTGCTTATGAGCAGCGCCAGCCCAGCTTGACATGTCGAGCCAGACACAGCCGAGTGGTGCGTTGCCGGGGCACAGGACTAGACAAAGTTAAAGTAGTTCAAAAGTGTCGTCCTTGCCAGCGTCGTGATGATGAGCCTTCTGATGAGCTTACCCTGCAACTAGTTACCTACACACAGACAGACAGACAGACAGATAGACAGACAGATAGACAGACAGACCATATCAGCCTATACCCCAGTGGATGTAGAGCAAACACAAAACTCGTTCATATTTAATAAACAAATTAAACTCTTGCTGCTGCTGCTGCAGCTTCTACATTTATTTTCTTCCATCTCCCATGATAGTAAATAAGTTTTGAAGTATATGAAATAAATTGAGACTAGCCTGAGCTTATTTGATGCTACGATTATTAAGTAATGTTTACTCTTGCTTCATAATCTATGCATATTATCCTTAAAGCCTTAAATTGCATTCATTTGCATAAGTTCATTGAAGTTCATGTAATATGAAATATTTGCCAAATCTACTTAAGATATTTGCTGCACTCTGAAGCCAGCTCAAGATATTTTTAATTTCCATATTTGCCAAGCATAATAAATAACTAAACTTTTGGCTCGGCTCAGGGGTGACGCCCACAGAGCGAACTCCCAGCAGCCAACATTTCTCAATTATTTTGTGAGCAGCATCGTTTCTTATCGTATTCTGAGTCGTATGTGGAATTTTATTATGCCCGCAAGGATATGCGCGAGAAGGCGCAATTATGACGCCACCGCATTTTATTTATTTCAATTTACTTTGAGCCAAAAAAAAGGCAAAAAAAAAGAAAACAAAAAGAAAAAACAAATAGAAATATAAAGCAAAGTAATGGCATCACACATTTGGCTGTTGCCAGTTGTTTTTTCCATCTTTTGGGTTTTTCTCCTTTTGGCTGAAGCTGTACTGCGCTTTATGAATTTTAATGAGCGTTGCCTCGTTTGCTATGCAAAATATTTTCGCAACAAACGTCACGCAAATCTTCAATGCAGTCTAGGCAGGCAGCGATTGCCCGCCTTGCCCTCATGTCCTCATGGCCAACAGCCCTGCAGTTCTTCAACTCTTCTTGGCATATTTTATTTGACTTAAAGCAGACAGTTGCCGTTTATTTTTGCAGTGCGCCGAACACCAAATTTTGTGCCAGCTTCGCGAAAATAGTTGCCAACTTGGCCAATGTGCCAACTGGGCTGACTTTGTTAGCATTGCTAAATGTTCGTTAACGTGGCGCATAAATTTGTTGGCAAACAAACGTTGACGTTTCATGCGCAGAGGTGCGCAAGATATCCCTTAAATAAATTCACATTTAAATGTCTATCTAAATAGAAAATTTATGCACTCTGCTATCAAATTTGAAATACTTTTTGGTTTGAGTTTTAGTTATAAGAAGAAAGCTGTATGTGTAAGATGCTCGATATGAAATTCATTTAGTTATTAAAATTGGAAAAGATTAAACAAATTTATCATTGAATTTGCTACTGATTCAATTTGTATATTTAACTCAAGTTATGATCTAGATTTTCTAGAATTTTAATCTATATAAAATCATTAGATAACAATCCATTATAATTCCTTAATTTCTCAGTTAAATTTTGCTTAACGTTTGACCTAAAATATTTATTACACAGCTTGAGCAGTCCCTGCTGACAGTTGAGTCTGGGTGTTTAACGGAATTTAGCCCCAGAGTATCCAACTATTAAAAATATTAGTGCTCAACTCTGTTCGTTAACTTTTCGCAGTTTGGCGTAGAAATTTTTAATTAAAAACATTTTTGCAACAGTTTCGTGTTGCATTTTTCACATGCTCAGCTACGTTGGCTTGGCTAACGTAGGTTAAGCATTCATTCATTGAGCTATTTAAGAAAAAAGCTAGAGAAATGGAATTTAATTAATTAATTTGACTAAGAAATATTTGCATTGGAAATGTCAACGGATCTCGCAGCTGGCCAATTGAAATGCAGCCGGCAAACATGGCGTATGATTAATATGCATTAAACGCGAAACAAACAAAACAACAACAACGAAAAATGAAATGAATGAAGGAAAACAGTTGTTTTTATTTATGGGCGCTGCCGTTGAACTTTCCGCCAAAGCCAGCGAGGCAGACACATTGAAATACACAACAACTGCCACTCTAGGGATTTGGGTTAATAGCCGACTGGCAACCAAGAGCCAGCCAGCAGTCAGGAGCGAACAGTCAGCAGCCAGGACTACATAAAAACAAGAGCAACAACAATGGTTTTGACTATGACCGGCGCCGGGGTCTACGGGTCTGAGTGAATGGTTTTAGCCAAGGTGCCCGGGCGTACGTGCAGGCCTCACAAAAATAATGGCACCGTTTGTTTTGTTTGGCTGCTTTTTATACCCTGAACCCATTGAAAATGGAAAAACAGGGTATAATGGTTTTGTTAAAATGTATGTAACAGGCAGAAGGAGGCGTGGCAGACCCCATAAAGTACATATATTCTTGATCAGCTCGACGAACTGAGTTGATATAGCCATGTCCGTCTGTCCGTCTGTCCGTCCGTCCGTCTGTCCGTATGTATGAACGCGTCGATCTCAGAATCTATAAGAGCTAGAGACTTGAAATTTTTATGTAGATCCGTGTATAGCACGCGCAGATCGAGTTTGTTTCAAAAAATCGATAAATTTGATCGTTTTGAAGTTATCGATTTAAAACGTTATCGAAACGCAGTTATAAATTTATATCTCCCACATCTTTAGAGCTAGAGTCTCCAAATTTTGTATTCAGTATAATGTAGAGTTTATACAATTTTGATTTTTGTCAAATTTTTGGTACCACCCCCCTTTCCTTCCCTTTCCCCCCAAACTTGTAAAATCCGTATTTCAAATACTAGAGACTTGTGCTTTGGCAAACATACACATATAAATGAATCACGCTCTGAAAGTTTGATTAAGAACGTCCATCTACAAAAGAAGTTATTAAACATTTAATTTCCCATAGTAAAGCCTATGAGCGCAGCCCACGCTCAGTCGCTGCGCTAACTGCGCAGTCAGCAGAGCGCTTGCTTATGCGTATGTGTATGTGTGTATGCGTGTGTGCATGTAATGCTTGACATGTATATGTTAAATAAGCATAGAATGTTTGGAGTATCGGCTCTCGCAGGGTTCAGGGGATCTCCTAGTCGGGTACCGCCGACTAGAGCTTTCTTACTTGTTTTTATTTTGTGACGCCCGGGCGGTAGCGCACGTCAAAGGCAACACGAGTAACAATATGCCAGCCAGGGGACGAGGCGATTGTGACACACTAAGACTGAAACACTGAAACATCAGCTCACCTGCAGGCTGCAGCAAACAATGAAGAAACACAAAAACAAAGGCTTCTGCTGGCTGCAATGGACAAGTCACTAAAGACAGGATGGTCAAAGGCATAAAAACGAAAAGCGGATCCAGACTGATGTGGACGTATCATTGAGGATTATGCTAGACCCATTGAGCTACTTATGCACAGCAATGTGATATTCCCACTGTTGAGTATTTGAAAAGCTAAGCAGCTTTAACGGGCAGTTCTTTGTTTCAAATGAGTTTAAAGATTGCGCCAAGCATGGAAGGAAAGTCGATGCTTATCTCTCTCTGCAAATGTGAATATCTGTTATTTTCGAACTTGGGCTAGCGCTCACTATCTCTTAATAGTATTAAAGGTAGCGAGCTGCCCTTAAAGTTGTCACACGGCTAAGTGGAAAAGATGATATGCCCTGAAGAGGGGTCACAAGCACATAACGGCTTGAGATAGGGTTGCGCCTTTGAATACGAAACAACAGCAGCAGAGCCCGGGCAACAACTGGGGTGAAACAATGAAAGCGACACGGGTTAAAAATATAATGCTGGCAGGCAAGGGAACAGGCAGGATGCAAGCACAAGCCGTAAACTTGAGCCACCTACTGAGCTCTACCGGCACTGCTGCAAAAGGCATTATAAACGAAACGAAGCCAAAGGAAGCCGAATGGCAGTGCCAGCACACATAGCACAGGTCCCTGTGGTGGAGGAAACTATGATGCGACTGTTCACCAGGCCTCTTTATGAGCCAGCTTCATTTCCCATAAAGGAAAAGGAATTAGCCAAGTGAACACTGTGCGAGAGAAGCCCACAACGTACGAGGCAAGCCTCAACTGAG
Organism: Drosophila nigricruria; assembly: GCA_037075265.1. Lineage (NCBI taxonomy): Eukaryota > Metazoa > Arthropoda > Insecta > Diptera > Drosophilidae > Drosophila > Drosophila nigricruria. Next base: position 13,306,755 of record JBAMCI010000035.1, read on the forward strand.
TTTTCCATCAGATCTAGTGGTTGATACAACGGGGCACCTCAATGATCTGGCTTTGGCTTTGGCTTTGGTTTTTTTTTTGTTGCCATCGAGCCACCTGCTAAACGTAGCCAAATCACAGTGTGTCCATGTGTGCGAATGTTTGTGTGTTGGGCTCTCTGCCTTTGCTCAGCGCAGCGTAAAGTTTGCCGATAAGTCAAGGACAAGTGCAGCCAAGCTTAAATGACATACAGATAAATTGCAGTTCATAGTTTCTACTCCTACAAGTTCTTTTGTCGTTGAGCTGTTTAGTCTTTTTGACCACTTTTGAAACGTTTTTATGTATAACAGCATCAACAGCTGAGCCCAGTTTGCTATCCATCCATATGTCTGTTTATTACTGTATTATAAAGTTATATCGATAATTATTGCTATTCTATATCCAACTTCGAACAGGCTCCTGGAATGTATAGGTATAGGTATATCAAAGTCAGGCAATGCCCACAGTTTTGTTTTCATGTTATTTTATGCATTTTTAAGTTAAGTTTGACATTTTTGCCTTCAGTAAACTCTTCTCTTTGACTGCCTAAAATTGTTTATCTACACTTTATGGTTGCATCGTACAAGAGCTATTTCTCAATCATTTTCCTTTGCTGACAAAGTTGAAAGAAATTCCTTGATAAAACAACATTTATCTGCACATGATTTACATGTCAAACAAATGCAATTGTAATACGAAATCAGAAAATGTTATTAAAATAAATATTTATCAAGAAATTAAGTAATCTAAATTCTTTTATTCATACGCTCTTCTCTTGTCTTGTCTCTTTAAATTCTTTGATGAGTAAACATACTAAAGCAAATCAATAAATTCAGAGCGAATTGCGTTAAATTTCATTGTGAATGTAGCATCTAAATTCATATTACACTCACACACACACACACACACAGAGTCAGAGCTGTGAGCTCATAGTGAGCGCGCAGTCAGGCAGATAATATTTACGCTCACGTAACTCAGCCAAATAAAGGCAACACCTGAGGTAAACATAATCAAATAAGCTGAAATAAGCGTTAGGCAAACAACTTGAGCACATTTTGTCGTCGTTCGGTGCAAATCAAATTTCAGTTTCCCATCCTCGCCAAATGCGGTTAGCACTGCCAGCTAAAGTTGCCATAAAGGATTTACACGCATCTGAACAGTCGGCCATGTAAATTATGTAAAATGCTCCATCAACATGCTCAATCGCTGGGCGAATGGCGGGCGCCATAGGGGGATGAGTCATCCTCATCGAGGCCTTTTTTTTTTAAATTTTGTTGTCGTTTCCGTTTTCAGTTGTGTTTAGTGGGCGGCAAAGGCATGGCGCCTGTCAGTTGCTCACAGTCGCCTCAAGTGAACCCACTTGACAGCTCACCGCCTGGCCCTGTTGACAGCCATGCAGCCACCATGGGGTGTGTAGAATGGAGGGTGGTCTTGTTAAACATTCGTCACTGCCTCAGTCGACAGCACTTGGTGATGTGTTTATTATGTGCCCCTAATATATTTATGAGCGCGTTATAAACGCATTTCCATTTTATTTGTAAGGTCGACTGCTGTCTCTTGATGTTTTCCTTCCCATCTTCATGTTGTTGTTGCCATGATGGCTGCAGCTATTATTTATGAGAAAAAGAAGCAGCCGCAGGTATCTCTGGCTCACTCAAAAATTTGATTTCGAATTCATGCTGACGTTGCATACGAAGCTTTTAGTATCTTGTTTATTTTGTGCCCGACTTAATCGAAAATTTACCATACGCACTGTATGCGATTGAAATGTTTTGCTGCCAGCAGCTATGCAGCAGCATAGTTTAAGAATTTAAGAATGTTTCCAGGCCCAACATATGCTCAACATATTTTTCTCCGAGTAATTATTGTGAATGTAAAGTCAGCTGGCTGAAAAGCAATCGTAGTTAATAGCAACTAAGCCGCATGCGTCCAGAAGAAGTAGGCGTTGGACCAGGCGTTCGTGTGGCATTTGAATCACGTCTTGCTTTATGGCCTGCGCCATTATGAGGCTGGCTGTGCGAGAGAAGGCGAGAGAAGGTGGGCGCGCTTGGCATTTACTTAATTGGGGCTTAAAACTGCAGAATGCACTGTATACACACTCACACACACACACACATTACACACAGTGAGAATGTAAAAAATGACGCAACAAAGCGTAAGGCAAGCTGCCTTCATTCAGAGCTCATGCACACACTTACTCATGCATGCACACATATAAAAATAAATGAGCTTAATGCTGATAATACCTGCATTTATGAGTCTTTAGTAGAGTCGCCACAAAGTCGGCTTTAAAAGCTTCACGGTCAGTCATACCTATGGCTGGTGCTGAAAAGAGTTCTTGATACATATATATATATATAGTTTTAGTCGTAAATTGTGCGCTTTCATCACAGAAATTAGTTAGGTCAGGCTAACGGCTGGCGGAGGCCTGAACCTCACGATAATGACCCAATGCAGCGCGACAAATTGCTGTTATTAGTGGAGACGCCGTGCCATTGGCATTTTCTCCTTTTAATTGATTTAATCCGCTTCTGCACATGTGTGTGTGTGTGTGTGCCACGCCTACAAGCAGCAACTGCTGCCGCCAATACACTTACACACACACATATGCAGACATGGGCTGCTCATTAAAACTGCTTTGTATTTTTATTTACTTTTTTTTTCTTTTTTTTGTATTTTGCCGGAACAGCCCCATCCTCGGCATCGCTCATTTCCGCTCTATTGGTGTATAAACAATTTTTGCGCATTAATTGAATCGCTCGGTTCGTGAGTGTGAGTGTGCGTGTGTGTGTGCGTGTGTGTGTGCGTGTGTGTGGGCGTATGGTGTATGTGTGTGACATGCATAAGCCAAATTAATTGTTGCCTCGTCTCGCACAGCAGCCGAGTAAAAACGTCGCTGAATTTAACGCCCTTTGACTGCTTGGCTTTATTTATTTCTTTCGTTTCTACTAATTTTTTTCTATTGTTTACATGCAACAAAAGCCATTGGCGCCCTAATGAAGGTTTAATTAGCAAACACACTTACACACAGAGACACGTAAACACACGCACACACACACACATGTATATATATGGATATACATTTAAGCAAGCATTATTTTAGAAGCCCTTAGCTGTGCTGCTATTTATATATCTGTTCGTATGTGGCACTAATTCCACTTTTAATTAGTTTATTTGGCACGTTTTGTGTGATTGATTGATTGATTCAATTAGCGAAACAAGCTGCCTGGAAATGCTCAGACGACAGACGCCCACTGTACAGGATTCAAGGATTAAAAAGCTTCACATAAACAGCAAAATAAATTGTAAATTGTATTTATTTGGAAATGAAACAACATTTCGACTCGAGTCTTACTCAAACTTGAGCTAGAGACTAGCTATTGAGCAAACATAATTTAGTAATGGGCATACTTATTGTCTCTCTCTCTCTCTCTCTCTCTCTCACACACTCTCTTTATCTCTGCTCGTATGAACAAGTTTTAGCTAAAATTATTATGCCTTAACGATTATAGTTGGCTGTTAATTGAATTTTCGAATAAAGGCTTCGGGTTGGCCAACTTCATTTGGCTCGAGTTCACAAAAGCTGTCCCTAGAACTAAAATGTGCTGCGAGAACCACATGAACTTAGCCACATCAAAGTTAAAGCCCCATAAAACCTGCCTTAAAATTCACAACACCAAGCCGCCCACGTACATTGTGTGTATATGTTTTCATATATATATATATATATGTGCATGTGTGTTTGTGTGTGTGTGCTTTGTGGGTGACTTAACCAACGAAACCACAGCGAATAACTGGGTACATTTTTGTATGTTTTTGGGTCCAAGCAGCAGAGAAAACAAGCGAAGAGCAAAACATTTTTAAGCCTTTGCCAGGCGGGTTGACAAATAAAACACCTGCCACAACACAGATGCCAGCGACAGCTAAAAACTGAGACGCACCGCAGCTTGAAATCTAGTCAGGGAGGTGGTGGCGAGGCGGTGGGGTCTTGTGGCTATGGGGTCTGGGGTCGGAGGTCACATGCGGTTAATAATTGCAAAGCGAGTCGAGGCCCCGGATATGGGACACGACGGAACATGGGCAGCGAGGCGCTTAAAAACTTATCACTCATGTTCAAAAGTGAGGTCCAGGTGAGCGCGAGCGGGCGAGCGGGTGAGGGGGCCATAGAGCACATGCTGGACACAATGGCGCTCGGAATGGCCTAGAGCAACGTGCGGGCTTATTGATGGCCTGCTCGGCAATTTCATGGCCTGCTTGTTGTGCTAAATGGCTGCCTTTTAATCCAGCAGCTCCGCTTCCCGGTTCGGTTGCATTGCCTCTGGCGTGTGGATGGCTTTGTCTAAAAATGTTTGCAGCCATTTTGCATATCACGGCTTTTGGGTACATAAAACAGGTGGAGCACACACGCACACACACTCACACAAACATATGGTCACAATTATAGGTGGGGCTGCCATAAACCGAAAATTTGTATAGAAATTGAAATTCAATTTCCTTGCAGCAGCTGCCCAGCCCGTGCGGTCGCTGAGTTTTGAATAAATTTCACATACACATACACTAATTTATTAGCATTTCCGACTCACTCACTCATTCGCCTTTTGAACTTTACAACTTTTTTTTTGCCTTCTGCAGGATCTGCAATCGGAAATTGAAACCCATCGCGTTGTTTACGATCGTCTCGATGGCACCGGCCGCAAACTTTTGGGTTCGCTCACCTCGCAAGAGGATGCGGTTATGCTGCAGCGTCGCTTGGATGAAATGAATCAACGCTGGAATAATTTAAAATCGAAAAGTATTGCAATCAGGTAAGTGCTTTTTGCCTCCAACTTTCCTTCTTTTTTTTTATTTTTTTTTTTTGCCCATTGCTGTTTCTAGTTCTCCGAGTGTTTCCGTGTGTGTTTTGTATCGCTGTATAATAATGATGTTCGGCATACGAGTTGTAACCCCAAAATGGTTTCCATTTGTTTTTATTTCAAATATATTCTTTTCTTATTGTTTGCGACTAAACAAAGTGACATATACATGCATGGAACTATGAGTGAACATTGAATAACTAGGCCAATGTGCATACGATGAATGCGTAAATATATGTTTTATGTACATATATTAATAATGCAACATTTATAATGTGATATTAAAAAACAAACAAAACTAAAGTAAATAAATATATATATATAAAAGTGATCAAATATGAACAAGGAAAGCAAATGGCAGTTAAACAAAACTGGTTTGAAATCTCCTATAAGACGTATCTCATATTGGATAAGACAATATTTCCAAGAGAACTCTGGATCAGATCAACAACTTTAGTTCAATAGACTTCTTAAGACTTACTTTGCTTATAGAACTGCAAGCTCTATAGATTCAGATTGGACTCGTATTTGACCTTGAGCTATTTAGATCATTTGACATACCAAAGTCTGTCAAATCATTGTTGCTTTATAAATTCAGCTGCAACCTGTTATATTTATGTTTGCCTATTGATTAAGCATAGCTCAGTTATCATTCATTGGCAATTTCTATTGCTGCACTATTGTTAAACTCTTTATGACTTCAATTTTGCGCATTTAGGTCAGCCATTAATTCTGCTCTCTAAGGATGCGAGTATGTTAAAGTTGCGACGCTCAGAGTATCGTGAGCACTGACTGACGCGTTAATTAAACCACATTAAAGGCATGTCGTGTGCCATTTGCAACGCCACAGACAACGTGCTGTTGGCTTCAAAGACTTTGTGTTGATGAAAATGCGAAAATAACCGTACAAACAAGCCAGTCAAACGAGCTGGCCAACCATCAAGGCTGGCTAACGTCAGTTTACGCGCGGCCAGGCAGCAGGCCAGTTGTAAGAGCTACGCCCATAAAAGAGAGCTTGAAAATCAATAAAAAAAAAATACAAAAAAGAAAAGAAATGAGAACAACAAAACGCGTGAAAAGTCCCGGAACCGGCAAAAGTGACACGGACACAACACACTGTGTCGGTCCGCACGCGCCGTTGATGTGGCCAATCCATGATGGGCGTTGACAGCTGCCCGGCTGGCAATATGATGCTATCCAGTGCACGCGAGTTCAGCAGGTCCTTGTCCGTGTCCGTGTCCGTGTCCGTGTCCGTGTGTCTGACTATGTGGCTGTATTTGTAATTTCCGCATTTCATAAATAAAGCACGCCAGCGTTTACAAATATTGTCCGCTTGTTGATATTGATGCCGGGCCATGGGCCGCTGCTGATGCTGATGCTGATGCCGAAGCTGACTTGATCGAAAGTCAGGCAGACGGCGCTGCTGATTACTCGTTTCACACAGATAGTTGCCGCTGATGGTTTAAAATGAATAATGATGGTGACACGAGAAAAGCGGTGAAAACAAGCAAACGCAATATGAATATAAAGCTGAGGGTCGGTCGCTATGGGTGTACAACGTTGCGTATGCGCGCTGTAGTAGGCAACAATATTTTACGTCCCTTTGGAGCGTTTTTCAATTAAGGACACCAAAAACTGAATAACAGCATAACAGCCAATGAATGACACCTTAAGTGTGGCCACGCCCAACTGGCAAACTGCCCGCCCAGGCCCCGTTGTGTATTGTGGCGCTTGGCATTGCTTTTGTTGAGCAAACTCTGACGATTATTCTTTGTCAGCTTCGAGATGCTTTCTATTTACGTTCATTGTTGGCGTTTTGGCATATTTCCGTTGGCCAAGTTTGGCCACTTCCACTTCCACTTCCGATATTGTTGTTGTCGTTTGCGTCTGCGTTTGTGTGGCCAGCAGCATTTGCTTTGCTGTTTCCTTGGTACCCCTTGTGTTTGCCTTGGTTTCACTTGTTGTTTGCTATGCTGCCAAAGATTTGCTGGCTTATAAATTCCAGTGAAATATTTTGGACAGCACTTGAAAAGTTCTCGCCAGGGCCTTTAGTTTCTTGTTTGTATTGGCCGCGCCACTCGGTCGCCGGTCTCCTCGCTGTGGGTCATTTATGTGCATAGTTGCGCTGGCTTTGAACTCCTATCGGCAGTAGCCACTCGGCCTCCTGCTTTCGTCAAAACTTTTTACTTTCAAGTTTGTTGTTTTGTGGCATCTACAGGTGTTTCAACTGCAGCGCCATATCTTACGGCTGCCTCTGTTGATTGCTCTTGGAGTTTGAGTTGCGCGAAGATTGATGAACCCACTTGATGTATAGAGTGCCCACATGTGGCTGTGCATTGGGCTGTGCACAGGTTTGTCTTAAATTACATTTGGGACAGACACAGTCGCTATGACGAGGGTTGATATACAAATTCCACGCCCTCTGCCAGCTTAAATGATGGATTTGCAAAAGTATTGCAATGCTCAATCAATGTATTAAGCACTGACAGTTCTGCAAAATCGTAATATTTATTTTCTTGTCTCTTCAAGTGGGCGGTGACAACACCCCCTTATGCATATACACAGAGATGAGTTATTAGGTGTGAGGACAATGCTTCAAACCTCAATTGTTGTACTTCTTTAATGCATTCTTGCGTAATTAAATTCAATTTAATATGAAACCCAAAAGCATTTACAATTCACATGAATTGCTTTGCCATACTAATTGTGTCTGTAAAAGTCAACGCCAGAAGCTGTCGAACGAAGGGAACAAAAAATCTGACGAGATATTGTTAAATGCAGAGTGGAGTGAGGGAAGAAGCAACACTGAACGGAAAAAGGAAAGCAGACAACGAAATGAGCAAACCAAAAGCATTTTAATACATCTTATTTCCCCAGCATATTTCCGAGACGAGTTATTTCTTTTATTATTTGCATGGGCGAAAAGCGAAAGTGGGCGTAAAGTTAGAAACAGGCGGCGAGGGACATATGTATGGCTGGCTGCGACTCCGACTCCGATTCCGATTCCATGCCATGCGTTAATTACAAGCGAAGAACAGCAGGCAAAAATAATAATAAAGAAAACGAGCCAAGGAATTTCGCCAAAGATAAACAGACAAAGCACAAAGCGTTGGCGCCCAACTGCTCCTAGCTGGCTTTTGTTATGGCAGAGCGAGCGCGGATGCAGATTTTTCAGATGCTTTGACCTCGCGCACACACACACACACACACACTTACCGAACGGGACAAAAAATATGCCAGAGAAATGGCCGACAGGAAGAAAAAAAAAAGAAGAAGACGCAAATATAATGTTCGGGCATTTCACAATTACAGCGAGAGCTAAAATTTAGCATAGACGACAGCCACTTGGGTCGTCGCCAGGCCTTGGGGCGCAGCTTGGGAAGGTTTATTAGACGCCCCGCCCCGGGCGAACGAACAAATGGACGGACGGACGGACTGAAGCAGACAAATTGTCACTGCCATTTTGTGGCTGTTGCTGGGCGTCTTTCGTAATCAACACAGCTGCTCGGCCAGTGTTGTAAAGTGGCAAATTAAATTTAATATTATTACCAAGCTTATATATATATTATTTTCATTTTTTTTTGCGCCCTCAACCACTAACCGCCGCACTTTGACCTTCTTTTGCTTACAGAAATCGTCTGGAATCAAATTCGGAGCACTGGAATGCCTTGCTGCTGTCGCTTCGCGAGCTAACCGAGTGGGTCATTCGCAAGGATACAGAGCTGAGCAGCTTAGGGCTAGGCCCGGTGCGCGGCGATGCCGCCAGTCTACAAAAACAGCTTGTAAGTTGATCCATAAGATAGCTTGATAAATAATACTAAACGATGTGCCAGGACCCACGCACAATAAAAGTTCAAAGTCGACAAAGTACTTTAAATATTGTTAGGCAAAGGAATTATTCGTTTTTGGAATAAATTATTTAGCGCTAGCATATCGTGAGCCTAATTCATGTGTGAGGGTCTCTAGTCAATCCGACTGAGCAGATAATCAAGAAATCAATCCTCTTTTGATTGTTCAATCAGCTAAGCAGTCTCTTAATGTAAGAAAACAAACAGCTTGCCAATCAGTACAGCTGTCAATCAGTTAGAGTGTCAGTCAGTCAATCAAATAGGAAGTCAAGGCTATGAATCTATGAGTCATTCTTCAATCAATCAATCACTCAGTCAGCGAATAGTGTCAGTGTCAGTCAGTCAATCAAAAAGGAAGTCTGTCAGTCAGCCTATCAATCAAAATGGCAATGAATCTATGAGTCATTCTTCAATCAATCTATCAATCAGTCAACGAATAGTGTCAGTGTCAGTCAGTCAATCAAATAGGAAGTCTGTCAGTCAGCATATCAATCAAAATGGCTATGAATCTTTGACTCATTCTTCAATCAGTCTATCAATCAGTCAACGAATCCAACAAGACATCATTTGCCAGTCAGGCAATCTAATATTCAGTTAGATTATCATTCAGTCAATCAAAAAAATCAGTTTTTCAGTCAGCTTTTCCTTAGAACTATCAGTCAGATAATCAGTCAGATAATCATTCTTGATCAAGTTCACTCCTCTGAACAATTAATGAAGCAGAAATATAAACATATAATATAATATAAACTCTATTCCATCTCATAGACACAAGCAAACTTTAATGTATTTGGGTCTACTTTGAGAAGCATAATATAGTATAAATATTAAGTATAAAATAATTAAACTAATTAGTTATTATATTAAAGCAAAAACATGCAATACTCATTGCGTATTCAGTTGGGTCAGTAGTCTGAAGGTTCTCAGTGAATATCTGAAGTTCTTGTAATAAGCATGGCCTCAATATGAGCGAGCACAAAGTTCACTCTACAGTTGGAGCTCATCATCAGCTTGTTTGTTGGCTTTTGCTGTTTTTTTTACCCTCTGTATGTGTGTGTGTGTGTGTGCTGCCAACGACCCAATTTTAGCCAGTTCCACAGAGCTGACTGCTGCACCTCAATTTGCTTTGCCCAACTAATTGTGTGGAAGGTTTCGGCCCCGTCAAGTACGGGGCTGCTGGCACTTTTAGTGCCATTCTCAGCCACAATTTGTAATTTTTCGACTCTCTGAGCTCGCGCGAGTGTCTCTGTGTGTGTGTGTGTGTGAAGGGTCTCTGTGATTTAATGGCGCATAAAGTGGTTGGCAAGCCCATTTTGTGTGCCAGGCATATTGCGAGTAAATATTTAGTCATAATTATATAATGTATGTCAGGCAAATCGGATTCACGCTTTGTAGTAGAAAATCCTCATTTAACTCTGCTTTTATAGTTTCGTATTTAGTTTGACATTGGTATTGTGTAGAAGTAAATTGATCTAAGTCTATATAATGGCATTGTCGACATATTTGACTGTTGAATTCACAGGCTTATGAAGTGAACACAGCTATTGTTCAATTAATTGCGAATTTACCAATTGATAATTGCTGCATACAAATAGTGTGCTCGATATGCTTTGCATTGCATCTATGTTGGGGCTTTAGCCTGCTGTGCGTATGCGCAATATCAGAAATTCCACGAAATTAATTTGATATGCTCAGGTATCTCAGGACTAGAAATGTTTGCAGTATGCACAAATAGTCGAAATTAAAGTTTACTCAATTTATTAGATTCATTTCGGATGCGATTGCAAACGGACTCCCTCCACTCAGCCTGTGTCAATGTTTTTTATTGCCTGCTCATATGAAATGTACTTTATACACATTCGCATAGCTTTTTTATGGTTAGGCCACTTGAGCTAGGCCATCGATTCTCCTCAAAGTCAAGTGCTACAGAGTATCTTAACTGCCCAACTTGACCGAATTGCGTAGTTGAATTGAAAGTCCCACTTGGCTAAACTGCTCTGGCTGCGAATTCTTAAATAATTGTTAAATGATGCTTGTTATGTCAGAAACATTCACACTCACACACACACACACATAAGTACATACATGTATGTACACATATGTATGCCGGAAATCACTTAAGGGGGAGAAAAAAGCAGCAGCAGTTGAAATGGCAGCAGCTACTGTAGAGGCCGCACTTGGCCAGGCCAGTTGGAAATGGGGAAACACTGTCTAACACAGCGTGCGCCACTTGAATTTCACTTACCCCCAGCACACACACACACACACACACACACACACACACACACACACACACTGGCACCCGCTGGGAACTGGAAGGAATACAAAAAATGAGGCAACTTTCACCCTTAGAACCGAGCAGGCTTTGGAAATCTATTGCCTGCCACTAAGTTACGGTCTGCCGGACATTTACATTTCGGCTGGTAGCGTAGCGTCAAGTGGAGTGGGGCCAAGTCTTGAGTTGCGGCTCCAACACACTCGAAAAGGAATTTGGCCTGTACTTCGTATTGCTTTTCATTTGATTCGCCAGCATTCGCCGTGGCCCTTTGGCCCTATTGTTGCATTTTTTATTCCCACACTAAATGCATTAAACACGAAATTTATTGTGAGCTTCTCCATGCCGCTGAGCTTCAATGATGTTTTATAAAAAGGCGGGCGCACTTGAAGTCCGCTCACTATATTTCTTGTATTTCTTGTATTTCCCTCTTTCATTTGGCTCTTTCAGTTGGAAATAGCAATAGCTGAAACAGGGCAAATAGTTTATGGCTGGCCAAGTGGCATTACTCGTTATGATTATTTGTGGCTGCATCAGTTTTAGCCAAAATAAATAAATCTTTGGCAGCATTGAGCAAAAAATAATAGTAGAACATTTCATTTGACTTTATTTGCAAAAGGCAAACGAAACACGACAACAAATTCTCATTTCTTTTCTTTTGTGCTCTTGTGTCTCTGCTTGCAGGATGATCATAAAGCTTTCCGCCGTCAGCTGGAGGATAAACGCCCAATTGTTGAGAGCAATTTAACGAGCGGTCGTCAGTATATAGCCAGCGAGACGCCCGTTTCGGATACCAGCGATACCGAGGGTAAGTTTTACGACAAACCATTAAATTATTATTATGTATGGGGCAGATAGTAAGTGCACAGCCGTCTATAAACTTTGACCGCAAAAATGGCCATGAATTTTCAACTATTTAAAGCCAAATTTTGTGGTCGGAGTTGAAGTATCGTTCGTTCATTCATTCACAATTTGGCAAGCAATCAGCTTAGCAGCTCTCGGCAGCAGGCTATTCACGCTCTCAATAGCAAGCAAAGAACTCATCAGGATTCAACAATTGCCTGCTCACTGCATTTTCAATTTGTATGGCAAATCTCAAAATCAAACATCGACACAACATGTACAACTAAGAACTCCCCATTGAGCTCTGCCCGCACAAGCTTAACGGCTGGCCAGCACACTAACGCACACACACACACACACACACACACACACACATATACAGAGAGAGTTTTGTGCACGTGAGACGCCTAAATGTAGACAACTCTGTGCTGCTGGTTCGGAATCACCAATTGATTTTGTTTCATTGCGTTTTTTTTTCGGGTTTTTTTTTTTTTTTGTTGGGGCTTAGTTCCTTTTTAACTACAGCCAACAATTTAGCAAATGGCCATTGGCTTAGTTTGTGCTGTTGGTTTTTCAGCAGTCGCACAATGGCGACAGATCGCCACTGGCCACGCCCAGCCGCCTACGAGGAGGCGTCAACGATAATTGCAACCAAAGCAATTAGTGCGATTAGTACGCTATTAGTGCCAAACCATCAACAGTTGCCCCAACTCTGTGTGTGTGTGTGTGTGTGCCATTAAGTTTGGCATTTGTGTGTGGCTATGGAATCTGTGCTCTTAGCTGGCATTTAAATTTAACCATTAATGTTTATTCTGCGGCTATCTGCTGGCTGGTATCAGCGCAAGCGACATAAAGTTTCATTTAAATTAAATTAAATCTTTCCCCTTTTCGACAAATCTCATTATTTTTGTTTAGGCAAATTAAATATTTAACATTTTTCAATTAGAAAATCAAAATTTATATAGCCTATTAGAGCTGTAAACAAGTATTTAATAGCAAACAGATACAGAAGCGAAAACATGATATTTCCTTGAACAGAAACTTTGACTTGATATCATTTCCTCATCAAGTTTATTAGACTCTGCTCTTCTAGTTGTACACAGATGACCAAATAAGTTATACAGCGAGACTAGAAAACTCTTTCATATATAGAAAATATCGAATCTCTTCAAATTTTACTCATTGACTCTAATTAGGTTGCTTCAGTTGCTTCACTCTTCTCTTACTCATACAAAATAGGTAGAAATCCCTCACATTTCCGACTTCAAACTAGTTTTATTTTTATTTCCAGTATACCTTTTCTTTCTTTATTTGTTAAGAAACCCTTTTAATTCGAATGCTAAATATACTTTTGCTTTTAACCTACTTTTAACATTGGTTTCAGTTTCGCATTCGAAATGAAACTTAAAGTTTCTTTTCTCTTTTGCATTTGACCAAATTAAATTTTGCTTGGACAAATTTTCAGAGCTGTGCAGAAGTGGTCGCAATGAAAATGAAATCAACGGCAAAACGAAAAGTTTTGCTGACGTTCAGCTCTATCGAAAACTCCGTCTTCTGACGCATTTTCCATTTCCATCAACAATCTCCTGTCGCTGGCGTCAGGCAGTGAAGCGCGGAAAGAGCAGAAAACATCTATGCGATAAACTCAATCTTAAATTGAATTTGAATATTACAACAGTTCCGCTGCTGGCGGGCGCGTCCTCAAAGTATTTCTCCATTCTCGATATTTGCTTAGCATCATATTAGCAGATGCCGACTGCTGACTGCCGACTGGCCAACTGGCTGGCAATGCCTGCGGCGCGGGGCCATAAAAGTTGTTCCCCGGCTCCGTTCGTGCATTAAATTAAATTCAGATTTAGCCAACGGCTCTGACATTCATCGATGCTCAGTCGCAGAAGCCGCTTCTGTTGTCATACTTCCTCTCGGTGTCAGTGTTGTGGCATCAGCTCTGGGGATTGATTTTCTTCCAGCCTCGGCTGCCATTTGTCACTCTCTCTCTCTCTGTCTCTCTCTGTCTCTGTCTCTCTCTCTTTCTCTGGCAGCCATCTCGTGCATTTCCGCCACATGCACGTCAGCCTGTCGCTCATGTTTCATGACATTTCTATTATGTTTTCTTTTCTGGTTTTCTCTGTCGATTTGGTAAAGGATATTGCTTAAGTTCCTCCCTGTTGACCTGCTATTGTGGCACTACTAAATAAGTGGTATCTGCTAAACGATAATTTAAATATATGATAAGCCACTTAGAGTGCTCATCGTTAACTTGGCCCAACTGCTCTTGGAGTCTCTTTCAAACACAACGATAAACTGCTAATTTGATTGAAAGCCAACTCTCTGGCCACCAGCCAGCCAGGCTAGAAGTTGACTTGTCCCTTGAGTGTATCTCTTACTTCGATATGCCCAACGCAGAGCTGAGCTGAGCTGAGATTATTTTATTGCAAATTTAATCACCGTTCGCAATCAGCATAATCAAAGTTGCTCCTGCCCCTGCCCCTGCTCCTGCCACCTGCCGCTCAGCATCGTCAGCATAATCATGGCTGTCGGTAAACATTAAGAACCATAATATCATCTCTAATTCATAAAGTTACGTGCCAGCAGCAGGGGGGGAGGCGGGTTGAATATGATAGCAATTGCAATTGTTTTTGTGTGTCTGTGTCTGCGTATGCCGACGGCCGACAATTTTTATAATTTTTTCACACTGAGCTCTCATCCAGATTTTGACTTTTGCCGTTTCATTGCAGCCGCCCACGACTCCGACTCGCGTTACATGTCGGCCGAGGAGCAGAGCCGGGAACTGGCACGCAGCATACGGCGCGAGGTGGGCAAACTTTCTGAGCAGTGGAACAATCTAATCGATAGATCTGACAATTGGAAGCATCGTTTGGATGAGTACATGACGGTAAGTCTGCCAGCGATAATGCAAACTTCTTACTTCTCTCCATTCTCCATTCACTTCGCTGTGTAACATTTTCATAAATTTCTTCTGACTCGCGGCTGAAATATCTCATGAGCATTTCAATTGACTCGCGGCGCGAGCACTCGTGACTTTTTGCTCCTGTAATTTGTATGGCATCCAATTTGTTTTTAGCCTGAGCTGCGCCAGCTCCACGAATTTGATTTTTCAAGTGCCTCCGCGAGTTTCATTGTGTGAAATCGAAATTATGTTGGAAAGGTGCTCAAACTTTTTGCGCCAGCAATTTGTAGAGGAAATCAAATCAGAGCCAGCGAAAAAGTGTGGGCAGAGCTTTTGAATGGAATCATCAAGAGGCATAAGGAACAAAATTATAATTTGTAATTTCCGTGCTGTTAACTGCAGATGAGTGAGGCATAGATATGTGGAAATTAAGCGATATTCGAACAGATAAATTTTCATTAATTTTAGTTTTAAATTGTTCGAGTATTCAGTAGAATTCCTGCAGCTGCAGCGAAGTCCCTAATATATTATTCAATTACATTTTCATGTTTCCATGAACAAGAGAAAAACAACAAGAGAAAAAAAAAGCAAATACTTTTGAAAGTGTTGAATGGCTTTTGCTTTCGCATTGTTATTTTACTCCACACAATTTGGGGTTTTTTCTTGACAGTTTGGTTGAGGCTGTGGCACTGTGGTTGTGTTTGGGTGGGTTCAGCTGATGGCTAATAAATGCAAGTGTGTTTTTTACGGCACATATCGTTTGGATTGCAAAACAACAGCAACAACACGAACAGCATGAATATAACAACAAAATATTTGCCACAAATGTGACGGGCGGTTGGCAACGGCTGTCGTTACTCATACGCACCGTAAATTTGATGCAACAAAGTTTGGCCGCATAAAAATGTCACAGAGTGTGCAAACAATGGATATCCATGTACAACACACACACGTTGTATATATATATACATATATATATATATATATATATATGTGTGTGTGTGTGTGTGTGTAACTCGTTGAGTGGGCGGTTGTATAAAATATCAAAGCGCATAAAATGCACATATTGTGTATGATGTATGTTGTATGCTCGATGCTGTATGCTGTATGCGAGTCGTATAGCATACTTTTGGGCACCCGAGCCAAGCTGTAGCGAAAATCAATACGAAGCAAGAGGCATCAAGCGAAGCAATATGTGTATGTGTTGAAAATAGAAACAACAAGTGTGGAGGCATAGAAAAATATTTGCCACAAAGTGCGCATAAATATGAGAGTTGAATGGCAAGTCAAGAGTCGGAGACAGAGCATGAGCAAGAGAGAGAGAGAGAGAGAGAGAGAGAGAGTTAAAGGAAGTGGGCTTAAGATGTCAACCGTTAAGGGCTTAACGCGCCCTACCCGCCCATATGCTAATGTTGCCACATATTTAAAGCCAGCCACAATCTATCTAAATCCAAATCTAAATGAAAACAATGTAAAGCTCATACTGTCAGTTTATTATAAGGTTGTGTTCGTTCCTGTGCTTGCCTCTATTCATTCTAGATTTTATATATATTTCGTTAGCTCTCTCTCTCTCTCTCTCTTCTTATGTATACATAGATATGCCACCAGGGAGCTGTTTATATTTTACTGCGTCTAACTAGACAAATGTGAATGTATTCGTGTACATAAATATCCTAATGCAAGGCAGCTGCGTGACCTATTTATGAGATTGTACACTTAAAATGTTACAAGAAATAACTTGAAAATAAGCCAAGGAGCATAGCTAAAGAACAAAATACTTGAATAGTATCATAAAAATCAAATTGTAGTTCAGATTGCTAAGACACCAGTTCGTGGTATAAGTTTCGCTTTCGAAACTTAATAATGTTGGGTATATAATAACCTATGCAAAGAGCTCTTCTTGAGAGCTATATATATATATATATCAAACATGAAGCATACATTTCACATATTCCATGTTTTATTGAGTGCGAAGAGAAGCAGCACAAGTTGCTCCTCTGTTTGAGATACTTTTGGCATCACTTAACAAAAGGTGAATTTCTTCTCTCTATTTTTTTGTTTTTTTCTTTTTAATTTTTTGTGTGCCATGCGGTCTTTGTGCTCAGCGGTGCAGGTTGCAGTCGACGAAAAACTGATAAGGAAAACTTTAATAAAATTAACAACATGCAGGAAAAGCTGGGGGGGGGAGGGAAAAAAACGAAGCAAAATAGCATTAAAAAGTTTCTCAACAAGCTGGCAAAGTTATCCGTGCCCCGAGCGCGGGAGTTTTTAGTAGAGAAAACGTAAAAAGTTTAAATAAATGCAACTTAAAACAAGTAAGAGTGCTCTAGTCGAGACGGCTCGACTACGAGATACCCTGAACCCTGCGAAGCGCCAATCTTCCCAACATTCTATGCTTATTTTACATATACAAATATTGCGAGCAACACACACACACACACACACACACATGCATACGCATAAGCACGCGCTCTGCTGACTGCGCAGTTGACGCAGCGACTGCGCTCGGGCTGCAATATGCCAATTGTATAGGAAATTAAATGTTTAATAACTTTTTTTGTGGATGGACTTTCTTGATCAAACTTTCACAACATGATGACGTCATTCATATGTGTGTATTTGCCAAAGCACAAGTCTCTAGTATTTGAAATACGATTTTTGCAAATTGGGGGCGAAGGGGGCGTGGCATCCAAAATCCAAAAATTACAAATTGTCCGCATTCATTACACGGATCTACACAGTAAATTTGGAGTCTCTAGCTCTTACGGTATGCTTCACCGAAGAAAAGTTATCGATTTTTATCGATAATAAGGAAACGGGATGAGTTATCGAAAATCTAAAAAAAACTCGTACTGCGTAGGCCATAGACGAGTATTCTCTGAAAATTTCAGATCTCTAGCTTTTGTGGTTTACGAGATCGCTGCGTTCACACGGACGGACGGACGGACGGACGGACGGACGGACGGACGGACGGACAGACGGACAGGGCTATTTCAACTCAGCTCATCGAGCTGATCAAGAATATATATACTTTATGGGGTCTGCGATGTCTCCTTCTGCCTGTTACATACATTTCCACAAAAACATTATACCCTGATTTCCCATTTTCAATGGGTTCAGGGTATAACAATTACCAGGAAACCAGCACAAAATTGGAGCGACGAGCGCAAATGAAACTTTCTGTGTGTTAAAATAAACGCTTTATGGAGCGGTTGACTCTGCTTAAATGAAGTCACCCAACGGCCGGACACGCTACATACGTCCCGTTCTAGCCTGGCCAGCTAGCCAACTAGCCAACTCGCCAACTCGCCAACTTTGCCCACATCTCTGCTGACCAAGAGCTGCTGGAGCAGAGAATCTAAGCCGCAGCGTGCGCTGCGGTTAATTGACCACAAAACTGTCTGTCCGCTGTCTGCTGTCCTCTGTCCACTGTCCGCAGCTCTGTGTGCAGTCTGGCTTGCTCGAGGAATTTCTATTAATTGAATAAAAGTTTGTGCGAGCAGTGGGCGTATTAAATTTAATTGAAAACTGCATTTTCATTAAACCATTTTATTTTATTTTTTTTTATTTTATTTTTTGTTGTTGTTGCACTTGTTAAGCATACGCCATGGGGTGCAGTGGATCAGCTGACATGGAAATGCATGCGAAAATTGTGGCATGTCAATGGCACGCATCCGCATCCCCATCCGCATCGTGGCTTACGTTTTGGCACCTTTTTTTCATGTTAATGAAATTAAAATGATTTTTCAAGCTACAAACTTAATTGAAAGCGCGCTGAGCAAACACGAAGTCAGCAGCTTTTTGTGACAGCTCTTCATGCCTCAGCAAAAAAAGGAGAAAAAATACTTTCGACCTGTGAAATTATAATTAATTGTGAGTTAAGCAAATATTTACCAGAGCTCCGTTAGACTTAAAGCAAAGTGTCGAAAGGCAGGCCAATGCTTAAATCCTGAAACTCTTATGCTTAGTTAGTCAAGGGATATTGAAGTTAACCAGTTTGTCGCCAGCAAACCACAAAAGTTGCAGCTGCACGTGCCGCATCTTCATCAACGCACTACCGAATGCAGTTCCGCTTGCATGCCCGACAATGAAAGCGGCTCCAATTAGAGCTGAACTGGCCTGGCCTACCACGTAATTAGCCATCCTCGTCGTATTCGGCAGCCAGTTGCTGGCTGGCACACAAGTGATGCCTGACCACATCAATGTCATGTCAATGGGCCCTGCAGCCACAGAGCAAGTGCATAATGAATGCTCTCATTAGAATGAAAATAGCTGAGCGGGATCTGTGCAGCTATTTGACAAACTTGGTTAGTCCAAGATGGCCAAGGCATGTAACTTCTTCATCATGGGAAGCAAAAAGTGTTGCTGGAGCGAATTGCCACATAAATGACGTAGAAAAAGCAATTGCTTTACGCTGTGAAATATGTTTTATTGATTTCCTGTAATGCTGTAAGAATTGTAAAATAAATGTGTCGAAAACGCATTGCAATGGCAATAGTCAAAGCCATATGGGCAGCTGGCAGCTAACGGGATCCCTTGGGCTGCTGACATTGTGCACACTTTTGCTGGCCATAATTTAACCACATGTGGTCGATATTGACACACACACACACACACACACACACACACACACACACACACAGACACACACACACACAGCAACTCATTTAACCGCTTATGACCGCTGGTCTTGGTCGCTGTGGCAGCTGCTGCTGCTGCTGGGTTCCCTGACCACGTTTAAGTTTGTCCTTGTCCAGTTGGTCCTGGTGGCTCTGCCTTCAGCTTGCTGGGCTGTCGTTGTTTGGGCTTGTAAAATATGTGGCTGGAGCATAGCGCCGTTGCGGCTAGTTTAGTTTATTATGCAGTGCAGACAACAATGAAATCAATTTAAATTGCATTTTTTTGAAAATCGTTCAATAAATCACTCATACGCCATGTGAGCGGCGCTGCTACGTTGATGCTGCCTGGTTTGCCTAAGAGACTGTGATTTATGGCCGTCTGTTAAATTTGAATTGAAAACATTTACTTGTGTTTTTCGAACTAATTTTTAATGCACTCCCGAAAGTATGCCGCACAGTTTTCAGGCTGCGCACATAATCAAATTAGTTGGAACACAAACCACGAAAAAAAACTGTTTCAGTATTTTAATATGATTTACGTAAAAAATTACATGTTCCTGCGGAGTTTAAAATGCCAATTAAAAGTAGAAATTGCAAAAAACTACAAAATATAATCAATCACAAACAATTTTTCACTTGGTCAGCCATAAAAACATTCGACATTATTTGCAATTCCTTTTCATTTTTTGAACCCATTCAGTGCGCTTTGCTGACACGTTCGTTGGCCCTTTAAGTTAGTTGATTTATTGATCAGGAATTGCAGCTAGTCTGACAGAAATGCCAAAAGTGCTGCAGTGCTTAAGCGAAAATTTAAAAAACTCTCTCAGTACAAAAAAAAAAAAACAATATTTTTTCCCGCTTACCGCTTGGGAAATCAATTGATTGTCACGCTAAAATGGCTTGGCTTTGGCTTTGGCTTTGGCTTTGGCTTTGGCTTTGGCTCTGGCTTTTGTCTGGCTCTAGCTCTTGCCATACATTCGCTGATTACTTTGGCTATGATTGTTGCACGGCTGTAGGTGCCTGCCGCTATCAATATACAAACCAAAACACACACACACACACACATACGCTCTCTCGCTGACTTTTTGTTTCATTTTGCTTAGCTTATTTTTGTTATTGCTATTTGGCCAGACTTTTATTTGCAAAACTGCACCAATATGCCATGAAATGTAACCGTGCATAATTGTCAAACGTGTTCAGTTATATTGACAATACGTGTGCACATAGCCATATACCCACACTCACCCACACATACACACACACACACAGACACACACACTCGCATGCTCATACAACCGCATATGTGGGGACGGACGCCTTCCTGCACGCGAAACCAATTCATTTGGCTTTTTTCTGCTGGCTTTTTTTTTTGTCGTCTGCTGACGCCATTTTGTTTGCAATTTTAACCCTTCGACTGCATTGTGGTTTGGGCACATTTCCGAAATATTTGATTGGCTTTTTGCGTAATGTAAGCATGAAATATTAAATTCACTAAGTGGAGTTATTAGATGGTTAATAAAAATACAATTTTTAGCTATAATAAGAAAGAATAAAGGCTGCAAAATACGCATTCTTTGTTGTAAAATAGTTCAGCTGAGATAACTGTCTATTTCTTCTCATTTCCCACGACTCAATAGGTAGATAGTTCTAACTGTAAAACGTAATCAGAGTTATAAAACAAATAAAAGAATATAGAAGAAAATATATGAGTGTTTCTTATATTATATAAATGTTGTCTCTAGTCAAAAAATCGATTATTTTCTATATATATGAGTTAAGTCTACAGCTAAGCCGTACTATCATTTATTATCATATATATTATATCATAGAATATATCATATATCATATATCAATTATCATATATCATATATCATATATCTTATATCATATATCAAATATCATATATCTTATATCATATATCATATATCATATAACATATATCATATCCATATATCATATGTCATATATATGTTTATATTTTCAATTTAAGACCTGACTGACTGCACTATATATAAAATTAAAAAAAAAGTAAATGAAACCCCCTCAAGTTATCTTAGTCTAATGCCTAAATATGCCTATAGAAAAGCTAAGGAAACAAATTTCATATAGGAACTTTACACTCAACCTTCCATTGGCAGGCTACTATTGGATCGTTAAAGGTCTTTTCAATTAGTATTCATGAAATTTTCTAATTTAAACTGTAATTTATTATATTGTCACACTAGACAAATATTATGATAAAGCGATGGCAATTTTTAGCTGTAACCAAATGACAACAGACGCATTATTCATCAATTAAAATTTAAGTCAATAACGAAAAACAAATACCAAAAATAAATTCAACTTAATTGGTATGTAAAGGAACACAGCATGCAAATTGTTCAATGCAAAGCCTGAGCAGCTCAAAGATTCAAATTCAATTTACAAATGCAGGAAATCCGACAACGACAAAAACAACAACAGAAAAAGGCCAAAAGATACTTTTTTTTTGTTTTTTTTTTTGCCTGGCAGACGACAAATCGACTTTTGTGAAGAGAAATATGCACATAAAGAGAGAGACAGAGATAGAGAGAGAGAGAGTAAAGTGGGAAAACGACTGCCGCTGAGAGGTGGCAGTGTGAAAAATTATGCGCTCGAAATAGATTTTCCAGCGACACTTCAAAATAGAAAAAATGAATGAGAGAAGAAAAAAAACTAAATAAAAATGCAGACTTGTCTTGCATAGAGTTTCCACTTGAGTCCGTCCAAAGCCAATTCGTCCGCGCTGTCGCGTCTGCAGTTAATAAATTTTTTTGCCACGTCCTTTGCTGGCGGCACAAGTGTGGACAAATCCACAGAGAAATGCAACTAAAATTAAAGAAAAAATTCTTCTCGAGTTGATCATAACTCGTTGCATGCATTTTTCACACTTGGCCATAACGACGGCTGTGGAAAGCAGCACGCAGCCAAATACTTTCCACACACTCTGCGATTTGCCATTTAATAAAATCATCTTTGTGCTTGTTGTTGGTCGGTCGGTCGGTCGGTCGGTCGATCAACTGCCAAAGACATTGCCATATTCGTCTTTATCTCTAATATTTATGGTCTATTTATATACATAATATTGGCTGCTGGTGAGTGAGAAAGTGCTGCAGGCGATGGCCAAAAATTTGATATGGCTGCAAATGCAGCTGAACAGGTGAACAGGTGCCATATGCCAGACGTCATATGTGTGCTTCAGTTCAAGTAATGACAAATAACAGTAATTTCACTTGTAGTTATAAAACTAGCTTAGATTATGAACAACATACTCAACATATTCCTATATTCTGACTTTAAACTAGTCGAATTTGAAGCAAAAGTCGAAAACAAAGGCCAACAAAGCTAAAGACATTTAAATCTATATAATTTAATCTAATTAGATTCTAGTTTTGATTGAAGTTCGTATAATTCATAGATAAATACTCGTAGAATATATAGATCGAATTTGTGTCAGCTTCTCAATGAATTTTGAGCCCCAAGCGTCGTAGCTTCAAGGTCATGCTTGCCTGCCTGTTTATAAACATAAATGTATCCAATAAATCCTTCAGTGCTCCATTATGATGATGCACAACCCGTCCGTGAGTCATAAGCTCCAAATACATGGGGAACCGAAAAAGGCGCGCACAAAAAAAATGCGCGTAAAAAGCCATAAAAATCATATAAAACAACCGAAATGCGGGAAACATAAAGCAGAGCGTCAAACGGGCCATTCAAATGCATTTATAAATGTATCGAAATAAGCCAAAAAAAAACAACACAAAGAAAAACAAAACAAAACCAAAAATTGTGGCTATAAAGCAGGCAAATCGTAAAGCTCATTGAAATGTTACGAGTACAACAACACTCAAGAGCCCCACTCAATTGGCCGGCAGATAAGCACTCAACACGCCACTTAATGAGCCCAGAAGCCGAGAGAGAGAGAGAGAGAGAGATACAACAAAACAAAGTGTACTAGTCGCAAAAAAAGAAGAACAATATACAGTAAATATATTTACATACACAAACACACAAACAACACTCAAAATGTGAGCAACAAGTTCTTGTGAGAGAGTGCGTGAGTATGTTGCTGCCTGAGTGCTGGCGCGAGCAGCCCAGTAGAAAGAGCGTGAGTGTGAGTGCGAGTGTGTGAAACGGGGAGAACAAGTTTCGTTTCGCTAGTGAAGTTTGAGCGCAAAGTGGCTGCAGTGACAGCAACAGCAACAGCAACTGCGACGTTGACGTCGACGTTAGCGCTGGCGCTGTCAGCGACGCTGACGGCCGTTCACTTAACGCATGCGGCCGGCGTTGTTGTTGGGTCAGTTAACGAAACGTCGGCGCGTAAGTTGGTTGCGTTTTTTGTAGAAGCGGCGCGCGCAGAACGCGATCAGCATTTGCCGGCATTTGCCAAACGAAAGATACATTTGCAAGCGCGCAAGATACATGCAAATTACCAAAAAGAGTGCAGCGAGGATCCAACGCAATAAGTAACCAAAAAAGAAAAATAAAAAGGGGCAAAAATAAAACAAAGTGATTTGTGTGCTCAGTGTCGTGTTCTCAAAGCATTGCTTCCCAAGAAGTGAAACATAAAACCCGAAACAGTCCCACAGCCCAGCCAAAAATGAAATTAAATGAAACACTGTTGTACAACAAACGAAAGTAACAAGAGTAATAAGGTCGAATTTATAACAATAATTTTTGTCAACGTCGGCGACGACGGCGACATGGCAAAAATTTGTGTGATAAAAGAAATGAAATTCTTTGTAACTGTCACGTTTTAAATTGTGCGCCCTTTTTTTTTTGAAAATAAATTTAAAGAAAAACAAAGAAAATATTAAGAGTTTTCCTCTTTTATTTGCATTTCATGTGCGGTGAATTTCGCTTTAGCTGTGCGCGCAGTCGATACTTCTTTATCTACAATCTAGACTAAAATTTACCCACCTATATTTATGTTGTTGTTGTTGTTGTTGTTGTTGTTGTTGTGTGGTTGGGAAAATGTATTGCAACGGCGTTAAGCAAAAATTTGTGCTGCATGCGCTGAAATTAATTCAGTTTTTTTTAAAATAAAACCGAGACAGCTTAACAACAAAAAAACAACGAATTTATGTGTTGATTGCAAGTTAATATTTAACAAAAACAAGTAAGAAAGCTCTAGTCGGGAGTACCCGACTAGGAGATCCCCTGAACCCTGCGACGAGCCAATATTCCAAACGTTCTACACTTCTCTTAATATGTATACATTACGAGCAACACATACACACACACACACACACACACACACACCTACGCACGCACGCATAAGCGAGCGTTCTGCTGACTGCGCAGTTTACGCAGCGATTGCGCTCGGGCTGCAGTAAGAGCAGTATTATGGGAAGTTAATTGTTGAATAAGTTCCTTTGTAGATGGACTTTTTTAATCAAACTTTCAGAGCGTTATTATGTCATTCATATGTGTGTATTTGCCGAAGCACAAGGTTCTAGTATTTGAAATATGTTTTTTTGCAAATTGAGGGCAAAGGGGGCGAGGCATCCAAAATATAACAAAAACCAAAAATGTAAAATCTCCACATTATAGTAAATACAAAATAAGGATTCTCTAGCTTTAAAGGTGTGAGAGACATAATTTTATAACTGGTTTCCGATTTCGTTCTTAATCGCTAACATTAAAAGGATCAAAGTTATCGATTTTTTGAAACAAACTTGATATGCGCGTGCTATACAGGAACCTCCATAAAAAATTTCAAGTCTCTAGCTCTTATAGATTCTGAGATCGACGCGTTCATACATACGGACAGACGGACAGACAGACAGACGGACAGACGGACAGACAGACAGACAGACAGACAGACAGACGGACAGGGCTAAATCAACTCAGCTCGTCGCCCTGATCAAGAATATATATACTTTATGGGGTCTGCCACGCCTCCTTCTGCCTGTTACATACATTTCAACAAAACCATTATACCCTGATTTCCCATTTTCAATGGGTTCAGGGTATAAAAAAAACTGTTTACACAGCAAAAACATTTCAAGTTGTCTGGGAAAAGTTGAGCGTATTACATATACTTTATATTTGATATTCAATATTTAACAAGAATACTCTTTCCATTAAATACTATATGAAATTCCATATTTAACAAGGATACTCTTTCCATCAAATACTATATTTATACCCTGAACCCATTGAAAATGGGAAATCAGGGTATAATGTTTTTGTGGAAATGTATGTAACAGGCAGAAGGAGACATCGCAGTCCCCATAAAGTATATATATTCTTGATCAGCTCGATGAGCTGAGTTGAAATAGCCCTGTCCGTCTGTCCGTCCGTCCGTCCGTCCGTCCGTCCGTCCGTCCGTCCGTCCGTCCGTCCGTCCGTCCGTCCGTCCGTCCGTCCGTGTGAACGCAGCGATCTCGTAAACCACAAAAGCTAGAGATCTGAAATTTTCAGAGAATACTCGTCTATAGCCTACGCAGTACGAGTTTTTTTTAGATTTTCGATAACTCATCCGGTTTCCTTATTATCGATAAAATTCGATAACTTTTCTTCCGTTAAGTATACCGTAAGAGCTAGAGACTCAAAACTCACTGTGTAGATACGTGTAATGAATGCGGACAATTTTGGATTTTTGATGCCACGCCCCCTTCGCCCCCAATTTGCAAAATTCGTATTTCAAATACTAGAGACTTGTGCTTTGGCAAATACACACATATGAATGACATATTTACGCTGTGCAAGTTTGATTAGGAAAGTCCATCCACAAAAAAAGTTATTAAATATTTAATTTCCCATACAATAGGCACATTGCAGCCCGAGCGCAGTCGCGGCGCTGACTGCGCAGTCAGCAGAGCGCGTGCTTATGCGTGCGTGCGTATGCATGTGTGTGTGTGTGTCTGTGTGCGTTGCTCGCAATATTTGTATATGTAAAATAATCATAGAATGTTGGGAAGATTGGATCTTCGCAGGGTTCAGGGTATCTCGTAGTCGAGCCGTCTCGACTAGAGCACTCTTACTTGTTTATATATGAATTTCAATATTTAACAAGGATACTCTTTCCATCAAATACTAAGAGCTTATGACCTGCTCGTTGTTTACAGCTAATACTGAAGAGCGCTTTGGCTTAGTGCTAACAGCTTCTCTCAGAGTTCTTGCCGAGGACAGCGCTCGTCTATAACAATCGCCAGGGCAACTCAGCTTCAATTTACGATTGGCGTGATAATGCAATTTACATGTGACTTACGAGACGTTGTTCTCTGCATATCAGACGCAATAAGTCAGATAGTTGGCATACATACATCCATCCATATATGTATATATATATATGTTATATATAATTTGTTGAGTATATAAACAGGTAGCTCACATTTCACATGTATTCAGCCTTCCTGTAACTGTGTGCGACCACACTTTTCATATCCCACGCTCCACGCTGTCAAATGCCTGAAGGCGAACCGCTCAGTGGCAACCAGCGAAGGTCGTTTATTATTATTTTCTTTGCATTTTATTGAATCTCTTGCTCAAAGGGGAGCCCTGACGCTCAGGCAGTCAGTCACACAGGACTTGCGCTGGCAGTGTATTTGTTAAAGTTGTCGCTTTATTTGCTTGTCGCCCTGTCAGCATCAGCACCGACTGAGATTGAGAAACACAGTCGCAGTCTCAGTCGAAGTCTCAGTCGCAGTCTCAGTCGGAGTCTCAGTCTCAGTCATAACCTCTCGTGCCTTATGTTTGTCATATGTTTCAGTAACTCCAACGCCCAGCAGCTTTTATATACTGCCATGTACTTATTCTCACTTGTGTTGGAGAATGTACATATCTCAACTGGATTTACATTGTCGCACATCTCCATCTACATATCTCTGTGGCTCTGTGTGTGTGTGTGTGTGTGCGATTCTTTATCTTTTACAGTTGTTAGTCATTGTTATAGCAGCTGCTGAGTTATCTCATTGTGCGCACATTCCAGCCTTGTCTCTGCCGAGGACGATCTCTCATATTAACAAGAATGCGAGCATGGGAGCGTGGGCCGCAACAATCCTAAAGGTCTTTGTTGTCAGTTGGTTAATTAGGACGATATGACTCAATCTGTCCCATGTGTGTGTGTCTCATGTGTAAGACACCAGCTACCAGCTGGCAGTTGCCAAGTCAAGGTCTTGTATTCATAAAGCTAACATAAATACCATAATTCAATCAAGTCTGGAATCCATTTTCACTGTGAATGTCCCGAAGTTTGAATTCCTCTCAACTTTCTACACATTTGTGGAGTGCAACTGCTGTTATCATGTGTGTGAGAGAACAACTAATTGCAGCTTACATAATATTATAATACATTAATGCATTTGCCTTTAATTAGCCATATGTTTGCTGCCACTATTCTTATCAACTTGTTTTCTTTTTGATTTTGCAGACGAGTTCAGTTTCAGTTGTAGCTCAAATTCTTATTACCGACACGCTCAAAGTACGTTTACACTTTTTATTTACTTTGTCTTACTTTCATTTCTGTTATTATTAACCCCCTACCAGAGAGACCCATAAATCTCACAACATATTTAAGGGCCTCTCCATAATATTCATTTTGCTGTACATAATAACACGCACCACATAAAACACATCGTGTGAAGCTAAAGTCGTGGACATAAATTTGTCACTTTTATCTAACAGTCGAATGAAAACAATTGTCGTTCCGATCTCGTTGTTTTGTCGCTTTTTTTTATGATGCCGCCCAGTATTCATGATGGCGTTGAAAAGTGCCACAAGGCACATAATTAATGCCACAGAATGCTGCAAATTCACAATGAAATTCAAAGCTGGCTTCGTGATGAGCTGTGACGTTGAGGCTGGTCTCTAATGCTCCCCCATATTTATTGAAAGCACACACACACATATGCTTCGCAGCTTCACAAATTTATGGGTTGCGGTAGGGATTTGAACCCCACAGCAACTTTGACCCACTTCGAATGGGTGGCTGCGCCGATAAGCGCCACATTGAGAGCAATTAAGTGCAGTGGCTCTTGTCGACTGTCAAATGCGCTGCCTGCACAACAATTTCAGATTCTAACCAATGTATTTACAAATTAAACCATTTTTTGACAAACTCTTTTCAATTGAAATGCCCAATTGAGGGCAAAAATGTTAATTGAAACACAAATATTTTGATTTCTTGATGAATTTTCTTCAGAATTTGAATTGAAATGTTTGGCGGGCGAGCTTTAATATTTTTGATTGCCTTTTAAGGGTATTTTCGAAAGATTTTGTAATATAATAAAAATGTTTTTTTAACTAAGCTCAGACAGCTGACAAACTGACAAAGTTGACTTGAGACAGAAAGGGGTTCATTACCATATTCGTCGCAGTTGCAGCTGTTTTTAATATATATATATATATATTATACATATTTATATATTTAAATAAATACATTCCTTGTTCTCGTACAAAGATATGTCTTTATAATATTTATATATATACATATAATTTGATATATAGGTATGTATATGTTATTACCTCGCAGCTGAGTTATCTGTAGACTGATTCCATTTCTATAAATTATTTTTTATTATAATAACATTTTCTTTTCTTTATATATAATCATATCAATACTAGGCTAAAAACTAGTTATTCATTTTTATAATATTAAAATTTTTTTTTTTTAATTTTGCCTTTGCATTTTGTACTTCAGAAATAGTTTTGCACTTGCACTGAACTGATATATAAATTTATATATTTACATATCTTATATAACAACAAACATATGTATATATATGTATATATATGTATATATAGTATATATACACACATATTAATATGTGCATACATATGTGCATATAAATATCATAAAAAGTGTAAACAAACACCAACCATGTGCCATGGGCTGTGTGTTCTGTCGCTCTTCAAGCTTCTTGTGCGCATTTTGTGGGCTCGTTTGCTTTTTGGCTGGCCTTAATTTGAGTTGCGGCTTATTGGTTGATTCGTCGTTTCTTTGTCTGCAAAAATGTTGTACGAAACTTGGATTTGTTTCGTTTGAAAACAGCTGCAAAATGATGTCATCCACAGGAATTCTAGGGAATTTGCTTACAATTTAATTGCTTAAGAACTTCAAATGTGACTAAGGAATTCAAAGTATATGATTCAAATTAAGTAGTTTGCATTGCTTAAATATAATATAAAAAGAAGAAGTTAATAATAATAATAATAATAATAATAATAATAATAATTATAATAAAAATAATAATAATAA
Organism: Drosophila nigricruria; assembly: GCA_037075265.1. NCBI lineage: Eukaryota > Metazoa > Arthropoda > Insecta > Diptera > Drosophilidae > Drosophila > Drosophila nigricruria. The sequence goes on from JBAMCI010000035.1 coordinate 13,336,342, forward strand.
TAATAATAATAATAATAATAATAATAATAATAATAATAATAATAATAATAATAATAATAATAATAATATTAATAATAATAATCATTAAATAATCAATCAGTCAACTAATTGCCTGTTACACATAAATACCTCTGCTCTCTCATTAAATCCTGGTTTAAATCAAGCAAAATTTTTGTTAAATATGATTCCCAAAGCTATTTTTTTTTCTCCCTAAATTTTGAGTTTGCACCCAATTATTTGAATCTGAAAACCAAAATTGCACTTGTTTACCAACAGTATCGCATATCTGCCACATATCTGCCTGTCCACATTTGATTTGCCAAATTTGGTTTTCTAATAATCTCGAAAAATTTGCGCTGTTGATTTAGCTGAATCGCTTTGCATTGCGTGCGATTGCATGCAGATGCTGCTTGCTGACTGTTGCTCCCTCTCTAGATTGCAGCTAAAAGCTGGAAATTATTTATGCTAATTGCACTTAATTTATGCATGTTGCATGTGTGTGTGTGTGTGCTGTGTGTGTGCATAAGTGTGCGTGTGTGTGTGTGTGTTAGGGAGAACTGTAAAGGAAATGCAAAGACAAGGCAAACACAAGTTCTTGTTGTCATTTTTGCTGTTGCATACATACAATTGATATTTATTGGTACACTAAAAGCACTCGCTATGGTGGTGGAGTCAGGGTACCCCATGGCAATTTTTGCGTGCCTCAAATGTTCAATTATCGCCGCAATTGCCGCCGTTCCGCACCCACGCAGCAGTCTTTGCTAGCCCCCTCCTCTCACCCACATCTGTGGCTGACATTTGCATGGCAATGGATGGAGGATAAATGTGTTCATATATTATATATAAATGTGTGTGTGTGTGAGTGTGTTTGTGTGTGTATTTCTATGCGACATGCAGACGCCAAGTGCCATTTAAGGCTTTACTCATGTGGCAATGCGACGCCTTCTATGGAATTTCTACAAATGTCAGCCAAATGTCGCGACTTCGAATCGGACTTTGTCGTGGCGCTTAATCCTGCTGGTATTATTTCGCGGTGCCTATTTCGGCCAATTAATATGCGGTTAATGGTGTTAACTGCTTGACGTGGTTATTTATAGGCCCAAAAGATGCAACTGCAACTCAATTGCATGCATGTGCAACGTGAGCGGCAAAGCAGCAGACAGACTGACAGACAAAGAGACAGAGAGACAGGCGACAGGGTTGCCAAGGAGGCGGGGCACTCGTTCGATGCCGTTGTGCATTTTGCATGCCAAGTGATGGAAAATGCAGCCGATGAATTGCATAAGATGGCACAAGTAACAGCAACTCTTACTTGTATCTTAGCTCTGCTCAAAGGCGAAGACAAATATCTTTGCTGCCAGCCAGGGCATGTTGTTGTTGTTGTTGTTGTTGGGTGTGGTGTGGTGTGATGTGGTGTGGTGGCAGTGGCACTGGCAGTGGCACATTTCAAGCATCTGCAGACTGCATGAAAAGTATCTTTGGCAACAAATGCAAAATAGAAAAAATATATATATATATATTGTGGAATAACAAGCATCTGCTGGTGTGAATAAATAACTTATCCAAATAAATGGCAGCTGAGCGTGTCAGATAAGTGAATAAAATTGTGATAAAGCAAGTGTCCATTGATGCTACCAAGCATTTCGTGGAAAATACTATAATGCTATATAAAGTATAAGTTTTAGAAACTTATATATATCGAGTAATCAATTGGGTTTGATAATTAGAAGCAGAAGAACTTTTCTTACTAAATTTCATCTATCAAAGAGCAATTTCTTTATAAGTTTTGTCTTTTAGAATGTTAGACTATATCTAATATAGACAAGATTATATCATATAAGGTATAGGGTTTTGAAAGTTGAAGAGCTAAAGATATAGTGGTTAAATTCTCTCGAGATTGATATATGTTTTGAGAAGAGAAGAGCTATAGCTGCAAGCAGCTGCTATTTGGATACAAAGAGATAGCTAGACCTTCAGATATGCCTATAACGACTCATTGGTTGATACCGATCAAGAATTTCCACATATAACATTTAAGTCCGTGATGAAATGCAAAAAAAACTCTCTATAGTTGGCATATATGCCACTATCTTTTAGCATGAAATTCGAGCTTGGAACTTTCAAGCATGAAATGATTTACAGAGCCTATTATCGCATGATATCTAGCATTTCTAGTTAACTTCGATTGATATTGCCATGTCGCATATCAGAGCATATTTACTGCTCGTATGCCGCATGTGATTTGTTTGCGTAGTGCATAAGCATGCATAGTTGCATGCATACAAATGCATTGCTCGAAGCTTGCCAACTGTTGGCCAAGCACGTAGCACGGCTAAAGCCCACTGATCGGCGCTTAGGCCAGGTTGGCAGCTGCGAATTGTGGCGATAAGTGAGTAAGCAGCTTGTCAATAGTTTTACGCTTATTTCATGCTTCCGCACGCTTCACGCTCGCAGCTCTACGCTCCCAGCTCTGAAACGTTGTTCCAATCAATTAAAAACTGCCACAATAATTGCTGCATGTTTATCAGGCACAGAGAACCATCTCAATCATTTCAATTGAACAATTATGTTGTGAGCTAGAGTTGCACTCAATTAAAGTGAAACCTTTATCTCAATTGTGATTAGTAGCGGAGAACGCCCCCACGCGTCATGCCTCGCACGCTTCATTGAACTGCTAAGCGCATCAAGAGGCAAACAAATGAAATAATTCACATCAGCGTCTGTCGTCCGCTGGACAGACACAGAGAGATTCTTTTGCTGCTCACTAGGAAGTGGCAAGAGCAGCTCAGCCAAAAGAAAGCACAAATCACAACTGGCTTGCAGAGGCAGTTTATGCAAATCATCCACAAATTGCCTGCCTGCCACTTGACTTGGTTGGGGTGGGGCAAGTGTAGCAAGTGGGGCAGGCACTGTGCAGCAGCCAAGTATTAATAATTCTGGGCAAAGTCTCTAATGAGCGCAAATGTTTGTCAAAATGTTGACAAGTTAATTGAGCAGAAAATTTACATGAAGCGAGGCAACAACAGCTGAACTTTGGAGCCCAGTTAACAACAGTTCACAGTTATGCATTGTTAAGTTAGTTAGTTAGTTAGTTTGCTCCGCGGGCGGACAGACAGCACCGACAGCAGAATGAACTCTTGAAAAGCGGATCGCCTCATTTATCAATGTCAGCCCGCATCAAAGACTTGGACTTCAAATGAAGAATTAGTCCATCGATGAGACCACTTAAGCGTGAAGCATTAAATACCAAAAACTAGTTGAACTTTTTCTCCTGCTGTCGAAAATCACGGCAGCGCAAGGGAAAGTAAAAGCCGGCTCATTACCAACGGCTACGGCTTAAGACTGCAGACTAAATCAAGTATCGAGTACAGCGCGTACTCGATTCGATTCCCGCGCCTTTGACAGTTGCTCTTTAATGCGACTTTAATGAGCTGCAACTATTTTCTTCGGCTGGCTTTGGCTCTTCGAATATTCGAAAGCATGGCAAATTGTTTTTTGAGTAAAAGTCCAGACTCAAGACATCAGCCTCCCCGTTGAGTGGATTTTAATGAGCAGCAGCCAATGGAAATTCCAACACGCAATATCAAAGCATTAAACATAATTCATAGAAATTCTTCAACGAAATACTTGAACATTATCTAAAAACAGATAGAACTTTTCTAAGCCTCAAAGTATTTCCTATAGTATATCCAATTTGGAAGTTTTTACCTGTTACATCGATATATATATCTATATATATTTCTATATTTATTCAGCTTGTGCAATAATTGTTAGCTTTTGCAATATTTCATGATCCATATCCTGACCGTTTTATTTCAAATACTTTCGTTCAGTTCTATTTCACTGAAATTTCGAATATTTGCACAGATTTTACATTGTTTGCATTCCGTTGGGCTGAATACTATTTTCTACCTGGCTGCAATTGGGGATCATAAATAAACCACAGCAATTTTCTTTTAATTGCACAAATATATAAATGGCCGCCGCCCATAAAATATTTGCAAGCATTTGGGGCACCACTTGATGCGAGTGGGGCAGGTGGGGCAGGTGGTGCTGCTGGCTTGTTGTTTTGCCATCTTCTCAACGCTGCGCAATTTCGACCAATTTATTTGTTAAATAAACATTTTAGATTATGGCCAGGTGCGTTTAGCTGGATTTCCTATAAACCGTTGTTGTCCGCTTTCATCTGGTATATAAGCAAATATGTAAAACGCTGGATGATGGCACTCTTGAAATAGAACGTGAATTGTATCAGCTGATGATATTATTATATGCTTATGTTTCTATATATATTTTATTTATAAAGTAAATAGTAAGCATATATATTTGTTAACACAATGATCTGAAAGCTGGGAAAATATAGATAGATAGATTTATAAGAATGTTCTTCTTACAGGTTGAAAAGTGTCCAGAGTATCTCCTAGTCTCTAATAGTTTACTATCATATTCTCAGACAGGGTATCAGTCACTCTATGCTCGCCACATCAGAAGAAGTTAAATAGTTTCTAAATTGTTGTAAAACCACATGAATTGATTGAACTAATCATTGGCCAACTGACGGATAGCCAAGTTCTTATGTTTATGTTTATTCGCAGCAGTAAAAAGAATTTGTGGCAACAGCTGGATGCCCTCATTGATGGGCTGTTGTTTATACTCAATGAAATACCTGAATGCTTATTTTTAAATAGCAGCCATCGAGCTTTGTTTGTTTGTGCCTTACACACAGATTGTGAACTTTGTGCACTTTAGGTAATTAACAAGTTTGTTTGCCCCTGAATTTCAATATTTGCCTTGACTGCCAGCTGGCCAACCAGCCAGCCAGTCGGCCAACCAACCAGCCAGCCTGCCTGGCAGCGCCTGTCCACAAGGCCACAAAATAGGCCATCGATAAGCGCAACTCAGCCAAAAATTGTGTGCGAAAAGAAGCAGATAAAAACGAGAAAGAAAGAAAAAAAAAAATCAATAATCATTTAAAATTCAAATGGGCAAAGCATGAACCGGAAAATGTGCGAGTGCTGTAACCAAAACACAAAACCGGCAAATGCAAATTGGAAAAACAGATAATGAAAAACGAAAAGTGGGGCTCAGGGGCCGCGGCACGCTAATGAAATTAAAAATTGATGCTTTGGGGCCATAGGCACAAATATGTGTATACCTACAATATATATATATATATCTAGGCGAAAGACAAAACAAATGTCATTTAATAAATTGGAAATGTGGGCGGTATAGAGCATAGGGGGCGTGCCTCTGCGGGTCTGAGTGAAAAGTGCGCTACTTTGCCATGCCTGATTGATTTTGCGGCTAAGGCTGAAGCCAATGCAGCCACAAGAAAGACAAACGCCGCCAGTTTGACGCGTCTTTGATGAAGTTGCCAAACCGACGATATCTATATATATATATATATATATGTGTATATATATATTGACATGACGATAGCGACGCCGTTTTGCGGTCTGGTTGCTCAATCTTCCTGGTTTGCTGCAAGCCGTTGACATCAATTAATTGTGAAAAAATATAATACAAAATAGAAAAATTGACTATCAGGCAGGCAAGCCGGGCAGACAGGCAACAGCAGGCAGTCGCCAGCCAACAGATTGAATCAAATTATGACTAGCTGGAAATTTGAAGCCACTCGCATGGCGGCGACTCTTACTAATTCTCAAATGGCCTGGGCGTGGGTGTGAGCTCCAGTCGGCTGGAGCAGCTGCTGCAACATCTTTGGCCCGCTCTACTTGCGCTTGATTAGTCCGCTCAATTTATTTCTCTTTTACACGCCAATTAATCAGATTATGTCCAAATGTGTCACTAGGTTAATGCAAATATATTACTAGCTAGCCCGTCACACGTCTATTCCCAATCCCAGGCCCATTTATAGTCATCGGCCATTGGCCGGACGATTGCCATTGCAACAACTATTCCCAAGTTGTTCAGTTGGATAGTTTTACAGATTTGCGTCCGGCATTCGTTTGTGTATTTACGCATTCACATTTGTTTGCTGCAAATGCGCTTAGCACAACTTAATTAGTGAACAGCAGCCCGAAACAAATCGTAAGCTGACTTAACGACTGCAATCGTAATTAAATGTTTGCATATTCAATTCTCTGATTGATGTACAAATTATTTGTGGTCAAAGTATTTGAATGCCTTGAGAATATATATTTATGTATTTAACTTATAAAACTTATTTGTTAATTGAGAGATATTAATTTAGTATGAAATTCATTTGCTTTGCCATTTTCTTTGAGTCTTTCTCTTTGTAAATAGTTGAAAATAAATAAAGAAAATAATTCAATTATGTTATTGATTGAGAAAAAGATATTCCAGAGTTTTTATTCAAATTTCTTGTAAGTTTCGATGCCAATTCTAGTATATATTAGATTGCTTATTGAACATATTGATTTTCTTTGATTTCTATAAATGTAAAATTGGAATTGAAATACAAATTTACAATCTACGCACTTTCATCGTCATCATCATCGTCATCAGATAATAATATTTGTATAACTCATGTCATATTCAATTTACAACGACAAGCGACCCAGCCTATTGCCTTGACTGCAATACAGAAATGGTAAACAGATTATCAGCAATAAGCACAATGGCATTAATATATAATAATAATATTAATGACAAAATAACATTTAACAGCTGAAAGTGCCTCTCTCAGGCTCAGTTTTGTTTCGTTGTTCATTCCTTGAGCATTGAGTATAAAGTCATTAAGCGACACACCCAACACAAACAAAAAGAGAAACAAACAAACATAACTTGGGACAGACACAAAAAATGCTGAAATAGATCTCAGCATATTTATCATTTTTCACAAAAGAAACAAATGGCAGTCAAATCTAGGCTTGGTGGAGCAAAACTTCGTCATTGTCTGTACTTTTACCTCCCCCACTCCCTCTCTCTCTCTCTCTTCTGTCTCTTTCTACCTCTGGGTAGTTGAACTGGGTCTGGCTGTGTTTAATCATCCACATCAACTTCAACTTGTTTTTGGGCGCATTCGTTGCGGCCCATTGCAGTTGGCGGGCGGAAGTTGAGCAAACGGAAATTGAGCCATAAAATATTGTGACTAAATTATTTGGCCAAAAGTGGAGAAAAGTAGCAGCAGTAGGGACTTTCAAATTGTTGTTTCTGCATTTCAGGTGCTCAGCTGATCGGGCTGTTGCTGTTATTTGTTATTAAATTTTGTATGCCAACTTTCGCTTAACGTTTCCTCACCAAGTAGCTGCACACGCTGGCTATTAAACTGGCTCAAACTGGCTCTCAAAGGACCTTTTTATAGCTCATTAAAGTCATGATTGTGCGCTGCTGGGGTTGCGTGGGTGCAAAACGTTTAAATACGTCTTCTTAAAGTTGAATTAGCAAAACTTTGTCTGATTTTTAAGGCAACATTTTTGAAAATAAAAACGAAACGAAAACGACCTACGCAGCTAATTGTGCCTCGTGTTGTAGGTGGCAGAGTTGTAAAGGTCAGCAGTTGTATCATTCTTGCCAAAGTTCAAAAGTTCTCTCTGGCTCAACTCAGCTTCAGCTATGAGGACAGACAACTTGCCGAGCTAAATGATATGCAAAGTTATTTTGAAGCAGTAACAACAATGTGGAATGGTAAACGGATTGCCAAAACCTTTTCTCGAATACCTAAATCGATTTCCTTAACTATTCCTGGGTTGGCAAATCGTTTAGTTACTCCCCAAATAGTACAAGCTGCTTCTATTGAACTACATACAATCTATGCTAGAAATCAATAAATATATTTTTTTCTAAATTCATATTCTACCTTAACAACACCAATAGAGTTCATGCATATATGATAGTTTGAGTGCTGGATAACAGTTGCTGTTATTTGCTTTGCATTTCGTTTAAATACTAACTACATCTTTAATCAGCTTATCGTTCTATGTATAATACATATATCACTCGGACGCCTGTCAACTGCCAAGGTTTATGCGGCGATGGCGTTAAATGCTGCAGTTGCCAACAACACAAAAGGATTTTTATTTTTGTCAGGCGCAGCGCAGCGCAGTGCAGCCTCCATTTTGCTTGATGCCATTGCATTTAGCTGAAAGCCATTCAATACACTTTATTAATGGCTTTATGCGATGCTTAACTCACTGGAGGCAAGGACGAAGTTCCACGCTTAACCTACAGCTTTGAGGCTGGGGCTTTGCTCGCCGCTATCTGCTGGCTGCTGTCTGCTGGCTGCTGTCTGCTGCACTTGCACTTAATTTTATCTATTATGCTCCATTTTTGTCATTGTCTAACGAAAATGAAGATTCAATGCCATAAACGTGTGTTTGCGCGTGTGTGTGTTGGTACGTGAGCGGGATGGGCCCTCAGCCCGCATGGCATCCAGTGGGAGCGAGCCCAAAGTTGCAGTCAACTTGTCCGAGAGCCAGCCAAACTATTGTCGTACTCGGCATCCTGCCAATGCTCGTAGTACCCTTGCTGCTCTCTGCTGCCCGGGCAGCAGGTGTGTGCCCTGAAAACTTTGGCCATGTTGATGTTGCTGCCGTTGCTGTTGCTGCCGTTGCTGTTGCTGTTGTTGGACTGCTGGCGGCAGCTGGGCACTTGGTTTAAAAATGTGATAAAATGATTATAAAATAATTTTCACAAACAAAAGAACATACAGCCGAGAGCTCACACGTAGAGACTGACCGAAGCCCCAAACCTACCTAATCCCTTGCATACTCACACTCGTTCAGCTGCTGCACTTAATACGTGCGACAATTCTGGATTCTGGAAAACTTTTACAAAGAGTCGCACTGCCCAACGCTCTGGCGCACAATAGTTGCTCTGCTTGTAAATAGTTTTCTAATTGGATAGATTAAATATATGTATATATATATATATATATGATATTTATGTTTCTATGTAGAACTTTAATTGCTCCTTTTGACTAATTTTGCCATCTGGCACTTGTTCTCCGTTGCTTTAAGCATCGTATCATAAATTCTATACCCAAGTCCATAACACATTTTCATGCCGCACACATCTCGTATGCATTTATTATTTATCAAAATGCGGCGTCATAAAAAATGCGAAAATTACTTTCTGCACTTGGTTTATGAAAAAGCAGTACCGATGCCCCATATCTTATCGTGTGTTTAGCTATAAACCTAAACAGGGCTTGTACTTTATTCTGCTGACTGTATTTCTTAGGAAAAGTCTACAATGAAGACCTTTCCATTTATATTTGCTTTGCTTTAGGCAAACTTATATCTTGTACTTGGAAATTCATATAGAAATACAAAAATAGTTGACTTCAGTGCTAAGAACTCAATTATTTGAATGTAGCACTCCATAAAATGAAAAATGAAAATGAATTATTGCAATTGTGATTCTGACAAACAATAGGACAGCAATAACATCCTGGCAGGACCACACACACACACACTGAACTGAACAAACAACTTCACCCACCTTGGAGCACAGTTTCAACTGAATATGGAGTAATGCTAGCTGGAGCAACAGTCAAGACAAAGGCAGCATCGAGAGCCGCTTGCATGGGCGATGCAATAAACAAGTCTTAGGGTCCTAGATATTGGACCCGTTTCCTATGCCCAACACACACACACACACACACACACATACACACACTCAGACCTTCAATTTGTATGAATGCGTAGCAGCAATTTGTGGCAAATTGCTGTCAGACGGATACACAAAGTGCACCTCCCATGCAAGGCTTGTGGAAAGCAGGGCGGGGGGAAAGCCGGAGAGGTAGATCGAATTGCCTGCCAGCTGATGCAGCTCACATTTGCAACTTTATTTATCGCAACGAAAACATCTTGTAAATTTTCCACGTTATTTTCGCCTGAAGTCTGTGCGCTTTGCTCCATCTCGGCCACGGGAAAATTCAACAATTGATTCCATTTGCCATTCCACCTACCCACCTACCCACCAACCCACCAAACCCACCTAGCCTTCGCGAGCGAGCACACGAAATTGATATGAAAATTCGTTTAACCAAAAGCCTTTTAAGCGTGGCGCAGCGCAGCACAGCGCCACGCCCACGCCCCAGGGGCTGTCAGCCTTGAATAGCAGCCCGACTCTTGGACTGACCTCCTTCCCAATTCGAATTGCCATTCCCAACGCCATTTCCTCTGCCATTCCCAATTTCGTAGTCTCCATTTCATGCAGCGGCTCGTTGCGATCATTTGTTTGTGATAAATTGTGCCATGTCGCCTGGCACTCTTGACTTTTATTGCTGGCCATGGTCAGAGCGCCGGTCTGCGCGCCCGGGTCCTTGCCCACTTCTTGTTTGTTTTCCGTTACGAACAAAACTAGACAACTCAGACCAAAGGCACAGCCCGCCAATCTATTCATCTGAATAGCAGAGAACAAAAACTCGCTTTTTATATTTGATATATCATTTTCATTCAACGCCAATTTCTGGCGCCTGCCGCTATTGATGTGTGGCTGTGGGCGTGCCACATGTCTTTGTATGTTTGTGATTGGGCGCATGACGCATGGGACTTGTACCGGCTCAACATGGGCTTGAGTCATGTTGCAAGAACCAAGAAAACGCAAAACAATTGTGAATAAATTCGAGTTTGAGCAATGCAAATTCCTAATTGGGCCTATGAAAAAGTAATTAAAATAACTCTAAATCTTCAGGCAGCAAAGCCAACATGAAAGTTTTTAAATCAAATTCTATTCGAACACAAATGCTTAGCATTTATTTATGAAAATTGCTTTGCTTATCGAATGATACGGAACAAGTTCGTTAGCTCACATGTTCAACTAGCTGCTTATCAAGTAGTTGGATCTATATGGAACATCCATAGACGGCTTGGTCTGCTCGTCGTGGCCTTGTATGCAGTGCTACATCCATTAGGCGTAACAAAACACATTTGAAACAAAACAATAACAAAATACACCGCTTTCCACGCCCACACACAATTTCCATTTTCCCCTGCTCTGAGTGTGTGTGTGTGTGTGTGTGTGTGAATGCATTTCGTCGACGATTTACGCTCTGTAACAACAGCATTGACAATGGGCCGACCTGCTCACAGCCGAGAACTGGAAAATTATGCATGGGCGGGCATCCAGAACCAGTATCATTCGTATAGAGTATATGAGGAGGGGGACTTGCCAGGCAAAAAGCAAAAGCGAAACGGAGCGCAGGGCCAGGGGCCAGGCAGGCAAACAAATGTCAAATGGAGAGAGAGAGAGAGAGAGAGGGAGAGAGGGAGGGAAGCAGAGTTGTGGCATATATTATGCACTTTTGCTTTTATTTCCCTCTTATTTCGTTCCATTGAATCACAATAAATTGAATAAAACTGACGAAAATTTCCGGTTTGCATATTGTGTGTATGTAAATATAATAATCCGCAAGTATGCAACGTGTCCCATGTTTCTTCGCTCGTTTTTTTATTCAATATTTTCTGCTGTTGTGTTTTTGTTTTTTTATTTTTTATTGAGAATTCAATTCAGAGTTGAATGCACTGAGCCCATGTCGTTGGCTTGAAGAGTCTTGGCAATTTTTCACAAAAATTATCCAGTGACTGATTAAAAATGCCAACAGCAAAGCACATCTCGGCGTGGCTTCAAAACTTTTCAATGAAACCGAGAACTGAGAACTGAGTACTGAGAGCAGACGGTGTCTCAATCAATTTATTATTATCTGTGGCACGTGCGGCGACTGTTATCAATAGTTGCAGCTGCAACTTTCTGACTTTAACTTGGCTCCAAGTCTCACTTTTTTCATGGCCTGACTTTAGTTTTTTTCTTTTTTTCTTTACTTTTGTTACATTATCATTGCGGGCCATGAATCAGCATTTCTATTGCAATTGCCTAGACTTTCCATGCTTGAATTATGGCTCGTATTCTTGTCACGGTTGTTGATCTCTCTCGATCTCTCTCTCTCTCTCTGTCTTTCACTCTCTCTCTCTCTCTGTCTCTGTCGGTATGTGTGCCCTTTGTGGAACGTTCGAAAATAAGACACCTGGAGATCGTGTTGAGTTATGGGATGTGACCGCAGGCTTTCTATTCGCATTGTCTTCGGCCCCGAGGGCCGAAAGCTTTGGCCACTTAATTACTTCTTTTTTTTTTCTTTTGAAGCTGCGGTTGATAAATTGAAAAATATTGGTAGCTCAATGTGTGTGTTTTTTTGTTATATTTGGCGCAGGTAAACGGATTTACCATAAATAACCAAGCGAACACAAATAGATAAAACTTGATGTCTGCTCGTTTTGTTTCTTGTATACAAATCGGCACTAAACAATTTGGCACCAACTGATGTGACGCGCATTTCATATTAGTCGAGCTGAAAGTGAAAATATTTGGACTGAAGATAAGATATTGTAAATGCGCTGTGAATCGGAAAGCAGCTGGAGTGAGATCTAATCTTTGGAATATCAACCAAACGAAAACTTGACAAATTATCTGATATTCTCTTAGCTCAACTTTGTTTATTTCCAATTACAAATATTTGTTGATTTTGTTTCGCTTCCAATAGCTAGCTAATTGCAAACAACAGTTTGGCTGGCAGTCAATAAGAGTCGCCTCTTGGGGTATCTTTTGCAATTCAATTACTCAATCCACATGTGACTGAAATGCATTCCATTTCCCCCTTCATATGCAGTGATTCGTGTGCATTTTTTTCAGTTTTAGTTTAACATTTGCATATCAAAAGCAAAAAAAAAAATAGCAATGTCCAACTGCACATTCCGATGTTGCATCCCCAACATTTATTGAAACTTCAGTCCGGCACGGACTTTTGTATGCGAGTCACCACGTTCCCGGTTCAGATAGCATATGCATATTTTATAAATTAGAAGAAAACAACAATAGTAGAGAGACGAGTGGACGAGTGGGTGGGCGAGTGCAAAAAGTGAAATTCATTTCGCATTTTGCTCATGTCCATGCCGCAGTCCATCAATCAGATGGGAAAATGCATTTTCCCCGTAAACAATTTGCGAAGCATTCAAAAATAACAATAACACTTGATAAGTTCAATAAAAGCTGCTAATTTCATGCACACGCGCATCGAGTGGGCCACAAAAACTCGTGCTGTCCACAAATTGCAATCAAGAATATTTTTATGCAGAATTGTAAGTGCGTGTGGCATATTTTCAATTAGAGAGCTCTTGGTTTTCTGTTTTCCGTGGAAAACTGAGGAAAATTCTGGCACTAATTTATGCATGTCCCAAACAAACACATGCAACACATGCAGCACAATGTTGCATGAGAGTTACATGTTGCCACAACTAATTAGGCACTTGTCAGTCGCTGTAATGTTGTAATAAATACCGTTACAATGTCATTACCGGCATTACTTGTTGGCATTCAGGTATTCTGTTTTTGTTTCTTTTGCTTTTTCTTTTTCCTTTTCTTTTCCTTTTTCATTTTCGTCTCTCCATTTTGTGTTTAAGAACTCAACCGGTCGGCCCGTCTGGGCCGTCACTCAATGGCTTGTTAGCTCTCTTGTCTGTCGGACAGTTGCCTTAACCCACCCCCCTTGAGCCACCCCCGCCCGATACTCACGTACCGCTCTTGACTTTGCTTAAAACTTTGTTTTGCTTTACGGCTTAGAATTTTAATGAGCTTTCGTCTACTGCGCTTTTTGTCACTTCATTCTGTAATATCATCTTGTTACGCCTTACTCATTCAGCCCTTTTTTTCTGTGCGGTCATTGCTTAGTTATAAGCACTAACTACTTGACACTTTTTTTTTCGAGTGCATCGACTTAAAGTTGACATAAGACTGCCTGCTTTTTTATTGGACATTCTTTGAGTTTCGTGAAAAATAAACAAAACTTTATGAAATTTCTGATCATAAAAAGTTGAAGCTTCACAGCAAACCTTATCTGTATTCGTGTGTATCTGAGCTGATATATATATATATATAGCAATGTGAAGTTGTCTTACTTTTGATTCTTTAAGCATTAAGTCGGGTCAATTGATTTTGTGAGCTTAATTTACATTATTCATAGCCTTCACTTTCGGCTAGGCTTACTTTCTCATGTAGTACTTGGTGTCGTTCCACTAACCTTTCCCACCTTTACTGTCTGTCTGTGTGTGTGCCTCGCCAACATCCTCTTGCTGGCAAACAACATTGTCATATATATATGTATATATGTCGGAAACTCTGACAGCGACAATGTCACGGCTCGGTGTAGAACATCTTAACTTGGAGTCTAGAAACATTGAGGAACTTATCTATGGGCAAATATTGCCCAACATAATTTACACACGCCCAGCAATTGTGCAAACAAAATGCAGCCGACAACCTTTGTCGACTCCACAAACAACAACAACAACAACAACAACAACAACGTGTTTAATAAACATACCAAGATGTCTGGATAATTAACGCTAGGCCATGTGTACATAGTGGGGGGCCCTGAGAAATTTTCGGCGTAATTGAGTGGCTTATTTGAGCCGTCGATAGCTAGTGTCTTGTTGTTCTTTCTTAGCTATTTGCCTAATGTGTTGCCATATTTGTGCAGTATAGTTAAAGGAAACGTTAACAATCCTGTCTAACCGGTCTATAAAAATAGAAACGTTCATTACGCAAGAATGTGCCCTAAAACGATGCAGCCAAGTGCCTAAGAACAACAAAAAACACAAAAACCTGAAATCTGCATAATAGTAGAAAGATTAATTAACCCGACGCAAGACACAAGCAACAGCAACAGCAGCAGCAACAGCAGCAGCAACAACAGCAGCAACCACAGCAACAACATCGACAATAAGAGCAACAACTATGCGACTATTTGCTGCAACAGCGCCGGCAGCGACACTGTCGCAGAGCTCCAGCGACGAGGCAGGCGAAATTATAGAGAACGCGCACATTGACGCTGGCAGAAAACAAAGGCAGACGACGGCAGCGAGAGCGGGAATGGGAGCTCGACGAGCGGAGGCTGGAAGCAATGTTGGTGCCACGATCTATAGCAATCACAGCAAGTCAAGGTCATTGGAACGCTATGCAGGCGCACCGACCCAACAGCAGCAGCTGCAGCAGCAGCAGCAGCCGCCCTATGCCACGCCCACGGGCAGCACGCGCCGTCGCTTGCTGTCGCCGTTTCGCTCGATGAAGCGTCGCAGTCGCAGCAGCAGCAGCAGCGGCGAATCACAGGCCTACAATCATCTGGCGGTGGTGGTGGCCAACGCAGCCGCAGCGGCAACTACGGCGGCAGCCAGTGGTCAGGCGAAGGCCAGTTCGCAGAGCGGTGACAGCGGCACCGGCGGCACTGAGCTGGAGCACGAGCTGGAACTTGATTTGGATCTGGATCAGGATGAGGAAGAGCACGACGGGTGCAGTCAACTGAGTCTCAGCTACTCGCAGCTCAGCAGCAGCGGCTGCGACGAGGCAGATGCCGATGACGAGGCAGCAGCAGCAGCAGCAGCAGCCACAACATCAACAGCAGCGGCAGCAGCAGCAACGCAAGCGTCGCAGTTAGCGTCACGTTCGCTAGCTGTCGATGTTGCTCTGCAACATGTTGCAGGCGAACATCGACGACGCAACATGTTGTCGCTGTACTCCTCCTCCTCCGAGGAACAGCTACACTGTCGCATCGGCGACATCACACTCATGGACGACACCTACTCCAACTGCGATCCACAGAACGATGCGGAGCGAATGTTTCTCCAAATTGTTGGCATGTTGCGCGACGAAAACGAGGTTTGTGCATTGGCTAAGTGCCGCTTAACAACATGTTGCAGCGCTCGACTGCATGAGTGTGTGTATATGCTATGTATATGCTATGACCACACTCTTGCATAAGTGGTTTAATAAGCAGCAATATTTAAGTCATATAGTTTTAATTAAACGCATTCCTTAGTGAATAACTTGATTGAAGTTTGGCCACAGCTCATAGTGGCGTGGCCATTGCTTTGCCTTAATTTCCAACATTAGACGAGTTGAAGGAATTAAATATTAATTAAATATTCCGTTTATGGATTGACATCAACAATTATTAATACTTCAATAGCATTTATATAACAAAATTATTTGCATTTACAAAATATTTAAGTGGTTGCAATCAAAGAATTTCCAATTTGACTAATCTAATTGGAATATAATTGCAATTGAAATTGTTTCAAGGGATAAGTATATTCTAAATGTATTTAGTAATAATGTTGTTTATATTTAGTTTGCGAGGGTGGATTAAAATGTTTCCATAATGATTAATTGAGCTCAAATATTTGTATACCTTTACCTTTAACATAGTCTTAAAGGCAATAAGACCTGCAATTGCTAGCTCCAGTTTAGGCTGGCAACTTCTCGGCCCACCCTCTCATGCATTTGTATTAAGCCAACTCCATGCTGGAATTGCTTGGTTCGCCCACTCGCCATTTCGCCGAGATGCCATAGAAAGTATGTGGGCAACTTTTGTGGCTTAGCTGGCCAGTGGTTGGCCAAGATGTGCGAGTCGCTAAAGTTGCTACTAAAGCATAATTTGAAGCAGGTTGAATGTATTTTTTGAGCATTCGCTTTAAGCGCACAAAAGACAGGCGAAACGCCGCCCAGCTGGCCGCCATGTTGCCTTTACAAGGATTCCTGGCCCATTCTCACGCATCTCTGAGGCTTTTTTGCTTTGTTGCCATTGATTAAAACTGCAAAAGTTATACGGGCTTCTAGACAACGTTCCTCAGTGGTGCATTGCCCTGCAATCGAGCGAGCGGCTTGCCATATCGGGCTGCTCTGATATCAAACAGCTGCTTGTCTTTGTTGCCACTAATTAGGGCGACGCCAGCTGGGACAGGTGGGTGGAAGCTTGGGCCATGTTGCATATTATTTGTAAACATCAAATTATTGATTGCCGCTGCGAACTGCTCGCGGCAAAGTACCCAACGTCGTCTCTTTGGTTGCCTTTGTTGGCGTTGTTGCAATTGCCCTCTTTTGGCTAATTAAACAGAAATGCAAAGCGCTCGCTTCGGTTGTTGTTGCGGCGCTTCTTTGTGGCAACAAATGCGCAATTAATTGCAACTTCAGAACATGTTTACACTTAATTAGCCAAAGCACAAAACTTTCCAGCACAAAAGAAGCAATTGAAAAATGTTGCCATGTTGCAACAGGAAATATTCATAATTGAGAAGCCCCTAAAAGCAAAGCATGTTTTGCAACATGAAAGGAAGTCTTCTTCTCATAATTGAATAACGCAATAGATGCATGTAGAGAGGCAAACACAATTAATCTCATAAACCGAATCCTTTCAAAATTCCCATTGTAAAATTAATTTGCAAACTTTTAAAATGCAAACTATGTTAAAAGCAAACAAAGCACGTGAATAACATCATATTGGAAGTTGCTGAAATGTCTAGTAAAAGTTAAAATGGCTTTCATGGCAGCACTATGTCCGCTCAACTGCTCAACTGTCTCTCATGTGCACCTTGGCGCCCGCCCAGACAGTTCGAGACAGTTCAACACATGCAAAATTGCCTCAGCATGCATTATAAAAGGGAAACTTGCCTCTGGGCGCCAGCAGAAGCGCCAAAGTTTAAAATCATAAACACAAACTTTCAGAAAATCGAATTACAGTGAGAGAAAAAAAGTAAAAAGCGAGCAAATAACTAAAACTATAACTAAATGAAATAATAGAGTAAATTGCGAGCGTGGCATGCTGCATGCTGCATGCAGCCATTCAGCCATTCAGCCATTCTGGTGACTGTGGCATAGTTGAAAGTTGAAGGTAAATGCATTTTGCTTGTTGCATGCATTTTGCATGCAAAATGACAGCAATGAAAGTTTCTGTTGCAAACTCCAGCAGCCCCCACCAAATGGTCTGCCAAAGCGAGAATGATGAAAATGTGCGAAATAAAACGATGCCACTTGCCGACTGGCAACGGCAACGGTAAAGGTAAAGGCGATGGCAACGGCATCCCTGCACCTGGTGGTGGCAAGCAAGCTTGCTTCCTGCTGTCGCTTAAAAGTTATAGTGCGCCTTCTGCCTTTTACTGCTAATGAAGAGCCTGTTCAAAGAGAGACAGAGAGGGAGACAGAGGCGCTGACATAAAGGCAGCATAAATACAGACTCTGGTTAACTTATGCCCAACTGTAAATGAAGGCTCGCTTCATTGGAGTCGTACAACGCCACATTACCGCATTATTGGCCCCAACAATGTGTACAATGTGGCGTATGCGTAATGTGACGCATGCGGCAGCCACACACAGAGACCTTTCAGATAATTAAACGAGCCAGCTGAGACATGGCCCAACAAACAAATTGAGACAATGGATAAAATGCTTGACAATTTTGTGTATTGAGCACTCGAAACTTATTTAAAGTAATAAAATTAATCAATAAATGTCAGAAATAGTATAAGTTTATGTAGCACTTGGTCTTGAGAGCTAATTATGTTAAAGATAATGATTTTTAGTATGCTAAAATGTGTTCATAAGTGAATTAACATTTGGTTCTCTATGTGAATAGTAAAGTATTGACGAAATTCAATTTGAATTGAATTGAATCAATTATTGTTAAAATTATATATAACATAGTCTGATACTATTTCCGATAAACTATATTACTGCAAATGTTTAAGCTATCGATAACATTCAGCTGCTGGAAAATTCAATTAGAAATGGCATTTGCTCGCGAATCAACTAACGCATGCAGAAAGTGTGGAAGTAATTAAAAAGCTTTAACGACATCGCGGCTAAATATGATTTTCCTCTCGAAGTTATCATAAGTTCAGTGCGCAGGCAATTCCAATTGAGAGAAGTCTCATCCAAAATTAAACATTTGAATAATATGCTTAGATGTAGCTTCAAAATGAAATCAAATCAAAAATAATATGTCAAGCCAACTTTGCTCCATTGCAATTTCATTTTTCATTACTCTTATTTGGTCTCACGCATTAAACATAATTAACAATTTTCAGCTCTAAGTTTAACATTACAATTGTACTCATAAATCTTAATTTAATCTACCATCAATTATTTATTTATACCTCCATTCATTCCCATTTCATAAATCGTTTAATGACTCTTACTAATTGGCCTATTTCTTGACTTGTTTCTTGCAGAAAATGCGGCAATTCCAAAAGGTGCTGGAGGACTTGACCTCCCGTGTCGCTTTGGCTGAGCAAACACAGCTCACCTGGCAGACGCCCCCATCAGTGGGTGAGGCTAATGAACAGATGCATCAGCTGCAACGGCTGCGGGATAAGATGACCACAGCCAGCGCTCTGTTGGACGATTGCAACGAGCAGCAATCCTTCTTCACCGCCAATCAGGTGCTTGTGCCGACGCCGTGCTTGTCCAAGCTGGAGGATTTGAATACACGGTAAGTGTGCGCTCTCAGCAGCTCAGCAGCTCCTACTGACTGTTTCGCTATCTCCATTCTCTGGCTACAGCATGAAGCTGCTGCAAATTGCGATGGACGAACGTCAGAAGGTTTTGTGCCAGGCTGGTGCGAATAATGCGCACGAGAACGGGGACGATGGACGCAATACATCAAACAGCGGCACCATTGGGCCATTACCTAATTTGGGACAGAGTGTTAAGCCGCCCTGGGAGCGTGCCACGACTGCCGCCAACGTGCCTTACTACATCGAGTAAGTATTGCCACCTCCACTTAGGACAGTTGCCATTCAAAACTAAACTCACACCGTTTATCTGCCTGCAGCCATGAACGCGAGACCACACACTGGGACCACCCGGAGATGATCGAACTGATGAAAGGACTGGCGGACCTCAACGAAATTCGCTTCTCAGCCTATCGCACAGCCATGAAACTACGAGCTGTCCAAAAGCGATTGGGTAGGTTAAACCAGCTGACCCTAATGCACTCACTTAGGAACTGTCTTTAAACTGATTTGAAAAGTCAGGCACTTTAGTCAGAATCTTTGGCATTCATTATGTTATTTTGAAAGAGATTCTTAAAGATATCACAGACTAACAGAATTTACTAACTATAGATTATCAGACTATATATTTCCTTTATCGTCTGTTGAGACTTGATGAAAGAGTGAAGTGAGGTGTGAGAGACAACCAAAAAGGGGATATAGGGGGCAGCTGCTTAGGCAGTTGCAGAGACGATAAGAAATTTAAAGACAAAGCAGCTGATTCTAGAAGTCTATTTTGATTATTTATTCATTAATCACATATCTTAAAATGTTTTCCCAATCTCAGCACTTGATCGCATCTCAATGGCTACCGCCTGCGAGTCGTTTGACCGGCACGGACTACGGGCCCAGAACGACAAGCTTATCGACATACCGGATATGACGACGGTGCTGCATTCGCTCTACGTGACAATCGATAAAATTGATTTGACGCTAATGCTCGACCTGGCCATCAACTGGATACTGAATGTGTACGATTCGCAGCGCACCGGGCAAATACGCGTGCTCAGCTTTAAGGTGGGACTCGTGCTGCTCTGCAGGGGCCATCTCGAGGAGAAGTATCGATATCTGTTCCGTTTGGTTGCGGATACCGAACGGCGAGCGGATCAGCGTCGTCTGGGACTACTGCTTCACGACTGCATACAGGTGAGTGCTGGCTGTGGGGCAATGGAATTGAAAACATAATTTAACTAATTGTTGTAATTGCTTGACTTAGGTTCCACGTCAATTGGGCGAGGTGGCTGCCTTTGGTGGCTCTAATATTGAGCCCTCGGTGCGTTCGTGCTTGGAACAGGCGGGCATATCACAGGAGGCCATCGACGGCAATCAGGAGATTTCAATCGAGCTCCAACACTTCCTCGGCTGGTTGCAGCACGAGCCGCAGAGTCTTGTCTGGCTGCCAGTGCTGCATCGTTTGGCTGCCGCGGAGGCGGCCAAGCATCAGGCCAAGTGCAACATATGCAAAGAGTATCCAATTGTCGGCTTCCGCTATCGCTGTCTCAAGTGCTTCAACTTTGACATGTGCCAAAAGTGTTTCTTCTTTGGACGAAATGCCAAGAACCACAAGCTAACCCATCCCATGCACGAGTACTGCACCACGGTGCGTATGCTTAAAGAATTTGCCAAGAGACGATGAAATATAACTAACTGATTCTCTTTCATTCCACACAGACCACATCCACCGAAGACGTGCGCGACTTCACGCGCGCTCTTAAAAACAAATTCAAGAGTCGCAAATACTTTAAGAAGCATCCACGCGTCGGCTATCTTCCCGTGCAGAGTGTTCTAGAGGGTGAGTAGAGAGAGCATTGTGCACGCATTACTCTTTGACTAATTCCAATTCGTGTACAATAGGTGATGCACTCGAGAGCCCGGCGCCCAGTCCACAGCACACCTCGCATCAGCTGCAGAACGACATGCACTCGCGCCTGGAGATGTATGCGTCGCGGCTGGCACAAGTTGAGTATGGTGGAACTGGCTCCAACTCGACGCCCGACAGCGATGATGAGCATCAGCTAATCGCACAGTATTGCCAGGCGCTGCCCACGACCAATGGCAGCGCGCCCAAGTCGCCGGTTCAGGTGATGGCCGCCATGGATGCGGAGCAGCGCGAGGAGCTAGAGGCCATCATCCGCGACCTTGAGGAGGAGAATGCCAATCTGCAGGCCGAATACCAGCAGCTGTGCACCAAACAGCAGAGCGGCACACCTGACGAGTCGAACGGCATGCACCACTCCAGCAGCTCCAGCATGACGGGCCTGTCCACTCAAGGCGAGCATGGCCAGGTAAGATAGGGATTAGACTAAAGCAACAGAAACAATTAAAACTTTTGCTATTTGCCAGGACATGATGGCCGAGGCAAAGCTGTTGCGCCAGCACAAAGGTCGTCTGGAGGCGCGTATGCAAATACTCGAGGATCACAATCGCCAGTTGGAGGCGCAACTTCAACGCCTGCGCCAGCTGCTCGACGAACCGAACGGCGGCGGCAGCAGCGCCACCAGCAGCGGTCTGCCCAGTGCGCCCGGCTCAGCACTCAATTCCAAGCCAAACACGCTGCAAACGCGCTCGGTAACCGCCTCCCAGCTGAACACCGACTCCCCGGCCAAGATGAACCAACAGAATGGCCACTACGACCACAATTCAAGTGAGTACGGGCTGGCAGACAACATGGGAATAGGTTTAGAAATAGAGTTTTAGGTGTTCTATATGATAGCATATCGCATTTAACAGCTTGAGCTAAGGCTTCGATTCCTCTGCATCTATTTGAATATATTGACTAAGGGGTGGCCAAACAAGAGTGATACGATTTCTGATAACTATATATCAGCAGTTGGTCTTGAGCTGCTGAAGTATTAACAAGAGCTTAAGCCGCTCCTCTTTGGTCACTCTGTATTTGCATGACAATTTTTGACTGTATTCTTTAACGCATATATAGAGGGCATTATGCTGCCCGGTCTGAGCAACGAGCTGCAGCAGCATCCACAGCTAGCCAATCTGGCCGCCAAGCATCATCAGCACCAACTGAGCGGAGCTCTGAACGCACTGCATCAGCAGCAGCAGCAGCAGCAGCAGCAGCAGCAACAGCAGCAGCACTCTGCCCAGAGAGGCGTCCTCACCGGCAACGGGGGCATTGACTTACCCAACAGTGGAATGCACACGTCCGGCTATTTAGGGGACGACGGACGTCCGCCACCGCCGCCGCACTCCAGTCTGCTGCAGCAGCATATGAATGGTGCGGAATTTGTCGGAACGATTCTTGTTTTTTTTTTTGTTCGAGTTGAGTTGAGTTTTGTAGTTTGGTTTTCTCAGTTGATTCAGTTGTTTAAAGCGAAAAGTTTTGATGGATTTTTATTTCGTTGTTTGATTTAAGCTATTATTGCATTTGCTTTTCGATGTTGTCGTTTGTGCATTTTGTGTTTCATGGCCAAAGTCAATTTAATCTGAAAAACTAATGTGAACTTTCTCTTGCTTAATTCCCTTTACCATTGCCCACAATCTATGATTACAGACCTCGGCTAGAGCGTTTGGAATGGTATGTCAAAGCGGTAATACAAACATTTCTGTTGTCAACTATTCAAATATATCATGTTGAATGTTCTTATACTTGTCGACGATTACTAAACATGAGCTTTTCTCTATTTGGAAACAGAAGTAGCAGATAATTTGGTCACTGTCATTACGGAACAGGAAATCGAGCCCAACAACGAGGACTTGGAGGAGACGAGCAGCAGCACGACTACAAATACAACGACGACGACGACCACGAATACGGAAAGGACCTGTGTGGACTTGAGGAAATAACTTTCGATACTTACAGATGCAAGGCAATACTAAAAAGAAAGAAAAAAGAAAAACAAATAATAATAATAATCAGAAAACCAACTTAAGCATACTTCACTGGCGTGCAAGCAAATTCTAAACAGTATACATATATCTATATACACACATATACATATATCACTATAAATAATTACAAAACGCAACTTATACATATATAAATATAAATATACACACATATATATATATGAATATAAAAGGAAGGAAAGGAGCTGAAGCAGAAAGCTAAAGGTTTTTTATTAGTTACGAAAATATATCAATATTAAGTGAACGATACATATTAAAAGCTGAAAATAATGCAGAAATATTAAGTGTAGTTAAGAGTCTTATATAAAGAGAAATATCATAATCAATTGCGAGCACTGGCAAATCTGTTATAGAAGCACTTTTTTCAAAACAATGCAACAATAGTAGATGAAAACCCCACTTCGAGTTTCCTCTTGCTAGATATATACAAAAACCAATTCGATAGCAGTTTCATTTATGCGTTCACTCTGAACCGAAGATACTTTTTATTTCAGTTTACTTTGTAATTTATTATATATTCCATTAATGTGTATTTTGTATTATAATGTACGTGCTAACTGAAAGTGTGCTGCAATGTTTTTAATTAAATAAGTCATTATTGAACAATTTATGTTTGCATTTTAATTTTGTTTTCTTTATTTCACAGTTTTAGCTGATTTCATTTCAAAGAGTTAATTGCTGATTGAATATGATGACTAAATGGACCACCTTTTCGAATAATCTTTACTATCAAACCATAAAGAATACATATGATACTTACTAGCTAAATCAATATAATTCCACAAAAACTAAACTACTAGTCAAATTAAATCCATTAATATCTTATCTTATCTGTGCATATGATAGATGAAACCGATAAATACAACTAACTCAAAGCGCTTTAAATACCAAAACCAATCTTACGTGTTTAGATGTCTAAAGAAAATGGAATTCACATAATCACATACATAAATATCTATTTCTATATATATATATATATATATATCTGAAAATATAACAAAAGGTAAAATTAAAGTCTTTAAATAACCATAACCATAGCCATAAATATTAGCCTATCAAATAGATCCTGACCATATTTGAATCTAGATGGATCCGCGTAAAAGAGAATAGATCAACACAAAAAAAAAAAAATTAGAATTGGTGTATAAAATCACTAAATAAATTATCGACAATATAAGATCATAAATAAATGAAACAAAATTAAACTATATTTAATTTGATATTCTCATAATTTTAATAATTTATTAAACTCAATATTGGTTTATGCATATAATAAGATCTGACTATGGATATACCTTTTTATACACATACCTATATATACATATTTATATATGTAATTTCTCACAACTCACAATCAGTTTAGTAAAGCTACCCACTATGGATATATTTTGAACCGAATCATCAAGTGAAGTTCTACCAATAACCAATCAAACAGTTAAAACCCTCCGTTTCAAGTTAAAAACGAATGAACCAAAAGAGCTATAAAAGAATGCTTAAAACTTATTGGATAAACATATGAAACTATTAGAGAACATATCCTAAAATATAAATGTAACAACTTAAAGAATACAATTTAGATTAAGCTAAACTAAACATATATTCAATACGAATTTAAATATTTGCATATTACTCGAACTAAACATCAATCATAAAGAAAAATTCATATTCTATTCGAAATACTCGAACTAAAGCTCTGTCTAAGGCAAGCCACGATTTTAATTTCATGATCGCAACAGTAAACGCTGCCAGCTTTGATACAAATTTTCATTTATAAAAGACAAAAACTAAAAGAAAAATAATTAATTAAGTGCTAATAAAGATAAGAGGTGAAGCAATTCAAGCATATCCCAAAATAGTCTTCAGTGCATCAAGTGGTTGTCTATGATAAATGTAAATATCTTGTCCTATAGCAGCCAAGATATATGAATTATACGATATTAAACTAGACACAAAGCCAAACAATCAACGAAAATTATACAAATTATACTGCGCGCTATATTAGCTCCATAATTGGTTATGTATTTATTATACATATTCATATACATATATTTTAGTGTGACTTAATGTCTCGTATGCATAATAATTATGAAGCTTACTGATATCTTATCTAATACTAAGTTCATTTAGCGAAATTGTGTCCAATTGACGAGCATCAGCCAACCAGCCCAAAGCCCTTAGTTAAATGCTTAACATTCCACAAGATAAACGGCTTATTAATGATATCTCAGTAAGTTGCTCGTTCGTTTCGTTAGGCCGAAGTAGAGACGAAGGCTCCAAAATAATGATTTTAGTGGTAGCTTGTGTATGAGCACGGGCCAATTCAATTGTACCTATCTTTTGATACCGTTTACTACAAAACTAAGGACTATAATCTTATTAAATTGTATATCTCATTTGATGCAGCAAAGACCAATGCAACAAATATCTCTATACATATATATATATATAAATATATAATGATATAATTTATAACTTGACGCAGATGAAATCTATGATGCGTTCTTACACATTTCAATCTGTACTACAAATGGTAGAGACTACATATATATATATACATATATATAAAACATGCATATATACATACAGATACATGCATGCAAAAAACGTTTATAATAATATCAACAAATACTAATGCAACATTCATATACAACACACACACATACATACATATATTTATACATAATCAAATAATTATACTATATCATATAATACAAGGAAATTATAAAATTACTGAAAAGTTGATACAATAAATACGAAATAAAACACATTAATTGAGTTACTAAAAAGAGTTTTTAATGAATTCAATAATATGGGATATCGGACTGCATTTTACTTTATAGAGATATCTATAGAGGAGCTTACCTTTACTAATAAAACAAAATACTCAAAATGTTCGTCGTATAAGATGTATTTTTATTTCAAGATCAAAAACCTTTGCAGCAAATATACGTGGAATACAACAACTCATACCATCCAAGTACATGAACCTATATTAAGTTAAACTTATGAGATAAGCCCGCGTATTGTGAACAAAATATATGTATATACGTATTTCCAACATCCAATGACGAACACAACAATGGATAGAGTGGATCTTTCGGAGAACAGAATGATATGGAGTATATAGAAATGTATTGAGTAACAGGAATAGTTGTCGAGATGAAGAGGCAAAGCAAAGCAAAGCAGAGTACAGAGGAGAGCAAGATAAAGTGCTAGATCGCCTTATAGGTGCCAAGGGCTAGTCGAACTCAATGATGATAGTAGGCATGAGGATCGGCGGCAGGTGCAGGCAGGGCGGCTGGGTAGTGGGCGTACGGCGAATGGGCTAGAGCTGGGTAGGCGGCTTGGAAGTGTGCGGTGGGCAGGTGAGCGGGAGCCACGGGTATTGGTGCGGGTGCGGGAGCAGGAGCTGGTGCTGGTGCTGGCGCGGGTCCTGGACCAGCACGATGTAAGGCGGTCAAAGCAAAGGGATACGAGAGCAATGGCAGCGCGGCCTTGGGCACTGGCGGCAAAGGCGGTGCAGGCGCCGGTCCAGCTAAGAGCGCATGCGGTGCAGGTGCAGGTGGAGCTATTGGCTTGTAAGCCAGCGGCTCCTTACGCACAACTGCATTAAAGCCATGATGTGGATCGGCTGTGTAATCAACGGTGCGCTTGGTGCCATCGGGATCCACAACCGAATAGCTTCCCTTGACCACATCGCCGTGCCGTGTCTCATGCTGGCTCTTCAGGTCGCCCGTATAGCCATCCTGTATGTCATAGCCAAAAGAGTACTTGGGATCAGCATCGTACGGTTCCGGCGCAACGGGTTTGGGTGCTAAGAATATACGCGAAGATGAATTACTCAAATCTTGATTACTCTCATCACTAACTCACCTGGTGCCACATATTGCGGTGGTCCGTGGTGTGGACCATAGCTCGCATAGGTGTGTAAGGGTCCAGCCGGACCGCCATAATACGGTGCAGGTCCAATAACCCCAGCGCAGGCTATGCCCAGCGCAGCACTCAGCAAAAATATCTACAATTAAGATGATCAAATGATTAGCTAACATATAACTGACATTTTCATTTAAGCTTTATTTATAAAGTTTGGTTTTATTGTCACGGATTTCTTAATTGATTCAGGCATTATGTTAGCACATCTCTTAGCACATCTTTTACAATACTATTAAACTGAGCACATCGCACCTTTAGCATTGCAGCGCTTAGATGTCCTAGCGCGTCTCCTCACTTATCTATCCTTTAACACCACCACTTGGAATGTGGCCAACCGACTTTTGGATTGGATTGGAGCACAACGACGAGCGCACTAGAAGAAGAAACAACAACTGCAAACGTTTCGATGGCGTTCTGGCAATTTATAGTAAAAACTGGCGGCAAATGTCGCCTGCTTCACATGGCGCAAAAGACCAAGCGAACAATAAACTAATTGAAGATCAACGCTGAGAGACCAGTTAACAGTCCCGCACTGATCATGCCACATGGCGCGCAACAGCCAATAACAACAACAACAACAACAACAACAATTATATATTTATATATATATATAATACTAAGACTGGGCAGCCACCTGGCTATGAATTGAATCGTGTGTCTGGGTTCAACTTCGGTGCAGCGGCTTAGAAAGGTTATTCTTCCGCTTAGCCGATTAAAGGGACCCGGGTAGACCTGTTTGATGTTTGCCCTTTCACTTTTTGCGATTTTTGGCAATTGTGTGAACGTTTATAGCGCTGCACACCCAATTGAAATGTTAATTTATTATAGGCCAGGACTTTGACCAGGCTTAAACGTTTGTAATTAGTGCCAGCTCCATGAGATATTCAAATCCACATGAAATGGCAACCAGCAGTCGGCATTCGGTATTCGGTAGTAGCACCAACAACAACAGCTTCGCGCATGCGCAAAAGGTCAGACAGTCGACAATTAAATTACAAGAAACCAACTGCTTGGCTCCAGCAGCCGCCAAACAGAAAAGCGAAAGGTCAACTTGCCCACAGCTTAGGCAACGGCACATTTGTGCCCTGGCACACTCACATAACCACGCTCCACCTCTCCACCTCTCCTTCTCTGCACCCCTGCCAAGCCAGCTTCAAGCTGTTAGCCAGAACGAATAATGTCATTTGTATCATGTTCACTGAGTGCACTTAATTTATGATAGCAAATTTGTTGTAAGCCACAGATCTGCAAAGGTATCGACAGCTCCAGCCATTGTACTCCACATCCAGTTTGGTATGTGACAAATATAGCAATAAGTCGTGCCGCTATTCGATTCCACAACTGCAGCTCGAAGATTGTAACAATTGATCAAAAAACAATGTCGATTTGCAGTTTCCTTCTCATGCTTTGCATATCAAATCAAGGTTTAATGGTTGTGTATGGAAAAGTATTGTAGCAAGCTGAAGAAAGCATCTTTCACTCCACAAAGCGGTGACTAAGTCGATTAAGATATATGTGAGATAAGTGTCTATCAGCTCAAGGCTATCATAGTAACTCACTACTTGTGATTCTAATTTCAGAATTGGTCTAGAAGACTACAAGATCTAGTTGCTAGTTCATAGTAAAAGTAGGGTAAGCATTGACAGAAACATATCATGATGATCTACAATTTCGCTTACTCAATATATTAATTGAGATTTCGTGGGGCTATGGCAAGAACAGGTAAAGTCGCTGCTTAAAATTAGTAAGTTTTACTGTCCATTGTTGGCTATAAACGGGTGGCGACAGTCATCAGGGCAAAGTCGATTTAGTAACAGACATTAAGTATCGCTTAAATTAATCAAGCTGTCAACTTCTATTTATCATTCACTTTTCATTCGCTTATCGCAAGATTAAAATACGATTTCCTTATTGATTTTATGCCAGGTAAAACATTCTTTAAAGGTAACTCCAGTCGTGTTAAAAATGTCTTCGGCAAAGCACTTTCTCTACGCGTGGATAACATATTTTTTGGCATTCGGTGGAATCTTTGGGTTTTACTATGATATCGACATGGGAACTTTGATCAGGTCGCGCGTCTTGTGCATTTATAGTAAACTATATGGCGTGATTGTTTTGTCAATTATATATTTTCGGATGGTTATTGTTGGTCAAGTGCATCCGCAACCTCTTACTCAGTCCCACATAATGACATGTTTGGTGGGTGCTTATCCCTACATCAGACTGATAACCTTAACAAGCTGTGTGTACTGTGCACAGCGTTGGCAACAAAGGATATTTAATATGCTCCAGGGGCTGCTTAGGGCGGAGAAGTTTTTAGCCGAATCCAACTATTGCGTCACACCATCGGAAAAGCGATATCTACCAAGGTTATTCTGGTTCCGATTGTTCCTACATATCCCGCGATCTTTCATATTCACTACATATGTATTCTATGAGAGCGATGGACTTTTTATATTCTTCAGCGCACTTGCCTCAAAAGTTCTTGCAGACGGACTATTTTTCCTGATATTTATTATTATATGGAAAATCTGCTACACTTTCATGAAACTGCAGTCTTACATGAATCAATTACAGGCTGAGTCAATCCCAAGAAAGTCGAGGAAAGAGCAAGAAATGTTGGAAGTACACCGAATGTACTATAAACTTATTCGTATGATTAACGAGTTTTGCGAGGTTTTTAAGTATCCACTGGCTTGCCTATTGCTGCTCCTTATTTGCATGTCCTGTTTGACTGGATACTCGTCTAGTCGCCTGCTAGTTGGAAAGCCCATAAAAATTAATAACTCTGCCACTGAATGGCTCACAATATCTCTAACCATTAGCTATCTATTGGAGTTCTACCTTCTGACTCTCATCACTAACATGACGAGTCAACTGCATGAAAACACTTTGTATGACCTAAGGACTTCTTTCTGTGATTCGAATCTAGTGGAACGTAGTGTAAGCTCTACTATTCAATTGTATTTTATAATTTGAATGATCTTTCTTTCATAGAATGACTGGCTTGGCATGCAGCTAACATTGCAAAATACGAACATTAATATCTTTGGCGTCTTAAATATCAATCTGCAATTGATCTTTCCACTTCTAAGTGGCATCATACTTCACATAATATACATCATACAGAGTGACTACAATTATATATAGGAAAAGTCCTGAGCCTCCCCTGATGAGCGTTTTTAAACATACCCTGTAGCTTGTATCTGTACATAGATGCAGAAATCACAAGCACACATACATACCTATATATAAGTATATATTTCGCACTTTATGACTGCAGCAGCTGCGCTGGGGCTGACGTATAAGCTTCACAACGAGGATTTAATTATTGAATAACTTTTGTTTCATATACATTTGCTTGGTAATAATAAAAGTCTGTACACTTTGAAATTCGTTTTCTTTATTCCAATTTGTGGGAATGGAGGGAGGTGTGCAATATCCGTACTATTCAAATCTTTGGAATCATCACAGGCATCTTCAGTTCTAAAGTTTTAAGCTAATGATTATTTGTGGTAATAAAGAAATGAAATGAGTAATCGGAAAAGGAATATGAGTCTATACATTGTGTATTGCCTGAATTTGCCATTGCAATGAGTTCACTGTCACTGAAAAAGTACAAATTAATGAATATAATTCTATTTTTAATCAAATCCCGGTTGAATTAGAATATAGGACAAAACTTACAATTGATAATATAATATGGAAAAAAACTTACCAACTAATAAAATAAATAAGCAGAAGAAAGCATCTTCAACCTTCATTCAATCAAGCCAGTTCTGGTCAAAATTAATATTTTATTATATTTATTATAATTGCTTTGTCTCATTTCTCCATTCTCCATACATTGATTAAGAATATTTAGATATTCCAATTTGTAAAAAGTGCCGACTGTTGATATAATGTAACTTCAGAAAAGAACTGAGCATATGAATTACTTTTGCTTCATTCTCTATCCACCGATTAACCTGAACTGAAGTGAAAATATGTTTTATGATGCCTTACGAAGATTCGTAGCTGACTGAATTTTGTATTAGTTATCCTATGGATATGAAAGCAGTTGACGGTGTATTGCCGTCCCAGTTACGAAAGTGGGTCAGCTGTTTTTATTGGTGTAAAACAGTAAAACATGTGCCACAATGATAGCTAGCTTGTAATTTTACGGCGCTGATTGAGTGTTTAAACGGAAACTCTGAGCAACTTGAGTTAGTCCATAAATAAAACTTGTAAGTAAATGTCCAACTGATGAAAATATGGACTTCACCAGCGTACTAGAAACTTGCGGAGCATTTGGTCGTTTTCAACATGTGATATTACTTCTCTATGGCTATACGAATATACTCAGCTCCCTGCATTACTTTTCTCAAACACTCATCACATTTACTCCTGAGCATTGGTAAGTAGAAGAGATCAAGTTCGAGAGTTGGATTTAATGGTGCGCTACGTTTAGGTGCTATCATGACGATTTAAAGAATCTGAACTCTTCAGATCTTCGCTCGATATACGCAAATGTGACTCACAAGTCTTGCACCCTACTGGAGGGAGTGGTCAATGGCACGGGCATTGCAGCAAAAAGTGGACAATGCCAGGACTGGATATTCATGCGAGAGCAAGGCTACGAGAGCGTCACAACTGAGGTACTTTAATAATCCAATTAAGAAGTTGACAAATGTCTAATGCTTTTTACAGCTCAAATGGGTCTGTGACAAGTCGCATCACTCGGCCGTAGGTCAATCGTTCTTCTTCATTGGCTCAGTTGTGGGCACCATAATATTTGGAAATCTCTCTGATCGCATTGGACGTCTGCCAGCCTTACTGCTGGCCACACTGGCAGGTGCATTGGGAGATTTTCTCACCTCGTTTATCTACAGCTTTCCACTGTTCGCCTTTTCCCGCTTTGTCTCTGGACTCTCCACCGATACCATGTACTATTTGATGTATATTTTGGGTGAGTATTCCATCTACATCATTGTATAATAGTGTACTAACATCTCTCCAGTATTTGAGTACCTTAGTCCCAAGCGACGCACCTTTGGGCTTAACATTATACTCGCCTTCTTTTACTGCTTTGGACTGATGAGCTCACCCTGGCTGGCCATCTGGATAGGCAATTGGCGGCATTATTTGTGGTTAGCTTCGTTGCCCGCTCTCGGGGTAATCGCCTACCCGCTGTTCATCTGCGAGAGCGCTCAGTGGCTGCTCACCAAGAAGAGATACGATCGGGCAGTGAAGTGTCTGAAATGGGTGGCTAAGTTCAATGGGCAACAGGTGGAGGAGTCTGTGTTCGACGAGTTCGTGAAGTACTATCGTGAGAAAGTGAAAGAAGAACTCAAGCTGACTACCGATGAGGATACATTCATGGGAATGTTCAGGACACCGCACCTACGACGTTGCACGCTGTCCTTGCTGCTGAAATCGTGAGTTATTGCCCTTATCTGCCAGCCTATGGTTTATATGATGTGTTCGTACTTAGCGTCATCATTACACTGTCCTATGATGTGATCAACCGCAATATGGAGGGACTAGGCACTTCGCCATTCAAACTCTTCTCTTACACATCCATCAACTATTTACCAGCGGGCTGGACTATCCTGCTACTCCAAAATAATATCGGTCGGAAGGGCATGGCGTGCGGTGCGTTGTTAGTGGGTGGCATCATAACGACAGTGACGGGCTTTCTGATTGCCTTCTTGGACCCGAAAGAAAATGCTCTTCTGCTCGCCGTCATGATTGGCCTGGGTCGCTATGGCGTGACGGTCTCCTACGATGCGGAGATCCAATACGCTGCCGAGATTATACCGACTAGCGTACGGGGCCGTGCTCTCTCCAACATACACGTCGTTGGACTGGCCTCCAACTCGCTAGTGTTCTATGTGATCTACTTGGCCAAGTTCTATAAGCCCTTGCCATCGATATTCATAAGCTGTTTAATGTTCATCGGCGCTGGCTTGTGTCTGACTCTTCCAGAAACTTTAAACAGGTAAACTACTAGTTGACTCACCTTTTGAGTTATTATTGTTTCATTTAAAATGTAATTTTCTGACTTTTAGAAAGCTGCCGGAAAATCTGGCGGAAGCAGAAAGTTTCGTTATGCAAGAGCCTGGTCAGTGCCTCTCATTGTTTTCCAAACGAGAAAAAATCTCATCGACAACACTTTAATGTTTTTTTTTTTTTAGCTTAAACTTTGAAATTTATTTTGCAATATACGAAGTACACACATACTATGTATGTATTGTGTGCTGACAGTCAATATATATAATTTGATTGGGTGTCGAACGAGATCCTCGCAACAAATTACTCGGCAATTTTAATGATTAGATCGACCCAACTATTTATATGAATACTAATGGAAAATTCAACTGTTTTAAGTCATGGCCATGCTTTAGACTTAGATTATTATCATATTTCGTGACTACAGTTTCCTATATTTTTCATATTTTTCAAGCTCTAACTGCCTTGGTAAACAATTGTACAAGACGAGCTAGAATAGTTCCAAACTGACTCAATATTTGTTGTGACTGACACCTGATTAAACAGCCATACTATTATTTGTAATGACACGCATGAACACGAACTCAAACACGAACACGAATATTATCGAAAATGTTTCGGATGTAGTTTTTAGAAATAACTTATCTAAACATATTTTAGCTATAATATAAGTAGTTACCGATATATCAAAAACAAGTAAAAGTAAAAGTTTTTAGGTCAGATCAACTGCAAAGTTTATTAGTCTACTTAATGGGAATCATTGAAAATATGCTTAAAATCAAAGAATTAATATATATTCTAGCACATTTGAGTCATAACCAAAAAATAAGATTTTTGATTTCACTTTCATATATGTTATGTGGAGTTTAGCATCAATAAGACTTACCAATAATATACTTACTTGTTCTAAGTTCTTCATTTCAATTTTCTATTTGTTACAGTTCTCATGTTATTACTTAATTTGCTGATTTGATAGTGATAAAGAATATATATCTATACATATATCTATATACATCTTATTTGTTATTTGCAAGTAGCTTGTTTATCCGGCCTTGACTATTTGCTAATAAAAAAGAATGCAGCGGGTGGATGACATCAAATTGTCGAGTCGACACCGAGCGATACGCACGCATAAATACTGTTAGCTATATAATAACTGTAAACGTAGCGCATCGCATGCTAAATAATTTCGAGCTCGGCAATTTCAACGGACAAAATCTATATTTATCTATTTAAAACGACGCAGCGACCCATCCAATGCATTGCATTTGATTTCGGTCCGGGCCCGGGCCCGGCCACTCGACATTTCAAACTTGACTTCGGCGTGCTGCGGTTCGCGTTTCAAATATTGCGATTGAATTATCAACGTAGCAGCTGTTCCGGCCCCGTGTGTCCCGTGTGCGCGGGTTCAATTCCTACGGCCCTCAGCTGTTTTAGATTTGTTTCAGAAAGTCTGTTTCTTATCGTTAATTTTGGTGCGAGAAGTCAAAAACAATCTACGTAACCATTTCGTATTCACAAGCTGATTCGATAAGTCAGCTCAGTCATACTTTCAGCGTAACAAAGTTGGAATATTATTGAAGAGATAAACTGACTATCTAACAAGTGCATGTAATTGTCAGAAGTTGCAAATTGGATAGATGTCAACACAGCTTATAACTTAAAGTAAGAGTTTGACAACTAAAGAAAAGTATTTTCTTAATTTATCTCTCTTCTGATTGATTAGCAAATAATTTTAATATATATTCTGACTGAATTATAGAGTGTCATAATCAGAAATACTTTTTACAATATACAAGTATAAGTCAATATAAATGTTTATATATAACCTAAGATCAGAACACACAGGTCATATATATATATATATACATATACAGCCTTTGTGAGCGTCTACCTTTCGAACAGTTGGCATATATATCGGATGATTGTGAGTGTCGTGAATAATGAAGTATAAATTTTGCCAGTAATCATGAAAGAATTTCAAATGTGTGCAAATATATTATAATTGACCGTTTCAAGCCGAGCACACGCCCTTTTCACACAGCTTAGTAAAATCTGTCAATCTGAAATTATGGAATTGTTTTTTTTTTTTCTTTTTACAAAGATGAATCATGACGCGCATTTAAAACGCTAATTGGCTATACTAATTAAGAAAAATTGGCGCGACGCTCCATAAGGCTGATTAAATTAAGTAGATGTAAGGCATATTCTACAAGTGTTTTCAGACAGTCAGGCCATTGGCTTACCAGGGATAAGCTCAGAGAGAAGAGCTCCCCATTCAGCAGACAGAGTGGTACTTGAAGAAATAAGTAAATGTGAATATAGCTTTCAGTGAAGAAAGCGATAGCAAAATGCTTGAAGTGGACAAAATTCTGGAAAAGTGCGGCGACTTTAGTCGACTGCAATGGGTCATGCTGTTACTATTCAGTCTGATAAATGTGCTCTCATCCATGCATTACTATTCGCAGACGATCATCAGCGTCGTGCCGAAGTATTGGTATATATATGAAATGTCAGCGAATAACATGGCGTATACTCAACACTTATCATTCATACGCACAGGTGTGCAGATGGACTGGACCCGATGGCACCGCCACCACATGTATCCAGCTGCCGACCGGTGGACAACAACGCGACCAACTCTGCAGTCTGTCAGAGCTACCGCTATGAGCTGTACATGGGCTACCACAGTTTCAGCAACGAAATGAATTGGATATGCCGGATGGCATGGAAGCTGACCCTGGGCCAGTCCATGTTCTTTGTGGGCTCCGTGATTGGCACCTTAATTTTGGGCTTCCTAGCGGACATAGTGGGTCGTTTGCCCATCCTAATTCTGGCCAATGTCATTGGCATGCTGGGCAACTTGCTGACAATTTTCAGCAGGAACCTCACGCTCTTCTGCATATTCCGCTTTGTTGCTGGATTCGCCACCGACTCCAATTTTCTAATGATGTACATTCTAGGTGAGCAGAAGGATCTTGGCCAAAATTGAAACTTAACTTGAACAATTCTTTTGAAGTTATGGAATACATGCGACCATCATTACGCACTCTGGGCCTGAGCATCTGCATCGGCCTCTTCTACTGCTTGGGCTCAATGGTCGTGCCCTGGATTGCAGTGCTTATGGGCAACTGGCAAGGCTTTCTGCTTGTCACCGCGCTGCCATTGGGCCTGGTGCCGTTCTTCTATTGCATTGTGCCGGAGAGCGTTCAGTGGCTGATTTCGAAACAGAAATACGATAAGGCTGTGACCTGTCTGAAGTACGTTGCTAAGATCAATGGCCGCCAAATCGATGATAGCGTCTATGCACAGTTCATCGAAGATTGCAAAATAAGTCAGAAGAATATACAGACGACCAAGCCGAATTTGTTGGGACTCTTCAAAACGCCACGACTGCGCCGCAACACACTCATACTGTTCTTTAAATCGTGAGTAGGCCGCTTTCGGTTCATCTATGCGCTGCAGCCTGTATCTGTTCGCTCACCCTCACACAGCATGGTCATTACCCTGTGCTACGATGCCGTCTCTCGCAACGTTCAAGGCCTTGGCATTTCGCCATTTGTGATGTTCACACTGAGCGCTACCACAATTCTGCCCGCCTGCCTGCTGATCATTGCTCTGCAAGATCGCATCGGACGCAAGGCAATGACTTCCATGTCGCTGCTCGTCAGTGGCATTTTCATTTCGGTAACGGGCATTGTTCTCTTTACCACTGCTACCGCCAGTAAGAGTAAGTCTAAACAAAGCTTTTATACTAACAAACCAGTTCCAACAGCTTCACAGAGTGAAACATATTTGTACACATTTCTTATCGTTTCCTCAACTCTTGCTGAGATTTATCAACTAGGCTAGCTAGTCTATTATATTTGCACATGATATTAACGCTCTCAAGATTTCTTCTTGAAGACAACTAACTTTTAGTTTATAATTTTCCTTAGACGAACTATGCTAATGTCTAGCAATCGGAAATCGAATCTAATTAATGGTTTTTTCTACTTCATTATCTCAACAGAGGCCACCTTGCTGGTGACGCTGTCGGTGATTGGACGCTTTGGAGTCACGGTGGCCTACAATTCGGGCGCCCAGTACGCGACGGAGCTGATTCCGACCTGTGTGCGAGGCCAGGGCGTGGGTGCTGTGCATGTCATGGGCTATGCCTTCACCTTCCTCAGTGTGTACATATTGGACACGCGTACAGTATTCGCGCCACTGCCGGAAATCATTCTGGGCGTAATCTCTTTGTTGGGCGCTTGCCTGACGCTGCTGCTGCCGGAGACGCTGCATCGCACGCTGCCCGCCAGCTTGGAGGACGCTGAGAAGTTTGGCATGAACGAGCACTGGTACACCTTTAGCTGCTTGCAGAAGCGCACACAGTCGGTGGCAAGACTTGCGCCGCAACGTGGCATGACGTTGTCCAATTCCAACAATTCATCAGTCTACTTTTAGGGCAGAGCATGATAGCTATTATGCATTCGGAGTCTACACAGCATTAGCATACTTTTAGGCTTTAATTTATTGTGGTAAATTTAGTATTTTAAGTCCAAGTTTGTGTGTAATAACAATTTCAAGTCAGATTCATTGCTTTAGCATAATATCGTGTACAAATACATTTAGCTATATAATCGAATATATTCATAATATAAATGCCTCGCAAATAGTATTTGGCAGCCATCATTTAAGTTGTCCATCAAATAATCAAATAAAGATTGGATGCAGCGCTTCAAAAGGTTTGGAGTACGGATGGGCTAATTCGACTGCAGAATCGGATGCAGACAACTCATCGCGTCTATATATGACATCTGTTATATGATCATGTATCCGCGTGACTCCTTCAGGCCGTTGCTCGATATCATCTAGAAGAGATTGAACGAGCCCAGATAGTAATATTATTTAAACAGCAACCAAATAAATGGAAGGGAAATGATTTCAATCACACACTTCAATTTATTTTCAAATATTTAATATACATATATGTATGAATATTAAGCACAAAAAAGCGATAAGTATAATTTATTTCAACAGCAGTTCATAGTTGATCCTCATGATGAATAAAATCTGAAGTATAATACCACTTACAATTGGAACAACCAATTGAAAATTGATATTCAAAACGCCAAAGACTTTGATGTTCGTATTTTGGGTTCTCAGCTGCAAGGCAAGCCAGTCATTCTGTGAAAGAAAGATCATAAGATTTAATCCAAGCATAAGACTTAATCCAAGTACATACACTAAGTTCCACTAGATCCGATTCAGAGGATGAGTTTCGTAAGATATGCAACAAGTTTTCATGAACCTTACCAGCTACGTCAGATATTAGAGCCAGAATGTAGAGTTCGAACAAATAGTTGAGGTTCAAAAATAAAATAATCCATTCAGTGGAAGGGCTCAATATTTTTATGGATGCTCCTGCCATAAGTTGACAATATGAATATCCCCAAAAATAGGTAGTGGAATTTAGGTGGAGAAAAAAACAAGCCAGTGGATATTTGAAAACTTCACAGAGTTCGTTCATCAGTCGAATAAGTTTATAGTACATTCGATGTACTTCCAAAATTTTTTGAACTCGCCTTGGCTGCCTTGGGATTGGCTCAGCATGTAACTGATTTATGTAAGACTGTAGTTTCAAGAAAGTATAACAAATTTGCCAGATAATATTAAATATTATGTAATAAATGCCTTCAATAACAAGCCGCGTTCCAAAAAGGGTACAATATTTACAAATTTCATCTTTTTCATTGAGAATATATTTAATGAATATTAAAATTCGTGGCATAAGTAGCAACAATCTGATCCAGAATAACCTTTGCAGATATGGCTTCTCCGATGGTGTGACGCAATAGTTAGATTCACTTATTAACTTATCTAACCTAAGCAGATTGTGAATCCGATTTAATATCCTTTGTTGCCAGCGCTGTGCACAGTAAACGCAGCTCATGAAGGTTATCAATCTGCCGACAGGATAAGAAGCCAGCATAAGACTCATTTGCTGAGATTGCGCAACAAACGATGGACCGATATCACCGTAGGCAATTGCCTTAAGAAGAGCA
The DNA here is from genome assembly GCA_037075265.1 of Drosophila nigricruria. Taxonomy (NCBI): domain Eukaryota; kingdom Metazoa; phylum Arthropoda; class Insecta; order Diptera; family Drosophilidae; genus Drosophila; species Drosophila nigricruria. The sequence goes on from JBAMCI010000035.1 coordinate 13,375,478, forward strand.
CACAAAAATAAAAGGCAAAACACTCGACCGTAAATACACAAGACACGCGACTTTAGCGTTGTACCCGTGCGGACATCGAAGTAGAATGCAATGATTCCACAGAAGGCCAGAAAATATGTGATCCACGTGTAGACGAGGTGCTTTCCCGAAGACATTTTAACCACGACTGCAAGTGAATGCATTAACTCACAGGTAATCGATTGAGTCCTGAGGAAAATGGAAAATAAATTGGAAATGACAGCTTGTTAAATCTAGCAGTCACTTGTTGTCTTGCACTACACTGAGAGCGCTCAAGCAATTGACAGTCGCCATATCATTCCAATCAGTAAACGGCTTGTAACTTTTTCCAATTTGATATGCGTTGAATTAAATATGAATCGAAGTACTCAAATAGGAGTGGGAGTGTAGGAGTGCAAGAGTGATGCTGTTAACATGAAGGGGCAGAGGAGTACTAAAATTAGAACAATTATCGTTATCTTCGTATACCTTATGAGACACTATATAACGAATTTTTCAGATATGCTTTAATATTTTAGTGGGAGAAGAATTATTCTTCTTCCTCTGCCTGTCACATAAACTTGCACGAACGCCATATACCCTCATTATTCACTAAAAGCGCTAAAAGCTGTACAAAGTTGATTGCCAAATATCTGCTAACAATTGCTTTCAAAGCGCAGCACAGAGGGAAACTGCACTGAAGCTTTATGTTAGAAAAGCTTTTACTGTTAGTGAAGCCATGTGAAAGCAAGCAAGGAATGCTTTGGGTGCTGTCATCGTCTAATACGAATATTTCTGTATGTACATAACAGAGCTCTGTTAAAAGCAGTGCTCTGATGCTGTTGCATAACAGAGGGCTGTTAAAAGCAGCGCTCTGATGCTGTTGCATAACAGAGGGCTGTTAAAAGCAGCGCTCTGATGCTGTTGCTTTAACATTTACATGGAATACGTATATAAGTCTGTCGTAAAAGAATGTTAATTAGCAATCGCTCGTCTTTTGCTTGTAAAAGTGATTGAATGGATGAGTTAAGTAAACTATTGAACCTATGTAGCGATGAGTGAACGATCGGGTCACTTTAGTGTTTCGGTCTAGTAAGTATATCAACAATTATATATTTCTTTAGCAGGCAAATATGTCAGTAAGATTACAATTGATTGCAATTAAAATACCTAAACATTTCAATTAACTTTTAAATATTTATATATATATGTATCAATATTTTAAGCATATTAAGCACAAAAAAGCGGTAAATATAATTTATTTCAACAGCAATTCATAGTTGATCCGAACGACGTATAAAATCTGAAGTATAATACCACTTACAATTGGAACGACCAATTGAAAATTGATATTCAAAACGCCAAAGACTTTGATGGTTGTATTTTGGGTTCTCAACTGCAATGCAAGCCAGTCATTCTATGAAAGAAAGCTCATTAAATTATAGCTTAAGACTTAATCCAACAACATACACTACGTTCCACTAGATCCGATTCAGAGGATGAATTTCGTAAAATATGCAACAAGTTTTCATGAACTTTACCAGCTACATCAGATATTAGAGCCAGAATGTAGAGCTCGAACAAATAGTTGAGGTTCAACAATATAATAATCCATTCAGTGGTAGGGCCCAATGTTGGTATGGATGCTCCAGCCATGATGTGACAATATGAATGTCCCCAAAAATTGGTAGTGGAATTTAGGTGAAGGAAAAAACAAGTCAGCGGATATTTGAAAATTTCACAGAGTTCGTTCATCATTCGAATGAGTTTATAGTACATTCGATGTACTTCCATAACTGTTTTCACTTTCCTTGACATTCCTGGCATTGGATCAGCATATAATTGCCTTATGTAAGACTGCAGTTTCAGGAAAGTATAGCATAGTTGCCAGATAATAATAAATATCAGAAAATATAACGCATCTATAATTAGTCGCGTTCCAATCAGGACGGACAATTTGACAATTTCATCCTTTCCAATGAGAACATGATTAATGAATATTAAAATACGTGGCGTAAGTAGCAAAAATCTGGTCCAGAATAACCTTTGTAGATATGGCTTCTCCGATGGTGTGACGCAATAGTTAGACTCAGTTATTAACTTATCTAACCTAAGCAGATTGTGAATCAGATTTAATATCCTTTGTTGCCAACGCTGTGCACAGAATATGCAGTTTATTAAGGTTATCAATCTAACGATGGGATAAGAACCCAACATAAGAATCATTTGTTGGGAGTTCATAACGAACGATGGGCTAATATTACTGTAGACAATTGCTTTAAGAAGAGCACACAAAAATAATAGGCAAAGCAGTCGACCGTAAATACACAAGACTCGCGACTTTAGCATTGTACCCGTGCGGACATCGAAGTAGAATGCAATGATTCCACAGAACGCCAGAAAATATGTGATCCACGTGTAGACGAGGTGCTTTCCCGAAGACATTTTAACCACGACTGCAAGTGAATGCATTAACTCGCAGGTAATCAATTGGTAAGGCGCATTGAAGCCTTCTGTAAAGTGGAAAATGAAGCGGAAATGACAGCTTGTTTTATCTAGCCGTCACTTATTGTCTTGCACTGCCACAGCAGTGCAACAAACAGCTTGCGTCGACATATCATTCCAATCAGTAAACGGCTTTAGTTTTTTCCAATTTGATTTGCATTAAATTAAATATTAATCGAACCACTCGAGGAGGAGTTGGAGTGCAGGAGTGCAGGAGTGCTGCTGTTTGCAGCAAGGGGAAGAAGAGTATTCATAAAATTCAAACAATCGTAATATTTGTATAATTAACGAGATCATGCATGCCAACTCTTCCAGTTATGCCTTAATATCTTGGTCACAGGGGATTTTTTCTTTCTCTTCCACCTGTCACAAAAGCTTGCGCAAATCCACATACCCTGATTACTCAATACTTTTATGTTCTTGTATTACGTAAAAGCTTTAATAACATTGAGCGCATTGAGAAGCTGCACTTATGATAGAAAAGCTTTTAAAGTTAGTCGGGCACTGTTACGAAAGCTTTAGTCAGGAAAGCTATCAGCTAATTCGAATATTTCAATGCACAAGAGACTGTTGATGAAAGCTCTGCTCTCATGTTACTTTGCTGTTACTTTAACATTTCCGTACATACATATGTATGTATATATATATATTTGTACTGATAAATAAACTGAAAGACTACCCAGAATTGTTCGGATAAAAAGATAAGTTTTTTATATTGAAATTTTCTTGATTTATTTGAGTATTATTCAAGACAATTGAAAGTCCAGACTTATATCCATTTTCTGCTTAACAGAGCTAAAATGCTGTAGAAAAACTTCTCAATTCCAACCGATTAGGCAAAGCAACGATAAAACTGCTTTTATATTTGCAGCACTTGCTGAGATATTTGATTTTTATGAATCTTTGGTAGATTGTGAAGTTGTTACGAAATTTGATTAGTCAATTATGTTATGTGGACGCACCCGCTGTACATCTTAAATGTAAACTTAAGTACTTGCAGTTAACAACAGGCTGCCACGCCCCCCCACTCGAAGTGTGCCGCTGTTGTTGTTGTTGTTGTCTTGGGCAGCGCCGTTTACCTAAAGTTTTCCATTGACTTTGCAAATTTATGCAATTATGCAAAAGTTTTTAATGAGTTCTAAATAAAGTTAAAATTTCGTTGACGGCAGCGGTTAGCTGGTGTAAACTACACCAGGCGACCAAATGAAACTTTTGTCGCAGCCAAACAAAAACTTTGCCCGCCAATTGTTTGAAGCCCAACTCGAGTCAGGACTCTCAGCTTAGCGCTTTGGTAATCACAGTAACAACAGCCCCGCTATGGTCGAAAATTGCGAATTGCGAATGCAAATTGCTTAACTTGCTGCACTTTAAGCGGCTTAAGCACGACCACGCTCACGCTCACGCCCATGCCCACGCCCACGCTCATGCCCACCAAGGACATGCTCATCACGGAGATGATGGGCAATGTCAAGTGCTCAAGCGACAAGCGGCAAGCGGCAAGTGGCAAGTGGCAGTGTGTGAACTCATTTCGAGACGTTTGTCTGGCAGTGCCTTCATTACGTAATCCTAGCAGGGTTATGCACAAATAAAGTTCACGGCCATGGTCAATACGAATGCGGCTCACTTGGCAATTGGCTGTAGGCATTCGGTACTCGGAACTCGCCTCTTATTATGCATGCGCTTCCGCTCGATTTATGCGACGGCATCTCTGAGGGCGGCACTCAGGCCCCGCCCCACCAGGAACTTTATCAAAACCACTCACACAGCTGGCATTTTTCCACGAACAACAACACGAAGAAGATGAAGAAGAAGAAGCAGCCAGTACCTGATACTTCCGCTCGCTGGGGAAAAGAGGATGGGGCAGCACGCAAATGCGTGTGGCCACAAAATCCGTGTGATTAAAGGCACTCGCGTAAAAGGTTTGTTAATATGTATATTTGTAAAATGTTTGAATGCGAATTTTAATGAGCGACAGAAAGCATATAGCAGAGACAGCTGACACAGACAGGTGAGTGTGAGCGTGGGCGTGGCAGTCATAAATGCCGCAATCAGCCAACAATGCCTAGAACATGTCTTTGCCTGCTGCTCGCTGATTAAGCGTGAGCATATCTCTCTCACCTCTCTCTCTCTCTCTCTCTCTCTCTCTCTCTCTCTCTCTCTCTCTCTGTGTGTGTGTGTGTGTGTGCTCACATTTAAATAATGATGTGCAATTTATAGGCTAACCAAATGGGTGATCATTGCCCTGTGTTACCGTCGAGTGCTTATATAAATAATTAATGTGCTTGTGGCAGCTTAAAGAGCTTCAACTAAATCAGCTAATTAACTCATTTACACTCAAAATTTAAGATGTCCCTCGAGGCACACACACACACAGGCACACACACACAGGCACTCGATGAATTTCTTGTGCATATTTCTTATTTTGTTACAGTTTGCCTGGTGACCCGCATGTGTCAAGGGCCTGTCACCTAGGCTGCCAGAATCTGGGCAAAGTCGGTGCTGCGCGCTCGTGCGTCTCATCCAATAGAATGATACACGGCATTTCGACTCCATGGCAAATGAAGTGTCCAGCGGGCGTAGCGTGCGAATTGAATACATACACCCGTATATACCCCATGCATAGCCATTTCATGGACTTGATTAGCGTCGGAGACTTTGGCCTTATTTGTGTGCAGGATTTCTAGCACTGCTTGGCTTTGAGACGGCTTAGCCAAATAAATCACAAAAAAAAGGCCAACAATACGAGCCGACAAACTATGGCCCATCCGACTTAGTCAATATTTTTTCGAAATTTTCCACCCTCGTCGACTGCCACAAACAGTTTGATTGAGCCCCTGAATGTTTATCCTGCTGTTAGTTAAGCTGTAAATACATGGCTAGTCTTATACATAAATAGATAATTTGATACGTTGCCTCAAACAAAACAAACAAACAATGGCTGACCGGAGGTCTCCTGGCTACTCCTGGCAACTCATATATTGCTGCATAAGCATTATAAGCCAAAGCCCCAACTATCCTTTGGCTGTCTCTCCCTGTGTGTGTGTGTGTGGTTAAGGTTATTTCTTTAATAGCCCCAAGCGGAACAATAGAGAGCGACTCGGAGTCTGTTTCTAATTGTAGTTTGATTTTTATGCGTATCGAATGAACAAAAGTTCTACGATTTGCTCCAGCCCCAACCGCTTAAGATCTGAGCAGAACAAAGCAGAGCAGTAAATGGGCTCCTACTGGCTGTCCAATGAAACCTAATAGCGAATTGAGAACGTGCTCCAATACCAAAGAGCTTTGTTGGACGCCGCTCAGTGCTAACAAGACGAAAGGACATCGACTAATTGCGACCCTTTTGCTTATCTGTCATCCCACCCAGCTACCTCAAAGCTCTATTGGCCCATAAAAAGCGGAAGGCATAAGCCACGCTACAAAGGTTCTGCGTCCTCAATTTCTACGAAATGTGAATAAATAAACAACAAAAAATAAATAAAAAAAGGATACGCAGAACCAATTTGACTTTTGTGCATATATTGTATTCAGCTTTATTTAAAAATAAATTTGTATTCAGTTTGTCAGTTGGGGACAGCTTCGAAATACCATTTCAGCTGTTGATTAAATATTTTAAAGTCGCCAATTGAACTTTGTAATCGCATTTGAAATACTTAACTGACAGTGAGCTCTGTCTACTCTACATATGTCTGAGTTTTGACTCTCAGACAGGGTATTTCATAGTTCAGCACTTGTGGAACAACGAGTCCTATTTGTTTATATTATCACTTCAGCTGTGTGTGAGCTTTCAACTTTAATTTATACACAGTTTTTTCTGCTGACAATTGCTGTGTGTCTGGCCGCTTGTGGGTGGCTTAATTCAATTAACGGGTTTGCTGGGGGGCGTGGCTGAAAAAGATAGTGCAGGCAGGTTAATTTTTTTGTTTTTTTTTTTTTGTATATTGTTGCCAACAATAATATGAGCCAGCCCCACATGAATATTTATAAAACATTTTAATACTTTATTTGTCCAACTGCAACGTGCTGGGGCTTTGTTTATATTTTTTTCATTTAGTAAAAGTGTCAGGTTGATCTGTCTATAGAAGTCAGGCGTTGTCAACATACACGGGCTGGGTTTATTTGCATTTTGGCAGACACTAGCACATCTGACAGAAACTGAAAGTTGAAGCATGTTTAATTACTGACTTCTGCACTCTGCTGCTCTTTAAGAATATTTAATTGAATGAGTTGAATGTAAATGTAAAAGTGAAGCTTTTCCTTTATCACAAGCAGCCTGTTTCATATATATTAAATAAGAATAATATTATTTTTAAGCCTCTTTTAGTTAGCCTTTGTTTGACGTTGAATGTCTGGCAATGCAAGGCAGCTTGAAAAACTAACTGCAGTTGTGAGTCACATAGAAAACAAATGATGTGAATCGATTGAGAAACTTGATTACAAGTGAACTAGTGCAAAAGGATGTCGATGGCAGCAGCTGCTCAACGTATGAGTCGGCACTTCACATGTGCAACAGGACGTGATGGCAGCTATTTTCCTATGCGATGCAAACTTATGAACATGTTTATGGCTATGCCAGTGCGTTCATATTTCACTTAAGTATATTTTGCTAGCGAGCTCTTGTTGCTATTGCCTGGAATTGCAAATTGAAGTCTTAAATTTGCATGCGCTGCGTTTCACAATGAATAAATCACGTTCACATATTCCTTCCGTACACTCCCAAGAAATCGATGTTGTCGGGGCAGGCGCTCAAACTTATTCATCCCTTGAATAAATGGCCTCTAGCTACGTTCTGCTTATTATGATGGCATGTGCACACACACACACACACACACACACACACACACACAGTATACGTAATATATGTATGCATACGCCAAGTGCGCCGCCATCAAATTATTTCCGTGGCAGGGAAGTAGCGGAAGCAGCTACAAGAGGGAGGAGGGAGGACTTCGCTTCGTTTTTTTTTTTTAACTTTTTCATTTTTCCTTCGGCTACTGGCTGGCGCTCAATAAAATTTCAATCGCTTTATATAAATTGCAAATTACATTAAACAGATTATAGCCCCAGCACTGGCAGTCAACCTTAAGTCCTTCAGGCATCCTTCAGGGCCTTCCGCTCTCACGCTCATCTTGTTGACACAGGAGTTGTTAATTATTTGTGACTTGAGAGCCTGAGCTGCATGTAGCAGCCGTTGCAGCAACAACAACAACAACAACAACTTAGCCAGCAGCAACAGCAACCTGTTTATGTTAATAAAACACACGATTCATTGGCTATGCACATAAATACATGTACAAATGAAAATCATCAAGGAATCAAAAGCGAAATCCTTTTAAAGATTCGTGAATAGCCGGAAACAGCTTTAATGACGCCTCTTGGCATATTTATGGTCCGCTTTTATTTATTGTTTTTATGTCTTCTCGCAGCCTTCGTAAGAGATTTTTTAGCTCCTCTCCACTCGACCAGATAAATGCCTGTCTTAGTGGAAGGGCCTTGCGACTGGCTTCTGGGATACCCTTTTACTACACCCTATGTACATATTTGCGTAGGGTATATCTAGCTCTGTCGTGGGTTTGTCACAAGATAACAACTATCTATATTTTAGACTCGTGCTATATTAGACTAAAAGTTGCCAAACTCTTAAAGTGTCTGAAATTGCTTGCCCCCAACTCTGTAGGGTATCAATGGCTGTCTAGACTAGAGTATATTGACTTGTCATTCAATAAATATATCTATGGAGCATGTGTGTTTACTTGGCTGTATTTGAAATATGTTCCCACTCAACTGTCCTTTCGGGAATCATTTGCTTTTTGTTGACGCTAACGTCTGTGGCACATAGGTAGCCTTTTCACAATTTTTTTTTCAGCCAACTTGGCTCATTGACGCATACTTCGCCCTTTGAAAGATTCAATTCTTGTCATTCAAACACACATGTGAGCTCAGATATGGGAAGTTCTGTGTTCTGCACTGTAATTTGATTCTTAATTAGGGTGTCTTTTTATGGGTATCTATATAATTGACTTTGTATTGGTTGTGTTGACTGTAAAGGAGAGGCATTGATTCATTGTTTACTTTGTCCACTTCCTCTCATATTTTAGGCAATTCATTTTTGGTACTCTTTGTGACTGATGGCAAGTGCCATTTTCCCCTTTTTTTTTGGCGGCAAGCTTCTTTATTTTATTGTCTTTCTGTTTCAGCTGGTGTCAGACTCACAATTTTTATCAGATTTTCATTTCTTTTATTTTATTCAGGTGCCCACTTAAAGCCATTTGGCGTCGCGTTCGCCGTGCCCTCCATTTTGGTCCCTTAACAGCCCTCAGCAGAATGTTGAGCAGGAATCGGCTTATTTATTTATATATATATATATACATATATATATGTGTGTGTGTACCTGAAAAAGGGCCGCAGGCGTAGCTGTAAAAAGGCTTGCTGGCTCGCGACCCATTCTGCTTTTTTTCCATCTTGTTTATTATTGACGAACTTAACTCTTTGGGCTGTTATTGTTCTATTGGACAGCTGAAATTAAGATAAATTTCTTGCAGAGAGCTTAATTTATTTCGCTGGAATTGAGTAAAAATCTGAAACTTTTCGAGTAGCAACAACTTTGATCATTATGTTCTTTGGGCGAGGCAGCTGCTGTGGCAGTGCTCGGGGCACGTGCTGTCAACTAATGCAATTAGCTCAATTGTCATTTGAACAGCTAGGCACAGGGCGTGTCTGGGCCAAACATTGTCATTTCATAAAGTTAGAAACGAACACACAACTTTTTGCGACAAAACTCGGCAAAAGAGGAACGCGAAAAGCGACGCTGAATCAATTTACCGAATTATGCTCCAGGAGCAAAAAGAAACATTAATAGACAATTAATATTGATTGCGTATGCCAGACAGATATTAAAAAAAAAAAAACAGAAATTAAGAAGAAAATATGTCATAATCTCATTCGGGTTGGGCCCTATTAATCCGTCGCATATTTTAATTACATTTTGAGGTCGACCGCAAATGCGCTATTAATTGAAAAGTCCCGGGAAATTGACAGTCCTGACCGACTTATCGACTAATCGCATTAGCTTTCCATTTGCATACGGCCTCAATGAAGCGTTCGGCAAATTATACAAATTATAATATAATTCCATTACATTTCAACTGCAGAGCAGAGGCTTGGGGAGGGCGTCAGATTTTTTTTTTTTATTATCATAACAAAAAGCTAAACAGAAATCGTGTAAGTCTTTTTAAAGCATTTGTATAGATGACTTACAACATATTTATAAATAGATCTATGCTGACATAATTTTATATATGTAAATAACATTTGTATGCTCTTTGCCCAAGACGACGGCGAGGACAGCATGTTTAAGTCTGTGTATTTGTGCCTTGGAGGACATCGACTTTCTGGGGCGCGACATAAATAACAATTATGGCAAAAGTTATTAACAAGAAGTGTAATTATGTGATTTATGTTTAACAAGGCTAAGACGCAACTTTTTTGACTAATTTGCTCGTGTTGAGATTAGAAGAAACTCCAAAATTGTTCGACTATATAATGAGGATTTATATATAATAAGTTTATAATATATTCCAAACATTTTCAAATTTACTTTAGAAATCGAAAAATTCTACACATATTTAAGCATTCTATACAAATACTCAAGGGCAACATATGCAGATGCACACGCTCTATGGTTCCATGTTGCCCTTTGCAGTATCTGTCTCTCTCTCTCACACACACACATACGCACACAGACACACATAGTTGGTCGTACCACGAGCATGTACCATTTATCAAATGTTGCTTTTGATATTGCGCACATCCTGCGGAAAATTAAGACACTGCCTGGCACGCTTCCTAAGCAATTTAAGTGTCCATTTTTTATGGTGCACACGAGAGTTGCATGAGTGCGTGCTCACACATACACACTCACACACACACACACATATTTCAAGCTTCAACTGCTTATGTTTTATGAACTATAGCGAAAATATGCGAACAATCCATGCCACACACACACAGCCAAACAGAGTCATGTCCAGCTAGTGGAAACTATTCGGCTTGTGCCCTTAGCAAGCCAAGCTGTCACATTTGCTGCCTGGCAACCGCCGCAGATGAGGTAAACTGGCACTAGCTGCCACTTAAAGCGACTTGTGTGGCCTTAAGCCGCAACAGCTGGCTAGAGCAGATCAAATATGTTCACAGGTTGCCAGCTATGCTAATGAGCTCCAGCTGCTGCTGCTGCTGCTGCTGCTAGCCTCCTGATGCACTCACCTTGTTCATTTGTGCTCTTGTTCATTTGCGCCCAAATGCATTTCAATTACAACATATTTAAGGCGCTTCGGGGAAACGCATCTGACCGAATGCCCCAGCCCAACGGGTGCATTCATCAATGCGGGCCACTAGAGTTGCAGCTGCGGTCATAATGGACCATCGATAATGGAGCGCCAGCAGTTCATTGTTAAGCCGCGGCAGGGCCAGAGCCTGGTCGCACTCAATGGGACAACGGTGCGTATGGAAATCGAACGTATTGACGCTGGGCTGCACGAGCAGTTAATAGCATTCAATAAGCCTGTCCCACGTATGTAGTTTATCGACTGGCGCACGTCGTTGCGTACAGAATCCCACAGTTTCGTGTTGTGCAGCGCAAAGTGTCCTCAAGTACGTTCGCTTTCAGGACGGGAACATCAGCTCTTCGGTTTTCAAGTACACATTTTCTGTTTTCTCTTTTTTCTTGCCTTTTATTTCGGTGAGTCGCGCCTTTGTTATGTTCGCGCATCCTTTGGGGCGACTGTGCATAATTTAAATTCCATTGTTGGTAGTCGAGCGTCGAGTCAGGCATTTCGTGCTTAAATTACTTTGTGCTGCTAAAGCGCTTACAAAACAGCAGTCGAGCGGCCAGCAAACCAAGCTGCCCTCAGGTCCTAGACAATATCCTAAACCAGGATAAAGGAGGACCGAATGTGCGCTAGTCGGTTTGTGTGGCTCCAAGAGACTCTTCAGACAGCTAAGCTTGGGGTGTAAGTGTAAAATCTAAAAAAAAATCTTGATAATTCAATAAAGTAGAATATTGAAATGAAATTTTATGCAATAAATGTTTGAATACAATAATAAATTGGAAAAAGAAGATAGAGTTGTTGCAGTTGGGTTGAAGATATTGACTGATCTTATAACAACTTTCTATAAAAGTACTTTGTCAGACCAAAAACCTATCACAGCCACCTTTGAAGAGCAGAAACCATTGCATTCAATTGAAAACCTACAGCCAGAATACGCACATGTTTCTAAGAAGACTGCAACTGAAATTAGTGGAAAAGGTTAAAAGCAATTCGTAAGCGGCTGCGGCTGCTGCTGCTGCAACAGATTGCTGAATGGTAACACCTGAAAAGGTAAACGAGCGCAAACTGAAACACTTTGGGCATCAGGTGGAGTGGAATGGAGCTGAGATTGGGATGCGGATTCGAGAGCTGTGTGCTTGTAGGTTACATTGGCATGCAATGCTCGTGTTGGCGTTGAAATTTAATTTACACCTTTGCACGTACACAAACAACAACAGAGCCGTGTTGTTGATGGGCCTGATCAGCAGCTGGCCCATCCTGGCACCTGCCAACCCCCCACCCTGCCACCTGCCACAAGTTAGACCACGCTGCAGCAACAACAACAGCCACCGAGAATGTGCACAAAAAGTTTTCTTTTGCAATTTAGCTTGTTGCCGTTACCGTTTTGCCCGATTGTTGTTGTTGCCACTGAAATTGGCGTTGTTGTACATGCGTCGGACGTGGCCGGGTTGCCGGTTAGTGCGGTTATATTTGACTTTTACTCAGCTCGCTTTTGTGGTGGCGCTAATGCATGTCGATGCCAATAAGGGCGTCCCACTGCCGCCCTCATGCCGCCTGAGGCAGTGGCTCAGCCAGCGCCTGCACCAGGTACCCCTATGCCAGCCAGCTCCAGGCTGCCACTGTTTATCTTGCTGTTCACACCTGCAAAACTTCTGCGAGCATAAGTTTTTGTCTGTTTTATATGGCAGTTGGTGCGATGTGTCCTCGCCCGTGCCGCCCAATGCTTGGCAGCAGGCGCGCGCGATGCCTTTACAAATTCGTGTAAATTGAATTTATTGAGGCGTGCGTGTGCGCAGTTGATGACTTTGGTTGCCAAATTGGCTTCGAGGTATTTTCGTTTACGCGGCAATAAGCAATTTTTGACAGCTAACTGCCGAGCCACAATATGGGAACAAACCACCCAAGCACCCAAGTACCCAAGCACCCTTGACCCAGCCAGTGGTGGCCATTAAGCAACAGTTGCAGCTGCTTTCCGTTTGCTGCATTAGCTTAATTTGCTGGCCAGCTGCGGCTGCTGGCCGAATGAAAAATGCTCTGCGTTAATAGAAGACAACTTGTTACACGAGCGCGCCGCGCCCAAAAGTTATGCTACAACATTTTTATGGAATGCCAAGAAGCTGGCCAGAGCCAGCCTGGAAATGACTGTCGCCAACAGATTGCATTGAATTTGGCGCACAAAAAAAGGAAACGGAGAAATGCGAAAGGAGAAAGGAGAAAGGCGAAAGCAGAAAGTCGAAGGACAGCACCAGGAAGGAAGTCATCTTTTATAATGCCAGCTTAGAGTTTTGCCTCCTTCGACTTTTACAAAAGTTCTTTAAAAACTAGCAGCAGCGCTGGCCTTGTGACTTTTTGTTCACAGCTCTGAGCAACTTGTTAAAATGCAGAATTGTGATTAACATAATCCCTGGAAGCGGGCGTGCGACAGCTGCAGATGCAGCCGAGAGCAGCAAAAGGTTATTTAAGCATTTTAACAAGGGCCAAATGAATTGTAAGCACTTGTCGCCCCATCGCACAACTTTGCGTTTTTGTTTACATGGCTCAAAAATTAAATTTCCTGAACCAAAACACACAAAAAAAAAATAAAAACAAAAAGAGGAAGCCAAAAAAAAATATCACGCGTAACGAGACCTGCAAACCTGGAAGCCAAAAGGAAGGTGTAATGAAGTTTTGCGCTCAATCAAGTTTAATAAGGAATTATGCCTTGGGCAAGAGCAAAAACTGACAAAGTCAGCAGGAACAGCAGCAGCTACGCGGCGTCAAAGAGCATGTTAACAAGGTGTAACCAAATGTCGTCAAAACGGGGCACGCTTAAACAGAGATAGAGCAGGGGTAGCTGACTGAGAGAACTAACATTTGAGCAAGGAAGGTAAGCATTTCCGTCTACAAATTTTAGCAGGAAATGAATGAAATACTGGGCGATGCGAAGACATGCGAAGTGTATAATGAAGTATTATATGATAAATTCAAAGAAAATAATAGATAATGCCAATGCATGAGCTTGCACTTTGCATGAATGCAAATCTAAGTCTATGACAAAATTTACTATTCTTTGGCATGCGCAGAAATATATTATAAATTAAAGAATTAAAATAAAATATATATAAAGTAAAACACATCTTCCATTACATATAGTTATATTTAATATTTGATAACTTTATCCTCATCGAAATGCAGCTAACATTTGCCATTAAATGCCTGCAGTTGTACTAGTTACTCCCCTGATCAAGCTCTGTTCACAATAACAGCCATTTGGAGCGCTGTTAACGCTAACATAAGCTTAACAGCAATGCGATTTAGACTCCACTCGAACAGCAGCCAACAAGAATTGGGTGAACAATAGTTAGACTCTCACTGAGTGAGATTCAAGGTCGTTGTCTGACACATTTCTAGCTACAGCGTTTACATTGGCTGCTGCCGAGTCTCAGTTGGGCTCTGCCAGCTGAGCTAGAGCGTCGCGTCGCTTCGTTGTCCGGATGTGGGTGCGGTTGAGTGAGTTGCAATTTGAGCGGAAAGTCGTTGCCACTCGCTAGCTTGAGCCTTTTACAATTGAGTTGGTTTGGGTTTTTGCTCTTTGTGTTTTTTTTTATTATTCCTAGCTGCTGCTGCTGCTGCGTGGGCAATCGTTGTTGCCATTTTCTTTAGCATGGGCCTATTTTGTTTTCGGCCTAGTCATTTGTATGTCCCTAAACCTATGAGCGTACACACAAGCACATCTTGGGAGGGGGAGTGGGGGTTGCCCACTCTATCATCAATGTGAATGGCTGCGCGCATGAAAAACATTTTTCATCAACATGAATTTCCCGTTAGACATTTGCTTTGTTTTTTGCGTCCCTTTTCTTTTTTTTTTTTTTTTTTTTTGGCAGACATTTTTGAAACTTTTTGGCAGTCTTTATTATACTTATTATCGCTTCATACTTTGGCCGACGCTTAAATTGAGCAGCATTTTGTGTTGTTGTCTTCCTTTCGTTTAGCTTATTTTTTTAAAGATGATATGATATGTAGGCGTGTATGTATTATTTGTGCGGCAGCTGGCAAAGTTTTAGTGAGCACTTCACCTAAATGATGGCAATTGATTGGATTATGTTTTCACCTGTTTATCTTATTATCAACGTTGCCGCCGAAGACAGCCGAGGGCCTTAAGTCAGCTCAATTTATGTCTCATTCAGTCTCTTTCTAGCTCTTTACAAAGTTTTTTATTTATTGAACCCAAAGTATTGTTACATTTAGAATTTCAAAATCAACAGGGTATCTTCCAGCTAAGCATTCTCTCTCTTGTGCCACTGTCATCCGTTTAAAGTACTTTCGTTGCCTTTTCTCCTTTCTGAACCGCAAATTAGCTTGTGGCGTTTTATTTGAGGTTGCAAATTTTGTGTGTTTTCAGTGCGAGAGCCTTTCTCAAAAGGCTTGAGAAGTATAAATTTGGATAGAAGAGTCAGCACAATTTGGGTAATTAATTAATTAATGTGACACTTATTTATGCCAAAAGTGATAACGAAAAACAGAAGCTGGCCCTTGTTTGCTTTCACATTCAGAAATTGCTCTTCATTGTTTGTGTCTAATTGCTGACTAATATTTACCTTTGTATACAAGATTTAGGGTCTTTGAGAACATTTTTCCATTTATTATATTAAGAGCACTCGATTTTTTTTTCATTTTCATTTTCGTCAACTTTAGTTGATACAAAATACAAACTTGTTTTGGTTGGACAAGTTTATGCACTTATGTATGCGCAGCAACAACATGTTATCCATAAGGCAGGAGCCTCCCACTAAAAGTTGCCTTCATGGCCTTGGCTTATGTGTGTGTGTGTATGGATGCCAGGACTGCATTGGCTTGACTGCCTGCACTGTTGTACATATAATCCTTATTGTATTATTTTAATTTAGAAAACTAAGTTTGCTGATGGCTACGATGGAGAGAAGAATGCTAAAGGGCAGACCTATGTCAGGGCAAGAGCAAGGGCTGGGCGGGGCGGTGCGGGGCAGGTATCCGGAGTGGAAGTTAAGGCAAACTTTAAAGAAGGAGCAGCTCCATTTACTCATTGCTCCTGCGAGATTGCAGTTTGTATTCAATCAAAAAGTTTCAATTCTGTTTCAGCGCTCATAAAATGTTCGTGCCGTGCACATCGCCCATCTCCCGCTGGCCCACTGACCTCTTGACCGCCTTGCTCCTAGGGCTTGCCTTCAGTTTGCCAAACTATGCGTAGCATCGCTTTAATGACGTTGCCTTTGCCTGGAGTTGGCTCCCTGCTTGAGTCGACCGCCATTTTGGTCGGGTCTAACTTTAATTTGGAAACTATGTGGCTGCTTCCACATTTTCTCTTCACTATTTGTCTTCAGCTTTCTTTTCTGATATCCGTGTATGTATGTGTATGTGTGTGTGTGTGTGTCGGTGAGTGGTGCACGAATTTGTGGCAAATGTTGTAAAGAATTTAATTTGTTTTGAATGTTGACTGGCAGACAAGTGGGCGAGTTGTTTCTGTTTGCACTGCACTTACTAATGGGCAAACAGAATAACGCAAAATACTTTCATCAGTATCGACTGCGCAGCGAAAATAAAACCGAATTAAACAAACAATTTAAAGCAATAAATGAAATGTATTCCGCTTGATGACCGGCACAAAAATCAATTAAATCAAATATAAACGAATTCACGTGTCTGTATTTAGCATGCCCTACAGCAAGATACCCTAAGTCAAAAGGCAAATCAAGACATCAGATAGAATCGATTATAAGAATCAGTTGTTTTTGCTGAAAATAGTTAGATCAGTTAGATCATAGTTCATTGTGGGCTTTTCATTTAAGTTAAAATTATATTTTAGGAGATTATACTTTAATAAATTATGAGATAGATATAATAGTCTTTAATATTGCTCTATGAGGATGCTTTGAAAAACTTGAGCCAGACTATGGTAAACTAGTTCCAATCAGGAATGAAAGATTTTAAGAATAAGTTAAGAGCAGATGCCGTCATGTGCATTTTTAAAGCAGATCTATATCTTGATGATACAACCCTCAAATATACTCGGAAACTGTATTAAGCAGATCATAAAGTTGAGTCATAATCTGTATAAACTTGCATCGAATTGTCTGGGCCAAAGATATTATTCACATTAACAAAATTAAAACAAAAATCTTTAAAATTAGTGAAAACTATTTACAAGTTGTGCATGTAATATAAAAGTTGAACTAGTTTCATGAGGAAGGCAAACAAACTGAGATTGACTCACCTCAAGAATGTGATGATTCAGTTCGCAGCTGCTGCCTTCAGTCTCTATTGCATTTGACTGCAATGAAACAATATGCCCTATGCACTAATTTACAACGAGTTGAAGATATATCAATTCCGGTTACAAACCTATATACAAGTGTTATCATTACCGGACAGATATATATAAATATATGTATATATACATATATATATATATATATATATATATATATATATATATATATATGTATATATTATATATGTATATATATGGTCATGCTGCGAGCGCAGCCACAGCATCTGTCCGGTAATGATAACACTTATGTATATACTATATATATATACCATATATATCTATAACGGAAATTGTGAACATATAAATCTGCAGCTTAATGGATGTTTCGTTTATAAAGTGAATTCTAAAATGGAAATCAGCAACCATTAGTAGCAATTAAGAGTTTGTTACATGAAAAAACTATATACTAATGATTGAGTGCTGATTGAGCTGGTCTGTGAACTGTTTTCAACTCTACTCATAGACTCACAGCATTTATATAACTATAAGCCAGCTTACTGGCCCCATTAAATGTAGGCCACGCTTCAATTATAATTACTTATTTTATTTACAAAAAAAGTTTTAATTCTTCATCCGAATAATAAAGCCGAAGTAATTGGCATAAGAAGCTTACATTTTTTTTTTTAACGTCACTTCATAAATGAAATAAAAATCATTAATTTACTCATTTGAAATATTAATGAATGCATTTAAGGTTTCTGTGCCCAGCTTTGATTATGCTACTGTACGGCGTACAGCGTACAGCGTACGGCGTACGGCAGTGCTAATTAGTTCAGGCAACAATGGAAATTGCAAATGCAAAGGGAAATTTCAGTTTGAAGCTTGTTGCAAATTAAGAAATGTGAGCTTTGCCAGCGCGTGGCGGCAGCCTACAGGGTTTCACTGGCCACAAAATACTACACTATTGCCATTCATAGTTAATGAGCCGCAATGAAAGCTCGCACATGAGCGCCGCAACAGTAAATTTGGCTTGCCTCAATTCACAGGTATATATATATATATTTATATGTGGGTGTGCAACAGCTGCAGCAGGAGCAGTAGCAATCGCAGCCATGGCAACTGCCACGTGGCATGCAACAAAATTTTGTTTTACCATTAGCTGAATGGCAAAACATACTTCATTTTTGCTTTTTGTACTTTTGCTAGAGTTGGAAGTGAATTTCGGCTCCTGGGCAACACGGCGCGTATGAGCCATGCGCCATGTGCCATGTGCCATGTGCAACACAATTGAGCTGCGAATCCTATTCATTTAAGTAGCTGTTAAACAGCTCGTGCAACGTCGAAAGCTGCCTTCGCTGTGGCTGCTTAGCGGCAATTGCAGTTACAATTAAACTTAATTGCAGCTAAGCGCTGCTGCCTTCTGCTATCTCCCTGCTGCCTGTCTGTTCCTGACCCTGTCGCTGTCCCAGTGCCGGTGCCGGTACTCGCGAGCTCATTAAATTTAATGTGCATACTTCAAGTGCAATTAATTTTGCCGCAGCCCCAAAAATATGCAATAAAAATAGTTGCCAGCGCGAGAATGAATGGCACATCTGTCCCTCTGCCTGCCAGTCAGTTTCTCTCTCTTTCTCTCTCTCTGTCTGTCTGTCTATCTGTCTGTCCGCCGGAGCAAGCAGCTTGCAGCCCAACTATTTTTGTTTATGCTACCAACTTTAAGAGCACTTCCTCTGTCATGTCGGGCGCTAAGTATGCAGCGACTTGCTTCTTCTCTTCATGCATATTTATTGCCTGCTATACACTATCAGCTTGGAGGGCATGCAAATTCTGCAATTAACTATGATCTACTCTTCAGAAATATAGATGTTGCCCACTTAGCTAATAAAGCTTAAATACCAATTCAAAGAGTCTTTTAATATCTCTCTTTCGTATATTCAAGTTTATCTGATTCTCTTATCCTTATCATATATACTTAATGATTTACTATATAATACTTAGGTAACATTAGTTTGTATATAGATTTGTCTATCTTTATTTTGCTTTCCATTTAGTGTACTTATTTGTCGCACCTGTCCGACTTAGGAATACCCCGTTTATCTTGCAGTCTCCGCTGTTTGCTGGTTGCTTATTGAAAATAACTTTGCCAGGCACAACTTTTTGGGCTGTTGCGGCCGCAACGAGAGAATAAAATTGAGTCAACGTGCATGGGGCATGCGAGTAGCCAGCTGGGGATTTCGCATTGGAGAGTGAACGAACGGGCTGCAGAGGCTACGGAACCCCAAGTGCAGTAATTTCGTGCACAAATGCGCATTTTATTACCTGTCGCTGAGGTGGCCTGCTGCTGTCTGCCACGCCCACTGTCTGCGTGCTGCTCCCATGTGGCTGTTAAGTACGAGTATTTGTTTATTTACACTTTGCTGCCGCAAAGCTTCTGTTGACACAAACTAATACATACTATATGCGACTGTGCCAAGGACTCGCAATGCCATCTAAGCCATTATCGTGCGCTTGTGTGTGCGTAGATCTCCGACTGTACTCGACAGTCTATTTGTCTGTCTGTCTAGCTGTCTGTGTGTGTTTGGTCTACAATGTATGCGCACAGCGCTGAGTGGCAGCTACTTTGCTGATAGCTAAATAAAATCAACTGATTGCGTGGTGCGGATTGACTGGCGCTTGTTGAATTGTGCCACGCTCGCTTGCAGCAAAGGCAACCGCATCCTGTCACACACAAATGCAACAAATCAGAATGCAATCATTGACATTTGCGCTCAGCAAACAGACGCGATAATTCGGAGCAATGTGAAGAGCTGACAGTCTAACCTATGCTCGAATATTAAATCAATTCCATTCCATTGAATTGCAGATATTCAAATCCATATCCGATGTAAGATTTAAGATTTGTATTTCTTAGTAGATATTAAATAAAGACCATAAAATAGATCAGATAAGTCAGAGAGCTGCAGATGAGACACAAAATATGAGCTCATGAAGATTATTTTATATGCAACATAAATGTAATAGGAAAGTCGAACTCTTAGGGATTTTCTCTCATTTTCCTTCGGTCTATGAAAGCTGCACAAATAGCAAGTTTTGAGAGTTAGCACCAATGCATGAATACAAAAAATAACTTAAAATCTTACCCTCAAATTGCCATAAAATATGACGAATACGCCACTCGCATCAGCATCGGCCTTGAGATCTCGGTCTCGAGCTACCTTTTAGCAGTGGGCGAACCTTTTTAAAAATCCATTTCATTTTATTGTGCACATTTCAACTGGCTGGCTGGTTAGAGAGGGAATATTTCTGCATTATTTGACAGGGACTGGAGCAGAAACACGAACTGAAAATAATAAGAGCGCATAAATAAGCATGGCATTTGTGCCTGCTGAATATAAATTGCCAGTGCCAAAGCCTATGCTATTATGTTATGTTTCAGGTAAATCATGAGGAAGTCTTAAAGAGGCCCTGGACATTAAAGCCGCTTGTACATTGGGCAGCTTTGACTTGGGTTTATCTGCGTATAACTCAAGCTAACACTAGCTGAATGATGATATTTCAAGTATTTAAATATAAATAAATAGTTATTTAATCTAATGGATATGTCAGACTTGCAGATACCCTGTAACTATGGCTAAGCTACGACTAGTTGGAGATAATTTCCAGAATCTTAAACTTCCAAACAAAATTGGATTGACACATATATGTTGAAGTAGCTCAATTTCTTCCACTATGATATGCAATATATATTCCTTATTTAAGTAATACATATTTTGTAACACATTGTAGAAAAAAAGTGAGTAATGGCTTGTAAAAACCAACAATGGAGCACATGTGGCGCAGTGGATGCCACACGGCTGCCACTGCCACTGCTGCTGCTGCTGCTGCTGAGGAGGAGGAGCAGCAGCGGAAGCGGAAGCAAGAGCTAAGTATGGCAGCAACAAGCTCCCAATTGATTTAACACGCCAGCTGCAGGACTCCTTTCCACATTAGCTGCAGCCCTTGTATGATGAACAATGCAAGAAGTTTCCCAGCAGCTGCCCAGAAACCGATGTGTGGGCGTGTGAGCAGCGCCATGGCTGCCTGTGCAACATGTGTGCTTGCTGCAAAATATGAGCAAAATATTTCCAAGTGCCACGCACACATTGTGTGCAAGTAGCTAGATAAAATTTAAAATTGCAGCTAATGCAAAGTTAAGTTTACTGCAGTTGCTTGAAGAAGGATTACTTCAGCTCTCTCAGCAGAAGCCTCCATAATTTGATTACTTATCTATACAAAACTTGATGGCAATAAGGAGTAATTAAACTAGTTTAGATATGAACAGCAAACTGTGGCGAGTTTATTTCTTAAACATTTTTTTTGTTACTTGCTCAAGTTGAAGTCTGTTTAAGACTTTCAAAGCTGACAAATTCAATTGCAAGAGCTAAAATTTTTCAGATTTTAACAATGACTTTAAAGTCTGAGAGAAAATGCAATTACAGGCAATGAGACAGAAATGGAAAATCTTAAGATATTCAGGCCAAACGTAATCAAGATGAATGCTGCAATTTGTGCGAGCGAAGTTGACTCGAGGCTGTCAAATCTAATTTTGCTATTTATCATTTGGTTAACTTTGTTGCTTTCAGTGTGGCTGGAAGTCGAAGCGAACTTAATTTTTAATGACTCAATTTGAATTTGACAAGCCAAAGGAGCCTCGCTGCGGCCACGCCCACAATGACTTTCACTTTGTCATTGGCGTCGTTATGGCCGTTGACAAATTAGCACAACATCCGCCAAATCCGTCAGGCAAAACCGTCACTCTGAACCGGCAGCCAACATCTAATTTCGATAATGAAATTCGGAAGTGGCTTATAATTTTCATTATTCGCAACAACAAAGGCAGGCTGATGCGAAGCAACGCCAACAGCAATTCCAGCAGCAAAATGAAAACTCATAGAACGTAATTGCCATTTGCTATTATTGGAACCCTCCATATAACTTGGCCAACATAGGAATAGGAATGGGCCAGCCATTTCGCATGTTCATTGGTTGAGTCGTTCGAATTGCTATTGAAATTTGTTGGCATTGTGCCGCCGGGCAGACTCATTTGGTAGGCTCGTTTGCCGGGCTGCACTAATCAACATGGTATATGGATGGCATAGCCTTGGCCATACGTCTGCCTTGAGCCTCGTGCGCCAATTTGTAAATAAATTATATAGACTCTGACCACGTCCATAAAAACCAAACACATAAAAAGAATAAACCGAGTAAGTGCCAAGTGCGTTGGCCAAGTTTTGTTAATTACAAAGCAAAATTAATTGCGTGTAACTCCAGCGATTAGGAGCGTATCAGCCAGGACATAACGGCCGACAGCTAGACGCAGGCCGGACAGGCCAAGGAAACACCAACTCTGTCAGAGAGTAGCTCAGCTTGGGCAGTCATCATAAGCCTGACAATAAATGAAATGCTAAACAATGCCTCCGACTACTCATAATGAATAGAAATGCGCTATAAACCAAACAAAGCACGAGCGAGCGCCAAATGGAATGTTTGGGCGTTCGTCGTTCGGACGCAGGCGACAAAAAAGAAGAAGAAGCAGCTGAAAAACCACTTTGCATTTTGTTGCGCCTCGGCATTTGGCTCATTTGCACTTGCCGCCTGCCACTTGCCACTTGCCACTTGGCTGCTGGCAGTGTCCGGACTGCTCCACTGTCTCCGTGCTCCGTGCTGTTTGCCGTTTAATGTAAGCTGTCGGGTCTCAGCTCGGTCGCCTGATAATCTGCTTTTTATGGCCCTTAGCGTTGAAAATGTGCTCACGTGCGCTGCCTGTCAAGAAGGCGGCCAGGACAGACTAGGCCAGGCCAGGCGAGCCTCGCCGCCAACAGCTGATAGTTGAATTTATTCAAATGACGCCCAAGTCTGGACCTGGACCGAAGTCTGCACTTTGCTGCCTAACATCCGCAATGATGACTGTCAATGCGATTAATACCTACTGCATATACAAACAGAAATTTATATTTAGATATTATGTACATAGGAATAGAATAAGGCTTTTACCATAGAGCATTTTAATGGGCTGGCCCAAAAGATCAATATGCCATGAAAACGTTGCTTGACTCCATCAAATCTGTGCACAGAATGAGCTTAGAAGCATACTTTACTGAAACAATAATAGTATTCGAGTTGGAAACTAGACAAGGTTTAATAATAAACATATCAAGATTTCCCACTTTCTATGGGCTGACCAGTAAACTACTCTAGGAGCTATAGAAATTCGTTTATAGAACAAATGTCAAGCTACTTAGCTTACTTGAACAAATATAAATAATGGCAAAGTGTTTGTGATTTAGTGAACAACTCATCGATTTCATTCTGTTGAAATTATCAAACAAAACTTGATGAATTTTGCTTAAGTAAACAATACTTTTCACAAGATTGCAACCATTCTTATTAAGGCAGCGACAAACTTGTGAAAGAGAGCCGCTCTGAGCCGTAATTGTATTGTATTTAGAAAGACTTTATTGAATCATTCCACTAATTGCACTAGATGCCAGATAGTTTCCTCTCTGCGTAATCGCATTGAGTTGCAATGCAATAATCTAACTGGAATCAATTTGCATCGTTAGAAGCAGCCAGTGTTTGTTTTGTATTGCGGCTGAAAGCAATTACTGTTGATTACGTTTTCTTTTGTTTTATTTCATTTGCCTGCCAGTTGCTTGTACAAATACATTTTTAATTGAGCTATCTGCTATCAGTGCTAGAGCAAACAAGCGATAGACAGCTTATAGCCCCCAAGTGTTAATGGAAATTATTAATTCATAAAGTGCTTAGGATGGATATGTGCACAGTCAATATATGCTTGAATAGTTTGTATTTAGTTGTGGCTGCTGCAAACTCCATCATAAGCTGCCAAATTCAATCAGCTTATCGTCAAGTTACAGCTTACAAGTTGTTCCTGTCATTCAATTAAACTTATCAGAGGCCAACACAGAAACAGCAACTTAACAAGGTAAAAACTTTCAGCTTCGAATATTAAAAAGCAAACCTGAACTGAAATTGTGCATGAAATGCGACAAATCAGCATTCAGAGTAACTTTGACGCCAATTCGCACGCAATTTGCTTGCAAAAGCCAACAGACACGGAGCGAGAGACAGACAGAGAATGAGAGTGAGAGGGAGAGAGAGAGAGAGAGACAGAGAGAGAGCAATTCTGCAATATTTGGCAAACGGATTTTTTTTGTTTATTTTCCATTTACTAGTGGCTGTGCGTTTGCCGGGAATCGTTAAAGTCAACTTTTAGTTTTCACTTTGTCATCATGCCATCATGCCACGCCCACAGCCACGCCCTGGTGCCCACTAAAAGTCGTAGAATAAACAAAACTTTTGGCTTTAGTGCACTGCAATAAATTATGTTCTCCAACTGTAAAACTAAACACAAAACAGAAACACAACTCAAACTATAGTTCGCCTGGAAATATCTTTGTTTTAATTTTTTTTTTCTGTTTTTTTTTGCGGCTTTAGCAACTGCAGTCACACAACAACAACAACAGCTGCAGGAATGTATTGCATTATGTGCAATAATTTGTTGTACACTTGAATGTCAATTTATTTCCAAATAATATACAAAACAAACAGAGAGCAAAAGTCGTAATTGTAAGTAGGCTCCGTGTAGCAGTTCTCGGGTGTTGGGCGTTGAGCGTCGGGCGTCGGGCGTCGGGCGCACGCGTCGTATGAGCTATGCCAGCGACAAGGCACTTGAACTTTTTCAATTAAGCGCTCAGATCACAAACAGAACGTGACATTGATGGAAGCTAGCCAAATTAGTTCACAATTTAAATTGTTACGCACTTTGAAGCTGGATTTTAGACTCAAGTTTATACCTGTTCAATAAGCTCAAAGGTGCTTACAGTTGGAGACTGATTTGGGCTTTAATATATTTGCAATTTTTGAAATATTAAGCTAACATTAATGAAAAGATAAAAAAAATTACATAAACAATTTGAAAAGAATAAAATTATTATGCTAAATGCACAGATGAAATAGAATTAATGGCAATTCCATGACACTCTCTAGGCCCTCGACCAAGTCACAACTTAATAGATACCTAAAAGAGAGCTTACTTTTTTAAGTAGAAAGGAAACACTTCAGGCTTGTTAAGACACAAAATTCTGCAAAAGGCAAATACCACAAGTCGACTTAAATGTCAGTAGAATAACACAGGTTGAGTTGCCATATTCATAAAAAAAGCTTTTTATTAAGTTCACAAGAAGTATAATCACCAAATTCTCATTCGCTATATACATACCCAAATATTAATATATATTCATAATATGCATTTTTCCGCTTACTCTTCCAGCTTATAGAAAATAGTTTAGTTGAAACTAATTAAAATAATTTTAGTAAATTGTTGAGTTAGTAAATGTTAAATATTTCTCATATATGCGCAGTTGATCCAATGTTCAACTCTCAACTTTAGTAACTTTTAGCAGCTACAGCAAACAACTGATTAAATGGCATTAAAACATTAGTTTAATTGTTTTGCATACTAATTATTTATTATTATTATGATGAGACAAAGCAGACATTGGTGTATCATTCCTGCTCGTGGGAATTAAGGACAGCTCCGTCAAGCTGCTTATTGCTTTCCGTTTTCTATGCGCACAATACAAGCCAAGGGATTTAATTTTATTTTTTCCATTTCGTTGCCGTTTCGTTGCCCTTTGAAAGGGACTCTCATGCTTCCATATAATAGTTAGCATTAAGCTGCGAACAATTTATGATGGTCATTAAATCGGCCAGCATGTTGTACAATCTGCAGGAGATGCGAGTTATTGAAATTGCTCTTAATTGCTGAAACTCATATCTGCATAGGACCCAAATCCGTTTTGCTAAAATGTACAAAAGTTAATAATAGAATGTGCTTTTCTCGCCTAGCGGCACGCTTACATCTGCTTCTGCTATAATAAGAGCAACAGGGGCGTTTATCTGCTTAGAGGTACCCATACCATGCCACACGGCACAGGCAAAGGCACAGGCACAGCATTCCAGCTGCCTCCCTTCCCCTTCCCGCATGCCCCGAAGCCACTGGCAAACATAATTGTGAGCTTTTTATGTGGCGTTGCCGACTACAACATTTTGCCTGGCTGTCATTTTGGCATTACATGGATTGTAAGCTGCTCTCCAGTTGCCCCACTCTCCCACTCCCACTCCGACTCCGACTACCCAACTCCAACTCAGACTCTACTCGACGCACAGCTGAGCATTTTTATTTTATTATGCTGGCTGCATATTGGCACACCCACCACGGTCCACTCTCAAGCCAAGCCCAGTTTTATCTGCTGGCTCATAAAAATAAAGCGCTGCGCATTCTTTCACGCCATTTGCAGTTACTCTGATAAGAGCTAGTCACTTTTTTTCTTCGCTTTGTACTCCAAGCAGCCAGGCAGCCAGGCAGCCAGCTGGCAGGGCGGTTCAAAGGTCAGAACGCAAATGCCTTTGTTTTGATATGTGGCTGTCAATGCCACTGTATCTGGCTATGCTCTCGATGCTCTCGATGCTCCCAATGCGTCATTATCAAGAGCAAATAATAAATCATGACGAGCTCTGGGCATATTAAGCAAACTCATGCACAATAGAGAAAGGGAGCGAGCTGCAGGAAACTGTTTGGCCCAGCCAACCCTATATACAATTTAATGCCATTGTTTGCCATATACATTTGCATAAATATGTGTGTGTGGGTGTGTGTGTGTGTGTGTGTGTGTGTGTGTGTGTGTGGGTGTGTGTGCTTTGTTGCCCCTAGCTACTACTATGCACCATAATTAATCACAATTTGTGCGAGTTTTGCGGCAATTAATAATTTATACAGCATTTATGTGATGCGATAATATTCGAGCTGAAAGTTGGCACATAGTTTTGAGTCCTAGTCATGTTGTGTGCTTAAAAATTACCAATTGGGTTATTAGAGTCTCTAATTACTTGACCATTAATTAATAGTAACAGCGCTAAAGAGCAATTACTCAGGCCTCAACGAGTCGTATGTGAAGGTATGAATAGTACTTGAACTCTCAAGGACTTATAGCATCATATCAAAGCATTTTCCACATAAATAGTTTAAAATGCATGAAGTTTGTTAGGTGGAACTTAATTAGACACCTCAAAAAGCTCAGTACATAAATTACATTTATTCAAGTGTGAGCTTAATTTGAAATTAAGTGCTCTAATGTATATTGTGTGAAGATTAAAGTAATTTGTTCTTCTCCTTTAGACCAAAGTCAAATCAAATTACTTAGCTTAAATATATTTCGTAGTATTTTGTTTCAGGTTTGTGGAAATTAGCTTTTGGTATTCGTAGCGTATCTTGGCAGCCATCTTGTAAGTTCAATACTGATTAACGATTGGCCCCTGGCAAATCTGAAGGCCGCAGCAGATGCTGTGCTGCTGTGCAAGTGGCAAGCACGCATGTATAGACACATGCGAGAATATGTGGCAGAGGAATTCTGTATTTGCCGAGCTCTCAGATTGCTGGCAATATGAGAACTGTCACATGACACGTCGGCAAAGGAAGTGCTTGACAAAGTTTATTAATTAATTTTATTGATTTTGTCACGTGCTGGT
Organism: Drosophila nigricruria; assembly: GCA_037075265.1. NCBI lineage: Eukaryota > Metazoa > Arthropoda > Insecta > Diptera > Drosophilidae > Drosophila > Drosophila nigricruria. Next base: position 13,403,117 of record JBAMCI010000035.1, read on the forward strand.
AATTTCGAGAGAATCCGCAAAATCACATAGACTCACACTGGCAGCCGCAATGATTATTGGACGGGAGTCCTGCCGAGCTGGGCAGGGCAGGGCACGGCACGGCAGGGCAGGGCAGGGCAGTAGCTGATGTGTAAATCTAAACCAAAGTCATGCCCAAGAGTTGCTGAAAGTCAACCAGAGACTCAAACAGCCGCAAACTTAGACGTCAGATAGGGGAGGTCAAAATGGCAGCCGCAGCAGCAGCAGGAGAAGCAGCAGAAGCAGCAGCATCCATTAGTCAAATGGCATCGTGTTCTGCCCAGTCGTTCAGGTGTCCTAGCAATGGCCCACCCGCAGCTATATTATGTTTATGTTTATGGCGATTATTGTTGTTATTAGATTTTCTTTCCCTACACGCAGTTCCAGTTTCGCAGATGTTTAGCACAAAAGTCAATTAAATGCTTTTGTGGCCTACATTTGCTCCTAATTGGATTATTTGACTGTTTTCGGGCAACTTGACATATGCGTCAGCTTAATGCAACTATCAAATATTTATAGTGTACTTTCCATCTAAATAGTTATTGTTTAGTATTTGTACAGTCAATAATCGGCTTATGCAGCTGCTCACACACACACACACACACACACCACACGTATGCAATGTGTATTGTGATTTACAAATTTTTAATTCAATTTCGATTCAAAAACAATATGTCTGATTATTAGTAATTTAAATTATTATAGTTATACAGTTATACACAGTAAATATAAATTGAGAGCTGTTGGGGCCGAGCTGAATATGATAATGTGTATATGAGAGATAGAATGAGTAATTTTCTATTTGTTCGAAATTATTGATTTTACTGGAAAAGAAATTAAATATGCAGAATATGTATTTCTCGATAATGGAAAGCATCTATATACTTTAAATAGGCTATGTATAAACTGTGTGAATCAAGCTCTTCAAATGATCGAAATTGTTTATCATCTTGAAACGTGATCTACTTATGTTATATGAGGGCAAACGAGATCGATGCCTTAAGGGACAAAACTCGACTCGGCAATAGCTATAGCACTTTTCTTTATGCTCCTGTTTCATCAGGGTATTAAAAGAGTTCCCAAACTGTTTGTCTACCTTTCATGTTAACTTAAAATCTATATGTTTACTCTCTGGATACATTGTTGAATCAATGCTGTTTGCATTGGCCAGCGATGCTGTTTAACTAATGGACTGTAGTCATCATTAGTGAGCCTGTGGCAACGCCTGGCAAACACTTTGTTGACATCAATTGGTGAATGATGTCGTTTGGGCAGTTGCGGACTGTGAGCTGCCCTTATTACTGCAATCGCGTGGCCATTGAACTGTGCAAATGTGCGCTGTTATGTACATACATACATACATACATACATACATACATACATACATATGTACATATGTGTATGTGTGTGTTGAAGCTGGGGTACTTTTGGTACTTTTGTGTATTTTGTGTTTCGTGGGTTGATGTCCTTGTAGCTAAAGCCCAGGCAACTGTTGCAGGCATGCGCATGACTGCGGCAAGAGTCTGCCAAGAGGCTAGAGGCAGCCACCGAACAATGGAATAATCAACCGCAAATACTGAGCACAAACGAATATATTTCTGAGCAGCTCACCAAGAAAACTGCAAGCTCTTCACATTTTTTGGCCCCCAAAAGCAAATGGCAGTATTATAAGCAGCACACATGCTGTGATGCAGCGCTCTTATCATTTAAACAAACTCGAAAATTATGCTGACTCATTTAAATTGCAATAAAAATGGGCGCACATGCATGTATCCGTGTGTGTGCCGGGTGTGGGCAAAGCAATTTATGCTTGTCGTGCAGAATGTCAAACATGTCAATCAAAAGTCATTTGCGAGCCAAACCGCGTACCATGGGGCGTATGAATTGCCTCTGCTGTTTCGCGCTTCACGCTTTGCCGTATATCGAAATGCATCTGAGCACACACGACACTGACTGCGTGTCTGTGGCAGTTGCCGTAAAAGGATGCTGCTGTGACTCGAACTGTGCCACTGGCTGTGGCAACGGCTGCCTTGCCACCGGGGAATTAATGACAGCACCCGTCAATTGCATAGCAATTTCGACCAACGCCTCGTTGGCTCTCTAATAGTAATCCGCTTTGCGCCTTGCTGTTTGCTGTCGAGCTGTCTCCGCCTCTAGCTAGAATACTTGATATCTGGACTTTGGCATTGTTCAACATGGTTCTTATTGATGCATGCAAACTGAATCAGTAGCTTTATTAATTTATACATCAAAATATAAAATAAGTCATTAAGATAAATCCCTTGTTTTAGTTCAGCTTTGCTTAACACGAAAGCATTGTATTATTATTTGTTATAAAAATATTCAATAATATTAATGAGTATTTATTAAGTGGAAAAACCACTACAAATTGCCTAAAGGTACAAATAAAATTACGGAAGGTAAATAAAAAATATAAAAAGTTGTATAAAATACATAAAAAAAAGAGCTTATGGGAAGCATAATAAATATAAATAATATGTAATTTTAAAAAATACATTAAAATAACATTGTTCTTATTTATTTTTAAATTAACTTATTATTAAGGGGAAAATCAAATAATTATGTAAATGTTTAAGCATAAACATGGAACTAACAGCCACCTCACTCGAGCCTCTTTTTCTGCTATGTTGATATTAAATGCACTGCGGGAAGGTTCTGAACAAAACCATCGAGTATATGGACATAAGAAAAACACTTGGGATCAATGCTCTATTTACACGCCGTGGCAGAATATATCGGTAGAGATAAGTTATGTTTAGAAGATTGATGCTTAGTTGTAAAAAGAATGTTCCTAGTTGATAAATCAGTTCAAATATATCGGACCTGCGGAGCTTCAAATCAGCTCTGGAAAAAAATCTTTGTAGCTCACACAGTAAATATATTTTGAACTTTTTATGTTTCAGTATAGTGCTAAGTTTTATTTTTAATATTTTGATATATTTTAAAATTATTTATATACATTTTTTCTTCAATTTATTTATATAACTGCATATATTTATGTTTCGCTGAGTTTACTTTTTTATATGTGATGTGAAACATTAATTTAATTAATTAATTTATTAATTAATGTCGATTTTTGTACTTTTACTTCAAATTTTAAGTTTAAATTTCATATTTTCTTTTAGATTTAAATCAAAACATTCAAATTTTTAAATATTTGTGCCATAAAATCCGTGGCTTAAACTCAAAAATAAAAATCTCTTAAGAGAGTTTTGTAAAGATAATACATATATTAAACTTTTACTATATGTTTATTCTACATTAATGTGAGTTACATGTCTTAAAAGTTGTTAAGTATCTATAAAGATTTATATTATTTTGATGTATCAAATCTTAGATTTATCTTAAGCTTAACTTGTATTAAATTATTAATATCAGTGTAGCAGCAACAGCTGAATTCTGTGGTATATCCAAGTCTTTTTTTATACTCATTCACAAAGTGAAATGAGTATATTGGTTTTGTGCAATGTCCGTCACGCTGTCCGTCCGTCTGTCCGTCTGTCCGTCTGTCCGTCTGTCCGTCCGTCCGTCTGTCCGTCTGTCCGTCTGTCCGTCTGTCCGTATGAACGCAAACCATTTGCACAGTTTTGAAGCTAGAGAGTTGAAATTTGGAATATATACTCGTGTATACCCTCGAATTATAAAGTGTCAAGATTTTCCCGATACGCCCACTAGGGGCGTGGCAAATCGGAAAATGCATTTGCCCATACCTCAGAAACACTACTTCTAGAAGTGCTAGAGAGTTGCAATTTGGAATGTAGACTTGTGTTGACAACTCAAGTTGAAAAAGCTATGGCGGATATATCTACGCCCATTGGGGGCGTGGCAAATCGGGTAAAACTGTATCTTCTACAGTTTTAAAGCTAAAACGCCCAAATTTGGCACGTAGGTTACTGATACGATCCTATGAAGATCGACCAAAAATCTATATATCCACGCCTACTAGGGGCGTGGCAAATCGGATCTGACTATATAGTGATTTTTCAAATTCTGTAATATTTTGAGCACTATTGATGCTAGAGACTTGAAACTTGGTATATATACTCGGGTTGACAACCCAAGTTGGAAAAGATATGGCGGATATATCTACGCCCATAGGGGGCGTGGCAAACCGCAAAAGTTTGTAGCTCCTACAGTTTTAGAGCTAGAAGCTTCAAAATTGGATGGTAAGTTACTGGTGAGCTCCTCTATCGATGATCCAAAAATAATTTTTACGCCCCTTATGGGGTATGCCCGGCTAAAAAATACCCTGTAATTTTCGCATTTTTTGAGTGTAAGCATCCAAATTTCACACTTACGTTACCCTTCACTACTTCTAAGAACTGGCCAAAAATTATATGTCTACGCTTACTGGGGGCGTGGCAAATAGGGAAAAACTATACGTTTTTCCGATTCTCAGTGAGAAAATCAGAATTATATACAGATATTACTGCTGATCTCCTCTATTGATTTCCAAAAAATTATATATGTACAAACCAATTGTGGGCGTGGCAATGGGCGTGATCTGTGGGGGTGTGAATGAGTATCCCGCAGTCGGTAGCGCCCGACTGCAACGTTCTTACTTGTTTATATATAATAAAATATGGCAGACAATACTTGTAAATTCTTATATACAGTTTAACTTTTCGTAATCAAATTTAAACTAAATATGCAAAATGAATCAAGGGTAAGCTTCACTTGTTGCCTTAAGAGTATCAAAACGTCGGCTTATGCTCATTCGTTCCATTTTTATTATTTCTTTGACTTTAATACATTTCTTGTTTGATTTGTTTGTGGATGCAAGTTGCGTATGCTGCGGGCGTAACTTTTCCTTATTTTGGGGGTTGGGCGTGTTTTGGGATTTGAAATTTGTGCAAATTCAATTTATTGAAGTCTAATAGTCCCATGTGTAACCGCTATTGGTTCGAAACGCCCAACATAGCTGACAGTTGTATGTGAGTGGGTGTGTGAGTGTGTGTATGGGTGTGTGTGTGTGTGTGTATTAGCGGGCGAGTCGTTGACGTTTGATGTCAAAATTGCTTGTTTTAGAGTTAGGTGAAGGCAATGGTGTATGTCTGCGCGTGTGTGTGTGTATGTGTGTGCGTGTGTGTGTGTGTGTGTGTGTGTGTGTGTGTGTGTGTATGTGTGTGTGCTTATCAATTTGTACAATGCATGCTGCCTGGTTTGACTGTGTGTGCGGGATATTTATGGTATTCTTAAAGGATTCCGGAGCGTGAGCTTCAAGACAATTCCAGTACCTTGACAGCCAAGACTCAGCCAGAGTCGAATTCGGACATGCTATCTTCTTGAACATCGTATTTTGCTGGCATCGCTGTCTGTCTGACAGGATTTGTGAGCGACCGTGCGCGTCAGCTGAAAGCAAACATTGCGACACAAAGCTAAAGAGGGTTATTGTGCGCTTTATGTTTGTAAATGTGTGTATCTGTGTGTATGTGTGGGTGCAAGTGGATGGGGATGGGGATGGGGATGGGTAAGTGAGTTTTTTGAACGAGTGTTTATACCAGTGTGGGCGTTGACAGGCAGCGTACCGCAACCACAACAGGAAAAACGCTGTCAGACAGACAGCACCGCTGCCAACGCCGACGACTTCATTACGCATAATTTACATTTTGTGGCATTTACGTTGAAATTTTAATTGGAATTTACTTTGGGCGACTTTTTAAGGGGCTTGTTCTGAAAAGTTTTTGCTGTTTTCCGCCTGTTGACAGCCAAATTTGCCATGTATTTAATGGCTTAGACAGAAGGCTTATTTGTCTGATAATATTTGGCAACGATGCCATAAAAAGTTGCTACCTAATTCGCCCCACGGCCGGAGACCGCTCGCCGGTCCACATCTCGTATGCGCAATAGCACGTCTCGGCCTGCAAGCAAACAGACTGTAAATGTACATGTAAATGTTAATGTAAATGAATTACATGCCGAGCGCTGTTAAGTTTTAACAGAAGCAGGCCAGGCCGTTGCCGTTGCCGTTGAGTGACTGAGTGACTGAGCGAACTTTGAGTGAAACCTGCGCGCCATTCTAAACGACTCTCAACGATGGCTGCGTCGCCGTCGCATTTGCTATACCGACGCAGCTCGTCACTCAACTCGCTTGGTTCTGTGCACATTCTGAGCGCGAGTGGCCCTGTTCCGGGCTTCGTGCGGCGCTCACACAAATTCGGCAGTTCATTCGTCTATTAACCGTCTGCAGCGCTGCCACGTCGTTGTCGTTGTCGTAGTTACGTTCTCATTCGCTTTCGTATGTTGAGAGGAACTGGGCGCGCGACAGCGGCAGCAGCAACAGCATCAACAGCAACAACAGCAACAACAGCAACGACAGCAACAACAGCAACAGCAGCAACGGCGGCATCGCCACTCACATTATCAACAGTCAGGCCAAACTAATGCATATTGTTGCATATTACAGACTGCAACGGTAAATCGACGCTCAATGCATATAGCCATATATATATATATATATATATGTATTAGACGCGCGCGCGTGCCGTTGCGTATACGCAGCGACGGTCATCGCGCTACGCTTTGCTTTCGCGTTCCGCTTCCGCTGCGGGGCCCTGAATTGCAATTCACGCCGCGCCGATTCTCTCTAAATGCAATAAGAAAATACTAGTATGCAGTGCAAATAAAATGAAATGAAAACAGCCGCGCAGCCTTCAAAAAAGGCAAAGAATTGCAAAAAAAAAAAGAAAAAAAAAAGAAATAAGTACGCTAGTTTTAATGGCACACAAAAGTACATAGAAACAAACATAGCAGCGTCTGTACATGTGCAATTGTTGTGTTTAGTTCTGTGTGTATGTGTGTGTGAGTGAGTGACTGTGTGTGTATGTGTGTGCATTTTTTTATATTTTGTGCAATTGCTATTTAGTTTTGTATAATTTTGTATAATGATTTCTGTGTGTGAATATTCGCCATAAAATGTGTTTGAAATTTCTGTCGCGTAAATATCGGGAAAAGCGCACGTTCGGACGATCGCAAAGTTCTAATTACCTAATACAAAATATATGTTAAATACGGTAAAAATGGAATAAACGAAGCAATGGGCAACGGTTGCAACAAACACATACACACACACGCACACACAGGCCCAGAACTGTCATTAACACCAAGTGATAGCATCAATTCCAAGCTGCAAGCCAAATATCAGCAACGCGTCGGTAACTGAGCCAAGTCATAAAGCCAAGCCACGATACCATGAAAGCCATAAGGCACTCAGGCCTGCTCTAGTTATAAGCCAAGTCACATTGCTGTGCACACATTTGTAATGCCAAACGCCCCGGGCGATGCAATCAAAGTTGCTTCGACTAAACGACAAAGCGGAAGTGTTGATGTTGCCGCTGCCTTGCCGCTCAGTCGCTCAGCTGCTCAGCCTGGCAGTGACTGCGACTGCGACTGTGACTGCGACGGAGGCAGCGCCGTTCAAACTGTTGTCGCATAACGACTTAAGCTGTTCAGCACGCAGCGTCAGCGATTCCGCCTGCTCTGCCTTGTTCGCCTGGGGGCCACACTTCAAGTCACACACAGGCACACTCGCACACCCACACACTAGCACACACACTCGCATCATACCCAAACCATGCACAGTCTTATGCTTTAAAGGTCCTTCGCCTTGCTCTTGTGTGTTGTGCTTCGAAAGACTTTGTTTACTTATGCTTTCTATTTATTTTCTATTTATTCGATTTGCATTTCAATCTGGCAGCGTCTGCGCTTTGAAGCGATGCCAAAGCTCTGAAGATATAACATTCAAATTTGTTGCGCATATTGTGTGCGTTGGGTGTATGTGTATGTGTATGCATGTGTGTATGTGTGAGTGTGTGTGTGTGCTTGTGTGTTTGCTCACAATTCCATTAAAGCGTTTTTCAGTTTGCCTGACATTTAAAAGGGGCATTTGTGTGTGAATATTATGGCAATCAAATGATTTGCCAGCACTTGACTTGGCTTAAAACGACTCGTTGTGACAGCCTGATAAAAGTGGCGGAAGCATCACATATCAAAATCTAACTCTATGGGTAAGCAAGATAAACTAAAAATTAAATGCTATTTTTATATATACTTTATAAGCTGACTTGAAAGGTCATTCTATTAACTATTTTCAATTAGCATTAATCTAGTCTTTAATATTTCTTTGTGCATTTCATGAAATTGAATGATAACGATAAATGATAAAGTTTGGCCAATTGAGAAACTCTTAAAAGAATTGTATTATATACGACATATATCATTTAACCTATTCTTGAATATAGTTTCCTTATTGAAAGTAATTTTTCAGCATAGATAGAGTATTAATGATGATTAAAAAGAAACATTTATTTAATGGTTTTACATATATCTTCTATATATCATTATCTTCACAAAGTTGACGAATCATAAAGCGCAATTCAGGCTATTTATTTTACCTAGTAGTAGGAGCAAATCGAAACCAGATATTTTTAGTTGTTCAGTTATAACAATTGTAAAACCTACTATAATTATAAAAAATTAAATATTTAAATAATATTAATATTATATTTTATATACTTTATTTCTTGATATAGATATTATATACTTATATGCTTTATATTACTGCTTCTATATATTTGATATGTATTATATCATAACTGATATAACATGTATATACATTTAAGCAAAATATGCGTATTTGAACAAAAATTATTTATTTTCATTTAATGCTGACCAAAAAATAAATTTAAAAATATTAAATAAAATTCAATAATTAATTTGTAGCCTTAAAACAATTATTTCTTTAAACTACAGCTCAAATTTTATATATTTCATCTTTACTCTTCTCAAGTGTAAGAAATACTAAAATAAAGAAAACCCAAGTGATTAGAAGTTCATGTTTGAATGATATTTCACCATCCAAACAACTTCAATATAAATATTAAATATAAATAATATATATCTTTGCTGAGCCATGACCTCATACAGATACATATATATACATATTTAAATTTTAAATTTCTTTTGAGAATGCTTAAATCATTCACAAATAGCCACATATAAAACGTGCAGCAAAATGAAAATATAATAATAAAAATTTACGCATTGCAATGGCCGCAAGCTGAATCGTAAAATGTATTCCTAATGTTATTACAGTGCAACAAATAAAAATAAAAAATTTTGCAACGATTACTGCAATATTGCAATAGCGGAAACGGAAGTACGCACAGCTCAGTTCGCATAAAATGTCGTCTGTATGGAATAAGCGCAATTAATGCAATTGATTTTTCAGCAAAGCAATTTGCATTTTATGGAATTCTGTTTGCGAGGAGAGCGAGGGCTGGCAAAGTTTTATTGGAAATGCAATTTAAATGAGATTACGAGCACGCAGCGCCACGCCCCCACATGCACCGTGTACACAAATAGGCCAGACCGCATAGTTAGCTCATTAATTATGTTACTTTGAGTCGCCGTAAGCTAAGTTGCGGCGACGGGGTGGAGTTTTGTTGTACCACGCAGAGGTCGGACGTGGACATGGCGGCATGCATGTATCGGAAATTGAAGCTAAAACAGATCCAGCCACAAGCCACACATGCCTCAAGCTGCTTAGGCGCCGCGTCGGCGAGGCGGTGACAAGTGTTGAACAACGCTTTAAAATGCACGCACGGCAAGAGAACCGGAGAATGGGCAAGCGTCTGCCAGGGCGTTGTCGGCAATTTCTTGCTCAATCAACATCAATGGCCCAGGAATTTTCAATGTAATTTACGAGTACGTTCTCAAAGCAATGCCGCCGTAGACACAGAACACTGCTGAGGATGTCGTCGTTGTTGTTCTCGTTGACTTTGTTGTTGTTGTTATGGCTGTTGCTGTTGTTGGTTGTTTTTCGCTGCGGCTGATGCTGTTGTTGTTGTTGTCAAAGCCAGCTATCGAATGTGTAGTAAGGCAGAAAATTGTCGACAAAAACCGCAAACGAAAGCGGGTGTAGTTCACCGAAATGAGGTTGAGCTTGAAAATCCAGCAGCAGGACGAGGGTTTTCCTTCCACTTGATTTCATAGCCCTCGGGCTGCCTGCTTTGCACAACTCCCAGATACTTACAGCTAAAGGAAATGCCCTCGACAAAAGCGTCGCTCGCCCGTTTGTTCGCTTGATTAGAAAAGCTGCAAGCGATAAGAACGAGCGAAGGCAGCGGCAGCGGCAGCGGCAGCAGCGCATCGCACAAAATAGAATTCTAATTGAATTTAATATACCGTTGTCTTATTCGTTCCACATGCCACGCGCTCTGCTTTAATTTTCATTTCACACTCTTTCCATTGCCCGCAGCCAATTGTCCTTTCCATTTGATGTCCTTGTCTTGTCGCTGGCCAACGCTGATTTATTGGCCGACTTCAGTGCGGCTCTTTTCGGGGCCACACTGTCTTATGCTTTTAATTGCCTGTCATCGGGCACTGTCTAGCTGCCCAACTGTCCAACTGTCCAGCTCTCACCCATCCACCCAACGAAGGCATCTCTTTATAGAATGTGTGTGAAAATTTGGCATAAACTTCTGTTACAACATTTTCGAAACTTGTCAATGACAATTATGCCATAGTCAGCACCACAGCCCAAGCTAAGCCATGTAGAAACATATATAGATCTAGTGTGCGTATACTATGTGTATATATGTATATACTTGTTGTGGTGCTGTTTCAGATTACACAGCAGGCAACCGCAAAACCGAATACAGACCCTGCCCCACCACACACACATGCAGTATATTGATACATGTGTGTCTGTGTGGGTGTGGTAGTCACGCACACACACACACACATGTATGTAAAAAACAAATCAAATATTTAAAGCTCAATGAAGCGCACACTTTGACACATGTTAAAGGCGGACGAGGCGGCATTTCAAGTGGATGTCAGGGCCAAGTGCTTACAGCAGTTGTTTAGAAAAACTTTCATTGATTTGGCTTATCGAAGCATCTGGCATGTGGCAAAGGCGGTGGTTGCTTTGCATAGATAAAATCGATTAAATATTTCACATTAGTGCATTTGTCTTTGAGTCAGTTGCGGTTTGAATTTGCTTTGCAATTAATTGAATTACTTTTAGTTTTTGGAATTTCCAATTCAAATGGTTTATTCAATTCAAAATTTATGGGTTTAATTGAATGTAAACTGGGTGAAACAATTGTCGCATTTCGTACACTCAAACTTAGTCTGAATGGCATTCGCATTAGCCTTGAATGCAAATGCAAATGAGCAGATCGACATTAATTGCAAACGAATGCATTAATTATTCAATTATTATTATATTTACGCCACCCACACAGATGAAAGGTCGCAGTGCTAGAGGATTGTAATTAAAGCCAGCTAACAAAAGACTACATGCATTATTAAATAAATTCATTAAATCTAATCAAAACGACGCGAATTAAAGTGTTTGCTTTAATGGGAACATTTTCTATAACCAGATAAGCTGCTTAATGCGCTGTTTTTTATAGGTTTCTATATATATTATATACAAGTTTTACAAGCGAGCTAGAAATGAGACTTTAGAGAACAGTTTACGACTTGAAGATACTCTGTAGTTGTTAACTATAAATGGATTGTAATTGTAATTGTTATTGAGATGTGTACAGGGTATAACAAAGCAGAGTCTGTGTTGCTCCTATTGGCTCAATTATTAACTTTTGTTTACAGTCAAACTTTACGACTTTTACATAATATTTTACGAGTCAAAATTTAATTGTAGTTTAGTTTAACAAGAGTTTTGACCGATAATATAGGCATGCAAGCTTAATTACTACAGATTTTATTGAAATACTACAAAATTGAGTCACTTTTCCTATTAATAATTGTATACAGACAACAAAGAAGTCAAGGAATTAGATGATTACTTAAGAACAAATTAAGTATCCTCTGTAAATCAAATTTGAAAGTGTATACTTTCATTCGTCTATACATTCCATGAACTCATTTCAAATATGAAAGAAGAAACGACTCTCTTCTTAAATACTAAACTTCTATGGAAAGCAAGAAATTTAATTTTCAAAACTGTATTTCTAGATGCGGTTGTGGTCTTTGCACCATCGTCAACCCTTTGTTGTGGTTTGTCTGTCCCAATTTGTGGTTCGCATCAGATGCATTGCAAACAATATTAAAGCGGGAAGCCGAGGCGACGCTCCAGCTCGGGCGCTGCCAATTGCTCGCTTATGCTGAGAGCCTGTTGGAGCGTGGCATTTAGCCCTTTTTATGAGACCCATCCAAAGTAACAAAAAAATAAAAAAATAAAGTAAAATAGAATTTCGGTCTGGAAGCACTCAGCGGGAGATAAACAGAAGCGGCGCTCCACTAAAAATTGAACGCAGAAAAAAATGCAAAATAGTTGAAAAGTATGCAAATGAGAAAAGGCTGCCAAGCGGCTGAAAAGTCCTCGGCTGTATCTGTTTTTTTTTTTCGGGCCAGGCCAGAAGAGTGTGAAAAAAAAACTAACCGAGTGAGTTTAACACCTGAGCATTGAGCAGAAAATGCGCTTTGCTTGTGGATTCAGTTCAGGCTTGCCGATAAAAAAAAACAACAAAAAATGAAATGAAAATGTAAAAACACAGAAAGAGCTGCAAAGTATAATATAGAAAGCCAAGTTGAAAACACTTTGCAGTAAAGGATTTGGAAATGAAAAGCAAACAAAAGGCCACAAACTTTGCAGAGTGACTTCTGCCAAAGCCAGATTAAGAGCAGATGGACAGATTTCACAATATGCGTAACAAGTTTGCAGCTTACGGCTCAAAGCGAGGAACTTGATTAATCGTGAAAAAGAGAAAACACACACACACACACACAAGTCTGCTAAATGAATGTTCTGGGCATACCATATTTCCCCAACTTCCAATGCTCTGCATCATTTAAATTAAAAACCTCCCAGACTGCCCCAGCGTACCAAGTATTAAGGCAAAAACAAAATCTGGCAAGAACAAGTGCAGAAAACAAATCGCACAGTGCCACAGCCACAGCGCAGCACAGAAAAGCAGAAAAATGAATTAAAATTTAAAGCCCAAGCTACCAAGCATAGCTTGGTAATGCAAATGAATTAAAAAACTTTAATGAAACCTATCTGCAGCTAAAGAAAATCGCTCAACTTTTAATTAGTTTGCCATGCAGCCGAGCCTGCTTGGCCAGCAGTAAGGTGAGCGGGTCAGGGCTGGAAGGTTGGGTCAGTTGCTAGAATCGCTTACAACTTGAGTTCAGCTCTCTCTCTCTCTCTCTCTCTTTCCCTCTCCAACTCGATTCGCATTTCTACTTTGCGTTCTGCTCTTGCCAGCACAATTAGCCCCAGCTGCTGTCAAAGTTCAACAAGCCATCTGAGTAGCACAAATCATTTTAGTTTGTTTTTATAGTGAGCACAACGAATACAAATACAACAATAACAAATATAAGAGTGAATATGAATACTCGAGAGCTGAACTATACTAAATTCATAATTGACTTTGCACAGCAGCTGCTGCAACAGCCAAAACACAACAGAGAACACGATACTCGCCAAGTCAAATTAATTGAATATTATGTAAACGTCGTATTCACAATGCAAAATGCTGTAGGCACAATATCTTCGATGGCCTTCAAATCATTATTCACATTTCATTATAGACAAAGGCAGGGAGTGATGCAAATCAAAAAGTGAAATGCAATAACTCACATATTTCAAATTCCATTGAAAGCAAGATAATGGCAAATGACATGAATAGTTGAGAGAAAATCAATAATGCACATAATACCTTCTAAGAAACCAGTTAAAATACTCTGCCTCATTAGTCTAATAATGCCAAATTACTTGAAAATGAAACTTTTTAGTTCAAATTTATATAAGAGAAAGGAGTGAAGAGTGAAATTTATATAATAACAAGAGTTGTTCTAGACCTATTTATCTGTCTCTCTATTCATTTGTCTTTTAAACATGTTTCTCAATCTCCCAGCCCCCTGAAAATCTTTTAGTCGGTCTTTCCCCATTACTTTTTTCAGAGTATGAGATTTGCAGTGAATTTGCACACAGTTGATAATTTCTATTTAATAATACTTAATTGAATATAATTTTGAATAATTGTGATTGGCATATTTAATGATTTGCTGCAACTTAACAATTCTACTCCATCATTTTCGTAAGTTTTCCAATTTTAATTACTTTTTTCACCCCTTAGCGCAGCTGGCATATCAGCTGCAATCAACACACAAATCAGTTGTAAAAATCTTCTTACACAATATTCAACTTTATTCGGCTGGTTCATATAAGATCAGATGTCTATATATCTGATAATATCAACTATAGTGGCAGCTGTGCTGTAGTCGCGCCTTTTCCTGCACTTTATCTGATTCATTTCAATTGACTGCGAGTTCTGTCCGCTCTTCTTATACCCTGTAATTATAGTTTACATATAAAAAGGTATAATTATAGATTAAAGAAGGCATTTATACCTCTAGAAACAAACACAGAGAGTAGCTCGCAGTCGAGCTGCCGTGATTCATTGCTCTCGCACTTGTGTATTCATTCACATGCTCGAACATTGTTGGCTTCACGTTTATCTAGCCTGACATGGGCTTCATTCATGCTAAGCCGCATTGTGTTTATTTGTTTTCATTAAGCCGCAATGCGTTGCCAAAATGCCTGTACACAACTCATTATAAGCGCTTATGAAGTTTGTACGAGTGTGTGGCAAATGTTTCAGCTGTTAGACAATTGCCGCCAATATAGCCTCGCAAACAAATATGACATCGCCTTTGGCAGCAGCAGCAGCGGCAGCAGCAGCAGCAGCAGCAGCACCGGCAGCAGCAGCGGCAAGCAATATTTTAATATGCCTGACCAGCCGCAGCCGTAGACGAGCTTTATGGCCAATTATCTATTCTATGGGCCCATTAATGGCTGAATCGAATTTTGAATGGTTTCTGGGAAAAGACGAGGCAAAGACAGGGCGGCGGGTGGCTGGTGGCTTGTTTGCCTATGAGTACTTGATGCTCTCAAATCTATTGGGCTAGTTGGCTCGTCGTGTCAAGAGTTTCGGAAATACATTGTAAATTTGTGTGTCCGCATTGTAATGCGTAGATAATACGCCAATTTTACTCCCGTATCTACCGCATAGTTATCAGCCGTAATTGGGACTTCAGTTGTGGATGTCGCTCTCTATGGTCAGCCAGACCAAATACTTGGCTGTTCTACGCCGACGACAACATATTACATTTAATTGACAACGGCAGCAGCTGAAGGCAGCAGCATCAACTTTATGGATCTTAACACTTAGCTGCGCCTGAGTGGAACTCAAATGTGCCATGGGTAGTTCAAATAGCTATTTTTATCTTGAATATTATAATATTATTTGGTAACCCGCCACGCCCACCTCGCACACACAGCCAAATGCTTGACATTTGTTTGAGAATTTTTTTTAAATTTTGTATACACATCATAATTTAAATAGTTTTTGCCTGTCTCATTATTGCAAGTTGATTTACACAAGCCGCAAATATTTTTCAATTGACTGTGCATAATAAAAACTGTTAATAATGTTGATAAACAACTAAGAGTGGTCATCGGTCGCGTGTGTGCCAAACTAAGAGATACCTTGTAGTTAAAATTATTAAATTAAAATTATTATCCATTCTCTTTTATATCATCCTGGTTCAAGTTGTTTCACCTGCAAATATATATTTTCCATGAATTGCTTTTTTCACTCATTAAACGATATCATTTGCTTTTAATATTTAATAGCTACAGGGTATTAATACAATGAGGTAATTAAAATGTTATATTTGAGTGCATAAATAATCTTTATATGTAAAATAAAAATTACACTAACATGTAAATACATTTATTTATTATTCAATAAAATGTTATGTAAATTTCAAATTAAATATATTTTTACTATGAATATAAGTGCAAAGTTTCTGTTCACAACTTGAGTGAAAATATAAGATAATAACAAAGAATTTATTGTTGCATTAATTTTATTTCAACATATGTTAAATATTACAGATATATATATCTATATATAGCTGTATAAAATTATTTGATTTATGCATGCATAAAAATTGTAAGGAATTGAAGTTGTTATTGCAAATATTCATAATTTGATTATTAATAACAAAATATATTTATTTAAAATATGTAATAATCAACTAAATCGCTGATAATTCCTGTGTATATATATATATATTTATTTATATTAAAAATAGTTGAGCCCTTCAAATGTTTTTAGTGATGCGCTCTGGCTGGCTGGCTGGCTGGCTACACATGATTTCATATACCTCTTGCCGAATCGCAGCGAGCTGAGCTGCTTGTTGTTGTTGTTGTCATTATTGCTGTTGTCGATGTTGTTGTTGTTGTTGTTGTTGTTGTTGTTGTTGTTGTTGTTGTTGTTGTTGTTGTTGTTGTTGTTGTTGTTGCTATGGCTGCTGCCATCCGAGCGCGCCATGGGTGTCGTTTTGTATCAAGTGCAACGTCGATGGCTGCAGCCTCCGTGTTTGTTGCTGCTTTCCGTTTGACTGGCTGCAAATGTAATTAAGACGTGATGGAATTTTCATCAATTAATTTTATTTTAATTGCCGTGCCACATGAGTCATTTGCAACGCCCTATTAACCGGGCGTTTATATATTAAAATATTTGCCGCCATCCGAGCGGCATTTGTGAATTGTCAAAGAAAGCAGGGATAAATATGAATATTGAATAATTTGAGCTACGCATGAACGGTTGACGCCGCCTGTTTTCATTAAACATTTTTAATGAAATTAGTCATACGCCCTGTGGACAATTGGCTGCAGTACTCTCCCCTTGATTTCATATTGTAATTTGTTAAAGTGTATAACGACATCAATAGCTATAGTACTAGACCTTCATCTGCAGCTACAGCATCTTGCAATCGGCATTCATTCACAAAAGCAATTGCTGCTTGCTGCGGGTTAGCTTATTATGAGTGATGTATGGGAGCCGCAGCTTGAATTTCCGAGCCGCTCTATTTATAAGTGCATGTGTAATCAGCAGACATTGACAGCAACAGCGCCAGAGACGGCGACGGCGACGGCGACTGCGACGGCGACTACGTGCGGTCCGTCGAACGCGAGCCACATATGAACACGTACCGCAATTGAAATTCATAGATGCCAGTCTCACATACACACACACACACACACTCACACATAGATATACACATGTTTGTACGTATGTTCAGATGTAGATATACATTATTTTATTCACTCATCGCATATAATAAGTATATAATAATAATTCTTTTGTGTTCGTTTTATAAAAATTTATATATTAAGTTGGTAGCATTTGGTATGCAAAGTGCGAGTGCGTTTCATTACTACTAGTTTCTCTGAGTATATGTATGTGTGTGTGTGTGTTTGTGGGTGTGTGTGTTTGTGGGTGTGGGTGTGGGAGCGTAACGAAATGCTTAACCAACATCTCTATTATCAACGCATTAGCAATCGAGGCTGTTATCAGCTTACAAGCAAACTGAGCTCTTCAACTATGTTTTTCTGGTGCGAACTTGATTTAGTTTTGCTTTGCTCTAGGTTTAGCGAATTGTTTTGAAGATATTTTCTGATATAGAATAGAAGATAGACATGGAAGCATCTACTGCAAAGGCAATTGAAAGCAAGCTAGCTGCTCTTTAGTGTATCTGCACTCATGAAAGTTGAGACTTGGATTTAAGTATTTGAAGTTTAAGAGAAGTTGTTTGAGACTCGATAGCTCCACAATCAAAGTTTTCAGTCTCCATAAATATAATATAATAAATAATAATAATCAATTAATTTGTGCTCTCATTATTCTATTCATGGAAATTTAAATTTAAATAAAATTTATTTTAATATATTACATTAATGCTCTTGCCGATACCTATACTATTAGGTTCAATTTGCTTGGAAATATCTGTTTCTTGATACTCAATATTTCATGATGTTACCAGAGTATGAACTATATTTTACAATTTTCTGTTTTTCTTTATTTTTCTCAACTAAATACATATGCAGTGCGTTGGGCAGTCGTTGTGGCACGGCCCATGCAGCAATTCAATGATTTATTTGAGACAAACTGCACATGAAAATTGCCAGAAGGGGCCTCTGTCAGCGACGCGGTCGACGCTGCACTAAAAATACTCAGAGGCGTTCACTTACGTTTGGTATTTTTATTTGATTTCATTTAATTGCTCGGCTGGCTGTTGCCTGCTGCTGCTGCTGCCGCTGCTGCTGCTGCTTGTTAAAGTGTTTTCATTTAATTTTCTGTGGCTCAAGTTCATGGCCCCAAACAAATATAAAAAGCTTCCTCAGTTGAACGGGGCAGCAAACGCTGCCGTTGTTATTATGCTGCCTTCAATTAACCAAAAATGTATTTCTGTTTTGGGCTTTACGTCATTTTGGCAACACAACGAAATAATAAAAAAAAAAAACAAGCGAAGCAATAACAATGCCGTCAATTTGTTGCCCCATTTATCGAGCACTGTGCGTTCGACTCGGTAATTGATTTTGACTGCCCTTTGTTAATGCGATAAGCGGCCCACAAAGCTCTGTGAGAAATTGATTGCACCTTCAGGCATAAATTAAGCGCTCATATGGGCAGCGCTTGTCGCTCATTTCTGATTCTGATTCGGGCTCTGACATTGAAACTGCACCGAAATGCCCGCAGACATGTGCAATGTGGCGTATGAGCAACGCTCTCTCTCTCTCTATCTTCCTCTCTCTCATACACTCTCCATCTCTCTCTCTCTCTCTCTCTCTCTCTTTCACTCTCTGTGTAAATTTGACTGACGATTGTGCATCATTTAGTCATGATGTCCATGTAAATTTGACGCCACAACCAGAGCTGCAGTCACACAGAGATGCCTCTCCGCCCCCCGCCCCCCTCAATCGACTGCGTCCACGTGCCAGTGCAAGCGCTGCTCTATTCATGCCAAATCAGTTCACATGCTGGCTATTGCCCAGGAGCACGACGACACGATTATCGTTCCTCTTTTGCGGCTCATCAGTCAGCCAATCAATTCAGTTGCCGCAAACAAGTCAAGCCCCTGTCCAAGTCAGCGACAAACATTCGCTGACTACGTCATCAGCCGCAGCGGCAGAGGCAGAGGCAGCGGCAGAGGCAGAGGCAGCGACAGTGGCAGAAGCAGAAGCAGAAGAGGAAAACTGACTGACTGACAGTCGCTGCTCTTGGCAGTTGCAGTGATTTTTATGTCTCCGGTTCTAATTAGAAATTGTACATTGGCTGACATTGAGCGCTGATTTATATGAAATGCGAACAGATTTTTTGTTTGGGTTCCCACAGACAATCTCACAATCTCTATGTGGGTGGCTACAAATACATATATGTCTGTCTCTGTGCGTGTGTGTAGACGTGTATTAGGGGCTGGTTTATCATTCGCCAAGCCAATGACTGATGACTGCTTTCCTAATTGTTCGAAGCGTAATTTTTGCTACGTTCGCTAGACCTGCAATGCAATTAGCATACAAAGCACGTAGCGTATTCAGAGTGAAATGAAATTTGTATTAACACAGTTGTTGTTGTTCTTTATGATTGTTGTTGGTGTTTGCCGGATTTAGTAACTGTTTTTGTTCATCGCAACAATTTACTGTCAGCCGTTAACTCGGTGTTTGTCACTTCCACTGCAAGCCCCATTGTCTAGCAGCGAGAGATTCACATTTAGTCTCTGGCTTTGTTTAAGCTTTCAACTCCACGCTGCTGACTTCGTAAATGAGTCAAATGGTTTTTACAGCTGACGCGAACCTTTTTATGGCCATTAAATGCGATTCATCAGCAACGTGGCAAAATTTTCACAGTCAATGCCCAAGCCACACGGCATCAATTGACAGCTTATGAGCTTCCCAAGTGGCTTCAGCAGCAGCAGCAGCTGCTCACGTTGATTGCTTTCGATATAAATAACAAAAAATATAAATAAATATATATAAAATATGATAAAGGTATTTTTTATTTATATATATAAATATATATTTTTATTTATCTTAATATATTTTTAATAATAAATAGACATGAATCTTAGCTCAGTTTATTATTTGTTGCATGCGAATAAAATTGAATGAAAAATTGATCGATTGACTTTAAGTAATTGAAATTTAATGAACCTTCTTCAACAATTGCTTTTGTTATAAATCAAATTTTTGAAGTCATCATTAGAGACTTCAAGTATCATCATTTAAGTCTTAAATGGAAGTGAAAAATATATATATATTATATTCAAAATGGATTGAATATTGCAATCATGGACCACAGACGGAAACTATTCGGCTGTCAGAATCGCCTTGAGCTTGTCCCAATTGTTTGGATAAATATAGAGTCTGAATATAGTAAATCTTATTGGTCTGTGTCTTTGTTAATAACAATCAAATTTAGATATAGTTTTTCTAATATCTTATATCTATTAATGTAAATATATATATTCCTACTCATCAAATTGAGACTTTTCAGCTTCACAATCAAAGTTTTCTGTCTCCAGTTAGTAATGCTAACCAGATTTTCACTTTCTTATCGAATATTTCTAATGATAGAAGAAATGATCGATTCTGTCCAGTAGTTTTGGAGCTCATTCAACATAAACAAGCATTAAACAATGTAGTATAGTGAATAAGTATATTGTAGTTTAGTGAATGAGAATTGTATAATTCCATCTCAAGTTACTGAACTCATTACGATTAGTAGAAGAAAGAGTGAAATGCTCATATTTGTTTACATACATATGTATGTAACGTAACTTCCATGCTTTGTCTAATAGTTTTTTGAGCACTCAAATAAAAGCCTAAAGGGTCTTAACTATCATACCAGGAGCTCAGCAGCTGCTGTTGTCAACCTTTGACACGAAAAACTCATTAAGAATTTGGCCCAACCCTTTAGGGCCCATAAATGGCGAAATGGGCGCAAATGTAAATTATGAAAATTGTGCACATTTGACATGTCGTAAATGCTTTGCCGCCAGCTGACAGATGGCGGTTGTCCGCCAGACAACACCAGCCAGTGTCGAGTGGGTAGTATATGTTTGGCTTAATCAAATTAAAGTTGTGTATGTCCGTATCGAAGAACGTTGTTGCTGCAATTACTTGCAAAGACAAAAGCAGCAAATTGCAAAATGAATATTGCATTATGTTCTGCCTTTCATATTATGTACTTCAGCTGAAGCCCATTAAATTACAAAATCGAGTACGTGACATTAATTAGGTTCATTTAATTTTCATAATGGCATTAAAACGCACAAATTGTATTTGCAACAATGCGCGATTGGCCCTGTGTGTTTACATTCTCCAATTAATGAGCTTTTGCATTTGAATCCATTGAATTAGTGTCAAAAACAAAAAAAAAAAAAAACAAAAAGTATTGCATATCAGTTAATTGACGCGTAATTCGCAAAGCCACAAACAAATATAAACTGGGAGCAAACAGAACCCTCTCGCTGACCACAAGCCAGACAGCCAGACCCAGCTCAGACCTGCTCAACATGCAGCAGGACATCAAGTTAATTCAATAAAGCAAACAATCTGGATGCAATCAGTATTAAAAACAAAAGCTATAATTTCATTAGCCAAACATGGCGATGCACTTGTTTGAGCGACATGATCCAATTTACCTGGTCAAACTACCAAACTTTTGCACAGTTCAAACGGGTTCAAAGTTCAACTACGCTAATTAATGTTACGCCTTTGGCCACAGTACACTTTGATATTAACAAAATATATATACAAATATTAAATTTATATATATATATATGTTCAGCTATGCATAACATTTACATTTCGTGATGTGGCCTCCATTGCCAATGTGCCGAAAACCAAAATCAATAAATAATATTGCCAGACTCGAAAATGTTCGGGCCTTTGGTGAGCACAAATGCGATTTTCAAGATAGCCAAAATTAAAAATCGTACCCAATTGGCTAGCCACAGGCGCGTAAATACGTCCAAATACGTGTAATTTATGTTAGAATATTTTTTTTTTAATATTTACACTTAAGCGAACATATTTCACAGCCAAGTGAAGCATTTCCTGATATACATTTGTGCCTATAAAATAGGCACTTGAGAAAACTTAGACTTCCTGTACCCATTATATTATTAAAAATAAATATATAACATTTATAGATTTTGTATATATTTATAGATATTTGCCATAAAGCTCTTATTGGCAATACTTAAGTTTTAAACATTTCAAAGTCAATACTGCCTATGACACTATGACATATACAACAATTTAAACAATTTTAACAATTTAACATGGTAATGTCTTACCAATTTTTAATGCTATTTCGTATTCAGGAATAATTCAATAAATTTTTATATAAATTTTAAACACTGCACTTCAATAGGTAAGCATTTTTTATTTGGGCTAATTAATTTTTATTATTTTCCCTTTTTTAATTATTGTTGTCTGTGATGTCGCTGACAAGAAAATAAATTTTAATATATTTATTAATAATATATAATATATATAATAATATATACAATATATAGTTATATGTATTTTACATTATATATTACATCATTTATATTATTCAATGATCAAATTTTTAAAGGATATTTTTGTTACTATTTTCCCAGACATTTTTAATTAGATTTATATTTCTTTGAATAAACATTTAAAGAATGTTTTTCTTACTATTTTCCAAGACATTTTTGCTTAGATTTATATATGTTTGAAGAAACATTGAAATATATATGAAATAATAAAGCCCCAGCTTAAATAATTTAAGCCAACAGATAGGATCGCTTTTCTGATCAAAACTCAATATTATTCATGTGCTCTTATAATTTAATTTGCTGTAAAAATATTTTAGTACTCAAGTACTACAAATAATTTATTATATTTATGCCATAAAACTTGTTTAACTTAATATAAGACGTAAAATATACCATATGCTCAGCTATCATAAAATAGTAAAAAATTAAACATTTTACAAGCTTAGCTCTGTGCAGCGTATCTAATTTATTGCGAATGCATGTACATAGAATAAAAACAAAAAACATATTTTCAGCAAGTTTCAAAATGTACATTGTCATATGCATAATTTACATAAATATTTTTTTGACAGCTCCAAATTGAAACTTTTATTGCATACATTAAAATTATCAAATTGTTGTCGATAGCGCATTTTGCTTATCGCATTTGATGTTTAATATCGTAGACTAAATTTGACACATTAAATTATCGCGTAAGCGCTTTGTGGTCGTATAATTAACGCCCACAAATTTTGGCCAAATGCAATTAGCTCCGATGCTCGACTATATCAAGTTTGACAGTTTTGTCGGCTGACCGCAGCCTGTGAAAATTGTGTCGCGATATTTTGCGATGATAAATTGTTTGTTATTAAGGCCCATTGCTCTCTGGCTGTTACAAACGCAGCAGCTGCTGTTGTTGACCTGTTTATTTACTGCAGGGGTGTTCTCTGCAAATATTAAAAGAGAAGTGCGTGTCACAATCTCCGAACTTTTATATATATATATATATATATATATGTATATATATATATATAAAGCAGCAACATTGACAGCTGCATCAATCTGTTGGTCAGGACATATCAATTTGCTTTTTAATTTGCTGAATACGAGAGCAAGTAAGTGCAATATATAAAGCAGCAATCGGCAAAAGACAAAGGAGAATATATTTTTAATTTGTGCATTGTTTGAGTTCTGACAGAGACGATTGATGATTGTGTAATATATTGATACAAGTCTTGCAGCTATTACACCTGTCACTTATTTAAAAGACTTTTACTATCTCTACTCAATCTAAACTGGACATTTGTCTGCCTTGCAATACATACTAACTGAACAGAGTATGATGTAGTCGACAGGTATATTCTGGCTTGATTGCAGTTACCGTGAGCACTTTGCTGAAACTGAAAAGAAATTAAAAGCAAATAAAACGCAACACAACTAGCAAGCGGTTGTTTGCTGGCTGTCTGAGCTACAATAGTACCCATAAATAAGACTTGCTGGCTTGCATAGAGCTGAGTGATGGAAAACAAAACGCTTTAAGTCAGAGCCTTCAAAATGCCAACGATAGTCAGGTAGAATAGGTGGGGTTGAGTCGGTTGATGCAGATGCTGATGCTCTTTTATGAATGTTATCTACTTTGTTTCTTACCCCCTTCCACCTTTCTCCCCCTCTCTCTCACGCTCTCTCTCGTTCGCTCTGTCTCTTTTCACTTTGCTGTTGCTGACGACTTGGACGCTTGACTTTTATTTTTTCATCATCCAACCAGCCTGTCTGAGCTGGCGTCAGCTCAAAACGCCAGTTGCGTCAACTTTAGTGTTAACTGCTCTAGAAACACCCACAGCACCCATAAAAGCCACAAAACAACAACAACAACAAGAACAGTAATAGCAACAGCAACAGCAACCACATAGCTGCATTTGAAGGCATCTAATACACGGAGATTGTCTGTCACTTGCGGCTTCACATCGCATTTCACGCGCTTTTCACTTTAGCCTCTAGCAAAAACAGCAAAGCGCTAGACTAGAAATATTTTGCTGGTTAAATGTGGTTTAGCTTGAATCGTAGACATTTTCATGAATGCCGCAAACCATAGCCTGTAAATATTTCCTTTAAAGGTCAAGCAGCTGACTCTTACAAATTTTCCGCTAAAATAAATATGAATAAAGCTTATAATAATCACTATTTCTAATCATGGCAAACGAAGATTGAATAGCTCGAGAAAGCATCTATCATACATTTCTACATTTCTGAGTTCTGCCCTACATAAAATCGAGTTTAAAAACTTAAAGCTTTGCTGGAGCTCTTGAAAGACCAAGGCTGAAGGCAAATAATGATTAGAGTAATGAATATTTCCACTATAAAGTCTGAAATGTGTCTCTTGAGCAGTGTAATTTGATAAGTTTCGAATTTAGTAAAAACCAACTAAATTAAATTGACTTTGACAACATTTTCGTGGATTAACGAGCATTTGCTTTGATTGGAAAGTGTTTAAATTAATTTGTGATAAATTCTCACATTGGATAAATCCATTTCTTAAATGCTTTGCCAGTCCGTATCCGAGGCAAACCGCATTCATTTGTCCGCAATAGCCGAGATACGAGACATTTTCTAAAGCCACGCTGTGCAAATGCAAGGCACAGTGACTGCAGCCATTGAATTTGCTACGCTTTTCACAGAAATTGAATGCAGCTAACGCTATCTCGCTCACTCGACTATCTCAGCTCTCTTCCTCTCTCAAGCGCAGAGAAGCGAAAAGGAAAACCTGACTGACAACGTGCCTGAGTTTGGGTGTATGGGGCTTCGACTGTATCTTTTTGTGCATAAATTGCAAAGAGTAAACGTAAAGCTGGAAAATGAGAATATACCTGTACCTCTCTACCTGTATCTGTATCTGTAGCTGTCCCTGTACTGCTTCTATGTTGCGAGAGTATCTCGCAGCGAGGTGTTGCTGAATGCGTAATGCTGTCGCTTCACGTTTCGGCTTCTGCACACTTTTGTGTGCAACACGGCGTGCTCGACAACATTTTATGTTTGTGGCACAAATTCCCAGCACTACTCTCGCCAACAACATTCAAATGCCTCGCAGTGTTTCCAACTGGGCGTGGTCAGGTTGGGGGGGGATGTAAACGCGGCCGACGGCGAGGGCGTGGGCGTGGGCGTGGGCGTCGGAGTACGCTTTAATCGCATGCGCTCTGTTCTCTCTGTACTTAGCCTCGTTTGGGTCTAATTAAAATTAAAATTTGTTACTTTAATGAAAACCTTGTGTGAAGAAAGCCTCAGATACCATTTTAAATAACTCAGGCGCATAGACTTTGTTATGCGGCGTCTACCCCGACTCGCTTGACAAATGGCACAAGCAAAAAAGTCACGTAGCCGCACTGTGTGCTCGTGATAGCAGCGATATTCACAATTAAGGTCTTAGTCACAAAATATGTCGGCTAACTGATTTGCCTGTGCACTGTACTGAGCGCATACCAAAAGCTGTTCAAATATATTTAAGGTAATAAACAAGGTTGAACGAAATTTACAGATTTCTTAAAGTTCGTAGGAATATAATTCTATATTTATATATATTTATGTGAAATATGTAATCTAATCAAACCAAAATTAACATAAAATCTATATAAATATCATAAAAAGGAAAGTATATTGGTCTAGAAATCTTCAGTCAATCTTCCTCAGTTAGTCCTATCTACTATCAACTGTTAGTCACTTTAGTTTAGACAACATTTTGTGTTGTCGCTTGTCCTTTTGGCTTGTTGATAGCGCCTGCCAAATATGAGCGCAAGGCTGACAGTCAGCGCAATGTTTAAGGCACAAATCAGCAAAACGAGTTTCCTCAATAAATTCGAAACATTGCTCGAGCGGCAAACTAGCTGCAAGGATATCATGACAGGCGACAGCCATAACGGTGACAGCGATAAATTAAATGTTAATTTGAATTTACCGTTCAGTGACACGAACAGGCGACACAAACACACACACACACACACACACACATACACTCAGACAAAAACTCAGACAGTCGCAGTTTATATGGCTGATAGGGCGCAAAGAGTGCCAACTGCCAGGCTAAATGAAACGTACAAGAATCGAAATCGAAACCGAAACGAGTATAAAACTTTATGCACGAAAATTGCCGTTAACGCGACAATAAACAGCAACAACAACGAGAATAAAGAGAAAACAAAGAAAACAAAGAATAAAACCCCGAAAGGACAGCAAACACATGGCCTTCAGACGATATGTGCTCAGATATATAGAGAAAGCCGTCCGTACGTTGGCTGTGTTTTCAAATTGAAGTTAGTATCTTTAAATTTCATTGTTAATTCGTTCAGCTCGTTCCCTTGAGTTGGCAAAAGGGCGAAAGTGACTTTTGTGCCGCGTTGCACAATGGGCAACCCGAAAAACTTTTTGCCAGACCTAGACTTAAAATTTATTGCCAAAGTTGAGCCAAGAAAATATATGCAACTTGTAAACTTGGCCACATCGCCGCCATTGGCGGCCCATTTGAAATGCTAAATGTGTTTCGAAGTGTTACACTGACCGCATTCCAAGAGCCCAAAACGCCGCATATTTGTCAAACGGGGCCGTCGCCCCTGATAAACAGGAAATGATACAAAAAGCCAAAGCGAAATAGCCGAGACGAAGAAGGCCCAACGATCGCATCATAAAACCTGCGAAATGACTTTGGCTTTCCTGGCCAAAAAGTTAAACAAATACAACAAAGTAAAGCAAGCAAAATCGGTCAAGAGTTGGGGTAGTAAAAACTTGTAAGCCCCTGCAATAAATACCGAGGCTCAAACGTCACCAGCAACTCGTCCTGTGCGCTCGCTCAGCATAAGCTGAAGTTTGGCTTGTTCATGTTGGACCTACGATGTCAGTTGTTGTTTCAGTACAGCTTGAATCTGTTATTGTTTTTTTTTCTTGTATTTTTTTTTTTGTTAAAACTTGCCTTGATCTACTTTGCTGCTGCAGGGCCGTCAGACGGCACTCAACGTTCCAACTCAGCAAGCAAATGGGCCGATTTTCCTTTTGCCCTGACTTTCGCATGGATACATACACATTAATAAATGTGCTTTGTGTGTGTGTGTGTGTATGTGAGTGTGCTTAACTTTGATGTGAAACGATTTGTTGGCTTAGACTTAAATTGAAAATTGCCTAGTCCCTGCTGAGCTGTAACTGGCAACTGTAATAACAATAGATGAATTAATGCAATTAAAAAGAATTTATTGATCAATATTCAGAATGGAAAAACCTTTTGTAAGTTTTGGTATGCAGGCGAAAATTGAATTTTCCACAGGTTTCCGGCTAGCTCGAAAAATCCGTTTGAATTCTTAATAATATGCAAACAAGGCTTGACCAGCGCTCTGGGCTCGTAGCTCTGCGGCAATTGTCAAGGGAGCCACCGGCCACAGGCCATTGCATATTTGATTTTTGGTTTAGAACAATTTTTGCACCTTTTGGGCTTTGTGGCAGCAGCAAATGGAATTAGCCAGTTGTCGTGGTATGTTGGCCATCCATTAGCCGCAGTCGGGTGAACAAATGCAAATGCCACACTGATTGACAGCAGGCAGCAGTATTGACATATCAGTTATTTTTTGTTGTTCTGTTGTGTGCTGCGTCAGTCAGTTGGTCTGTCTGTGTGTGTGTGTGTGTGTGTTTGCCCTTTTTGGGAACATCTAACTTACTTTTGCTGCGAAAATCGGCTCTGACAACTGAAATAGACTCATGTGGAGCATGAAATATGGTAATAGCCTTACAAACACACACACACACAGACAGAGAGAGTGAGTGAGGGAGAGTGAAACACATTTTCGCGCTTACTGAATAAGACTTCAGGCGTCTTGAAGTCACAAACGATGCGTGAAAGTTCATACATATGCAGCAGCAGCAGCAGTGGCAGCAGCAATGGAAGGTGCGTGAGAATCTGTTCGAGTGGGTGTCTGTGTGAGTAGAGCTGCCAGCCTATAAACTCTGACACTTAACACACACACACACACACACATACATGGCAAAAGAGATATATGTAAGCATGCACTTACTTCTGTACATCTTGCGCACAAAAGTAGGCAAAAGCTTTTGGCATCTGATGCTGTCTGCAGCAACTTGGCCACGCCACACATAGCCATTAGCACGTTTATTGTTATATTGCTATTTGTAGTGGCTGCTGCCAATGTCCTTTGTGTGGCGCATCAAACACCTCAAAGGCAACTTGCTCTGCCCTCTCCTTGTCATATATAAATGTCTATATGTTTGTGTCTCTAGTTAAGCAATATGCTTGATTAGGTTCAAGAACAGAGCAATTTGTTCATTTGTATGCCTTGTATGTTATTCAAATTTAATTTAATTGCCAACTGCACAATGAACTTCCCCTTTGCAGCTCTCTCGAGCAACACTTGGCAAATCATTTATAATTGCAACTCGGCATTCATTCAGTTATCTCGCCTCTATTGCTTCACCTTATGCTATAATTAATGCACATAATAAACTAACAATTAAGAGTAATAAATAGACAAACAATCTGTATCACACACACACACACACACACACACCTGGACCCACTTAAAGTTCGTTGATGTGTGTATGCATATTTGCTCCATGCTCAAGTGTTGCCCTGTGGTTGCCTGTGGCTTGAGGTAAAACCTGCCCGCTGCAGGTGCTGCTGTTCGACCACGACCGCAACACTGCCCTCCAACTGACGTCCATGGGGCTTATCGATTCTAAGCCGCTTAACGTGCACTAAGTGCGCAATTAATGTGCCAGTTAGCTTGCGAACTTGAGCTTCAGTTCAAGTCCTTTTCTATGTTCTATGCATTTCCATTTCCATAATCTGTGCGGATTTGCTCGTTGATATAAATTGTTATCCAACTAAATATCACAGCGGACAGGGCAAATAACTAGTCATTTGACTCATTTTCCTGTGGCCTCCATTGCTTTTACTCCTCTCTTTACTTTCTTCTCTTTTTTTGATAATAACTCTAAATTCTTATAAGGCTTGGAGCTAGAGTCGCCTTAAGCAGCAGCTCTTTGTACGTCTTTAATGTTGACCTCGTCCACTCGCAGCTAATTTGTCAGAAGCCTCATCGTGTGCTCAACGAAGATAAGCCCTGCCAACCAGTTGGATGGAGCGGATGCTTGGAGCAGCTGCGGAAGCTGTAGCAATGGCCCCCACAAAAGTCGACGCATAAACATTTATAGTCAAGATCTTAAAGTAAAGGTTGAAGGAACATAAAATATGCCGCAACGGATCTTAATATAACAATTACGCTCCTTCAACTGTGAAGCACAAGAAGTTCGCCTTTAGCATGTGCGAAACAATAAGTAAGACAACAGCGAGCTTTGTTTGGAGCATGTTCCGATAGTCGAATATCACAAAAGTCCCATTTCGTGCCTACTCTTTTTGCTCAGAGCTTGTTTTTTGCCATCCAACCCGTGCTGAGTCAGCAGTAGTAAAAACTGGAATATTCCTACTGTTTTGTTTGTCTTCGCCGGCTGCAGTAGTCGGGCACATACGTTGTCCATTTAGCAGACGTGCCTCAGCCTGATAAGGTTATGTGCAGTGTTGCCATAAAAAAGCGGCCACAGTGGCAGCTTAAAGTGGGCGCCCCACCAGAGCAACAGCATCAGCATCAGCAGCGGCAGCAGCAAGCACCAGAAGTTGCGGTGGCGGCCAAATTGAATAAGCACATAACGAGCCCGTTGCACAGAACAAGGAACGAAGCGGTGATAAAACTTTTAGCCAGCCAAGCGGCAGAAGGCAAAGTGAACCAGCAAAGAGCAGAAAAAGATGAAATGAAAAGAGAAAAAAAGAGAAACCAACTGATCTAAGTTCGTTATTCGCTTGCCACATATTCGCATATTACGTGTGTGGTCGGGGCGGAGCCGAGGCCGGGGCTGGTGCCGGGGCCAATAAAATGTTTTGGGGCACAAGAAGGAGTAAGGTGCTCGGCGCACATAAGTATGCTACGCTTTCTATGTGCGTGTATCGGCTTTGGCCTTTTCAAATTGTTTCACCAAATGAATTTAAATGTGCTGACGGCAGCAGCAAGCAGCAAGCAGCAAGCAGCGGGCAGCGACGAGCGTTTATATGTTTTCCGATATGGCTGCTCTTTTATTGTTAAGCGTCGCACGTGTGTGTGTGTGTGTGTGTGTGTGCGTGTGTGTGGGTGTGTGTGCTATGCTGATTGCTCCCCTAAGCCACATACATTTTATTCTCCGAATTTCTCCAAATTGCAATTCGAGAATCGAATTGTGTTGGGGGCCCAACCCGACATTTTTGATTTGCTGCCAGTTTTATGGTCGAGCCTGATTATGTGACGGCATTTGATGGCTTTGGAATGAGCTTATTATCCACTGTTTGCTGCTGGCCAAGTGATGACACAATCAATTGTGGCCTAATTGGAATTTACTGATTCTGATGCTGTTGCCAATTAGTGTTTAGAGTATGTTAAATCATCAATCAGAGCTTTTAGGTGACCATGCCAACGCCACATGTGTGCTACGCTCTCGCCTCACACCCCTCCCCTACCCACCCCTCCCCACCCATCACATCACATCACATCACATCAGATCACATAAGTGCTGCAGCGTAACTTCCGTTTTTGGCACATTGCCAAAACGCCAGCAACCACATAAGCCGCCAACAGCATTAAATGAAATGAACGAGGCATCGAGAGCGGCTGTGTTGTTCAGGTGGTAGTTCCAGTTCCATTTCCATTTCCATTTCCATTTCCATTTGCCTTAATTTACTGCAGATGTAGGCATAGTGCAACGTTGTTTAACTTTTCATTTGCAAAATTGCGTTCGAAAAAAAAAACACATAGTTGACACGCATTTCGTTTATAGCCCCGGAGGGGGGGTGGAGATGCCGGGATGACGGGATGACGGGATGACTGTGTACAAACTACACTTGAAATCACTTTTAGCCATGTGTTGTACATGATTTCAGGCTGTTGTTTTAGCCATCTATCTGTACGCTCAGGGACATGTGTGTGTGATGTGTGTGCATATTTGAGAGTGTAATAGGGGGGCTAGATAAAGTCCTCGTTCATCATACACGACTACAGTGCGCTGCAATCGCGTGGAAGCACTAGCTAGTTTTCATTACCATTACGTTTAAGTAACTCAACCTTAAAGCTCTGACAGCATGCCAAATGAATGTTGTCCGTTCGCTGTTTACAGAATTTTGTTCCTTTTTTCTCTGCTTTCTTTCCTCTGTTTCTATTTAGATGTACAGCAACATTGTGTGCAGCATTGTGGCATCCCTGTTGCTTTGCCTGCATTCAGCCAAGGCATTTTCTCGCTTCACTTCGCATTGCATTCTGTTGAAATACTTTTAAAATGATTTGTCTGCCAACAACGCTTAGCAGTGTTTGTGTGTGTGTGTGTTTGTGTGTGTGGCGGTTAATGCCTGTCTGCTGTTTTGCTGTAATTGGAATGTGCCTTTGTGGCTTCGTCATTGTCCTTTGCTCTTCCACAGCACAAGTCCTTAAACTAATTTTGTGGCATGTCTATTAGATAATTGTTTAAGCTTTTAATTTACTGTCCTTTCGCTTCACATAACGCGCATCTAAAATGCACACACGCACACGCACACACACAGAGACACGCTTCCCTACAACTTTTCCAAAGGCTTAACTTTTAAATTGAATTTCAGTCAATTCTCATTAGCCCCATTGGAGTTTTGTGTTCACTCGTAGGTTAGCTAACGGCATGTGTTAAAGGGTAATGTGGAATAAGTAACTCTACTCTATTTTAAGCTGCTTTAGCTAACGTTTATGTTTCCAGGAACTTGTCTGCGTATAGCAATGTTTTGGTATTTATGAACCGAAGTTAAGCTCTCTCTGGTCGCCTTCAATCAATTTCGTTAGTATGCAGCCGGTGCGACGACTACCTCTATTATTGTTTGGCTCTAGCCAATCCGCTTAAGGGGCAACTATGGCTACCTCAACTTCAGAAGTTCGTAAGCAACTTTAACAAAGTAAGCCAAGCTATGCACACGCACACACACACTTTTCAGCTGCTTGGGTATTTGCGCTCTTGTGGGCCACAGTTTTAAGCTGCTTAAAATTCAAAGTTCTCTGTGATTACAATCACTCAGCTGTGCTGAAAACTCTCTTGGTCCATTAACAAACCCTAAGCGCTTCGAGGAACGCACAAGAAAGGAAATCAAAGCAAGTTGAGCTAACGAAACTTTTCATAGGCTAGAATGAAATATTGCAAATTTCATCTTTGCCATCTTCATATTCAAACTGATAAGGTTTGTCATCAAATCAGGAGAAGTAGAAACAAGTATTGAATTTTTGCTCTTCAATTTAACAGATTGAAATGTGAATGCTTAGGAAGCTATGGAAACAATCATTCGATATGAGTTTGCTGTTTATTCTTTTTGTTTTGTTCAGGTTAAATTTTGTTTGACTTGGTTCAGTATGAGCCTTGATAGCATCTCGACTGTTGCCACCGAATCGACCTTTCTGGATCTTTTCTAATTGAGGTTGCTATCTTTTGTAACAATCTGCATTTGGATGTTGCCTTAAGGTCCAAAAAAGTAAGGTCAGGAAATGTTAAATATTTAATTAAATATATAATATGCATATATCAAACTCAGGAGCTAACTAATAGCAACAATGCCGAACTACATCTGTCTGGGCTATGGCACTTCCTAGCTCATTTTTAAGTCTCTATTGAAACTAAAACGTTTCTTTATCCTACTCCATTACTGTATACTGAATTTATTTTAAATTATTTACACATATCTATTTCAATATTCCTTTCATACATTCACAAACTAAATAACCTAAATGAAAACATTTGAACATTTTCTTTTGAAACTATTACACAATGAAAAAGTTGATAGCAATAAATGTGAATTTAATCATGGACAGCAAAATTCACAATTCACAATTTACCCACAAAATATTAAACTATTTGCTACAAATTCGCATCTCGTTGAATTAAACAAAGTGAATTTTTTCCCAACATTTTTTTTTTTTTTTCATTGTGATCGATTGAGTTTGAGCGAACAGAATGAATATTCAATTTTCGCCTCAAATACGCATCTGAATGTGCTATGGCCCCCCCGCCGCTGCCGCTGCTGCTGCTGCATGGCATGGAGACTAAAAAAATGGTGTTTATGTGCTACTGGTTAAATATAAAACCGAACTCGATTCAAAGCCCACTCCCAGTTCGGTTGCACAGGGTTTGTCAACAGCGGGAGGCTGCGTTGTGCAAGGCCGCCAGCGCTTAGCTATTTGTATGCCAACGTTTTTTATGATATGAACAAAATTGGACAGCGAAATGCCAAAATAAAGGAGAGAGAGGGAGAGAGGGAGAGTGAGAGTGAGAGAGTGGGATGAACAACGACCCAATGAACGCAATGAAAATGCCAGCGCAAACAAATTTTAATAATCAAACATTGAGCGAGACGGCAGCCACGCGTGGAATGTGAAAAGCCGACGTATGTATGTGTGTGTCTGAGTGTGTTTGTGTGTGTTGCGGCCTTCGCTGGCGTTGCTTGTGCTACTCCATAGCTTTAACAACGAAAATACCCGCCATAAATTATAAAGTCTAAAACAAAAATTCATTGCATTTGATATACATATTTACGATGACGAATATATTTGATATCTGTTTTTATTTTTATTGCGCTACGCGGCCGATTACGAGTGTCTCGAGATTTGCTTGACTACTGTTTTAGTGTTCATGATCTGCATAAGAACATACTAAAGCTGGCCGTAACTAGAACAATAAACGTTAATGTTGTTGATGTTGCTGTTTCAGTTGTTCTCGTTCTCGTTCTCGTTCTCGTTCTGGTGCTCGTTTAGGCATTGAGAGGGGGGGCAAAGAATGCCTGGCATACTTTGAGGCCGCATAGGCAACTCCTTGGCCTATTCAGAAATTCCTTAAGTTGATGAACTTTTTGTGGAGCATTATTCGGCGGCAGCCTTCACTGCCATGGGTCATAATTTAATGGCATCACATCGACATTCGCATCCTGATGTCAAGGCTCAAGAATTTCAAGCAGCTCAACGATGTTTCATATTTGCGTTTTAATTTCACTTACATGCCCAAAGTCGACAGCAAGACTGACAGCCAACAGCCTCGACCTGGTCTGCTGACTGCAGCCTGCAGCCTGCTGCCTGCTGCCTGCTGCCTGCTGCCAACTGCTGCCAACTTGGTCTTGTCATATGGTTTTCCCTTTCAGGTCTGGTAGCAGTGCTTGCTTCTTCGAACTTTTGCCACTTTGCGCTGAGTGCAATTTGGTGCA
The DNA here is from genome assembly GCA_037075265.1 of Drosophila nigricruria. NCBI lineage: Eukaryota > Metazoa > Arthropoda > Insecta > Diptera > Drosophilidae > Drosophila > Drosophila nigricruria. Next base: position 13,437,816 of record JBAMCI010000035.1, read on the forward strand.
ACCGAAAACTCAAGCTCCGGCACTACATGGCCAAAAATCGAATCGAAATTGTTTCAATTTTCGCAAAATGGCGTACAATTTAAACGGGCCATGTGAAATGCATGAAGACCACACACATTGTGCACAGTGATTGGTTGCAAAAGGAGAAGGTGCTGGCCGGAAGCGGATGTTACACACACGCATACACACACACACACACACACTCACACATACATTTACATACCTCCCATCATGGGTTAGCTGCATGAATATGCATGAGCTACAACTGCAGATCCCTTCAAGAAATGCCAGCACAGAGTCCTGAAAACCGTGTACGTGCACGAAGCATGGAGCGAGCCTCCCTCCCAGCCCGACACAGGCAGGTGCCATTAAGCACAGCTGGTGCATCTGTAGCCTTCTGTTGTTACCGACGACTGCCGCTGCATACGTAAACTATAAAATGCTTTCTCCGGGGTTTATTAATTTGTTGTGCATAAATGCTCGCTCTCTCTGTGTCTCTCTTTCGCTCTCAGTTTTTAACAGCCAGCTTATGCGAGACCATCATCAATTGCTCTGATATCGGCAATACGCCAGGGCTTTAGATTCCACTTTAGCTCCCTCTGGCCAACTGGCCACCTGGCCAGCTGATGCTGCAAATGGCACTGCCTTCGTGCTGTTCGGACTGCCCAGATTAATGGCCGTTCGAGCGAGTTTATGGCTTGCAGCGATTGCCAACCACTTTGCCGGACTATTGACATTTAGTTGAATGCCCAGTAATTTTCAATAGATGCAGGAAACTTTACACCAATCTCGAATTACAACTCTGATAATTGATACTTAAGTCAGCTATAAACTAAAAGCCATATCAACTGCAGCTCAAAGATTGCGGATATTAAAGTTTCATTGATATAGTTGGTACAACAAATATTGCTATGTAAATGGTTAGAAGTCTAAGTATATATAATATTACAATATTGTTACTGAGAATTATATCAAATGAGCTTACAATATGATGAGAGTTGAAAAACATTTTCTACTACCTTAAGGCTAATTTGATATTCTATGTTTATCCACGATCCATTTCTATTTTGAAATTTCTTTTTTATTGTATACAAAACTTAACTGAGACACTTTACGACTGAATTCTGTCAAGTTCTGCAAAGTACAACGTTTAGGATGAGAGAGGAAAAGAAAAAAATCGATTAAGTGCTGACTCAGCAGGCATTAAATTTTTGGACAGATTTGTGCGGAAATAGTGAGATTTCGAAATGCTTGAGTGACCAGTAGCAGACAAGGCATAGAAAATCAATTTCATGCCCTCTTTGGACTGATACAAATGAATTAGAGCCAAAGCCAACAGATGAAAACAACTTAGCTCCACTGTCAATGGTAGACAAGCGCTCATTAAGCTTTGAACCATGGCATTCGAGTGATAAGGACAAAGTGCCAAGTGCTGGCAAACACATTGAATCATCTTGAATGGCTGTATGGAGGCGAAGGGGTGTGTCGCTTCATAGCAGCTTCAAGTCAAGCGTGCGTTCGTCAATCAGCGTTGCGCTCGCCAAACTTCTGGCAGCTGGCTGTCAGAAACAGCAAATGCTCAAATGACAAACGGAATCGGGCCAAGTGGCAGCTCTTTCCTGGCAGCAGATGTTGCTTTCTCTGCCAGAGAGACTAGGTTGCTTTGCTGTCACTGTTTGCGCTTTCATTTTACTCCACTGATTGCTAGACACACACACACACTCATACCCATAAGGGCTCCCCTGATGCCGCGCAGTCTGCGCTAATCAATTAGCAGTATTTCTCTCTGTGTGTGTGTGTGTGCTGTGTGCTTCTTGTGTGTGCCCATCGCTTGGGACGATCAACTCTTTTTTACGAGCTGTTCGGTGGAAGAACAAAGCCAACAAATGGCAACTTTGTTGGACTTGGCAGCATTAAATACTACAAAGGACATGGCAACAACAACAGCAACAGCAACGGATGGAACAATATTGTCCCTAAGCTCGTACACTTCGGGTTTCTCTAAATAATTTAATGCCAGCGAGATAATAATGCTGATTAAGCAATTTTCATTAATCGTTGCGCTACTTGACGTTCATTACAATCTCAAGCAGTTGCCCAGCAACGTGGCCAAGGCTAGTCCCAATGTCAAGAGCAACAGCAACAACAACTGTGTGCAATACAGGGAAAGTCTTCAGGCAGACTTTATATATACTCTTGAAGGCGTTACGACTTGAGAGATTATTTATGTGACAGCCGATCTGGAGGGAAGTAGCTAACTGATAAGCTTTTAAATGGAAATATATTAGGCAAATGTAAAGGGAACACTTAAAGAAATCACATTATTCCTTGAAAAGTTAGTTCAGAGAAATTACAATTTAATAATGAAAATCAAATGAGTTTTGTAATATGTATAACTTAAGAGTTAACAGTCCAAAGTGAAGAGCTAGTAGAAATATAAGAAAATAAAAGTTATATACTTAAAATATATTATAAAATATTTAAAATTTAAAATTAAATTTATTGATTTTATTTGATTTTATTTTTAATATTTTTTATAATATTTTTTTTTGTATTTTAATCTTGGTCATATGGGTTTATAGATGATATCTGTCCATAGCTAGAGCTCAGCTGACCACAGTAATCGAACTGCACATCCTTGCTCAATAGCTCTAGACCTGCACATACACACACACACACACACACACACACACACACACACACACACACACACACACACACTCACACACACATGACTGTATTCAATACGTGCTCCTCCTTTTTTTGCCTTTTATGCTTATTTTGTCGTGCTTTTCAGGCAGCAGCTTAAGTGTGTGCCTATCTCTATCTGTACTTCTCTCTCTCTCTAGCTCTCTCTCTCTTTCTTTCTCTCTCTCTCTCTCTCTCTCTCTCTCTCTCTCTCTATCACTCTTTTTGTGCTAGTGTGAAATTGTGGTTTGGGTGTTGACTTTGACATTTGTTTTGTGTGGCTTATCCTTCACACTGTGCACCACAATAGCATCAATCGCCGCGTATTTTTTGTCATCTGTTTAGCCAAGTTTTCGCTTTCATTGTGTGTATCGCTACAATGGCTTTTAAATGGACGCTTCCTGCGCTACTGCTGCTGCTGGTCCTGGTCCTGTTCCTGCTCCTGGCCCCTGCGTCTGGCTGTGGATTGCTACTCCGATTTCATGGCCGCCTACTTTACGGCCAATAAAATCTGAACGCCTTAGGCGTGCGCTCCACTTTCAATTCCCCCCACTTTTTCTTGCCGTCCAAATCTCTTACCCTAATCGTTTACAGTTGGCAGCCTGGCATATTTATCTATGTAGTTGAAATTGAAAAGCTCAATGGATCTCTGGCTGGCTTTTGTGTCTATGTGCAAGGCGCTGTGTGCTGGGCTTGCAATCGAGAAAGCGAAAATTAAATACAAGCATAAATAAATTTATATAGAGATAGAAATATATATATATATAGAGAGAGAGAGAGTGAGAGTGAGAGACAGAGAGTGTGAGCAGACATGGCACAGTCTGTAAGCGCCTTTAGTCGGGTGATTTATTTGCAGACTGCGTGCGTAAATTGAACTGGGAATCGATTTAAAGTTCAAGTGTGCCATTGCATCTAGCAGGCAGCTGCCGATGATGATATTCCCTTTCCCTTATCGATTGACATGTATGAAATAACAATAAAAATAAATTGATATTATTCGCGCCGCAATTTGTGTGTTTAAAAAGAATAAAGGAAAAGAAGAAAAAACAAGAAAAAAAGAAATGCTGCCGCCGGCAAATTTACTCTGACACATCGATGTTGGTTCTGTTTTGTTGTTTCAAAATATTTTTTTTGTATTTGCTTAGCTTTTAATGCCCTGTATGAGTAGGGGTTAAAGAAGGGCATATCGATTTGCAGGCTGTCTTATATCTTTTAAAACACAGTTCAAAATATTAGTTAATAAATATGAATTCTTAAAATAATAAAATTACTTAAATATATGAATAATATATCATAACAAAGAAGCAGCTTGATTCAATTGATTCAATACTCTGAAGATTCGACTAAGTTTTAAGGCTTCTGATCCATTTACTCCTACACTAAATATGAACTAATCATCCATACAGCTCAGTATGTATTCAAGGGAATTCTAAATTATAAGCCTCATCTGAAAAAAGTCTAATGAATAACTAGAAATCTACTAAAGTTCAGCTTTAAAAATGTTTTCTTTAATCTCATGAAAAATATCGAGAGAAAATTGAATTTAATAAAAACATTTTGTTTACCAAACAATATTTTAAATGAATTTCTTTGAAGATACAAGAACAAATTGATAGGCTAAAAATTTGTGAATCAAAATTGTAGAGAATGAAATTTAATGAATGAAGCTTTCACAACAGTTTGCAAAGAAACACAAAACCAATTTAGTTGAGCTGAGAGCTCAGGTGTAATACCTGGGCATACGGGCTGGGCTGGGTTGGGCTGAACACAAACACGACTACAAATAACAAAATGAGTTTCAGCAGGCATCGAGAGGGCAAGGAGTGGGGCAAAAGCAACATAAAGCTTCGAGTTGAACGGGCATGCGGCATGCGGGATGCTTCAATGTTTCAGTGTTTCAGTGTTGAATTAAAAGTTTTGTTTATTAAATAAAAATAAATGCTAGTTAATTAATTTAAAGCTGAGCCAAGATAAAGCATGCACAATGTTTGCATGCGGATGTGGGCGTGGCAACAGTATGCGCCCACAAGTGCCCTGGAAAGTATGTTAAGCTTAATTAGCAGCGTCTACTGACGCCGCATAGCAGCTCAGCCAAGTGCAGCTGTTCCACTCAGACTCGCTGGGGCTCAGGGCTTGAATATGCTTTGCCATCCGGGCCATAAGTTTTCTCGCTTTTGCCTTTGCTTCTGCTCTTACTGTCTGTGTTTTTTTTGTTTTCGTTTTTGTTTTGGCATGTGCGCCATAATTTGGCAACAGCAACAGCAACAGCAGCAGAAGACAGAGGCAACAAACTAAATACAACAACCGCCAACGAGGACGCACAATGCCAAGAGCAAAAACGTCGTCCACGTCAACAGCTAAAATGAAAGCAACAACAACAACGACAACTACAACAGAACACTACAAATGTGCAGGGTAAAATTGAATTTTGAAACAGAAACAACAAAAATATAAATATATATATATAGATGATACATATATAGATCCATGTATGTATGCAGATATATGATAATTTTCATGACATTAACATTGGAAGCTGCGTATTCAAAGGCGTTGACTGAACGATGGAAACAAGCGAAAGCAACACAAGTGCATAGACACACTCACACACACACACAGACACACACACATACACTCGCACAGATTTAGACACAAACAGAGATGCCAAAGCAATTGGCAGCTGACTGTTTGAGCATTTTGGGGGTTTGTTTTTGTGGATCCATGTTTGAGTCTTCCGCTTTCGACCTGTCGACAATTGTCAGTTGTTAGGGGGGGGGGGCTTCGCTCATGGATTTCCGCTAATAGCCAAAGAAAGCAGCTTACCTGCTTTTCATCAATCGAAAGAGGAAGCTTCTGTCTCTCGTGTTTTCGTCCATTTCCATTTCTACATTTTCAGCTCAAGTTAATGGAAATTAGTTTGGCCACAAAAATTAATCAAACACCCACTGGCCTGCCCATGGCGCAAGGCGTCGCTCGCTGGGCACAAAATTATACAAAATTTGAAAATTAATAAAAATATAAATTTAAAAGCCAGCAAGCAGCACCGACTGCTGCCGCGGCAGCGCTTTGATGAGCGGTGACAAACATCTATAAGAAGCGCAAACATATTTTTGTCGAAAATTATTATCCAATTTTTTTTTTCTGACAAAAAGTCGGGTCGCTTTTCGAATATTTATGCGCACTTAATTTATATTTTATAGAATTTAATATAAATTTATTTATATAACTTTTTCGAATTTCTATTTCCATTTCATTGCAGTTGCTTGATTTGGACTTGCGCCAGGGCGTGGCGACATCAGCAACGGCAACGGCAACAGCAACAAGAAAGTCTTTTTGGCCATATGCTTTGGCTCATCGCGACCAACTTCCTTTGCTGACAGTTGCCTTAATTAACAGTATTTTGCTGTGCTTCATACTAAAAGCCAAAAAGTCGAAAAAAAATCTAAACGCAAAAGTGCTAAAAATGTGTCATGCGAACGAGTAAATCCAAAATGAAATAAACCTACGCAACTGGGCGTCTAATTTAAAGCTCGTGGCCGCCAAAATGCGAGTGGCCAATTTGTTGTGTGCGACAACAGCAACAACAAAAACAACAACAACAACAACAATATTGTACAATAACATCAAAAAGGCGGCCACGTTGCCAGAGCTAAAAGCGTGTGCGAACATGAAAATAAAACATCATCAGGAAATTAATTCAGAAAAAAAACGAGAGAATATTTTAAATATAAATACACAAAACGTACAAAAGTCGCATACAATTATAGAATAGACTATATATACATATAGATATTTATATATATTTTATATACATAAATATAGTTAGAGAAATGACTAAAAGAAAGCAAACTCGAAGCAGCATGATAATGGCATTAGGATTTATTTATTTATTTATATTTATTTTTTGCAACTTAGTTGCTTTGAATGCTGCAAAAGGAGCATAGAAATAGGCGATGTGTAAAGCTGAGGGAAAAAAAACTAAGAAAAAATCTCTTGAAGCGAGCAATATCGAGAGAGAGTGGCATTCCTTGGCGCAGCTGTCGTCAGATTAATCATTAGACGCGTACAGGGTGACTGGCAGTAGACGCCAGAAACACACTAAAGCCAGTTATGCCCCAGAACAGTTCAGTTAGTTGAGTTTAAAAAGAACTTGTAGACAAGTTTCTCTTTCTAATTTTAGTTCATTTTTGACTACAGCTAAACACCCTGTATTTGCATGTCAAGCGTCAAACACTTGAAAGGGCGCCAATTTAGTTTTGACTAGTCGAAGATTGATCTTGCCATAGAAATAAAACAGCAATTATTCAAAAGCACTGAGGCCAGTAGAGTATGAATATATATATATATTATATATCTTGCATCATATTAGTTCTTAGTCAGACACCCTATATGCTTAACGCCACTCAAGCAAAATAAACCAAAATCATTTGAAATCCACAGTTGGAGCATTAATATTTCTACGTCAGCAAATAAACAAATATTGACTAAAATCAATACAAATGCGAAAGCAAATTATACTACTAATATATACATAGAACAACAACTTAATTCCCATATAACAACAACAACAACAACAATAATAATGAAAAGCGAACGCATGATATTTTATGTATTTCCAACATTTTGTTTTTATGGCAGAACGGCGAAAGCGTGGAAACTTTGTGAGTTAGTGCAATATAAATGTGAATGTGAAAACCACTTGCACGAACTATGCTAAAAATAAATTAAAGGCAAGAAATGTTAAAAATAAATACAACAAAATATTAAATCTTGTGGCAGTAGTAGCCACACTACTACCAGCAGCAGCCGCAGCAGCAGCAGCAGCTAAGCGACACGGTCGCCGCAGCAACCAAAAAAAAAACAAAAAAAAAAATTGAGAAAAATAAATTTGAGAAATAGAAAAGCAAAAAAAATGAACAAAATTAAAACGCAGCCGCTTGAAGCAAGAAAAAAACCAATCAGCGAACAGAGGCAGCTACAACAACAAATAGAATAAAAACAGAAGCCGCATAGCCAAAACGCCAGCGAGTCCAGCAAAGTTGGACGCAGCAGCAGCAGCGTCGCCTCCATAATAATATTATCATTAACAGCAACAACAACAACAGCAACAGCGACGCCGTCAGTTGAGTGGGCGTCGCTTGGCGTTGGCAAGGACAGCCAGCAAGAGCGACACGAACGCTGAACGTTGGCGTTGGCGTTGACGTCTCCGTCTCCGTCTCCATCTTCGTCGCCGTCGCCATCTCCGTCTCCGCCTCCGTCACACGGGGCGCGAATCAATTTCCGTTGCGGTGGCCGTTTCAGTTTTGATTTCAACGTCGCTAGCGCCACGCGTGTCGCGAATCCCTAATGGCGCAGCTGCTCGCCCAGCGAATTATCGCAAGTGCCAGAGATTGAGACCAAGACCGAGTCCGAGTCCGTTAGCAAAGCAGGCCAAAAGCAGCTGCAACAGCTAAAAGTGAAACCAAAAAGTTATAAAAACAAAAAAATAATCCAAATAAAAGCGAGTGTACAAGTTTAAACAACCACACGGTTCCGTGTCCTTGTCCGTGCCGTGTAAGTTTCCTTACCCGGGTCCGTACCCGTGCCCGTGTCCGTGTCTGTGTCTGTGTCTATGCAAAACTCAAGTCAAATGCCAGCTAGTCCGTGCTTGGAGCTTGGCCATCTGCCCGCATTAGCTACCGCAGCGGCAACAACAACAACGATGCGACACAGAACCAGTGCCACAAGGATACGCAAAAGACACTGCCGCTGCAGTGGCCAGCGGCCAGATTTACATTCAGATCCAGCGGCACAGCCCGGTCTACCACTGGCACCAACAGCAACAACTATACGGCGCACCACAACGACTCCAAAGAGCAATCCCGGCCTCAGTCTGAGGCTGATCGGCGTCACGGCTGCGCTGACAACGGCAGCCGTGCTGCACACAACGAACGCGCTGACTGCAACAGTTGGCGCCCTCGATGCCGTCGCACTGCCACTGCAAGGCACTGCCACGCCCCTGCCCGCCACACACGATCTAAATGCCACGCTGCTGAGCAGCACGACCGGCGCACTGTTCAACGACAGCAGATCCACGCTGGAAGCTGGCGTTGCCGCAGCCGGCGGCGTCGAGGACTGGTTCGACGATGTGTTCTGGCTGCTAAAGGCATCCGTCATGCTGTTAATCATCATTGCGGCCATTTGCGGCAATCTGCTTGTTATTATTTCTGTGATGCGTGTTAGAAAATTAAGGTGCGTATAAGTAATGGGCTTTAAAGCCCAACTTTGCTTTCATTTCATTCTAATTTGCTGTGAAAAGCAATTAGCGTTGCTTTCTGTTCCTTGCCCCATTTTGTAATTGTAATTGTAATTGCGTAAAATTGACACAAAGCTGTGTGCAGCCGCCGCTCTCCCCCCTGGGGCTGTCTTGATTGCCAATTTGCCCCACCCGCACCTTGCGCTGGCTTAACACTTTCCAATTATTCCGTTTTTCTCTGGTCGATTTTTGTCAGCTCCGCATAAAATTCATGCACGTACCAAAGCCCTATACCATGTCCGCATCAGCATCAGCATCCGCATCTTCTACTATTTTTTATGACCGGCATTTCACATTCAATTCGCTTGTGTTTTATGTTGCTGTTTTGTTCCTTATTTATTTGGCTGATAATTAAGCAACCCTCGAGTCACTTTTCCTGCTTCACATCCATTTGCATTTGCCTTTGACCAGAACTCTACAATGATAATTTCCCCCTAACTGCGCTAAATTTAATCTGTATAATTGAGTTGAGAGCACTGGACCAATGCATAGTTACTGTATCAGCACAAATATTAATTAAGACAAGCTGAAGACAGTTTACGCTTTTCAATTAGACAATGCCTGCAGAGTCCTATATTTATATATGGCCCGACTAAAAGCCAACTTCTCTCTCTCTCTCTCTCTCTCTTGAACTACATATATGTTTGCCTATTATAGTTTTGACTCATTACACTCCATGATGAACACATCTTTCCAGTCATT